>CM055846.1:571100-1171100 GCA_029490765.1 Euthynnus affinis | reverse complement strand
GAGTTCTGAACTACAGATTTCTGCTGTTTCTACTGGAACTAAACTAACAAGATGAACAAAGAGTCATTCAAGAGTCAAACAGTGAAAACTGTCACAATACAAACATAATAAAGTCACAATAAAGTCACAATAAATACCTTTAGACGGAGAGAAGAAGCTGCGACACGACGAGAGCAGAAAGATCAGGTTCAACAGGAAATAACCAGAGAGATGAGAGAGGATGTGGCATCTCTGGTGTCAAAAACATAAACTGCTGAATGTCGATTTCACTAACACATCAAAGGCTACCTTTAGACGGAGAAAAGAAGCTGCAACACATTGTGAACAGTATGACTTCAAGTTTCCACATCACACTTGTAAGTGGCATACTGGACCACGATTGGCTCCAAACTAGTGGTGATGTCATCAATCCTGCAGGTGTTAAAGTGAGATTTAAGCTGAGCTCAGAGAAACAGAGAAAAAGAACAACATGTTTGAGTGGAAGAGACTTAAATGAACTCAAGTGTTTGATGTTTTGAAGCAAAACGCTTCTGTTGAATCAAATCACGTCATCAGAAGAGAAACATGATGAACATTAAAGAAGAACTTCTCAGCCCCTGAAACTCTGGTCTTTGCTGCCCTCTGGTGGTTGAACGTCTCACCTTGCTGCAGTGATTCACAGCTGTACTGCAGGACGTCTGTTATATTCCACTAAATCAGCCTGGTCTCATCAGAGATGCTAACGCTGACCAATAACTGATGAACATCACAAACACAAATGTGATTTCACTTTATTACAACCAGTAGAAACTTTTTTTATTCCAGCTGATAAATCTCTTGTAACATCTGTTCATACCAGTGAAAACTTACAATCTTTAATGTTGAATTTTCTAAAAGACTTTGATATTATTAGATGATTTTTTTTTATCTCTACTATAAATATTTCATTATTTGAACTGCAGGTTTCTTAGTTTATTCTGATAAAACAGAAGAGCAGAGACCACGGGACACATTTCCCTCTGAAAATGACAGATTGGGCATCATTGTGTGTTTTTGTGTGTCAAAGTAGTAGAAAGCCTTTTGATGATGTCACTGATGATGTCACAGCGTGGGTTGGGCTTGAAGACTACAAGTTTGAGAAGTTAAAGGATCTGAGGTGTGGAGTTCCTCTGCTGAGGCAGCAGCTGCAGGATACATTAGCTGCTGCTTTATGGAAGCAAATTATTACCATAATCATTTCAATTCAATCATCAACTGAATAATAAATGTTGACATTAAAATACCACTGAAATTACTGCACCCAAATATTTGACTTTGAAAACAATCTTTCTGAATTGTTATCGTTTGAATTTCACTCAATCGTCACTTTCCAGTTGTGCAATTTCAAAAACTTGATTTTCAGTCTATTTTTTGATTTGAAGGTTCTTAAATTCAGATTTTTGTTTCTACTCAGAACATAAAATAGATTTATTACCATATTATCTTCATGTACAGCACACATTTGCTTTCCCCACCTGATCATGTGATTGATGGTTTTAATGTGACTTGACTTAAATGTGAATTGATTTAAAATAAATATGAACTGAAAATAAAGTTTGAAAGTGACTATTGAGAATTTGACAAAGTGAAATTCAGACAACATAAATTCATAATGATTCATGTTTAATGTTTTCAAAGTCAAATATTTAGTGGTATTTAAATGTCAACATTTAGTATTCAGTTGCTGATATAATTCAAATGATTGTGGCAATGATTTGCTTCCATGCTACTAGCATAACACATTGTCTGTACAGGTGCATTGTGGGTAATGTAGGCGCCAGGTTTAATGAGGAAGAAGAGTGTTTGGAATCCAAAAAAGAGGATATCTCAGGTTGTAAAAGTTTTATAAGTGCAACACTGGATCTGTGCATGTGTTCTGTGTTCAGAATTGAAGTGTTCTCACCTCATTCACATCACAACACATTTACATTGTGGGTTAAAACTCCAAGTAAAGTCTGCAGAGAAGCAGATTTACAGGAAGCCACACAGGAAACACTGCAGAGTCTGATACTAAATACTGACTGTATACAGTAAGTTCTATATTCTATTCATGATAACATCCTGTTTTTGCAATTAGTATATTAGAAATAAACATACTTTACCATTTAATGATACAATACGTGCATCATCTGGTTGATGAGACTGAAAGTTTTTTGGCATTAAAAGAATGAAAAGATATTTGACATGTTGGCACAAAGAATCAGTTTTCAGCAGTTTGAGTCTCTGTTGAATCCACAATCCGTCCGTCTGTTCCTCCAAACAGCTTCAGCTCTTTTGTTCACAAGTAAACCAACAGCAATGTCTCTTGTCCTCTCTTCACTGAAACTTTCCATCTCTCACTTTTCTTTGATTGACTTTCTGCTTTCCAACATTATCCATCAGCTGCAACAGCGTTAAGTTCTCTTGCCCTGCTGCCGCTCATGGACAGAGCAAGGCACCGGCAGGGTTGGAGGTTTCATTCATTTCATGTTTTTATCAAATGTTTCTGACAAGCAGAAAACTCCCGAATCCTCATTTCTATCCTTCAAAAAGCTGCAGAGTCTCATCCAGCAGGAGTCAGGAGGAAAATTCTTCCCTAAAATGATTCATTCAGCTGCTCAATCTAAAGATTTATTCACTAGATTTAGACCTTTGACCTCCTGAATACAACTTTGTCCTTTGAGGAGGAACTTGAGAGTTTTCAGGCAAACAGTGTCAAGTTGTAATTCCTTCATTTAGTCCTTTTCAGGTTGATTATTTGACCCCAAAACAGACAAAACATAACAGCTCAAATATTATAGAGGAAACAGCAGCAGCTTTTGCTCCAGTTTGTTTAAGAAAAGACTAATTCTTTATATTTCATAGTTTGTACTGATTCAACATACTGTATCTCTGTTTTTCAGTCCATATATCTACATTTGAGGTATCAATATTTACATTGGAGTCCACATGATAAATGAATCTGAACTTTAGTCCATTTCAATGTGATTTAAAGGTGGTGCTACTGCACTAAATCACTATGGTTCACTGCAGATGACGTCAGGTTTCTGCAACTTTTCATGGAGACAAATTGAAACAAAAAGAAAGATAGAGGAGAGGAGGCCACTTCACTTTCATCTATTTTTGGTAATGTAATAAAAAAAACATTTATATAGGAATATTCTCCATGTTAGTTTAATAGAAGTGGATAGAAACAGAATTGGGAATCTTCAGGTCTGAATTGTTCCAGTTTTTAAATTGTGCTTTAGTGGTGCGTTGATTATTAATAAATATACCAGCAACAAATCAGACAAGCACAAACTGAGAGTCATTGTGGGACTCTACTAAAGCAGCTTTGTATGATTCACAGTTCAAAACTCCTTCTTCTCCTTCTCTTCTACTGGCCTTTTATGCAGCCCCTCAGTTCAGCCTCTGTCTCTAACAGGCAGCTCCTGTCTCTTTAAGGCCCCGCCTCCTGATGAGCCTGCTCTCTTCTGATTGGCCAGCTTTACGTATCAGAGTTGTGTAAAGTAACTGCTGATGCAAACCCAACATTTCCTGCTTTACTGCTTCATAGAAAAGCCTTTAAATGACTAAATAAACAAACAGGAGGCTTTTATTGTGAAGACTTGACAGGAAAGTTATTTGGAGCTGTTAGTTGAGCGGATCAGCCAGAAATAATGCAGGGAGGAATAATACAAGCAGACACAGCCACAGTGATGATGATGATGATGATGATGATGATGATGATGATGATGATGATGATGATGATGATGATGAAGGTAAACTAGTGTTTTGAATTTGCTGCTGTGTAATGGAGTCATGGCTCAGTGAGGAGCAGACGACCATATGAAGTCATCCTGTTTGAAAGCGTTGAGAGCAGAGCTGCTGCTTCCTGCTCACAGAGATTACTGCTAAATACATTTACTTCCTTATTTAACACGGCGGCCATGTTTGAAACCAACATCCATCATTGTGACTTTATATATATGACTGAAAAGAAGGAAAGTATCATATTTAAGGAAAACATTTCTCCAACTGTCTCCCTGACTCCACCAGACTGTACAAACTGTGATAGATTTTGCTCTGCAGTGATAAAAACATCTCTCTCAGACATCATATGGCCTCTCTTCCTCCTCTTCTTCCTCCTCATCTTCAGTCTTCTTGGTGAAAGCAGACGACAGTTGCTGCAGCAGCAGCTCCTGCGACGGTGTGCAGATGCCCTGCAGCTGCTGCCTCCTGCCGGCTGCAGGCTGCTGCAGAGCGCCTGAGTCTGCTTCTCCGTCACCTCCGACATCAGCACTCAGCTCCGGAGCGTCCACAGATCTGCCGACACTTCGGACTGGGTCTGGGACAGCCAAACGGTCCTGACGGGCTGTTTCCAGAGGAATCAGTCTGAGCGGGAGGCGGTCCAGGACTTCCTGAGTCTCTGCTGTGCTGCTGGACAGGAAGCTGGTCTCCAAAGATTTGAGAACCTGCAGACCAAAGTCGCCGACCTCCTCGTAGAGCGGCTCAGGAAGGTCGGGAGACTCTGAACGCTCCTCCAACGAGTCCTGCTGCACCTTCATGGGCTGAACAGACAGAGAGAGGAAGTTAGTGTTCAGTTAGGCCCTGTTCACACCTGGTCTCAGGTGATCCCATCACAAGTGGACAGCTCTAAGATCCCATCAGTCAGACCCCATTGGTAGGTGGTCTATGCCGTCTTCATTTAGCAGTAAACACAATGCGCTCTGGGCCTCATTGAAGGACACCAACTCAACTGTCCTCCTCTATTTTCCTGCAGACCAGACACAGGAAGTGCATCACTGCCTCCCACTCCAAAGCTCTTCAACTTGATTGATAACAGGATAAAAAAATGCTTTATTTATTTTTGACCTTTCTCATGTCAATTAAATCAATCCAATTCCCCTTTCCCCTTCAAATCAGCAGTTGGAATAGAAATGAAACCAAAAGTATAAAAAAGATTGTTTTTAGCTCATCTGTCTGAAAAATATTCTGTTTCCCTGAATAGTTTCTTGTTTCCTGTCAAGTTAAGGACAGTTTTTAGTTTTGCTGCTCAACATAATGAGCTGAGCATTTATCAGGAGGATGGCTGATTTCCTCCAAACAGTATGAACCTGGACTGTGTGAGTAACAGCTGACCTGTTGGACGTGTAGAAAACAGCAGTGCATAGAACTCTATATTTTATATATATATATATATATATATATATATATATAAATAAATATATATATATATATATATATATATATATATATATATATATATATATATATATATATATATATATATATATATATATATATATATATATATATATATATGTTCCGGCGCAGCCCTAGAGCAAATCAATATGACAGGAATTTGATTGTCATGATGGGGATCAATACATTGTATATTTGTTTTTCCTATTATCAAACAAGTTGATCAGAGCTTTGGACGGAGGGAACCATAAGGTCCTCCCATCACTTCACAACAACAATGAATGTGGTCTTTGCAAACAATGATGTCATGTTTATTTCCAGATAGTGCAGGGACGTGAGATCCCATTACAAGTAGTCACTCAGGACGCATGTTAATACCAGATGGAAAAAGGGTCTGAGTCAGCAAAGATGGACATAATCTACCTCAAACATCAACATCAAAATACAATTTTATGTAGTATTTAATCAATCACATTATTATTTTTGTGATTGATGTTTTTCCCAAATTCCTACAATTTTACGGCAAACAGAGACATAAAACATCACAAACTGTTTCACAATTTTTGAGGAAAGCCACTGCGAAATCAAACATTTCCAAGATGGCAAAATTGCTGTCGCCCATATCCGGCCCACACTCGTCACTTTCACGTGGCCTTCATACCGTATGGAACGATGGCACTTGGGCGGTCTGCTCCTGTTTGCCAGATCCAGGCCACATTTAAACCAAAAACTAAATAAATAAACCAGATCTGACCCAGAGTTAATTTTTGTTCTGGCCCTGATTGGGCCCACATTTTATATCCTCTTCCGGCCCACATATCACATGGAATAATGGCACTTGGTTTGTCGATTCCTGTTTTCCAGTATAGAACTTTTCTAGTATTATGATCATTCAAAGCACTTTTACAATACAAGTCACAGTCACCCACCCATCACAAGAAATCTAGTCATTAACACACTGATCAGAAGCAAATTGGGGTTAAGTATCTCACCCTAGACAGGAAATGAAATTGAAGCCTGGTTTGCTTGTGGCCTGGATCTGTCAAACAGTAGTGGACTACCCAAGTGCCATTATTCCACAAGGAATTTGGGCCAGAAGAGGACATGGAATGTGGGCCCAATCAGGGCCAGAATAAAAATTAACTTTGGCCAAGATGTGAGCCAGATATGGTTTATTTGTTTAGTTTTTACATGTAGCATTGCTATGGTTTGCTTGTGGCCAGGATCTGGCAAACAGGAGCAGACCGTCCAAGTGCCATCATTTCACGCGGTATGTGGGCCGGATGACAGTGTCGGGTATGTGCCACAGCAGTTTAGCTATCTGAGCTGTGTTGGCCATATGTGCCATATCATATCTGGGCCATTTTAGGCTCACTTCCAGATTAGTCAGTACAAATTGCGTCACATTTTTACCTATAGTGGCCCAATAGTGTTCAAACATATTCACCATTTCTAATATGGGCCACCTCAGGCTCACTTCCAAATTAGCCAGTGCTTACTGTTTCATGTATTTGCCAGAACTGGCCCAGATACGTTTAAGATTACTGGGTCACATTTGCTATACCATATGTGGGCCACTTTTGGTTTACACCCACATTAACTATTGTTGGCTGTGCCAAATCTTTGCCAAAGATGGCCCACATTTGTTTTGTGATATTTGTGCCATATTCATTATGTATCACATGGGCAACTTTAGGGTCACATCTAATTTACACATCCCCAAGAGCACCGCACCTTTGCCAAAAATGGCCCACATTTGTTTTGGGATATTTGGGCCATATTTGATATTTTACATGTAAGCTACTTCAGGCTCACATCCATTTTGTGCAGTGCCATATCATTGCCTTAAGTGGTCCACTTCAGTATGCTATCTGGGTTCTGTCCTCAATAATCACTCTGAGATCCTTAAAGAGACTGAAATACTCACAAAGTACATGGAGAGAGTCCGTCTGTCATGTAGTTTCCTCTGCAGAGAGAAGAAAACATTGTAATACATTATAATAATAAAAGGTTATTTTTTGATTGTAATGTTGTAGAGCTCAAATAAACACACCCACACCTCCACTCCACCACACCGCCTGATTTGGTGTGAATGCAGCCTAATAGTGTGTCTCAGTCCAGAATCCAACATGAAGTGGGTAACGGAGCAGACCTTATGTGACTTCAAATACATTTTAATGGAATGTTTTTGTCTGTCCTGTCATATATTGCAGCTTTAACATGTAGAAGGTGTTTAATGTGTGTATGAGACAGCGGTTAACTGCGTGTTACAGTTCAGAATACAACATGAAGTGGCTAACGGAGCAGACTTTATCAAACTTTTTCATTCAGTGTTTTTGTCTGTCCTGCAGAGGGATTTCTCCTCTGCTTCTCTTCTGGAGGTGTCTTCCATTTTTACCCTTCACGGTTTTTTTCCGTCTTTGAATCGAGGCTCTCAGGACAGGATATTGTATTGCTGTAAAGGCCCCTAACACTCATTTGTCATGTTGGGATATACACATTCAATTGGCCTTTGGACTTGTGAGTACTTGGTGGGTTTAAGTCAGCGGAACATGAGTCAAAACTTGCAAACAGCGTGGGACCGTTGTCTGTTTTTGTTGCAGAGCGTTGACTGTTATTTGGAAGGATTTGTAGTGTTGGACATTTTGTTTCTGGGTTGACAGGATTGGGGAGTCGGGGAAGTGTGACTATATTTTAGTTTGGAAACAATCAAATATACTATAAACATCATTCTGACCAGCGTCTGATTGGCCGACAGCATGCTGTTGTTGCTCTCATCTCCTCTGATGGGGACGAGCGGCATGGTGCCGAACTTCTGCTTGGAGATGTCGGAAGAGGAGTGACGGCGCAGCACCGGAGGACCTGGGTCATCGTTCTGGAAAATCACCAAAACACAGGAGAGTCAGCAGCGTCCTGACGGGACTTCATGTTTCCCACAGATTGAAATCCAGATTATTACAGACTAAGATTCCTCCTCTGGCCTGTCCACAAGAAGAAACATCTGTTTTTTGGGAGGGTTGTCATGGAGACGGCTGCTCTGAGTCAAACTGACCTGAGCTTTGAGGAAGCTGGTGATCCAGTCCCACAGGTCGGCCTCACAGCTGCAGCACAGGTAACTGAGAGAAGAAAGACACGTCCAAATACTCAGCAGAGCAGCAAGAATACTATAGAAACAACAAAAAACTACATTTCTTCCTGTTTGTTTGCTCAAATATCCTGAACAGTTGTGCTCATAAGTTTACAAACTCTGGTAGAATCTGTGATATCGGCCATATTTTGGAAAAACTGAAGAAAAAGATGCATTTTGTCCTTTTTTCAGCTTTTTGATGCACAGAGTGAAAATGCAGTGTGATACTTACAGCTGGTGTTTATCTGATATCACTGTGAAGCCCCACCTGCAGGTACAAACACACTATTAATAACTATTGATCTGATCAGACACATGATATTATTGATCACTTCCTCCAGGAACTTTTCAGTCTGGATTTAGAGGCATCATAGCACAGAGACAGCGCTGGTTAAAGTCACAGACGACCTCCTGACTGCATCAGACAAAGGACTTGTCTCTGTACTTGTCTTGTTAGGTCTTAGTGCCACATTTGACACTGTTGACCATCAAATCCTGTTACAGAGACTGGAACATTTCACTGGCATGGTCTGGTTAATGATGAATCCTCCATAAAAGTAAAAGTTAGACACAGAGTTCCTCAAGGTTCTGTTCTGGGACCTTTACTATTCACTTTATATCTGCTTCCTTTAGGGAATATTATTCGAAAACACTCCATAAATTTCCATTGTTATGCAGATGATACCCAAATATAGCCTGAGAGGAACGCCTGCAGACAAAGCTCAGGGACCAAAACAAAAACATCATTTTACAGTCAATATTTTCTCAAATGCTGGAACCAAACATCCAAAAAGTCAAGAGTTAGTTAATAATACAATAATTTCTAGAGTGTTTCATATATACTGTATATAGTCTATCTATATAGAAATATATAGAATGTAGTTAGACTGCAATTGTTCTGGAAAGCATCATCATACTTTGTTATTTGCTAGATTGATGTAAATGTGTATAAATGCAGGAAATAGCTTTCATATAGGTTGAGCTAGTGAAAGCAAACATATGCTGTTCTGTTCCCTACAGAGCAGAAAACACATGACATGTTTAAATCATCCTAAAGCTTCATCAGCGTCTGCTCACAGTGTTTGCTATCAAGTTGGAGCTTCATGTTACCTTGTTGGAGCTTTCAGCTTCCTGCGGATGCCCATGTAGATCTTCATGGACTTCAGAGCCCACTCCTTCTCTGGTTTGATGCTCTGCACAACAACACAGAATATGAATCACTTCCACCATCAGAAATACGACACAATGCTGTTTGGTTTTTCTTTGTATTCTTCAGTTTGGTGTATTATGGGGCTGCTCTGGCTGTTGGAGAACCTCTCTGATGTCAAATGAAGTCAAAGTGCACTTGTTGTTTTCTTTTCACTCAACAGTCTAACAGGCGGTGAGCAGGTAGAAGTATTGATCTGCAAACAGCTGATTCATGCTGTGTCTGCATCCACTTCTATCTGACTGTGGGAGTGAAAATGAGGCTTGTGCATAAAACACAAACACTGTAAACACACACATTTAGAAATGGGACAAAAACAATGTGTCTGGATATTTCTGGCTTTGTGTGCAGACAGTTTTAGTGGAGAATAAACATTTGACTTTCACATATCTGACATTTTACCTTCTTGTCTTTGAGCAGCAGCAGTTTGTGCTCTTTGATCTGGAATGTTCTCTCCTGGAACTTGTTCCCCTGAAGCAGCTTCGGAGGTTCCTCACGACACTTCAACAGACCGATCTTCATGATCTCACTCTTATACGCTGACACACACACAGACACACAGACAGACAGGTCAAATATGAAATATTGTGACTTCAAAAATCAAACATGGCAGTGGCAAAATCTAAGATGGCAACAGTCAAATCGCTACACTCAAGGCTTCAAACCAGCCGTTCTCAAACCAACGGGTGACCTCCATATTTTTTTACAGTCTATGGTTACTATGGTCACTATGATCCACTCAGTCTGATTACATTTGTAAAATCTAGAAGAGCAGCATGAATAAGTTGGAGGAACATCTACCAGAAGTCTCTACTGAACATGCTCTTTGGACCTGACAGTACAGGAAGCGTGAGCAGCATCCAGGTCATTTCTGTACACCAGGAAGCTGAACTTTTGTCTTCATGCACCATCTTTGAACGCAGTACGCAGTTCTCATCATACATCCACGTTACATCCATGGTGTGGTTATAATGTCCGTCCACAAGCAGGAGTTCAGATACCGAGGAACATAAAAATGTGTTTGTGTGTGTGCACTCAGGTGTGTTGGACCTACAGGTGAGGATGTTGATGCCTTCTCCTTTAGGAACCCTCTTCACCACCAGGTAGGCCGAGCTCGGGTCGGCCATCTTGCACCACTGCAGCGCCTGCTCCAGGACTTTCTCTTTGGGGTGTAACGGACGCTCTGAAACAATAAAACAACATCAAACTAAAGTCTGGGAAGAGTTTGATGTTTCCCAGGAACCCTGAACTCCACACTGAGCTCTAAAACTCTCATCAGACCGCTCTTTGTTGTCAGCAGGTGAACAAGTGTAGTGTGACTCACCCAGCTGTCCGTCCTCGATGGCCTCAAACGTCATCCACACGTCTTTTTCTCCGGCCGGGACGTTCCTCATGTAGAGAACCTGATTGGTCAGCTCCTCGGCACACATGGTGGGAGACACCTGCAGGGGTTGAAGGTCACAGACTGTCACAGACTGAACGCTCCCTGGTCGTGTCAGACACTTAAGGTTATGTTAAAGACTTACTTTGAGAGTAATGCAGCAGTCTGGTATCTTCATCTCCAGATAAACTTCAATGATCAGATCACCGGCCTGAGACAGCTGAACACAAACCAATCAGTAAACACCTGACCACCATACAACTGACTTATTACTACTTATTAACTGTTTATTACAAACTTATAAACTACTTATTACCACCTCATCACTTATTACTAACTCACTCACTGGTTTGATGCTTCTGATTAACTTCATACAGCTTACTACGAACACGTTACGAATTTATTACAACATATTACTGTTTTTATTACCTCATGACAACTCGTTACCTCCTTAATACCAATGTATGACTAACTGAAAACAACTTACTGAAAGACTTATTACCGACCATCATCAATCAGAATATTATTTACTAAATGCTGTCATTCCAGAAAAATGCATCAATATAAACATACAATATATAAAGTCTACAGTGATGCTGCCTTCAAGTGCACCTCACTCAAAAATATTAATACATTTATTATTATATGTACCTGAGTGTCCTTCCAGGTGGTGATGAGGCTGATCTCCAGCTCGATCTGAGTCTGATGTTCCTCATCGATCTGTAACAAACACATATTAACTGTTTGTTCAGATTTCACCACACAAGGTAAATCTGAATCTATCCGGTCTGAGTTTTACTCACATCGAAGACGTACAGGTAGTTGTCTATCAGATCCTCTACGATCTTCACCTCGTGTTCTCCTTTCCCGTCAGTCTGGAACAGACTGGGAGCGAACAGCAGCGACAGGTTCTTAGTGCACATCTGGTTCAGACTGGCACACTTCTGAACCCTGAGAGAGAGGACGTCACATTATATGGTAGTATA
Source organism: Euthynnus affinis (assembly GCA_029490765.1). NCBI lineage: Eukaryota > Metazoa > Chordata > Actinopteri > Scombriformes > Scombridae > Euthynnus > Euthynnus affinis. The sequence continues at coordinate 1,159,218 of CM055846.1, read as the reverse complement.
TGGGATTAAATTTGTCTCATAGTAATTTAACACAACCTCCCAAGAATTAAAACATTAAAAAAAATCAATTGAAAGTGAAAAATATCAAATGCAAAACTTGTGGTAAAACAATACAAGAGTGAAACATCCGCTGCTGTTGGTGTCAGCTCACCTGTACAGGTGGCTGATGAGAGCCGCCAGAGTTGTCCTGTTGACCCGAGGAAGACTCCGGATGATCTCCTTGTAGCGGTCAAACCTCTGGCTCTTCTGGGGGATTTCTGAGGAGGGAAACAGGACAGTCTATAAGGTCAACACACCTGCAGATGTTTGCAGCTGCTTCATAAACACACATACAGGTCAGATTCTTTTATATTCACTGGCAGGTTTTATTAAGTATTTAAACTCTAAGATGTGAGGCTGGATCTGAACCCTGACACTGGACTGTGGTGTAAAGGAAAGTGGACTCACTGGCGGCCTCCTGCCACAGTGGGTGGAGGTCTGCCATGAAGATTGGGTCTTCGATCTCTCTGAAGAACCTCTTCAGGACGTCTGTGACGTCCTCGATGAAGTGGTCTCCAATCCGCAGTTTGACGTTTCGAGCATCTTTACGAAACTCTTCCATCAGCAGTTTGATCCTGGATTTGGCTCCGTTCTTCCTGTAGATCCCCTCGTGACCCAGACCTGCAGACGGCAAAACAAGGAGCTTCAAGCCTTGATTCAGATTCAATTTGATGTAAAGATGTAAAACGTGAGTTATTGCCACATGTTCCTCGTCCTCCTCCTCCTCACCATACTGCGTGATGAAGGCGATGCAGCTGTCCACGATGATGGGGATGTCGTTTCTGCTCAGCTGCTGTTCTCTCAGAGTGTTTCCTTTACCGCCGGCTGCTCGCTGGATGTCCGAGTACCACAGAGAGAAATCTGTCCGACCGATCCCCTGCAGGTGGAGAGTCCTGATGGGGAGACGACACCAAACCATGAAGAAAAACTCAAACTAAACCAACTGAAGTGACATTCAGCAGAAAACCTCTTTGTCTCACCTTCCCTTCTCGACTAAAACCAAGATGTCTTTTTTCTCGTGGTTCTCAGTCTCGGAGGTGATACCTTCAACACAAAAAGAGAGTTTTTTTCAATCAATCAGACATAATGATTAGATGTTTATTGTAGACAATGAGCAGGACTGGATGGGGACACTGACTGAGCTCCTGCAGGCGGTTCAGGTTGATGATGTCCTCTGCAGCTCCGTCATGTCGGGGACAGATGAAGAGGTTGGACTTCTGCAGGACGAAGTAAGCCTCCTTCCATTGCTGAGGGTCTAGCATGGCTCTGTACCGCAGCAGGCCAACACGCTCAAACTCCCGAGTCAGCAGGCAGTGGCAGCTGAGCGGCGTTGCAGCCTGATGATGACAGAGATACGTTTAGTAAAGATAAAAATATCTGAGTTGAAGAATCAAAACTGTAAAATACTCTTTTATGAGTAAAATTCCTGCATTCAAACTTCATCAAAGGGGAAGTTTCAAAGGTCAAAAGTTCTTAAATATCAAAAAACAAAATGAAAAGCAACTGTCAGTGTCAGTATTAGTTTATTTAGCAATGATAGAAACTCACTGCTCCCAGTTCAGGAGCTGTTGAAATAGCAAATGCACTTGCGCCCATGAGTGTGTCCATGAGTGTGTTGGTCTAAAAGTACGGTGTCAGGCGCATTGTTGGTGCATTGCTATCTTGAGGCAGCAGAGAACGATTGCGCTATTGACCAACATAAACCTGGTCTAAAGTCAATGGTGCAATGTTTCACTGTTATTTTAAGGGCGCATTATGTAATATGCAACTACACAGGCGGGTGCACAACATTGTTGCCCCTTCACTGGACCTACAGCAGCACACACATGCAAAAGGATTATAATGTGAAAGATTATTATTGTGTATATTAATATAATTTTTTAAATTACGTCATAATGCTTAATCATAATATTTATCAGAATTAACTAATCACAGTATATAATGATTAGTTAAAACTGATTTGACCTCTTACTGCATGACTGAACAAAACCATTTTAAAGAAAATAAAGCTGTAATTAAAAAAAATAAACCTTTTCAAAAACCAAATGAGGATAAACCTGCAGCAAATGAATGAACAGGATGTTAAACTGGTGGTCTGTGGACCACAGGAGGGTCTGGGAGCAGCAGGGGTCAATGTGTGCATTATGGATTGTGCGCTTTCCCTTTGCACACGGACAGAGAAGCGCTCCCTCTTACTATTTATCTTAATTTATATGTTAAGCTGAAAACACACCCATGATTAATTAGGAGACCATTGACCATTTTTCCGCTGTTAAAATAGCAAAAGTGGATTTGGACACACCGTAAATGCAAATGAAGAGCACAGTGCAGCAAATAATCTGGACTTTGGTTAGACTTGTTTGACTTGTTTCTCTTTTCAAAACAGAAACAAGATGCAATCTATCATATAGGTTGGCTTTAAAAATTTCTCACACAAAATCTGAACTGGGACTCACTGGTTTCCAGTAACACCTCACCCCTGGAATGAGCTGCAGCACAACTTGAAGTTAGAGACACTCTTGCTATTGAGGGACTTTATGGTTTTACTATCTCCAATCATGTTTGTGATTGTTTTAATGAGTGTGTCTCTGAATGTGGGACGATTGTTTTATCTCATTGTGATCTCAGTGAGACTGACGCTAAACGACTGAGTAACTCATGAAGCAGATGAGGCATGTCACAATGAATCAGGACAGTTGAAGTTAGTTCAGACCTTCCCGATGGCTTTGGTCCAGCTGTGCAGAGCGTCGGCCGTCTCCAAACCAAACTGATAAAGTTTATCTGAAGTCAAATACAACTCGAAGGTGTAACGAAACCTGACAGCAGGAGAGAAAGAAGATCAGCAGATGTTTCACTTCAGACGACAAAGAGGCCATTTCATCAAATAATTTAAACAATCAAATACAATGATTGAAAGATCAGATAAATGTGGGTGTGTACCTGTCAATGAAGCCGTTGTTGTTGTTGTTGGAGGAGTCGGGGCGACTGATTCCCAAACACACGATGTCTTTAATGCTGATCTGCATGCTGGGATCACCTGATCGGTCCGACTCGTAGAACAGCAGAGACTGATCCACTGAACACCAGAACTTCTGGAAGTCTGACGCACAGAACGACACATTTTCATCATCGTATCTAAATAATAATCTGCTGCTTCTGTTCACAGGAAGTGTTCAGCTGCCCGTTAATCTGAGTTTTAGGTGGAAAGTAAAAGTTCACTTTAAACCTTTAATCCTTTAAACCAGAGCAAGCTGACACCCTCCTCCTCCTCCTCCTCCTCCTCCTCCTCCTCCCACATACCTTCTCGTGTTTTTCTGGACAGCGTTCCTCTGTTGACGGTGTTGGACTTGTAGAGGTAACCAGAGTGCAGGACGGTCTGCATGATCTCATCATACACACCTGGATCTGATGGAGGAATAGAAAACAATAGAATAGAATTAAATACACACACACACACACACACATATGTGGTCTGAAATAAACTGCCATGTAAGAGTTAGTGAAAGTGGTATAAAGTATATTAATAATGGTAATATCAATGTTGATATTATTCTCATAATTAACATCAACATTATAATTGTTATTATTACTAGTAGAATTCAGTAGAGTCGCACAGCTAGAGATCAGATATCAGTCAGATCTGGACCACATATGCAAGTGTCCCAGATCTGAAATGAAAACATCAGATTTGGGCTCCTTCAGCCGTATTGTGAGCACAGGCGGAGTGTTTCTGTTCACTGAAGCAAACTGTAACCAAGTAAAAGCCTCCCTGCAGGAACAGAGCTGATAACAGAGCAGCAGTCCACAAACACAATGAAACTCCAGCTTTCACTCTGCTGACGAGTCGAGCTTTTACTCTGAACAATGACATGATTTCAGATCTGTTAAAAAAGTTATCTTCTACTTTTTATTAGAGGTATTGATGTGATAAAAATACGATTATTACAGTAATAAAGGCCGTTCTTTCAGTTTTACATATATATACATACATACTCATTATGACTATATTGAAATATTACAGCTTTTCTTTAAATGATCTGTTTTATTTATTTATTTTTAACATTTTGAGCTGCATTTGTTTTAAAAAAGGGTGTTTTATAAATACGTTTCTTCTGCTCCTCCTTTTGTTATTATAGTATTATGTAAATATAGCAAATTAAAGTAGATTACAGTAGAATTCAGCAGATTACAGCAGATTACAGCAGATTACAGTAGAGTATAGAACAGTTGATTACAGACCTGATGCGATGCAGTGATCCAGCAGGTGATGAGGTTGTTGGCAGCCGTTGGAGTCGTTGGCGAGGCGAGCAGACTCCGCCTCCGAGAAAATCTGAGTGACCGTTTTCAGAAGAGTCTGTTCAGAGACGGCCGAACACAAAACCTGCAGACGGACAGGAAGATGAGATGGGGGACACTTTGGATGTTTTTGAGTCGGGGGGTTAAAGCGTCTCTGAGCCTAAAGCTACTTTCATCTTTTCTCTCTGATGTCTTTGTTCCCAACAACATTCAGGTCACTTTAACCAACCGGCCGATGCCCCTGGGAAACTCTGCATCCAAATACTGTGCAGCTTTTAAACAAAAAGACAGAATCCTGAGCACAGAGAGCTGATCTGATAGCAGCATGTACATGTGAGGTAACGTGAGGTCAGAGATGCTGAGGAGATAAACACTGAGTCAGCAGCTTATTGTGACTCCAAACTGATAAATATTCCATAAAAAAGAAGATTTCCTGAAAACGATCAGCTGCAACAGAAGAAAGATCTGATTTGCTTTATCAGAGAACAGAAGAAGCTTCAGAGCAGACTGACATTAAACATGAAAGCTGACCTGAGGTCAGAGGAGCAGAGAGCAGCAGAGAGGTCTGAAACGCTCGCAGCTACTGAAGCATTAGAGACTCACTTTGTCTCCTCAACATGAAAGCCTTCTGTTCTCCTGCTCAGAGCTGCTGTTCACAGTAAAACCTGTGTGTTCACATGTGATGGAGGAATTACACCAAATTACATCCAACTAGAAAGTCCTTTTGGTCAGGGTACAGGTATCAGTATCTCTATTAGTTTAGTAGTAACAGCAGGAATGTTTCTGACTTTATGCTAATAGAAATTAAATATAGACATTGAATATTATGTAGAATTAAATTTGTTTAAAGTTTGATGTTCATTAATGATAATAATAATAATAAATTGTGTATTTAGATTAACCTTTCCTACACAAAATACAATTAAAACAGAGCGTCAGACGCACCCTGAGCAGCTCCTCCTGGCTGCTGAATGCAGGATGGGGGAGGCGGTATCGTCCCTCTCTGTATTTCTGAGTGATGAACTCTCTCCGCTGCTCTGCCGACGCGTCACAGTCCATTTCCTCCGACACGGACATCCGAGCCGCCCAGAACTCGTTGGCCCGGTCGTTCCCCAACATGATGAAGAGCTGACACACAACAAACAAACAAACAAACAAACAAACAGACAAAAAGAAGTCTGAGACGAGGCCTCTATTTGAAATATTTCAGATTCACAGAGGTGAAACCTTAAAGAGCAACTTAACATCACAAGTCATTTACATGGTTCAAAAAAAGTATATAATGTTAAATGTGACGCCAGTATGAATGTACTGAATGCTTGTTTCATTGTGTGCATATTAGCAGACAAACAGCAGGTGGAGCTAATTCTCCAGTCGATGCCGTTAAACCATAACAGCAGAAATAATAAGATGTCTCTTAACTGCATTTTGAAGTAATTTAAAATTATATTATCTGTGTTAAAATATAAAATCAGCAACATGTTTCAGTATCATCTGCAGGTGTGTGTCTGACCCCTTGGGGGCAGCTGACCTGGATTACTCTTTAAGACACATCACCTGTAATGGCCACACACGGATTATCAACCAGTAGCTGTATAAGCACTACAAATGTGTGGCCTCTCCCCAGTCTACAGAGTTCCTAGCCATGTGTTTGGATGCCAGAGCAAGAAATACATTCCTAACTCCTGGAAGACAGGCCGCCCTCAGGGCTTGTTATCTCAGTTACGTTTGGGGGGCAGGGCAACCTGAAGATTGTGTCTCCGCCTCTTGGGGTCGATAGCAGCTACAATGCACATTGTGCCTCTGGGTCTTCTGAACATAAGCCCAGAGCAGCACTGCCTCCTGAGCCTTGGACTTTGCCCACAGAGAAGTGTGAGAGTGTTGGTGACACACAGTATGTGCCTAGGTCTCTGTTGGTGGGAGCAACCAGCCACCTTAGTGTGGAGCAATGCACTGGGGCTGGCTTTACATCGCCAGGTGGTGTCATCCAATGCCTCCCTGGTAGGGCCATCCACAAGGGCAAAGGCAGTAGTGGCCAGTGGCACAGACCCTAGCTGGCTCTCCAGAGGGGAATCCCACCTGGAGAATGGAGGCTGCATCCAGAGGTTGTAAGTGAGATCTAGGACCACTTTGGCACAGATGTAGCTGATCTCTCCTCTTTTTCTCCATGGGGAGAAACAATGGAGCATGGATGTTATGTCATATCCTGTATGCCTTCCTCCCTTCATCCTCCTGCAACCACTCCTAAAGGGAGTCCAGGTGGAAGAGCCTCATCCTGGTGGATGTCCCGATTCTTGACAATAGCACCCTTCCTTCAAGGACACCCTGGGAGCTCCCTGTTTGGCAGGACCTCCTATACCAGGACTCTTTTTCATCCTTTTCCCCAGGGGCTCATGCTTTGGGCCTGGCCCCTGAGAGTTGCTCTAGGAAATGTTGGAGGTGAGTCTCCCTCAACTTTATGGGGAACGGCAGCAGCCATTAAGGCAACCCATGTTGGGCCTCAGAAACTGGCAGATGGTTGTTGCAACCTTATTGCTCAGTTTCTTAAAGGTGCTTGTAGGGTTAAACAGAAGGTCCACTGTCCCCCCATGGGATTGGAGGAGCTGCTGTAAGCCTTGAAGAATGAGCCATCTGAGCCCCTGGAAACAGTTGGGTTGAAATGGCTTTCTGTCAAATAGGCATTCTTGTTAGCGATTGTGTCGGCTAAAAGAATGGGAGAGCTCTATGCCCTTCTGGTGCATGAGGAATGGTAACCCTCTATCTGAGATTTGTATGGCAGCCTCTTGGTCAACGCCATCCATCTTTATTAGTATCTACTGCATGAATGTGGTGGCAGGCAGCCTGTTCACTGAGCGTGTGCTGGACTCAGTGCAGTTGGACATGGCCTGACATACCGTGCCTCAAGGACCTCGGCTTGGAGTGATGTCTTTTTCATTCAGAGCTAGTCTTGCAACCTGGCAGGGTAGGTGGCTTTCCGTCCAGCATCTGGCAGAGTCAGCCAAGCCTTGGTGGTGTCTTGTGCCACAATGTCATGGGTGTGTATATTTGTAAAGAGCTTCTTTGTTTGAGCACATTGGTGACTCTGATGGTGGTGATGTCTCATTCAAACTCAACTGCCATTTCAGGCAGTGTGTCTTACAGAGTCCCCGTACATATGGAATATGTAGAGATTCTCTCGATACGATATAGAACAGAAGGTTATATTGTAACATTATCAGAGAGTGTCTCTCCAGCTAAGAGATCTGCTCCGAAACATGCTCAAATCAAGGATATCGGAGAGGCGTATCGAATATGCAGGATGAAGACCAGGCTGCAGAGAGAACAGGTGTTTCAGGTGTTTCAGGTCTCACCTGGACAATCTCGTTGCTCCAGACACTCGTGTCCAGTTTCAGACTCTGAACTTTGGAAACCATCGTCCCCAGACCTCTGTGCTGCCCTGCACACACACACAAACACACATAATAAAATATCAATAATATATGAAATCAATATTACTTTATATTCAGTGTTCATATTGCTGAAGTCACAGGACGAGCAATTACAAGTCTGATTTTTATTAAATTATAAATCACTGTACACTCACACACATTGTTATTGTAATTACTGTAATGTTATAATCATATTTTTTAAATATATTGTGTTTTAATTTTTGTAATTTAATTTTTTTTTATAGTCTTGAGACTTAACTTCCAACATGGAGGGTAATAATAATGATAATAATGAGAAACATATATATATATATATATATATATATATATATATATATATATATATATATATATATATATATATATATATATATAAATATATAAACATAAACATAAACATATATATATATATAAACATATTTATATACACATTGTTTTGAGGAATTTGGGATTGTAAGGAGTTGTAATCACTTTGATGGATTATTGTTGAGTAGACTAAATATATAATATAATTACTGATACTGATACATCTGGTGAACACACACACACACACACACACACACACACACACACACACACTGAATACATGTGTGTATGTAAGTGGACTTTAATACCATTAAATACAGATTGTATTTTACCTTCTTACACCTGAACAACAACATATTAAATAAACTTATTATTATATTTTTACATTTTTTAGTTCACATAAACCTTTAAACTGAACTTTTACTGGTTGCAGTATTTGTACTAATTTACCACCATAGCCCTGCTCCCTCAGCCAATCACAGCGGACCCTGTAACTCTGTTCATTCATGAAACATGATGTCATCCTTAGCAACAAGGTCACCCCCCTCCCCCCTCCCCTCTCTATCAGCTACATTCATCAGGAAAAAAGTTTCTCTCAGCGGCTTTTGTTCATGAAATGACTCGACTCCTGAACGTGACGCAACAACAGACTGACTGACTGACTGACTGCAGGTTTCAGGTGACACAAGACACATAAACACACCTGGATGATGACACACACACACACACACACACACACACACACACACACACACACACACGCTCCCAAAATGCAGTTGAACCAGTACAGTGACAGTTTCACCTGCAGTGATTCATGTCCTCACAGGTACACAAACAGCAGTAAACCTCAGTAAGTTGTTTCCTAACAGCTCGTGAACCTTTTTTTCTTTTTATGTCTCAAACTTCTCCATGTACGTATGTTAGATAGAAGTTGATATATATATATAAATTAATATCTTGTACAATAATTATTGTTTCCACCTTATGCACCTGTGTTTAATGTCCTGTGACTGTTTTTTTACTTGAAGAGAGCTTTAAATAAATGATTAGAGCTGCAATGATTAGTCTATTAATTGGCAGAACAATAACGGCCAGCAGTGGTGGCTGGATTAACCTTCTATATGGACCCGAGGTTGATCGGCCCATATTGACCCTGACTACACTTATCTGACATTTAATACACTGAACAATCAATCTATTATTAAGACAAACATCAATCAGACCTGCAGCCTTACAGACATGATGATGAATTAACACAACTTTACCTTCAGGTTTGTGTGATAAAAACACAATGAGCTCAATATAAACTAAAACAATTGAGTCCCTCTTCAAGACCAAGACCACAAGGTGGCAGATGGAGGGTCAGTCACAGGTCATATTGCACTTCAGTGGTGGAAATTTCAAGCAAATTTGTGATTAATTAGATTATGTAGATCCAAATTATATGAAGTAAACTTGCAAATTTGTGGCCCCAGCTGCTCGTTTTGTCAGCCTTGTTAGTAGTAGAGTAGAAAACGCTCAACATTTTCCGTCATTTGTGAGGAGTTGCTGCTGTTCTTGGTCTTGTTTGATGGATTTTGGACAATTGGTTGGCTGTTTGATGACATCACCTCATGCTTTAAGAAACTGATGAACATTTGTCACTGTTTTCAGGCCTTTTACAGTCCAAACAATGATTGAATTAATCAAAACATAACTGTTGAAATAATGATGGTTTGTGAGGGTGTCCCTGTGTTGTTGGTTTGTGGGCTGTTCCAAGTGGCTGTGGTGTGTCTTCAACCAATAAGCTCACTAATCAATTTAAATAAACATCAGTTTGATTTATTTAGGTTAATTCAATCCAATCTAATTGTTCCTCGATGGTTCCCAGAGTGTTTTGAGTGGTTGCTAAGGTGTTAATAAGATGTTACTTGGTTGTTGCCAGGTTACGTGTTTGGTTGGCTAATAAGGTGTTTGAAGTGTTAGCGGTGCTAGCTGATTGTTGTTGTGTTGCCCAGAGAGAAAACTGATTCATTTTACTGAACATCAGAGAATCAAAGTCTACTTTAATCTAATGTCATGGTTGCTTGGTGGTTGTCATGGCGTTCTAGGAGATTACTAAGGTGTTAGAAGGTCCCTGTTGTGTTTGTGAGGACATTTCTAGGTTTTCTAGGTTTTAAATAACATTAGATAAAGTAAAAACTAATTTGAAGATATGAGAATAGATAGAATAGATGCAATTTCCCATTTGGTTCATCTCAGATGAAGCTCATACCTGCACAGTTCTTGCAGATGACCACACACAGGTTGATGGAGGCCCAGTCGGGGTTCAGGGCCTTGCAGTCAGCACACATCCTGTTGGAGCGGTTGGACCAGATCTTCTCAGCCACCTCGTAATCCGACAGCGTCTCGGCGATGGACTCCTGCAGCGCCTCCATCCAGTCCCGCTTCTCCCGGTCCGACTCGGCGGTGAAGCTGAGGAGGCGGAACAGAGGTCTGCAGTGAGGCTTGATGGAAGGCCGCCACGGCAACGGCATTTTAAAGACAGAAATCCTCTTTTCTAAGAATCTGTTCATTTCGTTTTCGGTGTTCACACTGAAGTAGAAAAGCAAACCAGAATCTTTCTTGTTTCAGTACAAACTGAGTCTAGGAGCCCTAAACCTCCGCTTCTTCTGTTTCTTGTAAAAATCAACAGTTTGAACTCATTTTTCAGCAGAACTGTGAGTCAGAACGCCGCAGAGCTACAGGGAATTAGCTGTAAGGAGCTTTTTCTGATTCAATGACCTGGTTTTTGGGACCAAATGGCACCAGCCTGGCAGAGAGGACCAAACATTTTCATTGTTCACAGTTTCATGTAGAGAGATGAAAACTAAAGACGTCTCTGGTTTTAGATGATCATGTTCCTTTAAATGAAAGACATTCTTTACTTTTTTAGGTTTTAAAGATTCTGTTACAGGAGGAAAGAACATTTCTCTATTGGTAAACTGAAAAGGTGCATCTTTAATCGTTCAGTTTCAGGTCAACCAGCCAATCAGAGAGCAGCAGGTTCTTTCAACATGAGTCCATGCGGAAACAAACTCATGAGACAAGAACCATGTGTTTCCTGACAGTTGTATTAATGACGTCATCATTTAGAGGAGATGATGATGATGATGATGATACCTGAAGGTTTTGTACGGGGTGATGAGGTCGAAGCTCTTGTGTTTTCCATCTCTTATCGTCGCTCCACGAGCTTCGATCAACGTGATGCCGATTCCGTTACGAAAACACTACAAACACAGAAAAGAAACATGAAGCGAGTTCGCAGGTTTTAATGTTGTTTGAAAAATCTAAACATTTTATTGCAAAATCTTTTTAAACTGCAGTTAATCAAACTTCTCAAATCATGTTGTACAACAACTTTTCCAACTTTATGTAAAATAATTGTGTCTAAAACTACCAAAAGTAAGAAAATATTCATCAAGATAATGAATCTGACCGGATGTCTGATATCAGTTTGGGAAATCTTGATGCTGTAATATATATCAAAATATATATGTATATGAATATAGTTTATTTCTGGCCATTTTATCATCATATTTTTTATTTTTTATTCATTATTGTGTTTGTGTTTTCAGCATTAGATTCATCATCAGTGTGTTGATGTGATTTATGAGTTTATGAACCAAATTCCTCTCAGGTTATTAATAAAGTTGAAGCTGAACTAAAGTGTGATTCCAGCTGTCAGATAAAAGCAGAGCTCTCTGAAATGTAGTGAAGGAAAAGTAAAAAACCTCCTGTTCATACTGAGCATTAGAAGATCCCTCACAGCTGAGGTTTAGTTTATGCAGCTGCAGTGAGAACAGCTTGTTAACAACCAGCAGCAATCAGCCTGCAGGTGCCGTGACATCAGGTCTCACCTGTTCACTCTTGTAGAGCCAGATCTGCTCCGTGTTGATGGCAGCGTACACTTTGGATTTGGTTCCTTTCAGCTCCAGGACTCCGTGTTTCTGACAGTGAGATCCGGGACCGAAACGCCGCCGACCGAACACCAGCTGATCTCTGACGTGTTCCTGCAGGATGGAGACCCAGCGCCGCCTCAGCACTGACACACACACACACACACACACACACACACAGAAAGTAAGATATATGTATCATATCATTATGTATATAAATATCAAATAGGAAATATGTTAACGTGTCCCAGTTCATCTACATGAATCTCCACATGCACACAATATCAAAAATCTGTTATTTAAAAGGAAGTTTAGCATTATTGTCTGATTCTGATTTATGCACAAAACTTTGTTGCAGAAAGTCGAGTCAGCATATCGAGAATAAACCCAGAAAGTTTCAGACAGATTAATCACATTTCACTGTGTTATGTGTTATTTCTAGTTATAGATATACAGAACTGTAAGCATGAAAACGTCTCTGTATTTATGTACAGAACGAAGAATAAATTATTGTTGGAACCTTTTAGCTGCATTTTGTCTGAAGGAACCAGGGACTGAATCTAGTTCCTTTACCCAAAAAACACTTTCAGAGTGTCGTTGATCAGTGTTACTGGTATCAATATTAGGACGAGAAAGTGATGTTTATTAATGCTAAAAATATTTATAATGTTGCTGAACTTCCAGAGAAGCTGGTATGGGTTCATACTGTTCTTCCTCTTTTACATCCAACTTACGAAACAGTAAATACAAAGAACAACAACAACAAGTGAATCTGTTTTCTTGTTGTTTTGTCTGATCTTCACGGTTCTTCAGTTGCCGTGGAAACGAAACAGGAACCCACAAAAAAGGCTTTTCAGTTCCTGATTTCATTCTCCAGAGTTGCTGGAATATTGTTGGTTGAAAAGTCTGAATCTTAATATACTGATACCTTCAAAAGATAAACAAGCAGCTGTTTTAAATCAGTTTGTGAAGAGATTCCTCTGTGTCATCAGTTTCTTCTTGTGTTATTAATGTCCTGCTGTCACAACACAATAACTTCACATTCTTTCATCAAATTAGCAGTTTTGGTTGATGTTGATGGTTTGACTGGGCTGAGCTTCTTCTTCTTCTCTACATCACAAAGTTGGAATACATGTGAATACTTCTTCAGCAGTTTATAGCTGTGTTATAGTTTAACTACAGATTGAGATCCGTCCTCGTCCGTCTCCTGCTGCTGCTGTTACTTCTTGTCTCAGCAGCAGAATTAAAGTCTCTGTCTGTTATCTGCAGAGAGGCTGCAGCGTGAATGCAGCAGGTTACTGGGTCAGCCTTTTGTCTGTCCCAGCTGGAGCCGAGTCACATGACCCGCTGAGCTCCGTGCTGCCACATAGAGCAGCTACTGTACTGAGTGTTAGAGCAGATCACACACACACACACACACACACACACACACTGATGTCCGTTGGTTTTCAAATGTATGTAGCTCAGGTATATAAAAATGTCCTCCAGACATGTTTATAGACGTATAAAAATAATCTGCTTTGAATAATAAATTGTGTCTAATTTGTTTTTTTCCACAAAAAAAGTTGTATTACCTATTTAGAAATTGTTAAAATTACATCTCCTCCTTCTCCTTCACTAAAGATCCAAAATGTGTAAAAGTGTTTTTATTTCCAAAAGTTTATGTCTCCTCCTTCGCTGTAAAGTCTTCTCCACGTTACATCGTGTCTGGACGCTTCAGGTCGTGGTTACGCCCGTGAGACGCGTATTTGTCGCATGTGAAAAACGTGCCTGACATGCTTGCTGTCTAGACACGAGGTTGCACTTGTTTAAGTTGCATACCGGCCCGTGATTGGCTCCGAACTAGTTGTGATGTCACAAGGAGCTCAAAGAAACGTTCCACTTTCAGCAGATGAACGGGAAAAAAATATTGTTCTGCACAGAGAAGAGAACAACATCCAACTGAAGGAACGACGAGAAAAAACATATTTTTGATTGCAGGAGGACTTTAAAGAGGAGATCCACTGACCTTTGGAGCGTAGTAAAACAAAGATAAATGCAAATCAAAGTATTAAAACAAATTAATGTTTGAGGCACAAAATCTCATCAAACCCTCAGTAATATAACAAATGTATTAATACCAATGAATCATTTGTTCAATAAAAAAGTGAAAAATCTGCACAAACTGATTTCATCCAATGACTTGTTTCTTCTGAGAAAGAAAACCAAAATATTCAATTTATAATCATGTCAGACCAAGAAAAACAGCAACAAGCCGTGAGAACCTTCAGATGTTTGAAACTTGAATAAGGATTTAATCAATTATCAGAATAGTTGTCTGTCAATCTAATCACAACTATTTATCGATTAATCGTTGCAGTTGTAGTTCAAACATCCTTTATGTCCCAAAAATAGTCTGTGTGTGTGTGTTTACCTTCATTATCAGCCCTGAATACAAAGATCCTGTGACTCGTCACGATTTCAAATTTGCTGTCTTTGGCTGGGCGGGCCATCTGAATGGCAGCCAATGGGATGACTCCTTTAGGGTAGATGTCCTGAAACACAGAGCAGGTGTGAGACAACGATGTCGATGATGTGTGAAGTTAAAGTCTGACAGTCAGGAATCTGCAGCAGCGTTCGTTCAGTCAACGAAAACTATGTCAAATATTAGACGACACTAGATTAAAACTAAAAAGAAAAAAGAACTCCAATGAAATGTTGGATGAGGAGGAAAACTAAGAGGAGCAGATCTATTAACATCCGTGTGAACATGATAAGTAAGAATGATATTCATACCTTGTCGCTGCCGAAGTACATCAAGTTTTTACCATCAAACTTCACGTAGCGCTTCTGGAAAACATAGTTCCTACAAAATAAAAACACACTTATCAGATCCAGAGAGCCAAATGATCACATCTACAATAACCAAGCTATCTATCAGTGTAGCTGCTCTGTGATGTGTTTTTTCTACTCCGACAAGAAGAAAAACTGAACGCTACAAAATCTGAGAGGTCAACTGTAAAGATTCTGAACAAAACAGACACAGTGTTGGTACGGATTTACTGAGAAGGTTTTTATACTGACTGAGGAGGAAAATAAGGAAAACAAAAAGGAAGAAAAGACAAACACACACCGGCTGTAGTGTAAAGAAGAGTCAGAGGATGAAGAAGAAGAGGAGGAAGAGGAGGAGGAGGAAGATGAGGAGGAGGAGGAGGAGAGGAAGGTGACGAGGCAGCTCCACAGGAGGGAGGAAACGCAGGGAGGAGCGGAGAGGAGGAGACGCAGCAGAACAGTCAGCGCTGAACTCTGACCCCTGAAACACATGAACACGCATGAACTCTGATTCATAACAGCTGATTGTTTGATCTGTTCAGACTGAAGAAGGTAAAATCTCATCAGACAACAGGCATTCAACCTCCCTAAAAAGCTCTGGAAACTCTTCAATCGTCACTGGGAGAACAAAGGTCTAACAGCTTCCTTAAAAAACTTCAGAAAACCTGCTAAAATACCTCTGGAAACACTTCAGAGGTGAATGGAAACTCATCATCTTCCTTCAGAACCACAAGAATGAGCTCAAGTTTACTATTCCCCAGTCTAACCAGCTGTATAAACCAAACACACCTATGTAGTTTAGTTCTCTCTGGTCTAACTAAATGTATAAATCAAACACACCCATGTAATTTAGTTCTCGCTGGTCTAACCAGCTGTATAAATCAAACACACCAATGTAGTTTAGTTCTCGCTGGTCTAACCAGCTGTATAAATCAAACACACCCATGTAATTTAGTTATCACTGGTCTAACGAACTGTATAAATCAAACGCACCCATGTAATTCAGTTCTCACTGGTCTAACCAACTGTGTAAATCAAACGCACCCTTGCGGTGACAGCTTGTCCAGCCAGCCACTGATGATGGGCGGGGCTCTCTCGGTCAGGGACGTATAGCTGGCGTAGGGGGAGATGATCAGGTCCTCGTCGGTCTCTAAAGGGAAGCTGTGGGGGGGCAGGGTGAGGCTGCGCAGGGCGGGTGGAGCTTCACCGACGGTGCTATACCCCTGAGAGTCTCCAGAGTGAAGGGCTTGAGACAAACGCTTCGTCCAGGAGAGCTTGTGACTCCTGAATAAACAGAAACAACTTTATTTCTTCACAACAGGCAGTGTAGACTCCGTACAGGGAGATCGCTCCATCCATCGCCACTGGTCGGCTCAGAATGTGATAAAAACATGATGATTTAATGGAGATAAAATCATTTTTCAGATTTTTCATGTTTTGATGGCGAAATTTCATATTCACAACTACAAATTTTATAAATTCCCAGCTAGTTTGCTGCCTTGTCATTTTCAAATCAAATGGCTTCTTCCAAGCATTAAGACAATAATCTTAACTTGAGGAAACACCACAAGGTCCATTTAGTACCTGTTCTGGAACTTTTAATCACATCACATGATCTTCCACATAAGGTTCATTTAGTATCTGATCAGAAGCTTTCAATAATATCTTTCTTACCTCAACATTAATTTAATTTTGTTTGCATTCAACAAATCCTACTGCATACTGTTGTTTACAAAGTTAATCTGAAGATCAGATGATATGCAGATGATGCAGTTTTATATATGTGTGGATCTTCTCTTCAGATGCACTAAACTAGTCTGTCTTTAATATTTTGCAGTTCATTCTTGTAGAATCTCAACACTTTAATTGAACTCTCTGTACTCTTTAACTGAACCACCATGTTTGATATTTTGTCCATAAAGTAATAAAATAATCTTTGGTGTAACTGGTGTCTTACCCATGATCCTCTAAGTGTCTTTCCTCCTCCCTCTTTGTTTCTCTTCCCTCCAGTCGGCTTCTTTCACTCTGGACGTACATGAAATGAATGAATAAAATATTGACATGAATGAGAAAATTCTTGTGATCACTGAGTAGATGTATTAAAATACTGTTGTCTCACCTCACAGATCTGTGGATTCCTTCTGGTTTGGAAAACGGTTTCACAGTACGGGCTGATCTCCTCCTCAGGGTCGTCTGTCGAAGCTGTTAGCAGAAAACATTGAGATTTAACTCCAGCGCTGAAGGTAACATAACCCTAAACTCAAGACAGTCTTACTGTGGTATTAAACCACCTTTAATATTTAGTTTTTAATCATAAGACACCATAAACTCTCAGATACCAACAAAGATGCTAAAGAAAAACAGAGGAAACATATTCACCTGCACTTTTAACATAATAAAAGTATATGCAGGTGATATTTTCAGTGAATAGTGTTGAACTGAAAATATGTAATTGCCTGCCGCTATGGGTCTCTGAATCAAAACAGTAACAAAAGAAGGAGTTTGATGATGTTTGTAGGTAGCTAAACAACCAGCTTCCTCAGTGTCTCCTCCTCTCCAAAACAAACAGACCCGGAGATTAAAACCGGTAAAAACACTGAATTTACCAGTTACATGTTAAAAATCAGTGTTTATTTTACACTGCGAGCCAATCTGCTGCCAACATTTGCTCAGCTTGTTTCTCTATTACGATCGTCTGGATCCAGTGACTAAAGTCCTTCATCCGTTTAAAAGATATACTTAAAATGACCAAGATCTCAACAGGTATGTTGTTAAAATGTGGCTTAAAACTGAATAAAAAGTCAGAAACAGACCATTAACTGGATTAAAATTATGGATTTCTCTTGGTTTGAACATTGTCAGAAACATTTGGGATAATGTAAATATATACCTTAACATAATATGTAATATAGGTCCAATCATTTTAAGTTATTTTAATGCATACGTTACATTTTGGGCCTTCATATCAATGGCTATTTTCATTATTGTTTGATTGACGATCATAAAGCTTCAACCAGTGAATATTTGGCATTTTTTTCGTCAAGAATACCTATAACAGTTATTTGATTACCAATATAGATGCATTCATTAATTTTCTGCTAATCAACTGATCGACTAGTCATTACAGCTCTCTGTTAATATGTGCATTGGTAGTCAGAGTCCTGGCTGAACTCACCTCTGGCTGAACCTGAAGAGTTGTTACTTAAAGTGCTGCCACTGAAAACACACACAAGCACATCAAGAAGTGATCAATTATTGTCAGTAATAAAACATGATTAGATATAGATAGATAAGCAACAGAAATGGATATATGAATGGATGGATTTTATCTGCCGTGACTGTTTTTGATTTTCTAGAGTGTAGCTGCTATTGATTATTAAGAAACTATCATCAGACAAGTTTATCAATTAACAAATGGACAATTTATCAAAAGTAACTTGTCACAAACCAACAGTGTGAATGGAATCAGAGGTACAGTATGCCTCTAAGATCTGAGGTGTGGTTGTCCTGATAAATTATGGATGGATGGATGGACAGAGATAGATAGAGATAAAGAGAGATTTAGAGAGATAGACAGATACATAGTGCCAGTCAAAAGTTTGTACACACTATCGCATTTGAGAGAACAGGAAGTTATGTCCAAACTTTTGACTGGTACTGTATATAGAGAGATAGAGTTAGATAGAGATACTGTATAAAGATGTAAAGAATTAATCGGGATAGAGGTAGAATGTGTCAGTATGTAGGTCTTATTCAGGCCGATAACATGGAGGTATCTTCACAGAAAACTTTATCCACCGCGTCTAAAAAACAAACAAACAAACTTTGGACCCTGGTCTGAGGTCCATTCAGACAGACCGACCTGTTCCTCTCCAGGTTCCTGTGAAGAGTTTGTCTTGGAGGAGTTGGAGGAGCTGACTGCTGGCTGCAGTAACTCCTCCCTCCACTGGGGGCAGTAGAACCAGGTAAAGTGCCCCAATAGATCTCATTAGAGACCATCTCCATCCCACCGCCCCTGGGTGAACCGGATGGCGAGGAACCAGAGAACCTCCTGTTGTCAAGACTACTGGGAGAGGAAGTCAGTGAAGACACAGGAAGTGTCTGGTTCTGGTCTGTCCGTACAGGTGAAGAAGAAGACGAAGAGGGTGGGGACCCCTGGAACGTGGCGGGAGAAACCCCGCGGTTCAGCCTCGGGGGAACAGGAGGCAACAACCCAGTGTCTGATAAAGACAAGCTGCGACTCGGCCTCGGCCTCTCCTGGCTCGCTCTACGGTTGGCCGACTTCTCGTTGAGGTCAGAGGTCAACCTGTTGGCAGGCTTGGGCGTGTCCACTGAGTTCAGGCCATCTATAACAGTGAAACAGATGGATTCCTGGGACAGCCTCCTGGGCGGTGGCGGCGCAGGGTCCGGGGTTGGGCAGAAGTGGACGGGTGCAGTCCGGCGGCGGTTGAAGACGGTTCTCGGTTTGGGAACTGGCTTCATCACAGTTCTGTTGGATTCAGAGTTCGTCAGCATGGCGGCGAGGTTCGGTGCCGAGCTGTTCCTGAAAGCCTCAAAGTGAGTGGGTCCTGTCGAAGAGCTGGTCGATGCAGCGCTGTGACCTCGCTTTGATAAAGGGAAGTCCGTCACTGACTGACAGCGGTCACGTGGGGGATCAGACGTTGCTTTCTGATTGGCTCTTTGACCTTCTGTCCTCTGAATGTAACTGACCAATCGTAGGATTCTCTTCCTGTGTCCTGTGGCGGTTATACCCAAGCTGACCAAGGCGTCATGATCCAGGTGAGTAAAGTCTCTAGCCAATAGAAGACCAGCTCGACGGAAGGCGTCCAAGTACCTGCAGTGAGGACAGAGAAGAGAATAACACCTCAGCATGTTGTTACGTGATGATGCTTCTACTTTAAACTAAACATGTCTTCTGCTGCTGTAACTACTTTGAACTAATATATGAACATCCAGACAGCTGATTTCTAGTTTCCCTCCAATAATTCAAGAGGCCATCAGTGTGTCACTGTACACAGAGCAACACAATATAACCCCAAGACCGGCTACAAACTTTCAAAACCTAGACATGACTCAAAAGTATCTACCATGATGGTTTCTTCTCTCTGCTCACTGCTCCGATGCTGAATGTTAGCGATGTCAGCTAAACTACTCATTAAGTCTGACATTGTTTCCTCAGGATTCAGGAGAGATGCTCTGTAGTGAGTTAGGGTCTGTATTTCTTTGACTGCGTGTAAATCGGAAGTTTTACAAGTGAAAGACGATGCTGGACATGAAGCTGTTAGTTTATTGTAGAGCAGCTGCTCTGTAGTGCAACTGTCACTGATGTAAAGTACATTTACTCAAGTACTGAGCTTAAGTGCAATTCTTGAATCTTGTACTCTACTTGAGTATTTCCATGTGATGCTACTTTCTACATTTCAGAGGGAAATATTGTACTTTCACTACATTTATTTGACAGCTTTAGTTACTTTTCAGATGGAGATTTGACACAATGGATAATATAACAAGCTTTTAAAATACAACACATTGTTAAAGATGAAACCAGTGGTTTCCAACCTTTTTGTCTTTTGACGTCTTACAAAAAGCAGTAGTCGGGGTCACATTTCACATGTCTATGAGTTGTTAACAGCTCCACCAAATAGTGATTTTTCCCTCTAAACTTCTCACATGTTTTCATTTCAATAAATGTTCAAATGATCCAATATTTCATTTTTCTTCTTTCCTCTCCCATTAATCATCTCACGACCCCTCAGATTTATCTGCTGACCCTTTGGAGTGCCCCGACCCCTAGGTTGGGAACCAGTGGACTAAACTAGCTAACTGTATATAAAGTAGCGTAAACTAGCTCCACCTCCAGCAGCTACAACAGTAACATGCACACAGCAGCTTCACTCCTGAATCCTGCAGCTTGTTTCCACTCAGATCCAGCTCTCTCAGATGGGAGGGGTTGGACTTCAGAGCTGAGGCCAGAGAAGCACAGCTGATCTCTGACAAACTGCAGTCACCAAATGTCAATAAAGAATAAATTATGAAGATAAAATGTCATTTATAGTCCAACTATGTCCTCATCAATGAGCTTTTCCCTAAAATGAGCAGAGTGACTTTGTCATTGTGTTATTGTGGATCATCATAATGTCACCCTTCTACTGTCAAATCTGTAATTGGAGGATCAATGTGAAATCAGACATCTTGGACTAGAACTTTGTATCAGAACTTTCTTCTTTCCTCTCCCATTAATCACCGACCCCTCAGATTTATCTGCTTTGGAGGGTCCCCAATAGAACAACCACACATGTATCTCTGCAGTCATCTTTCAGTTCCACTGCTTCTAAATAAATCATCATGGGTTAATGTCAACATCTCTGACATCTGACATCAGGCCAGTTCAATTAGCCTTTTCACTAACACCAGTTTTGAATGACAGGCTAAATATGTACGCTAAAGGGTTAGCATTGGTATGTGATGATTACTGAATTAAAATCACAGATCTTCATCATACAGTTAAAACTACTGCTGTGTTGTATAACCGTGCTGACCTCTCCAGATGGATGGCTGCCAGCAGTGTCTCAACCGGCGTATTTCCATCCAGCGAGGCCATGACGACCAACATGAGCTCTGGATCGGGCTTCGTCTCCACCACATCCAGGAATCACCGAGGCCATCACTGACCTACAGCTGGGAGCGACTGTCCATCTGCAGGAGACGACAACAAAACTGATTTATTACAGTGTCTATGGATGGAAATGTCTGTCGGTCCACCACCATGGTCAAGACTGAGAATATCTCAACAACTACTGGATGATTTGGTTCACATGTTCAGGTTCCCTTCAGGATGAACTGTGATAACTTTGATCCTCCGACTTTTCATCTGGTCTAATTTAGTTTGCCAAATACCTGCAAAACTAATGACATTCCCATCAGCCTCCATATTTATCTCATGGTCAACATCAGCAGCCGGATGTTTGTGGAGAAAAAACAAAACTAAAAGAGAGAGTGAATGTTGGACTTAAATTCATCAGATGAACACAATGTCAAGTGAAAGCAAATGTTGCTCAATAAGTAATAATATTGGTAACAAGTTTAATATACCAAGTTTATATTCTGATAATGTGTCCATATTGTGTTTAGCTGCACCGCCTCCAAATGTCCCAAAATATCTTTTAATGCAGGTTTCATATTATAACATTTTTTATCACATAAAAAACAAACAAAATAATGAGCAATAATTTGCTTCTATAAAGAGTAAATGTAGTGATGAATAAGTGAATATATGAGAAGGTTCTTAGTAATAATAGAGAATACTGGACGCCTTAAACATACTTAAGATCAACAGTAGAGCTGCAAATATTAGTCAATTAATCAATTTTTAATTTAAATCCTTTAATTTTAAATACTTGACAAATATTTTCATAATTGATTGATCATCTTTAAAGAAAAAAATGCTTCTTAAATGTGAATATTTTCTGGTTTCTTCAGTCTTTATGACAGTAAACTGAATATCTTTGTGTTGTGGACAAAACAAGACATTTGATGACGTCGTCTTTGAGAAACACTGATCAACATTTTTCACCATTTTCTGACATTTTATGGACCAAATAATTGATCGATTAATTGAGAAAATAAAAGTTGCAGCCCTAGTCAACAGTTAAAACTCATTAAACTGCAGGTAACCATAGCAACAGTACTGATGCTTCAGTTCACTGGTGAAACTAACTACAGATGTCAGGAAGCTGCAAACCTGCAACCAGCTGTTAAGAGTTCATTTACAAACATTATCAACATGCAAACGGTGAAAACTGTAAACTCCCCCCCGACCCCCCGAAGCTCGGCTGTTTTCTGCATCACCGTGACCTTTCACCCTTCAGAGGTCACGACCCCCCTCGCAGCCAACTAAAACCACAGAAGCAGAACAAAGTGTGATGTCAGCAGCCGGACACAGCCGCAGGATTGTTTCTCTGCATCTGCACCAGGATGACCTCTGACCTCTGCACAGACGCTGGAGGTCACGGGGGGGGGGGGGGAGGATTCACCAGTAGACTCATGATGACAGAAAAACTGGAGTTTGGAATCACTGGTGGCCATTAAATGAAGGAGGAGACGACACAACAACACACAGACGCTGTCATGTGACGAGCGTCTCTGATTATTAATAAAAAGATTCAAACTAACAAATCATCACAAAAGAAACTCTAACAGATATTTATACTTATATTTTAGTGTCCATGAGTTCTGACTGTGTGTTTCCTGCATTTATATACATTTATATCAACATAAAAATAACAAATTATAATGAAATCAGTGCAAATTATTAATAAAATAACTTTTCTTAAATTAATAGAGACTTGATATTTTATCACTTAGATGAGGAATGATGTCCTTTACTGTCTTGTCTCAAACTCTATTTTAGTGTTTTAGGAAAATAGTCACTGTGAAAACATAAAAACTCAAACAACATATTTTTGAGGCCTGAGTGTGTGAGACCAGAACACAGACCAGTTTCTACCTGAAGCTTCAGGTTCAGTTTGTAGCTGCTCGTCTAGACGAAGCTGATCTATGAACCAGTGAGGCGGATCATTTGTTATTCTGAGATGTGTTGCCGTATGTTCGGGTCTCAGGTTCAGGTCTGATGAGTAATTCTAACTGGACTGAAAAGACACCATCTTTGTTTCTGTCTGAACAGTCGGAGGAAAGAAAGACCAAGACGACAACGTTATAGATAAACTGCAAATGTCTTCTCTTAAAACACACACAGCAGTTTCTCACCAGCACACACACACACACACACACACACACACACACACACACACACACACACACAGTTGTTTCTTTGAAAGACCTCCACCCTGCAGCTCGAGGCGACATGCCTCACCTCAGCTGCAGGCACTCCCTGTATCCTGTGTGTGTGTGTGTGTGTGTGTGTGTGTGTGTGTGTGTGTGGCCTGAGTGTGTGTGTGTGTGTGTGTGTGTTTGGCCTGAGTGTGTGTGTGTGTGTGTGTGTGTGTGGCCTGTGTGGGTGTGTGACCTTGTGCAGCAGTGTGTGTGTTTGTGTATCTGTAGATTTCCTGAAAGAGTTGGAATGCATTACGTTTTATGTCTGATTCGTACGTGTGTGTGTGTGTGTGTGTGTGTGTGTGTGTGTGTGTGTGTGTGTCATTCTGCTGAACTCAAACAGACTTTTTTTTGTGTCTCAGTTTATCAGAAATGAAAGCAGATCTTCCTCCTAAAGTTGTTTTCACAGCATCATTACTGATGAAGATGATCCGCAGAGCGTCCAACGTACGGATCGGTTCACCTGGAAGGTTGATTCCATGATTATCATCCTTCTGTTATTTTATTCATCTATTTTTGCATCTTTTATCTGATCTTCTCTGTCTGAAGTTATAAAATAATTGGTTTATTTTACAGGTCACCTAATTTTATACTCATTTCCTGTAATTTTTCAGAGTAATTTGCAGATATTTACACTCACTTGGTAAGAAAAACTAAAGAAAACAGTGTTCAGTTGGTTATTTGGTTCTTTTTCAAAAACTCTTAATAAATTCTTTCTCTGACAGAAAACTCTTTTGTTTTCAGTGTTTAGTTCTTTGTTCTAAATCTGATTCATTAGCTGTTTATTAGGTTTTTTCAGTAATTTCCTGGAATTAGCTGCTGTGTAATTGTTCACTCTTAGGATTTTATTTTGAAAGGTTTCTTGGAAATTCTCTAATTATTAGTTTTTATGAAAACAACCTAATATACTGAAAAATTACCAACTAAACAATCTTAACACTTTGAAGCTGTTTCTAGTCATTTGTACCAAACTGCTCCACTAAAGTCTTAAAAATGACCAAACAAAGTTTTTATCACACCGTAGTGAGACAGGAAATCACTGCTTCTGCAGAATCGTTACACTGGAGATAAAATGATTCACAGAACCGTGTCTGGTCTCTAAACTACAAACCAACAGGGAGGACGAGTCTCCTGCTGCTCCTCGCTGTCCGGCACATTTCCATTTTGACATATTTCCACTTCTATAATAATCAATGACTAGAAAAAGATTCTTTTGTGTTTGTGAGTCAGCTGATCTGTTAAAGGAGAGAAGGAACAGCTGGAGGAAAAGACGCAGTTACAAAGAAAGAACGAGGAAAAAAAAGGAAGAGAATAATAATAAAAAAAAACTCTGAAAAATCTGACCGACACCAAACTGTAACCGCAGAGTAAAAATAACTACACACACACACACACACACACACTCGGGTCAGCGTCCAGCATGAAGACAAAGGAGGAGGAGGAAGTGAGTCACAGCAGCTTCCTCCTGTCGACCTTTTTCCTCCTCCAGGCTTCAGCTGCTTCTGTTCTGATCTGAGATCAGCTGCACACTCGACTCCTCGACCGTCTGCAGTTTAAACATTTAAACCTTCAGAAGACTGAATGAGAACATTATAATCTTCACCCACATTCTCACACAAAATGCATCACTGCACGGTGAGAGCGTTCACCTCACTGATTGGTCAGATGTATCTGACAGGAGGTCCAAAGCGAGTCCAGGACCTGGATTCATTCTCCAGCTAGCTGTTAGCAACCGTTCAGTTCATTCATCCCCAGCCGCCGGGAACAGCACCGAGCTGTGAAGCCAGTTTGTTACTACAACATCACATGATGCTATCTGACTTTTTCCCGTAGACTTACATGAAGAAAGAGACGTCTGTGAATCAGCTTTTAATTTTTTTGAGCATCACAACCCAGGAAATGACTCGTCTCGCTGTCAGAATCTGGTCCGTTCGGTCCGATCACATTTAAAAACCTGAAAGAGCCGCATGATTGAACTGTTTTATCCCCGTTCAAGTTAAACAGGGAGTAGCGCCCCGTGATCCTGGAGGATCCGGGTAATTTTACGACCCACGCCCGGCCCATATGCTGCTCCTGTTTCCCAGATCTGGGCCACAAGCAAACCATATTTCAACCAACAGCAAACCAGATAAACCAGAACTGGCCCACATCCAGGAGGCACCTGACTGCACCACATCTTTACCAGAGAAGGCCCACATTTGATTTGGGATATTTGGGCTATTCACATGTGACCAGAAGACCTGCAGTGTCGTATCACTGCCCACGTCTGTGTGCTATCTGGGCTGGTAGTCGGGTTAGATCGAGGTCAATCCAGAGTTCATTTGGGACCAGACTGAGACCACATCCTCTACAGGGTCTCTGTGTTCAGACCCGCCCAAACCAATCACACCCAGGGGGGAAAAGAACCAGAGTTCAATTTAACTGGACTAAAAAGTTCAGGTTTCTATTTCTACAGAGCATTTATATAAAAGCTGCTGCTGACAGACGGGAGGACAGTCTGACTAAACGGAGAGCAGCTGTGGACGCAGAACGTCAGCAAAAAGCAAAGCAGACTGAAAATGAGCTTCAGTCTCTGCTGTTAGTTTACAGAACGATGATGAGTCAACAAATTACTTCCAAATTATTCGTCTGCACAGGAAAGAAAAGCATGATCTGAAGCCAAACGTAATTCTGTTTTTGATTGTTTTCAAAGACCTAAAACTGTAAATTATCATAAAGCAGCAGGACGGATGAAACTATGAAACACATGTGACTTCATTTCTTGAATTAAACGCATTCAAATCCAAACTGAGCAGCTCCAGGAGACGTAAAATAGAGCAGCTTGAAAAACGTGACCCAAGAGAAGCCAGGAGTCTAATCTGAGAGGGAAAAAGAGCAAAAGGCCACAGAGGAGGAAGAAACGCTCCAGAATGAATGTGAGGTTTCCAGTGAGGCAGGAAGCCGGTGAAGGCTGCAGATAAAGAACGAGGCGAGGAAAAGCAGCAGGACAGAAACAGACCCAGAGGATACAGACACTCCCATCCTACTTCCAGATTTAAACAGTGCAGGAGCAAAGAGAGAGACGCGGTGGGAAGAATGGAGATGGAGCTGGAAGAAAAACTGGAGCTGGAAGAAGATCAGAAAGAAAAAATGGAGGAAAAATTTGGAGCTGGAAGGAAAGAAGACAATTAGGAGAGGAAAGCAAAGATGGAAGAAAATATGGAGCTGGAAGAAAAGCTGGTGAAGGCCACGAGCTGAAACATGTCCGTCTAACAATCAAGTTCTTCTATATACTATTAGTGTTGCTGGAGTTTTGACCTTGATAAATAATCTGGAGCTAAAAGAAGAAGCTTGGTTTAGCCTGCTAGCATGCTAACATTTGCTAATTATCAGTTAACACAAAGCACAGCTGGGGCTGATGGGAATGTCTTTAGTTTCCAGAACCTTCATAATCATCAGCAGCATCACATTTCCAGCCTGAACACTCCTCCAACACCTTCAGCACTGAACTCATCATCATTTCTACAGAAATGTTGGAAAATAGTGAAAAATGCTTGTTACTGTTTCTGACATGACGTCATCATGTATACATCAAATCTTCACATTTTAGGAGCTGCAACCAAACAAATATTCCTCATTTATGCATAAAAAATGGCTAAAACCATTATTTGATTATAATAATAGTTCTTAATTAACTCTCTGTTGATTGACTGTTTGATTAATTGACTAATTTCTGCAGCTCTAATTGGAAATATCCTCACATCATCCATAACAGTCTGAGCCAACAGACCTCTGACCTTAATTATGTGGTTGTTATTGTAACCATGACAACAAGGGCCTCCTTATAAAAGTATTTATTTTAACACAAACCAATATCTTTCTGTAAAAGAGCCACTCCAGAGTAATTATTTGTGTTTGATAAGAGTTTTCCACAAAAAAGTTAAATTTCCTCGTTAGAAAACCTTAAAAATACAAAAGAATCCAGAAACTAATAAAATGCAAATTTCACAGAAGAAGAAGAAGAAGAAGAAGAAGAAACAGGTTTTCCTTGAGGTGACTTTAACATCTTCCACTCCAGCTTTGTTTTGGATCAAAAACTAAAGTTTAACATCTGAATAAAAACGTCTGCAGCTCCTGAACCACGGTGACGATCTGCATTACAGCATCAGAAAGAAGAGTAAACATTATTTTCATCATAAACTCTAAAATATAAATGTGTTTGTGTCTGTAGATGAAACAGCAGAATGAATCTCTGCCTCTGACTCTGCTGTGTTTTCACTTCATGGTAAAGTGGTTTCCAAAGAGGACATTAGGAGGCTCCGTGTTTTTATAAACAGGAGGTCTTCCTGATAACGGAAAAAACCACATGAATCAAAGAGGGAGGGACGACTAGTGCGATATTAACTTTAATGCTGTGTGGTCGCTTCATATTAATAGCAGCAGAGAAAGCAGCACTCAGTGTGTCTGCAGATTAATGAACAGCAGAGACTCTACCTGCTTGTCTGGTCGTCATAACTCATTTTTGAGAATTGATTGCATATCTTCTCCTAAACTATTATTTAATAGTCTCTGATGCAACAGTGGTTCCCATCTCAGCTCTGATCACAACACTGAAACCTTCTCAGCATGCTGGGACGCTAGCAGAAGGTTCTCAAGAAACAAAACAACATCTTTGACTTCCAATATTAACAACAACTTATGCAAATGTCTCAATGATTGTTTTTGAACAGAGCAGCTGATAGCAGGAATGTAACTCTCCATCACTGCAGACACATTCACCGTGTTTTCAGTCAACAGTCGCTCATGATTGTTGATCTTGAAGAAGGACTGAAGACTGAAACCTCATCGAAACAAAAGAAAAATACAGATGGAGCCAAAGTATGCGACACTTTTTTCCTGTTTTTGATCCATCGTACCAGACAGAATAAATACAGCCGAGTCATTTGCTTTCTAGCAAAGTCAGGAGAAAGTGATGAAACAGCAAACATCAGATCCATGAAAAGAACCGACTATACTGAAATAATGTGTCTGTTCCTAAAGCTACTATCACATCTCCACGGACCAGTATAACATTTACAGAACAGATCGAGCTGCAGTTTACATCAAAAATAAGTTTGAGGTCAAAGTGTTGGCGTCCACTTCCTGAAGGTCTCTGATTGGCCTGGAGTGTTACAGGCCTCCTCCTGCTCACCTGAAGCACTGCAGTCCCTAATGAAACCCGTATCTGGCTCGTCTTTTAATGAGATTATTGTAATGAGCTGACGCCTGGTTTCCCGCCCCCTCCTCCTCTCACCTTCCTCCTCCTCCTCCTCTTATCTGTATGCTGTAATCAGCTCTGACGATCTGCAGCAGAGCAAAACACAGGATACAGCTGTCCTTCAAACTGCTGCTGAAGGAAACACACACACACCAAACGTCTTCGGGACTTCCTTCAGAGCATCTCCAGTTAAACACTCAATCTGCCGCATTTCTGTTTCTTCCAAACAAAGACTGCGTTTCCCATCAGGCCTCAGCAGAACGTCTTGTTTCAGCTCCTCCAGTTTGTGCCTCATTAAAAAAAAAAACAGTTTCATGTTGGGCTGAACTTTGTCCTCTTTCTGAACACTCCCTGTTTGCTTCCTCTGCCCTTCCCACCTCTCCCCAAACACCCAACACACCCTTCCTCCTCTCATCCATCCATCCATCCATCCATCCTGTCTCTCCCCTCATCATCATCATCATCATCATCTCTGCAATTCTTTCCATCCTCTCATCTTTCTCTCTATTTAAATCAACATCCTGATTAATATTCAGCGATATTTCATGTTTTCATTGTGATCTGTTGATGTTTCTGTCTGATTCAGTGTGTGTGGGAACTGAGCCTCTCGCTCTGGAATAAACTTCCACTTCCACAGAAACGTTAAATACAGATGTGAAAACTCGGTTTGTGTTCTCACTTCAGCCTGATGACATGTGTCTCTCTGATCTGAACAGACTCCAAGTAAAAAGGAACAAAATCGTGTCGAAACCTCAATAACAACTCGTGATATGCATGTTTACAAAGAGCAGAGCAGATTATAACAGGCTTTAGTTTATATAAATAACACTACATCTGTAGTTTAGTGTTTTATGGACCAAACAGAATTAGTTGTTTGGTCCATAAAATGTCGTGGATCAGTGTTTCTATAAGGACAAGATGACGTCTTTAACTGTCTAAACAACTCAAAGATCTTCAGTTTAGTGTCGTACAGACGAAAGAAACCAGAAAATATTCACATTTAAGGAGCTGTGATCAGAGAATTTGGACTTTTTTTCTTAAAAAATGTCTCAAATGATTAATCAATTATTTGACTAATTGTTGTAGCTCTATGGGGAACATTAATCCATTAATATTGTGTTGGTGCTATATGAACCCAAACTGGATCAGTGCTGATAATAACCTGTCACACTCACATTATATATAAACGTCACAACAGCTGATCAGACTGCCATCAGCCATCAGGTGTCAATTTGATCTGAAATCTTTAAGGAATCATAGTTTTGGTCTCCATGGATACTGATAGTTCAGTTATTACATTAAACTGTAAAACAGCCGGTTGTTTTTTGACTGTTTACATTTAGTTTCTGTGAGTTTAACGCTGCTCACTGACTGGACTGTAACGCTCCTTATAATCAACCCTCCAGGAAAACCAGGAAACACCCGACAACCAGCAGGGATGAATGTGATAGGCTGACAGGCCTGTCAATCAAATGAGTAACTTAAGTGTGTCTGACCAGCAGCATGTTTGAGGGGAGGAAAAACAAAAGAAAGAAGTAAATAAAGTAGAGCAAGAGTAGCAGATGAAAAGTAAAGAAGAAGAGAGGGAGTAGAGGAATAAAAGTAGAGAAGAAGAGAGGGAGTAGAGGAATAGAAGTAGAGAAGAAGAGAGGGAGTAGAGGAAGAGGAAGGACAAGTATAAGAGAGGGAGGAGGGAGAGAGAGAGGGTGGGCGAGCGAGGCAGTAGAATAACAGTGAGGCTCTATTGTGACACACAGAAGGTCGATTGTTCCAGAGCTGTGACTGGAACCACACACTGAGACACACTGGGACACACTGGGAACACTGGGAGCTGTGGGGAGCTGTGAGAACACTGGAAACAGAGACATGAAGGTGAAACACAACAATTCTCTGCTGTCATGATTCTGAAATATTAGAGAAAAGGTACAAAAGATGAACAACTGTGATTGAAATCATCTGGTTTTTTGATAAGAAGTCAAAGATACAAAACTCCCAGGATGCATTTCAGCAAGAAACATCCAATCACTTGCTGTTAATTGAGGTCGCAGTGGGTGGTGGAGGGTACTGGAGTGAATTATGCACCTCATTAGCATACATGATGAGGGCAAAATATTAGGAACACTGAACACAACACCAGCAGCCACTAAGACCTCAGTCACAGGACGCAGCTGAGCAGATCATCAACATAACGAAGCATCTGAGGAGCAGAGAGTTTGCCTGCAACCACAACACACCTGACGAATCTGCAGCTGGTTTCACACACAGAGCAGTCTGAACACACACACAGAGCAGTCTGAACACACACACACACACACACAGAGCAGTCTGAACACACACACAGAGCAGTCTGAACACACACACACACACACACAGAGCAGTCTGAACACACACAGAGCAGTCTGAACACACACACAGACACACAGAGCAGTCTGAACACACAGAGCAGTCTGAACACACACACACACACACAGAGCAGTCTGAACACACACACAGAGCAGTCTGAACACACACACACACACAGAGCAGTCTGAACACACAGAGCAGTCTGAACACACACACACACAGAGCAGTCTAAACACACACACACAGAGAGCAGTCTGAACACACACACACACACACAGAGCAGTCTGAACACACACACACACACACACAGAGCAGTCTGAACACACACTGCAGCTGTACGCCACCAAACAGGAAATATAAAGACTGTCCTGAACGATAAGACACTCTCTGACTGCAGACAGATGGATGTTGCTGGTCATCTTCATACAGTAAATATTACGGCACACAGGTTGTGTTTGAATTAAACCGAACAAATTACTTGCTAAATTTGTTTGAAATTGACTTTTTGAAACAGCCAGACTCTGAACAGGCTCCATGCACTATTAAAACAATCAGCTGATCACTTCCAGAAGATGCAGCTGAACTTTCAATCAATCAATCAAACTTTATTAATATTGAACGTTTCATACAGGCTGGTGCAGTTCAAAGTGTTTCACAGACGACTGACAGCTGATAATAAAACAATTTGAGACTGATGCAAACAAAAAATAAAAAATATAATACAATAGATTTAAAGCTATAATGATATTAAAATACAGTGAAATAAAAAAGTATATAAAACATAAAAAACACAGACAAATAAAATCAATATGATGTTAATAATAATAAAAATAAAAGATAAAAAACAATCTTACAACATGAATATAATAAAATAAAGTAAATAATGTCTATAAATCTCAGACTGTTCCAGCTGCCCGAAGCAGAAAAGCTAAAAGCTGCCTCACTAAAGGTTTCTGTCCTCACTGCGGAACAATAACAGACCCCCGAGGCCCTCAGGGGCCAAACTGGTTCACTGTCAGTATGTCAGACATGCAGGCTGCTGTATTTGCCTCCTCTTCACTCAGACAGGAAGTCTTCCTTTAAAGGTCGCACATCTTCTGTGTTCTGTTTTTCTTTCTTCAGTGCAGTAAATACAGCGGTCCACATTCCTCCAGGGACGCCATGTTTGTTTTGGAAACGCTCTGATTAGCTCTAACTAGCCACTGATGACCTGCGCCACTGTGTAAGAGTTCAGAGTTGCATGTTTGCACCAGCGGGCCAGATGTTTGTTCGGGACCTTCGAGTGTTCTACAGTATCAGCAGGTGGTTCATGGGAATTCACATAAAATGAGACGTGAGCGGTTCTGTTCAGTCCAAACTGACTCCGAGAGGACGGCAGACATTTACTGAACTAAAACAATGTTCATGTTGAGTCCATGAGAAGAATCAACAGTGTTTGTATTTATTTATATATTCATTGTTCTTGTTTTCTAACCCGCTGTAGCACGTGAGAGGAAACTGGCAGTAGTGAAAGCAGCAGCTCAGAATCAGACTGAGAGTCGATCGATCAATATAGATATTAATAATAAGTTTAAAACACACACAGCAGCAGATGTGTGATTTTAACAGCTGTCTGTGCAGATTACACTCCAACAAACGCATATTTAGGTGAAGTGTCCCTTTAAATGCAAACATCTGCAGTCTGTTGGTAAAGTTTGGTGAACAGAGAAGTTTCACTGAGGAGGAAGATGAGGAGCTGAAGTCTTCGTCTCCTGCAGCAGCCTGTGAAGTCTGTGCTTTATGTAACGTTATTCGATGTTGGAGCTGCAGAGGAAAAACAGAGCGGACGGTGATTACATCACCGCGGTTTGTGTCTGGGAGTTTCAGAAGAGGAAGACATGTTGGTCCAACTTCCTGTTACTGTTTGGGAAAAGAAGTGGTAACACACACACACACACAGGATAAAGAGGGCGTGTGTGTGTGTGTGTGTGTGAGAGCTACACACTGTGTGATGTAACGGCTGTTGTAATCAGCTGACTGTGAAAATGTTTCAGTTTAACAGTAAGAACATGAAGAAGACAGAATCCAACGATCACTGAGCTGAAACATCACATCAGCCGCCAGCCGAGCAACAAGCACCCAACCTGCAACCTGCTGCCGAACCGCCACCAACACCTGCAGGACCAGATCCCAGCACAGCAGGACCACATCCCAGCACGGCGGGACCAGATCCCAGCACAGCAGGACCAGATCCCAGCACGGCAGGACCAGATCCCTGCAGGGCAGGACCAGATCCCAGCACAGCAGGACCAGATCCCAGCACGGCAGAACCAGATCCCAGCACTAAAGGACCAGATCCCAGCACGGCGGGACCAGATCCCAGCACGGCGGGACCAGATCCCAGCACGGCGGGACCAGATCCCAGCAGGGCGGGACCAGATCCCAGCAGGGCGGGACCAGATCCCAGCACGGCAGGACCAGATCCCAGCACGGCAGGACCAGATCCCAGCAGGGCGGGACCAGATCCCAGCAGGGAAGGACCAGATCCCAGCAGGGCAGGACCAGATCCCAGCAGGGAAGGACCAGATCCCAGCACGGCGGGACCAGATCCCAGCACGGCGGGCTCCACTGCAGTTATCTGTGCAATGTGACTTACAATAAGTGCATTCAGGAGCAGCAGCCAGATATGATCAAACATTCAGATTGTGTTCCTTTAAACAAATAACTAAAAATATGTCGAGTGCAACTGAACAGATTAAAGTCACGGTTCAGTTTGTTTTCAGGATAGCACAGAAAAGTTTTGCTCCTTTTCATTTAGACTGAGTGACGGCTGATTGGCTGCTGCCAGCTGATTTATGATGATTTATGGTATTTATGTTAAATCAGAGCTGGTTTGTGCTTCTGAACATGAAATCTAATGTGTTTATAGTCGCTCTGAAGGCTTCGTTCACTTTCTGCCGGTCACACAGAGAAGCAGGCGCTCCGCTCTGGATGTTAACATCAGCCGTCAGTTTGCAGCCCTGCAGAGCAGCGAATAAATCTCTACAGAGTCACAGACGGGAGATTATGGGATTCTTCTCTGTGTTCTGGGGGATGAAATAGGAAGTCAAATCCTTCCAGCTTTAAGTCAGACTGGGTTTGAACCCTGACTGTCCTTTCTGTGGCAGCTTTCCACCAGTTTCCTCCCAGCAGCGAAGTGTGTCAAGGTTAACACTTCCATCTGAGGAACTCTTCTTCTTCTATTGTAGGAAACACAAAGGCGATCATGGGGACGTGCCTCCACCCTGAGCTCCACCCTGGACGCTCCAGACATTCATCGACATTCACACGAACCCAAATAAACTTTTTATACGGCACAAACAGCAAAGTCTCTGTTAGTGAATGATGATATCTGACATTTTATTCACTTTCTCCTTAAATCCAGAGCTGCAACTAGTATTTATTTTTTACTATTGGTTCATCTGCTGATTATTTTCTTGATTAATTGACTAATTGTTTTGGTCTATAAATCATTAAAAACTGTGAAGTGTCCATCAGTAACATGCTGGAGCACAAGGTGACGTCATTGAATGTCTTGTTATCACCGACCAACATCCAAAGAAAACAGAACAAGAAAAGCAGCAAATTCTCACATCTGAGAAGCAGAAACATCAAACGATTGTTCAGTTTTCTTGGAGAATTAAACAATAACTTCATTATCAGAGCAGTTTAATCAATGAATGGACTGATATCTGCAGCTGTAACTGCGTCACACAGCTGTTTTCTCTGATCATCTTCTGTCAGTCTGAGATATTTTTCATTTAGTTTGTTCTTCAGGTTCAGTTTTCACCTTCATCTGCTGCTCATGTTGTGATATTTGTTCATAAATAGAAGTTCAGGACTTTATCGTTTTGTCACTGACAGTCTGATATGATGTATTTTAAAATATATATAAGTGTTGTTAATGAACCTGCAGAGACTCACGTATTTCCTGAATCCAGATTTAGAACGTCTGAGAATCAAACCTGCAGCTCTCAAACATCTGAAGCTCAAACTGAAGCTGCTGATAAAAACCATTAAAAACCATTAAAGGACGAGTTCACTGTTCTTTAAATGAACCAACAGTCAGGAACACAAATGAACATTAAAGCTGTTTCTTGCTGTAATGATTCCTCCTGTTCATACTGACCATCAGAAGATCCTTCATTATGACCTTACAATGGAAGTGATGGAGGACTAAATCCACAGTCCTCCTTCATGTTTATAAAAATATAATTAAAGTTGATGTGAAGCTAATATGAAGCTTCAGCGTCCAAATGAGTCAAATCCAGTAGATATCTTTCAA
This sequence comes from Euthynnus affinis, assembly GCA_029490765.1. Classification (NCBI taxonomy): domain Eukaryota; kingdom Metazoa; phylum Chordata; class Actinopteri; order Scombriformes; family Scombridae; genus Euthynnus; species Euthynnus affinis. The sequence goes on along the minus strand of CM055846.1, from coordinate 1,123,707 downwards.
CGTTACAGTCTTTTTAGTGGCAAAGTCCCTCTTTTTGTTTCTATACTTCCACCTGCAGCTCAACAGGGAAACACAAAGAGGAGAATTTGATGCTAAAAAGACTGTAAATGTGTCAGATATCCACTTGATATGACTAACTCAGACTGCTGAAGCTGAACAGAAGCTTCACACACACTTTAAATGACTATCTGTGATTTTTGGCCTCCATCACTTTACACTGAAAGCACATTAGTAGTGGAACCAGTATGAAGTGAAGAGTTTTATAAAAACATTAAATGATGTTTCTGCCGCTCTGAGTTCTTCAGCCTCTCTGAATAATTCATGTTTCTGCTGCATTCATTCAGTTTGACTCATTCTGATTCACATCAAAGATGCGTCTGTGCTCCACTTTGCGCCAAAACTTCCTCTCTGCGTCACTGACAGTCCGTCTGTTCACATACACTCAACATAAATAATAAATATGTCAACACACAAACACAGAAGCAGCGCGGACACTGAAGACCAACAGCAGGACGAGCCGCTTCCTGCAGGACTCCACATTAAATCTGATCCCAGTAACAGACTTAAAGCGTCTCACCTCTGATCCGGTCTCTGGTCTCTGACCCGGTCTCTGGTCTCTGATCCTTCTTTGATCTCTGATCCTATCTGTGAGGGTCTCTGGTCCAGTCTGTGGGGGTCCTGTGTGGTCCAGTCTGCAGGTTTCTGTCCCGGGACACAGAGCCAGTGGAGTCGGACTGGGAGCTCTGGGAGGAGAAACTCCGCTCTGCTGCTCCGCTGAAAAGTGACGTCAAGTTACTCAGAATAACCCCTACTGCAGCTTCCGGTTGGTTTTTCATAATAAAAGTGTGAGCACAACACAACCCGCACTGCTTCCGGTTCTCTTTCCACCACAAAATAAAATCCCTAACTTTATAAAAAAAAAAAAGTTAATGTTGAAGTTTCTGTAAATACACACGCGCACCATGGTCACATTAATAATCACTATTACATAAAAACATGCATTAAATAATAATGAATCATAACAAAAAACAATAAACAACAAACATAACAATGATAATAATAAATACAATGATGATGTTGATGATGATGATGATGATGTGTGTTCTCAGGTTCAGCCATCTTGTCCTGTTTACTGTATCCTGTTTCCTCCTGATGAAACATTTTGGTTAAATAAAGTTCAGACTTGTAGTTTTTTTTTTCCTAATTCTTCCTGAGCAGCTGTTTTCTGTGTAATCTGTAATAATCCTCAGCAGAAGAGTTTTATCTCCGTCTAATCCCTGAAACTCTTCCATCTCTCTGCTTCTTACACTTTTCTTCTTTTCCTTTCTGTGACCGACGACGTGTTTACTGCTGTTTACTTTCACTGAAGTCTCTCTGAAGGTGAACTGCAGGTGTGTTTCTTGCCTTTCAATGATCAGGTGCATTGTGGGTAATGAAGGCATCTGGTATGTAAATTAGTAAAAACTGGTTTAAGAAATAAAACACAACCCAGAAATGAATATAAACTGTTTTATTACAACAGAAGGAAACTGATTTACACAGAAAATGTAACATATGAAATAAACAAAGAAGGAATAAACAAAACAATCAAACATCCTTCATTAAATAAACACAAAATAACATAAAGACTCCCACACAGCAACATCCAGCAGTTCTCATAAATATATATAACACACTGAAAACACTGAGAGTTCCTCACTCTGTTTTTATACCATTATTCTGGAAACTACATGTGTGAAAGTGCAGGATGGATGAAGATATGATTTTATTTATTTATCAGATGAGATCTTATGTTTATTAAGAATGATTATTTATTTATATGAAGAAAGACAAAAATATCAAGAATGCTTTGATGTCTCAAGGATTTTATTTAATTAATTTGTTGAACGGAGGACGATTCAGTTTCTCTTCTGTGTGAACTTGACTGTTAATCCTGACATGAGTTTGTTGTTTGTTTGTTTGTTTGTTTGTTGTGTTTATGTGTGTTCATAAGTGTGTACGGCCTAATAAAGGAAGAAGGAAACATGAGATATGTTATTTTATATTTTGTTATATCTCAAGAATCTACACAAAAGGTTTTAAAGAAAAGTTTAAGATGTTTTTATCAGATAAGACACAAAATAAATAAACAATATCATTTATATTATAATTTCTTTGCAACATGTTGAGATTATTGCCAATATTATTGTTGTTAAGAGTCGACCATTGTGATTGCAAACACTGATTATATGTATTTTAGTCTAATATGGAGCCCAGGAGGAGGAAGAGGAGGAAGAGGAGGATCCAAATAAACAACATTAATAAAAAAAAGTCTCATGTTTTATGAGTAATTTCCTAAAACATCTGTCTGCTGTAGTTTCTACTTACAGGATGGAACCAAAGAACCAGCTCCCTGCATGCTGTAGTTCTCAATAAACAAACAAACAAACAAACAGGAGGGAATGGTGCATTTGTTGGGGACTATTTTCAGCGGCGGATGAATCCTCTTTTGGTGTTGCAGTGAGTGTTTCTGGCAGCAGGATGATGAAGGATTTGAACTGTGTGTGTACATGTTGCTCTACTTTCCTGGTGGTGATCTGGTTTGTGGAGCCTCCTGACGTTACAGTACAGAGGACAGCAGGCCGCCTGCTCCTGTACAGTAGTGAGGAAGTCCTCTGTGAACAGCCTGTCCTGTCCTCTCGGAGCTGAGAAGCTGCACGTTTCCTCCTCGCTGCCCCCAACAACAATCAGAGCTGTGCAGACAGGAAACAGGAAGAGCCTGAGACAATACTCTGCAGAGAGGATCCGGAGCCCAGCTGCATTTTTCAGGCACGAAAGAAGGATGCAGTCGCACATAAAGTTTTCCTTATCACCGCAGGAAAAACAAGCTCAGGAACTCCAGCAGCTCAGAGGAGAGAGTCTTCACTCCTCTCTGTCCATGTTTACTTATATCCATATTCTCATATATTCTCCCTAAAAGTCTCATTTATTAAGAAGACATCTTACATTTCTCCTTATTGTTCTTCTTCTGTTCACATTTTATCTGAAGAATGAACGACGTCCTGCAGATGAACAACCAGTTTCACACAAAGACAGAGAATCATGGAATAAATCTCTATAAATCTCTATAAATCTCTTCACTCCACAGACTGCAGACTTCACTCTCTGTGTGTTTGCTGTATTCAAACAGATTATCAACAGCGCCACCGTGTGGTCTGATAAAGCAGCTGGTGGTTAAAGAGGGCAGAGCGGCCAGCAGGATGCAGGTGATCCAGAAAATGATTCATTTTAGGCCTTCTAGTGGATTGTTTATGATTTTACACTTTTTATTTTAATCTGTAAAAGCTGCTTTAAACATTGAACAAGTTAAAATGACGGAAGAATCAACAGGTTTAGTTAAATATCTACATTTGATCCATGAAGAGGATCAAATGAACCAAACTGAAGGTTTGTTTTAGCAGCTCGACTGAAGAACGTAGATGTTTTTTTTCTCTCTCATGTCTCCTAGGTTGTTTTATTATGTTTTATTATGTTTTATTATGTTTTTACTGTGTTTTATTGTGTTTTATTTCAACAGACTTCCAGATTAGATTAGAAGGTTTTAAAAACTAATCAGAGAGATTTAAGCTGAGATGAAGATCAGTGTGTTTAGATTATGGGATGAGTTTGACTTTCTGCACTTCCTGTTTCCAGCTGTTTTCTTTTTTTTTACATGAAAATAATCAAAACATCTTAATTAAACCATAAAAGTTTTTTCTTATCACACAAAACTGATGTTGACAAAACACTGAAGAGATAATGTTGACTGAGTCACAGGAAACATCTGAAGCTAAAGAAATATTCATTTATATTTCCATCTGATGAGTTTTGGAGATAAATTCTGAAAATGTATCTGACAGAGTTTAATTATTTTAACCCTGCAGGTGGATTAATGTGAAATATAAACTTCACAGAACTGAAAGTGGAAGAACTGCAGATGTTTTTATGATCCTCTTTGTGTTTTTCCTTTGCTCTTATTAAAGTTCAGGCTGTAATTACGGCGTTTGTTCTCTGGGCGGCGCTGCAGACTCACACCTGACCTCCAACAGTCTTATTACAGAAGTCAGCAAACAAACTTTAAGCTTCAAACAGGAGAAAAAAATAAAGACTGAAATGAGAAAGAGATGCTTTTCTGAAACAGGAGACGAGTTTAAAATCTAAAGCGATGAAATCATGTTTTCAATGTTTCAAAAGTTCCTTTTAAAGACATAGAAGATGTTTCCTGCCACAGTCGAGAGGTCAGGAGGTCAAAGGGCTGCAGTCATCACCGTTCAGGTTTCCAGCTGGTTGCTAAGTGGTTGCTATGGAGGTTTCCTACCGCTCTGACTTCCAGTGGTGGGAAGTAAATGATTTTTGTACTTTTGTGCAATTTTATGCTACTTGAATGTAAAACTGAAGCTTTTAGTTGTTTAATTGTTTAAGTTGACAGAATATTTATCAGCAGCTGTTTCTGCAGTAATATCTGGTTGTAGCATGTGAGGAGTCACATGAGATGATTTGAAGCTTTTATGACAGGAATTGAAATATCTTGATACTGTGAAGTATTAAAAACAAACACCAGACATTTACAGACATCATCGAGAGCGTTAAAGAAATAATAATCGTCATTTTATAGACAAAACATCATCAAATGATAATGAAATTAATCATTAGTTTGATTTATGCTACTTTAAACTTAAATATTGGACTTTTTACTGGATTAATTTCTTTTACAGGATTTCTAAACAAACAACGATCTGACATGATTCTGTTATTATAACTGATGTTTAATGATATTTTACATGTTATTGCTCATCAGGAAAACAGGAAACAAACACGTGTCTCACTGGACTCAAACATCCTCAATCATTTAAAAAAAACTGCAGGTTTGTTGTTAAATGACAGAAAAACTGTCTGTTTGCATCATAAATCAACAAGAGAATCAGGTGTTAAACACGAACTGTGATCTGTGTCTGCAGATGTCAGTTTAGTGAAACTCAGACGGTTGTGTTTGAACACAGAAACTAAAAAACATTTCTTCTGTGATTCTCTGGTTTAATTTCTGCTGCCGCAGCAATCTTTGGACAAACAAAACTGAATGTTGTTGTTTGGTGTTTCATTTCAACCCGTCACCAGAATAAAACATCAGCATTGAACATTTCTGCAAAAGCACAGAAACGTTGAATATCTATGTATCATATCATCATTTCTATCTGTTGAATAATGATGTTTGATGTTGTGACAAAGCTGTGGTTCAGGTCTGGTTTGGGTTCAAATAAAAATAAAAAATAAAATAAAAACAGACTGTTTTCTCACTGGCTGCAAATGTCCTGACGTCTTTCTAAAAGCACCTGCTTTTGTTGGTTTTGAGGTGGTCTCAAATGGTTTATTAACCATCCACTGACCCTTCCTCCTCCTGATAGGAAAGATCAGCTCATATAGATCACATGTGCTCTACGTCACTTTAGAAATGTTGAGTTAATATGTATTTCACGTGTTGAAACGTAGATATTCAGTGTTTCTGTGGTTTGCAGAAATGTATGACCCAGTAGACTTTGTTTCAGTCCACCTGGTGAATCTAAGTCCAATCTTCTCTGTCTTTTAGCTTCTGTTTCTGCTCTCTACCAACTCCTGAGGGAAACATCTGGCTCTTTAGGAAGTGACTTTAGTTAAACTTAGAATCTGAAATGAAAGCTGGAGTATAATAACATACAAGAATCATTTAGGTTACACAGGAAGACATTTTTTTTGTTGGAGAATAAATTGTAATCTGGTCTGATCAGTCTGACAAACGAACAAACAAACAAACAAACAAACAAGCAAACCAACAGAGTAAATCAGAGAGAAAGCAGCAGGTTTTCAGTCTGTGGAGCTTTAAGTCTCCTCGTCGTCGCTGTGCTGCGTTTTCTCCTCGCTCAGGCCGCTCTCGTCGATGTTCTCCAGCGAGTCAGCGCGCTGCACCGTCAGCTCCGACACGTTGATGCACGGCAGCGAGTTCTGCTCCGGGAACATCCACGGCTTCAGCATCGGGTTGTGCTTCCTCTTCCACTCGGGATACTTCAGAGACGCTTTGTAGATCTTCCTCATGGCCTGAGAGGGGACAGACACACATTATGAGACAGACGGGCATCACAGTTCATCTACTCACATCAAAAAAACACAAATAATTTTACCTTTGGAGCCACAAACTGAGAGACTCTGTTCACCACCCACTTTGGTAAAGAACCTGCAGACAGGAAAGACATCATGTGAGCGGCTGTTGTTACTGACTGCCGTCTCTGCCAGAACCAACATGACCTTCAGACACTGTGAGGACAAAACACTGTTGGACATTTCCTTTTTGCTGGAAAGTTACAACACTTTTTTGGCAGGAGAACATTTTTGGAAGGTGAAAAGGCCGTTTTTTTGGAGAAAGAAAGAACATTTTTGGACAAAGAGTGCACTGTTTGTAAAGTGAGCTGTTTTTTTTAATTGAGGGCATTTTTGCAGAGTCAATTTAACATCTTAAGAAAGTTTTTAGAAAATGGGGAAATTTTGGAAAGTGAGGACATTTTTTTTCTGGGAGTGAAAACATTGTTGGACAATGGGACCACTGGGAGAAGGAGGTTGTGTGGGAAAGCAAGAACATTTTATTTCAAATAAGGATATTTAGGAAGTAGGGGAGTTTTTTTTGGAAGTCAGGACTTTTTTGGAAAGCGAAGATACTTAAGCGATGACATCTTTAGACTGTGGGGGGTGATGGGGATGGGAATTTTCTAAAAAGTGGGGACATTTTTGGCCTTTTTTTTCAAAAAAGATGAAATTTCAGTAAGTTGGGAGCATTTTGGAAAAAGAGTATATTGTTTGTAAAGTGATGCCTCAGACATTGGGGCATTTTTAGAAAGTGGGGGCATGTTGGGGGTCTCCTGTGTGCGCTCTCACCTTTGGGGTCTACCTGGGTCAGGTAATAGAGGGTGGAGCAGTTGGCGCCATTGGACTGGATCAGGTATCCGGTCAGCAGAGACACGGCTCGGACGTAGTCCTTCTTTGGAGGATATTGCTGCCGAGACAAACAGAGAAGAAGAGACAGTCTGTGATGTCACAGCGTCCAACTGTTAAAGGACCGGTTCAATGTTTTCTACTAACATCAGAGTGGAGCAACAAGACCATCAAACTCAGTCCAGACAGACAGATTCATCTTTCTGTCAAGTTTATTCACTTTATTTTAGTATTATTGGGTCTACTAGGTCTAATGGGTCTATTGGGTCTAATGGGTCTATTGGGTCTATTGGGTCTACTGAGTCTACTGGGTCTACTGAGTCTACTGGGTCTAATGGGTCTATTGGGTCTAATGGGTCTACTGGGTCTACTGGGTCTATTGGGTCTATTGGGTCTAATGGGTCTACTGGGTCTAATGGGTCTACTGAGTCTACTGGGTCTACTGAGTCCACTTGGTCTACTGAGTCTATTGGGTCTATTGGGTCTACTGGATCCACTGGATCCACTGGGTCTAATGGGTCTATTGGATCTACTTGATCCACTGGGTCTAATGGGTCTAGTGGATCCACTGGGTCTACTGGGTCTATCGGTGTAGTTTATTGTGTACATTCAACAGTCCCTGGTGTTCAAGACCAAGCCTAAGTCACCAAAGAAGAGTCTGAGTCGAGTTCCAAGATGGATTCCAGTAAAGCAGGAGAGCAACGAGAGTGAGGAGGATGAGGAGGAGAGGAAGGAGAGTACAGACTGACAGGCAAACAGACTAGAAGAAGAAGAGGTTGGATATGAGTTGTGTTCATGTCTGGTTCTGTTGCTTCTGTCCCGTCTCTTATGTGTTTCTGTGTTGATCACTTGTCTTGCACTAAACAAAAGAACCTAAACACAAAGATGAAGATAAAAGCTCACCGGGTGTTTGACGGAGTAGTTGATGATCAGGTAGTCGTTTCCAAGAGGAAGCCAGGATCTCATCGTCACAAAATCCCTGTTCTTCAGCGGGCTCGGACATTTCCCTTCAAACAAAACAGTCGACATTAATGTTTTTAACGGTATTCCTGACTAACGTTTATCATTCGAAGTGGATTTTTCACAACCTGACAATCCTTAAGTTGAGCTATAAATGAGTGCAGTATTTATTAACCATGAATAAGGTATGATTCTACAAACAGAAAAGTTCCAGAGTTTTCTGGATCATCTTTTGAGTCATTTCTGGGTTCACATTTTCTCCTCCAATCAGAATCGTTTTTGCTGTTTGTGAAGACAAAGACACACGTCACTAACAGCTGGACTCACAGGAGTAATATCCGACGTCAGCGTTGACCGTCAGCCTGCCGATGTCGTAGGTGTCGATCATGTTGGTGTCCCACTTCCTGCGGTAGCTGGTGTCATGGAGGACGTCGTACAGCGTCTCCGCCGTCACGTCTTTACACACTATTCTCATCTGAGACACAAAGAGAGACGAGAGTCAGATAATGAAGGTCTAAACAAGGAGCACTGGTATCTCAGTTATGTGTCTGTGCAGGAGAACATCAGGTCCTGGTTTCAGGAAACCTAGAGAAGGCTCAGAGAAGCAGCTCTTCAAACTGAACCAGGATCAGCCAAACAGACATTGAGCATTAAATTATAAAAAAAAATGCTTCAGTCAAAACATTTCAATCAAGTAAGTATATTTGTTCAGCTTCTGACAGACAAAAAGCAGGAAGCAGAAACTGAAGATGAAAAATACAGTTAAAGATTAAAAACACAAATAGATCAAAGACACAGAGACGTGACTGTAGCTCACAGTCTGATCAATAATCATGTGTTTGCTGATTTGCACTTGAAAAGGCTTCAAGGTTAAAATACATCAGATTTTAAATGTTCAGACTTCTGTTTGTATCTCAGCTCAACAACATTCAGTGATGCTGCTCACTCAGCATATTAACATATAATCACCACCATCACAATGGACCAATCACATCATGACTGATAGAGATAATTATTCATTGATCCTACGAGTCTCAGAGTTTACTCAGTGTTATAACAGAAGGATGTCTGAGCTGTTCAAAGAAATGACTGATGTGTTTACAGGTGGTAACTTTATAAAGTCCTGAGTAACAAACTAATATCTAATATTTAGATCCTGACAGTAAAAATCTAAACTAAACAACAAGCTTCAATACGAGCTTTGATACGACTGAAACTCTCAGGAGTTTTCACTGAAGCTGCTTCCTGAAACAAGGTCCAGACTGTTTGGATCCAAACATGAAGACAAATATAGAAAATCAACAAAACATTAATTCAAAACTCTGTTAATATGAAACAGAAATTGGAAGGTAAGTTTTTAACTAAACTTCATATTTGCATGAAAGTTTGTTATAAATATATTCTCTGTTTTATGGTCGTCATGATTTGTCTAAATTAAACAGAAGTGACAGAATAAAGAAACACAGAAGGTTTGTTCACAAACTTCACTGTGTTTGAATCTTTGAGTTTTACTAATCAGCAAAATACTAAGAGCTTTATGACCATGAAACAAACACCATGATGAAGGACATATTAAACTGAGACAGGAGTATAATATGACCTCTTTAAATTTCTTCTGGTATTTTAGTGAAGTAACTGAAGGATCAGAAAGTTCAGAGATGACAAAATATGAAAAAGTATAAAAACATCTTTAAAAATGGATGGATGAGTTTCAGATGTTAAAAAATCATTATGTAGTTTGGTGAGAGACCTCGATCAGCGTAAATGTGTCAGATCCTCAGGAGAATATAACACTGAACACTCAGAGGCTGTTGGCTTTTCATCAAATGATCATTTTTAGTGCGAATCAGCAGAACAGAAGCTCTGAGATAATAAGTGTGAGTGTGAGCAGGGAAAGAGGATTTAATGACGGAGGTGTTGAACTGCAGATGGTTTTTATGGAGCGTTAAATCAACTGGACGGTTTGTTTGAGACTCGCTGAGGAGAAATATCTGACAGAGAGAAACAGATTCTGCAGCAGCCGAGTTAAAAATGCTGCAGTGTGGGATGTATTGTGTAATATCTGAAATCTGAGGTCCTTCATCCTCCAGATGAACACAAAGACACACAGGAGAGAGTTTTAGACTGCAGCTTGGTTAACGAGTCATTTCCTAAGTTTCCTGAGAAGAATGCAGTAATTCTGTATTGATAATAAAGAAAGCTGTGGATAAAAATAACATTAATACACGTCTAAGCTGCATAAACATAATGCTGCACAGATAAACTATATTTTCCTGGAAATCAGAAGTAATGTCACTTGAGAGAAATCAGTTGGAGCTGAAAACTACGAGCTTAGCAAGAAAAGAAATCACAGAGAGAGTTATAATCCCAACCTGCTCGCCAAAACAAATCACTATTTAAACATTTGTACAAAATAAATATTCATAAAAAACAATATTTTTTGAATTCTGTATCTGGGTTCAACTCCCCCTCAATCCACAGTAGGCTTGGCAGTCGGTCAATAAATGTTCAATTTGTAGCTAAAAATCTGGAAGTATGGAAGAGTCAAATACATTTTTCACACTTGGTTCCATCTGTGAGTCCCATTTGACTCTGAGTTCAGTCTCCTGCTGTTTCCTGTTGTCATATATCCTCACAAACATTAAGTTTCACTTCTATGCAGATGACACCCTGTTATATGTACCAATAATAACTGCTTCCTCTCATTAGCTGTTCTGAACACATTAAGATCAATGAAAACCAGAAAAGCACAGGTTAGTGTCCCAGTAAGCCAGACCAGTGACCCAGTCTGAACCATGATGTGACATCAAAATGTCTGTAAATGTTAAACAGTAGCTACAAATCTGGAAGTCTTATTTGACTTCGGGGCCGTTGAGTCTCCAGCTGAAGGACGTTTTCTGACAGTTATCAAAGTGTTTGTTGTTTCCTGTTTAAACTGATGTAAGTTTGTATCTCTACTGCAGGTACCTCACCACCTGAGCCTCAGTTTACTGGCTGCTGCTTCATTCTTCATATTCTCACAGTATTTTAGCTCCGTTTCTGCTGCATTTTGCTGAATTTGGACTAAATTTTGCACTAATCTTTTGAGGCATTTTCATTTTTATGTTTACTCTTTTATGTTTGTAACAAAAAACTGAAGACGCCACAACTGCAATAACAATATACGCGTGGTCACAGTGACAGAGTTCAGTGGACGTCAGCGTGTCCCCACAGAGACCGAATGTGAGACGTCTGCTTACTGTAGGACGTCACTTTTTTCCACTGCTGTAATCTCACTGGAGCGTTAAGCTCCACCGAGCTGCAGTCATCAGATATTGTTGAGGCTCGATGCTGTAAAACGCTGCGTGTAACTCAATCAGCACGGCTCTGCTGCCGCATCAATCATTCATGAAGTCCTGAGCTTCATGTCTGTCAGTCGAAACGAGTCCGTCCGTCCGTCTCTATCCGTCTCACCTCTGAGTGAAATGTTTCAGTAACAGGCTGAAAACTCAGCAGCAGTTTCAGTCTGAGGAGTTTCAGTCTTTAGTTTTCAGGTTGAACACCTCGCTGCACTTCAGAAGAAAAGGCAGGAGGAACATTCAGAAGGTTGTTGATGTTACGCAACACGTCCGACTCTCAGATTAACGTCACAGATAGAAACTAAATGTTCCAGAGATGAAGAGCTAAAAGACAGAAACCTTCATCACAATCACAAATAAATACAGAAACACTCTCAAACTGTGACTCTCTCTCTTTCTTTTTGTTGTTGTGTTGTCCAACAATCATAACTCTGCTTTGGTTGCTTTTTGACGTCAAGTTGAAATATTTTTTTCCTCCTCTACAAACGTTAGCCACGTTAGCCACGTTAGCGGTGTAGCTAAAAGGATGATAATGATGCTGTGAAACTTGCTTCAGAACATTCCTGCTCTCCTGGTGATGTAAAATTCTGTCCACACAAGCAATGTTTTAAAAAATAATCTCTGTCCAAATGAAAATGCAAAAATATAATTGAAGTACTGTAAAGAGTAACCTAATGTAACCTTAACCTTAAAACCATGTTGGCCAATCAGAGGCCTGAAAAAGAGCTATTAGCAGTAGGCTGCTTCATTCTGACGCCTCCGTTCCTCCATATAGTGGAAGAAGTGTTGCATCATGTAAACATAATAAAAGGAGACGATGGCGCCCACTGACGCCACAAACTGAACTCTGGAGGAACTTTTCCAAATGATCCGTTTTCAGTGACTTTCAGTTTGCATGTGGACGAAAGGTCAAAACACACAGAAATGTTTTCAAAGATCCACGTGTTCGTCTGGAGCTGAGACGACGTCAGCAGCAGAGCGGAGGTCAATTATTCATGTGTGAGAAGAAACGCCTCGCCGCTCCAGAAAGACTTCCTGAATTATTAAAACATGAGCCATCATCATCCTCGTCATCGCCAGCCGTGCTTCTGTGTGTGTGTGTGTGTATTCAGTAACACACACACTCCCTCCCACCTGTCCGCACCCACTTCCTGTGGTCCTGTGGTCCACTTCCTGTGGTCGTCCTCCAGTCAAACACTAAACTCTCAGTTCCTCTTTATCTGCATTAATTATAACTCTGCTCATAATAATAGACGAGTTTTCATCCAACTGCAGTTTAAACTTTAGCAGGTTTACAGGAAATGAATCTGAACGTCTCTAACTGGTGTTTATGGGTTTACTGTAACTGGTTCCAGTCAGACAGCAGAAACAGCAGGAAGTAGGTTTGAAACTTTTTTGTTTAGAAATATTTCATGAGCTAAGTTTCCATCCAAATGTTGCTCAAATGTTTCACTGAATTTCCAGAAAATCATCAAATAAAATGTTTGTTTCCATCAGCAGATGAACAGTCGCTGCCGTTAAAACGCTGCAGAAGAAGAAGAAACAACCAGATGACGTCATTAAAAGAGCGTCAGTCAAACAAGCCGTCAGGAACACGGTGGGCTGTGAGTTACAGTCTCCAACAGAGAATCACAACAATGATCAGTCTCACTATCAGACTTTAATCCTTTCAGTCTGATCACATTTAGAAAATCTAAACGAGCTGCTGATTGAGTGTTTTATCCCGTTAAGCTAGCGGCCTCTACTGAGCATGCTCCATGCAGCCCAGTGTGTTTCATCCAGGAAGTAGTTTTTTTGGTATGATTCTTTCTATGATGAACTTTTGATCCGTGAAGGTTTTATGTGTGTAAAACTTTCTGTGACGTCATAACAATGTAAAGTCTGAGGGCTGAGCGGGAGCTGGTGGGCGGAGCCAGCGGGGGAAACACTACCGCGTTTATTCAGCAGGACGCACAACGAGGAAGCTAGGAACTTATTTAGCGAGCACTTCCTGTCGGACTGAACGGACGCCATGTTTAGTCCAGTTCAGACGCCACTGAGCAGCTTTAACAGAACGAAGCCTATGATCATCATCATCATCATCATCATCATCATCATCATCATGGCTCCACACAGATCTGATGTTTTCAGCTCTTCAGTGGCGTTTCGGTCACATGACTGATGACGTCATCACTCCTTCACTCAGTCTGCTGTTGAACCTCAGACAGGAAACAGTTTATAGATATTTGTTTTCAAACAGATTCTTTTCTTCTTTGTTCCTGAGTTCAGTGTTTCTGCTGGGACGTTTGACAGCTGGACTTTCTTTGTAGATGATCGATGGAACAGAGACTAGATAATACAGATATAACTATAATATATAATAAATCCATCATATCCACGTGTTGTTATAAATGTTCCTGCGTGTCTTCCTCTCAGCTGATCGCTCCTCCTCATCCTCCGTCTTCAGGTTTCCAGCCGTTACGTTTTCCTTTCCACTCTGAATTTTTCAGCACGCTGAGCTGCAGGAGGTCACATGACCTCACGCACACATGATTCTGAAGCATCTGTCAGCCGTCACATCTACTACTGAAGCCCGGTAAAAAAAACATAGACGTTACCACGGCAACAGGCAGTGCTGTCTTAACAAAAGGCAGCCGCCAAATAAATATATAAAATATTAATAGACAGGTTCCTGGCTGTAATCATTCCTCCTGTTCATCATTTATAGTGTGTGTGAAGCTTCTGTTCAGCTTCAGCAGTCTGAGTTAGTCATATCAAGTGGATATCTGACACATTTACAGTCTTTTTAGCATCAAATTCTCCTCTTTGTGTTTCCCTGTTGAGCTGCAGGTGGAAGTATAGAAACAAAAAGAGGGACTTTGCCACTAAAAAGACTGAAACGTTGAAAGATATCTACTGGATTTGACTCATTTGGACGCTGAAGCTTCAGATTAGCTTCACATCAACTTTAAATACAGTTTTTTTTACACAGAAGGAGGACTTCACTGATCCATTGTTTCAGGAAACAGTGAAAAACTGTAAAGATGTTCAGTTCATAAAGCAGATGGAAACATGAAGTCACACGTTTGATATTTATGTTTCAAAATAACTTAAAGGTTCATTAATTATCAGAATAATTGACGAGTTTGTTTCCAGCAGCTACTCATGTTAAAACTTTGCTGCATTATAAACGTTATATGAAGGTTACAGACGTGTTTGTTCAGGTTACAAATCAAACTGAAACAGGTTGAACCACAGAAACAAGTTCTTAAACAAAGATTATTCAATATTTACTCAAACTGTTCAAACAGTCCATCTGATCACATGATCACATGATCACATGGTTCAGTTTTATAACTTTTATAACTTAGAGCAGTTTGTTGTCACTGAGCTGCAGGAAACTAATAAAACTGTTAAATCTCTTCTTCTCTGCCTCACGGCATCATAACGAGACAGAAAACAGCTGATTCCTTCATTATTAACAGCTGTGTTCAGATGTATGAATGTTTAAAATGACGACAGACAGGAAGCTGTGACTGACGGCAAACAGCGACTCATAAACTTCACCTGTTAATCAGCTGCTGATCAAATCAACATGAATCCAGTTTAATGAGAAGCTGCATCAATATTTAACATCATTGATCACAGAGAGTAAATGGAGTGATTATTAATGATCAATAGGAATGTTTTCCCTCCATAATGTCAACTTTAACATCCTCTGATCATGTATTTATTGTATTTTATTGTATATATAATAATGTGTTGTGTATTTGAATGTTTATGTCTCACCTTCAGCTTCTGGACGGTCCTGCTCTCCTCCTGTCGGCACCACACCGTCACTCCTCCCTTGTTGTATCTGCTGATCCATCCGTCTGAACTCAGACACTGATCTTTGAAGGAGGAGAAGTCCGAGTCGTCCGGCACCTGCAGAGGCATCTCTGCTCCTCTATGCTCCTCTCTGCTCCTCTCTGACCTCCAACAGCTCAACACACTGACTGCAAAATACTTCTGAAAACTTAAAACATCAGTTAATCTTCCTCTTCTTCTTCCTCTTCTTCCTCTTCTTCTTCTTCTGTGCAGCTTCAGTCAGCTGCAGGTCAGACAGCTGATGAGGATGAGGATGAGGATGAGGATGAGGATGAGGAGGTGTGCTCAGCAGCAGGTGATGCTCTGATGTGTCTTCAGTTTGTCTTCAGCTCTGCTTCCTGCTGCCTCTCATCTCTGCACAGATCAGAAAGCACAGAGCGCTCACTCTGCTGCTTCTTTCAGGAACCACAGAAACAACCGACGAGGCACCATCAGCCTTTTCTCTGCCAGCAGTCACATGACCAACATTATGTTATATTACATTTTAATTTAGCTCTGAATAAAAATCCAACATGAGACAGGAAAGGATTTTTTTTTGGCTTCTGGTGTTTAAATATCCAGAAACATTAAATGTCTGACATTCAGAAATATAATAAAACAAATGTAATCTTTATTTAAGCAGGAAAACATGACTGATATTAAAAATCTCTTTCTCTTTTATCTCCTAATGCTGCTCAGACTTCATGTGACTTTTGATCATTTAAACATACAAACCTTTAAATTCAGAGCAGATTTATATTTATGTTTATTTGTAGAATCAGATTAATGACGTCATCACATTAATATCATCTTTACATCATCAATGTAAACAATAATGTCTACATGTCTTATATTTCTGTGTGTGGTATTTACAGCAGCACCTGAACGCATCATCCTCAGGTAGGCTCTGATCAAAGACGGTGTATTGATCAGAGGTCTCACTCTGTGTTTAATGCAGCGAGACGACACCAGAAAACATCAACAAACACCAGAAAAGAGTCAGCTGATCACAAATTTATCTTTAATACTTCATAATTATATTATTTTTATATCATTTATTCTATAATTCTGTGATGTTTTAGACGGTTTGGAGGACTATTTAGATGATATTTGTTCAGTCGTCCAGGTGCTGTGAGTTTTACATCTGACAGCTGTGACAGAGAGCGGCGGGATGTCCGACAGTCCCTGAAGGCAGCAGGTAACAGGATCTGATACCTGTTGTTCAGGTGCAGCGGTGGGTGGAGTCCAGTCCACAGATCAGGTGTCTGTTGTTTCATCGACTCACAGAAGCTCAGAGACACAAAGACGTCACATTAAACCAGCAGAGAACGGATCTACTGACAGAACAGCTGATTTATCTGATTACAACACGTCAGCCAGTCACAGCGCTGCTCTGGGTCACATGACCCTCCATCAGGAAGAGTTTGGTCACGTTAGTTTAATAACAGCATCGTGTTTTCAGTCTGTGGAGAGCAGTTCTGTGTAAGACGCTACTGAGCATGTGCAGTAACGCTGTTCTGTTTTTATAATGTGATAAAAACAGGAAGGAACGTTTGAAATCTGATGATTTTATAATGGACATTATTTTAATCATTGATTAAGATGCAGATTATTTCCCCAATGAATCATTAATGAAAATAATTATAATAATAACTCATAGTGAAGCGTTTAGACGTCTTGTTTTGTCTCATTATATTCAGTTTACTGTCATTTATTAAACAAACAAACCATCATATTTAAGAACCTGAAACCAACAAATATTTGGCATTTTTCCATTAAATGATCATTCAGACAACTTTCTATATTTGTCTTCATGTTTGGATCCAAACCAGCAAAGAAGTGATCGACTAACTGAGTGAGAGCGTTAAACTGAACTAATCAGTGATGAAACTGCAGAAATTGTTTTTGGAGCCAAACATTTTAAAGTCACATCAGCTTCAGTCACCAATGTTAAAAACCACAAACCAGCCAGAAACCTGGTGTCGTCATGGATACGGACCTGAACTTCAACACATGAAGACGATTACTAAGTCAGCCGACTGTCACCTGAAGAACATCAAGAATTAAGCTGCAGCTGATTCAGACGCTGCTGCTCGAGTCACTGAGACCAGGAAAGAGGATCACATCAGTCCAGGTCCAGATCTGTCAGAGACTTTAAGATGCTGCTGCTGGTTTATAAAACACTGAACGGTTTAAATACATCTCTGATCTGCTGCTACTGTACGAACCATCAAGACCTCTCAGGTCATCTGGATCAGGTCTGGGATCACATTTATACATACATTTACTCTTTTATCTGTTTTATTTCCTTTTTAGCTTCTTTTTAATTTCTAAAGTAAAACTTTGAATTGTTTTTATGTCTTTTTGCTTTTTATATTCTGTTTTAAGCCTTTTATTTTATCTGTGAAGCACTTTGAATCCTTCTTGTTGAAATGTGCTAATAATAAACTTTCCTTTCCTCACTAACAGTTTTTGTATCTAAACTCTGGAACATCAGTATCGTAATTAACATCACATCTTTTTTGTAATAAATTAAGATTTTCGACACTTTTCACTGTCAAATATTAAACCAGCTGTAATTTCATTATTGCAGCTTTTTTGGAGCAGAGTCGTGTTAAACTATTAACACCAGTTCACAGTCAGATGTTGGATCTGGATCTCTGAAGGACCACATGCCAAAAACAGTTTCAACCCCTTTGAGTCCGAGTCCAGGAAAACCCCAGATATGGTTTACATGTTCGGGAAGTTTAGGGGATTTTCTTAAGTATTTAATTGTTGTTGTAACACAGTTTGGACTTTTTATTAAACTGTTTTATCTGCAGATCTGTTTACTCACAGGGCCGGGTCTATGTGCTGGGTTTTCCTGCGGGATCGGGTCTATGTGCTGGGTTTACCTGGAGGGCCGGGTCTATGTGCTGGGTTTTCCTGCGGGGTCGGGTCTATGTGCTGGGTTTTCCTGCGGGGCCGGGTCTATGTGCTGGGTTTACCTGCGGGGCCGGGTCTATGTGCTGGGTTTACCTGCGGGGCCGGGTGAAGCTGTAAAACTGAATCATGTTCCTGCACATCTTGTCTCTATTTTTACTGTTTGGAGTCGTTTCTAAACAAACTAACGAGACCAAACTCCTGATGATGATGATGATAATGAAGGATCATGTGACCCACTGCAGCCTGTGATACAGTTTTTAAAGGTTTAAATATATAGGTTTATAGGTTTAAACAACAGTCAGAAGCCTTTGAAATAAAAACACACACAAACTGAACAAAGACTAAAACTTATAACCACCTGTGAAATGACGACAAAAAAAGAAGAAGAGGAGACAGAAGAACGTTTTCTGTCTTTTTATTGTTTGTGTTTTTTAAATGATGCGTTTTTTATTTATTTTTTCTGAAACATTTAACAGAACAGAAAGATTTCTGTGTTTGAACTGAAAATGTTGTTTTCTGTTATTAAAGTGCTGCAGATTTCCAGCAGAGGGCGCTCTAAACCAGTGTGTGTGTGTGTGTGTGTGTGTGTGTGTGTGTGTGTGTGTGTGTGTGTGTCGTCTTCACACACTCCGGTGAAGTCCTGACTTCAGAGTCAGAGCTTTACTTCCCACTCGTGACCTCTGACCTCTGGACACATCTGCTGGAAACCTGAAACTGATCCTGAACACAAAGCAGCTCTGTGTGTGTGTCAGACCATCTGCTACACACACACACACACACACACACACACACACACACACACACACCAGTTTCTGGAGTTACTGGTTACCGTGGAGATTCATGTTTTACATTCAACAGAAGATAAACATTGTTTTGTCGTCAGCATTAATATTAATCTGATTAATCATAAATCAATAAAGTCTAGATAGATAGATCTGGTTTTCACTACATGACCTTTCACCCTCATATCTATCTGAACCCCTCCCTCTGGTTCACTCGGATCACATGATGCTGGATCTGTCAGCTCCTCAGATGAAGGAAACATCAGCAGTGGAGCGTTTCTCCTGGTGAGCTTCCAACTTCCTCTGACAATCAAGGAAACAGCTTCTTTAAATCCGGACTAAAAACATAATTATTCATACAGTCATATAAACGGTTTTAACAGCACTGACCTGGACTGACAGTGTTTCCTCCTCACCTCACTGACCCAGCTGACCCAGCTGAGAACATCTGCATTTCTGTCAGCACACCACATTGTGATGTTTTCACATGATGAGCTGCCTCAGTTAGTTTTCTGTGTTTTCGACCAGTTTAATTATCTCTTTTAAATTTTTTATGTTTGTATGTTTTTCCTCCCTTTTCTTGTTTGTTTGTTTGTTTGTTCTTGTTTTGTCTTCCTTATTGTTTTAATGTTGTTTGCTGCTGTAAAGTGTTTTCAGACACTCTGGTGTGATGTTGCACTTAAAATAAACTTAAACTTAAAATAAACTTAAACTTAAACTTAAAATAAACTTAAACTTAAACTTAAACTTAAAATAAACTTAAACTTAAACTTAAACTTAAAATAAACTTAAACTTAAACTTAAACTTAAAATAAACTTAAACTTAAAATAAACTTAAACTTAAACTTAAAATAAAACTTAAACTTAAAATAAACTTAAACTTAAACTTAAACTTAAATTTAAACTTAAAATAAACTTAAACTTAAAATAAAACTTAAACTTAAAATAAACTTAAATTTAAACTTAAAATAAACTTTAACTTAATCAATTAAAGCAGCAAAGATCAGAAAATCATCTGCTGCTATTTTGATAATCAAACAATAATATATAATATAAATGTTATAATATAATGTGAATGTTTTGCTTGTTTCCCAGTTTTAACTCAACACCTTCGTGTTTCTGACTGATCGTCACATTTTTCACTTTTTTCAGTGATAATTAAATAATGTTTGCTTCCAGCTTTATGTCTAAATTGTTGCCTGATAATTTTCTGTCAGACATTTTATTTATTAATCATCTGGTGTTTTACTCTGACATGTTACAGTTTGGACACGCTGGGCTGTGATTGGCTGAGCAGCAGCAGCAGACGGAGCCTCCTGTTGTTTTTACTGTCTGTGTGATAATTGCTGATCATTAACGGATCCTCTCCTGTCAGCAGCCTGCAGCAGTAATTATCCTCACATCACTCAGACTTCCTTCATATCTGCAAGTTCATTAAACTTTATTTTGTCTGGAAGCTGCTCAGAGATCAAGATCTGCTTCACAACAGAAACATCACAGGACGCTTCAGATTTAAACAGTCACAGATTTTATTAAAACATCGAGCTTTAATCAACGAACCAAACCAGATCATTCCAGTAGAGACGTGTTACTGGAAACCAGTCCAGCAGACCATCAGGGTTCAGATCCATGAAGTCCTGAACTTATTTAACCAGACGGACCTTCACTGAAAACTAAGATGAAAGAAGAAGAAGATAAAAAGCATCTCAGACTGACTGAAGATCATCAGAGACGACGGCTGAGTGTCTCCTGAAGAACAGATCCAGGATTAAAGGTCTCATGTCTCAGCAGGATTTAGAAAAACCGGTCCATCAGTCCAGGTCTCAGACCTTCACACTTCCTGTCTGTCACTTTAAGACATTATGGGATGTTTGGTAGAAGCAGCAGCTGATGAGCAGGATGCCGTCAGAGTGAACGTGGGTTTAGTGTGAAGAGCTTTGAGCTGTCAGAGGAATGAAGGAGATAATAATCAGTAGTTACAGATCAAGACGCAGTGAAACAAAAGTTAAAGGTTAAACATGAAAATACATGAAGATGAAGTTCAAGAAGTCTGTTGTTCAGTCTTTGATTTAAAACGTCCAGAACACAAAATATTCCAATAATCTATAAGATAATATAAGATAAATGTTTCTTTACTGCTTCAGGTTCTTTCCTCTCTGCGACCTCCGTATCCGTCACACTGCTGATGAGCTGCTAACGTGACGCAGTGACGTAACTGGACGCCGTTAACGTGACAAAGTGACGGTAGCTGGACGCCGTTAACGTGACGCAGTGACGGTAGCTGGATGCCGTTAACGTGACGCAGTGACGTAGCTGAACGCCATTAACGTGACGCAGCGACAGTAGCTGGACGCCGTTAACGTGACGCAGTGACGGTAGCTGGACGTCGTTAACGTGACGGTAGCTGAACATCGTTAACGTGACGCAGTGACGGTAGCTGAACGTCGTTAACGTGACGCAGTGACGGTAGCTGGACGTCGTTAACGTGACAAAGTGACGGTAGCTGGACGCCGTTAACGTGACGCAGTGACGGTAGCTGGACGCCGTTAACGTGACGCAGTGACGGTAGCTGGACGCCGTTAACGTGACGCAGTGACGGTAGCTGGACGCCGTTAACGTGACAAACAGCAGCAGCTTGTTTCTCGGCAGTCGTCATCAGATCTTATGTAAGCAAAGCAGAGGAGAGCAAAGCAGAAGCTTTTTCCTGCTGCTTTCTGTTTATCTCATCAGCTGTTGAACCTTGGTTGCCATCGGCGACGGTGTCGACTGTTTAACTGCAGCACATTCCTCTGATGTCTCTCCTCAGCCAATCAGAGCGCAGATAAACACTCACGGCTCTGAAAGAAAAACAGATTATTGAAACCTTGAAGCCGTTGAGTCCTTCAGCAGCAGCACATAAATTCACTCTGCGGTGACCTCTGACCTCTGACCTCAGAGCTTCTTCGTGCTGTTGTTGTCCTGCAGATACAAACAGGAACGATCCTTAAATGTGTCAGAATAAAGTTACAGAGTGACGTCACACTAAACTCTCTGTTAGTGTTCATGTTAGAGCTGCAGTAAATATTTAATATTTACATAATACATCAACATTTGAGTCAGAAAACCTCCAAATTCTCTGATTCAGATTCTTAAATGTGAATATTTTCTGGTTTATTTCGTCTCTCTGACAGTAAACTGAAGATCTTTGAGTTATAGATAAAATAATGGAAAAACTATTTCTGTCCTTTAAACCATATTCAGTAATAAACAGCAACGTCTCCAGTTTCATTTAACAAAAGATCTTTGTTCAAACAAATTAAAGTAAATTAAAGCTAAATGATTCAAGTATGATGTTGAACATGTTTTAATATAACATTTAATAAAAAGATGTTTCTTCTTAAAGCAAAGACGACGTCCCTCCTCTCCTGAACACCTGAACACAATCTGTATAAAATAAAGTTTTAGTTCGACAGCAGTTACAGTTTTATTATCATGTTGAATTTATTCAGCATTAACATGTTTATAACGGCTCTGTGCTGTCAGATATTTAAATAAAACACCATATATAAATAAACTACTGCTGCATCGTATGGTCAACATTTATAGGAGATATATATATATATATATTATATATATATATGATGATGATTTATTTGTGTTCATATCTGTCTTCACTGTATATTAAATGTATTGTTTGCAGTTCTGTTCGCTGCAGATGTTTCCAGATGTTCTCTGTGTGAAAAGCCTTTTGATGATGTCACTGACGATGTCACTGATGATGTCACTGACGATGTCACTGGTGATGTCACAGCACGGGTCGAAGCTGAAGTTTGAAAAGTTCAAAAACAGAAAAACAAATCTTGTTTTGCGTCAGGAAGAGACACACCGCAATCCCCTGGTGCATTGTGGGTAGTGTCAGCGCCAGCGTCTGCTGCATCGATCTGACCGTCATCAGTCTGATGATGTTAGCAGAGAAAAGATAAACGTGTGGAGCTCCGCTTTGTTTTGTTGAGCATCAAACTCACACATCGAATCTCTTTCTTTTAACTCTCAACTAAAAGGAGCACCATAAATATCAAATATTATATTTTATATTTTATATATATAAACATGTAAACTTTATATTTTTGCTGAATACTTTAAAATGTTTTCAATGTTTTTCTTGTTGAAGCTCCATCACACAGAAACTATTGATCTTTATTCATCTTTACATTGTTACTGCAGTTCAAGAGCAGATGGATTTAAAAGGTTTAAACAGATTTTTATATAATGTGATAAAATGACCAAAAGCAAAAACACTGAAACATAAAGTGGTGAAAACATATTTATTTATTATTGAACAAATAAAAGTGTGTATAGAAGTATAAAGTACATGTTTTCTGTCCAGCAGTAACACCGGCTGCTGTTCGTCCAGCTGGAGCTCCACCACACTAAACTTTAAATACTTTCCTGCTTTTAAATGTTTTACAAGTGGAAAAGGTCACCGAGGGTCAGAGGTCAAAGACTCCAGGTCAGACACATTCAGGTCACACGGAGCTGTTAGCTGTTAGCTGCTAGCTTACGTAACCTCCGCTACAGTCAGCATCTTTCTGAGTGAAACATGAACGCAGCTTCAGTCTGTCA
The DNA here is from genome assembly GCA_029490765.1 of Euthynnus affinis. Lineage (NCBI taxonomy): Eukaryota > Metazoa > Chordata > Actinopteri > Scombriformes > Scombridae > Euthynnus > Euthynnus affinis. The sequence goes on along the minus strand of CM055846.1, from coordinate 1,100,300 downwards.
ATCATCAAACTCCTGCAGTTATTTGCTGCTTTTCCAGACACCCGAGGCGACACATCAACAACCTGAAGACGTTTATTTTACTGTAGAATAAGAAACATAAAAACATTTATGAAGAAGCTAAAACTATGAATCTCATGATGGAAACGTAACGCTGCTCCTGATTGGTTGTTTGTCTGCGATTTAAAACTGGACTCACTTGAAGTGAAAAGTTAAGTTTAGTAGATCATAACTTTTATTTTAATGTTATTTGGTGGCTAAAGTGCTTCAACTTATAAAAACCTTCTTGACTGACAGTTTAATAAAATGTTGTTCCGTCGTCAGGTTTGATGGAGACTCCTCCTGTCAGTTTGTTGTTGGAGCAGCTGATGAAAACTGTAAATCATAAAGCTTCATTTCATATTTTCCTCACAGAAACACGCTGTCTATATTTCACATCACTGACAGCGTCTGGCTGTAAACGCTCTGATGTCGGAGCTTCCAAAAGTCACTCGAATGCAACCAAACAGAAGAATTTTAAAAACAGTCTGTATTGAGTGACATATCTGTGTGTTGTTCTTGTCACCATAGCGACCTGGCCGGAGAACGATGGAGGTGAAGAAACACCTGCCGATTGTTTCTGGCGCTGCATCGTCAGAATGTGAAGAAGGTAAAACTGGCTGTAAAGTCCAACGTGGGCTCTGAAGTGCAGCTGAGAGATTCCTCAGGTCACAACAGAGAGACGCTGAGCGGAGGGAAAACTGCAGAAACACTTTAAAAGGAAGAGAAACGCTGACAGAAACCAAAACAGTGAAGGTTTGTGTGCTGAACAGGTTAATAATGTGTTTCTGCAGGAGAAGCATTAAAAATGTAAACAGAGGATAAAAGCAGCGATGAGATGAGTTCACTGACGGCTGAGTGCAGCTCGTGACTCAGCTGAGTGACTGTTTGGAGACTCACCAGAATAAATAAAAGGAAAGTCTGGGTGAGTACGACACTGATGATCACATGTACGTGCTCGCTGTGATGATTCCTTCTCTCCACTCTGAAGCTTTAGCTGTAATTATAACGAGGAGATCTGACATGAACGAAGCTTAAAGCTGCAGCCAGACTGAAATCTGTGCTTTAACTTTTCACTGAAGTCACTTTGGCTTCTTTTTCTTTTAGATTTTTTTGTTACTGAGCGTCCACTTCCACCTCCTGTCCTTTATGTACATCAGTGCAGATGTTTAGCTTCTTCTCCGTAATGAAACACCATCAGGAGAAGTCTGATGCTCCCAAACATCCAGCCAGAGTCTCAAAGATCTACCTCCAGACACCAGAAGAACCAGGAGTCTCTGATCTCGCCATCATGGAGTCTGAACCTGAAACACTGACGCTGCGTCTCACATCTCAAGCTTCTGTACGTACACTGAACATGTTGAGCACATGAGAGCGTTCACTGCGAGTAGCCAGATGTTTCACTCAAAACGGTCAACAGAAAGTTGAGTGTGTAACTACGGACACTTCTCACCTTCAATGGCCGCCATCTTGGCTCCGTAGCAGAAGGGGAGGGGCCACTTTTCAAACAGGAAATGGCGGCCGTGTGCGTTGTAACTACGTGAACATCATATTATACAGATGTAAGTTGTACATGTGTCAGATATAAACCATCAGGATGTTTAAAGGGTTAATTTAGAGAATGCTAACGCTAGCTAATGCTAATTCACTGTCTTCATTTCTGGTTAGTGTTTGATTTGAGGCGACACTATCCTGCCTCACTACACCAGTAAGCACACGGAGCAGCTGAACTCAGATCAATAAAAACTATTGAAAGCATCTTCAGAGAAAGAAAGAGAGATGATGACATTCATTCATAGTTCCAGTGTGACTGGGCTTTCCCACACTGAACACAGCTGCCCCCCCCCCCCCCCCCCCCGTGTCCTCAGAGACATGATATCATCCTCCCTCATCTTATTTAGAGCCGCTCTCAGGCCTCCTGGAGCTCCGTCGGCCCACACGCTGTATCCGTGAGGCAGAGCTGAATATTTTCCATCTGCGTTCATCAGTATGCCGACGACACCCACGTATTCCTTCTAATCACACTCAGTGTTTAAGGAAAAGACTGAAGACAGTCAGCTCCCACACACACACACACACAGAACAACACAGATCATTATAAACAAACACAGTCAGGAAAACATGCTCTCTTCAATCTTTGTCTCTCGCTGTGTGTTTGACGGGTGAGATTTAAAGTGGAAACGACTCCACAGACCTCAGAGTCAAACAAACTGAACTCCCTGCAGCTGTTCGCGCTCACACTCTTTCCATGTTTCTGTTTGTTTATCTTGTGCTCTCAGTTCTTCAGCTCTCCTCAGACTTTGAGTTACCAGATATCAGATCTTTGCACCGGCACACGAGGATGGAGGGGTGAGGGAGTGGAGGGACGGGGGGGGGGGAGGGGGGGTTTCCTCCTGCAGCTCAGCCAGCAGATGAAAGACGAGAGGAGTTCCAGTCATCATCAGTTATTACTGGGAGCTCCGAGTAAATCCATGATTCAGCAACTGTGAGGAGGCGTCATCACATCACACACAGGAAACATTCATCTGTTCAGATGTTCCCGCTGCAGAGCCTCATCTTCATCTTCATCTTCATCTTCATCCTGCTGCACATGTATTTCTTTTTAAAGGGTTTTTGCTCTGTGCTGTTTGCAGTCAGAGGGCAGCTCAGCGTATCGTCTCAGGATATTCTACCATTTGTAATAAATATACATAAATGAAAACATTTCCTCTGCTCAGACAAACTCATTTCCGCTTGAACTTAAATATTTAAATTCTTTGGCCGAGCAGCCGGTTTGAGTTGCTCTGCTGTTGGAGGTCAGATGTTGTGAAGTGAGTCACGTCTCCGGTTTTAGACAGAAAGCAGCTGCTGCTGTGAGATAAAGAGTGTTTGGTTTGTGTGTTGGACAGCAGGAGACACATCAGAGAGGAGAGCCTGTGAAACGCCATCAGGCCTCTCCACCAACACGGCTCCGCAGCGCTCGCTCCTGTTTTCTAACGTTCAGGAAGTTCCTTCAGAATAAAAGTTTGGCTTTGTTCCATTAAATCATCCTCAACACTGAAACCTGCTGAGTTCAGTTCATGCTGCGTTCATGATCCATCAGAGGTGTTGTAATTATGAGTTTCCAACTTGTTAACACATCAAAGATCAGATCAGTCGGTCAGACCAGGATCAGACCCACATCAGACCCACATCAGACCAGGATCAGACCAGGATCAGACCAGGATCAGACCCACATCAGACCCACATCAGACCAGGATCAGACCCACATCAGACCCACATCAGACCCACATCAGACCCACATCAGACCAGGATCAGACCAGGATCTTCATGTGTGATCACTTTAGAAAAAATCTCTTTTCTGTTTTGTATTTTTTTAGTTTGCAGACTGGAAACAAACTTGAAATCATCTCTTTTCATCCTGTTTGGTTCATCATCATCATCATCTGAGACGAGTCCATCATGTCCTCTCTGTTTCTGTCTCTATTTAAAGAGGATATATCATCATCCTCATTAACCTCACATGTCTTCAGTATCAAGTCCAGTTGCAGGTGAAAACATGAAGGATGAGAAACTACAGACCTGAACATGAAGCTCCATTAATATAAATGCTTTATAACGATGAAGAATAAAATCCACAGTGTGTCCAGATAGACATTTAAAGTGTGTGTGAAGCTTCTGTTCAGCTTCAGCAGTCTGAGTTAGTCATATCAAGTGGATATCTGACACATTTACAGTCTTTTTAGCATCAAATTCTCCTCTTTGTGTTTCCCTGTTGAGCTGCAGGTGGAAGTATAGAAACAAAAAGAGGGACTTTGCCACTAAAAAGACTGAAACGTTGAAAGATATCTACTGGATTTGACTCATTTGGACGCTGAAGCTTCATATTAGCTTCACATCAACTTTTAAATACAGTTTTATATGTGTAAGATGATTCTGAAGGATCTGCTGATGGTCAGTATGAACAGGAGGAATGATGCAGCTTTAATGTTCATTTGTGCTCCTGACTGTGAACGTGTCCTTTAAAGGATCTTTCATATATACAAATATATATATACACACAATAAGTACTTTTGATAGTTGAAGTAAAGTTTGTAAAGTTTGCTGTTATTATTTGTGTATTTTGACTTCAGTGAGGTTTGAATGCAGGATTTTAGTTGTAAAGGAACATTTTTAGACTTTATTGATCTTCTGAAGTGAAAATTAAAGTTACAGCAAGAAACAAGGAAACGGATAAAAACTTTAGGAATGAGTGAATGTAACTGAATCTACATTATAAACTTTATAAACATTATATATATAATAAACAGGCTGTATGAGCTGACTGCTGCATTGTGAAGCTCCTGCTTGTGTGTGTAGTTACTGTTGATATTTTAGAGAAGTTAACGGTCTTCATGACTTCATTCTTCTTCCACTGGGACCGGAGTGTGTCTGGTGTCCTGTGTCCGCCCCTCCTCCCCCCTCCTCCCGCCTCCCGCCGTATAAAGCTCGGTGGAGGGACCGCGGGCTGCGCAGCAGGAAGAAGGAGCTGAAGCGAAGCAGAGAGGAAGAGGAGGAAGCAGCAGCAGGAGTTTTAACCGTCTTATGTTCAGAGAGACAAGATGAAGGTCTGTCTGCTGGTCCTGGGTCTGTCCCTGGTTCTGGCCGTCTGTGTGGCCCGATCCCCGTACCAGGCGGTGCTGCAGCACAGCCGGATCAGAGGCCGGGCGCAGGGGTGAGTCTGAGCCGAGCCGAGCCGAACCGGGCCGGGCTGAGCCGGGCTGAGGTTCACTGTGTGTCTGTAGTGAATCTGTGCATCAATAACTGAGTTTTCATTGTGATTTTATTGAACTTTCTGCGTTGATTGATCTCTGATAATCAATAATCAGTAATGATTAGCTGCTGTTTTTATCTCTGAATGATCTGTAAAGTGATTTAAAGTTCATTCAATAACTTTTATCATCTTAATCTGCTGGTTTCTTTAATAAGACTTTAAAAACCACCTTAAAGTGTTGCTGTTGTATTTAAGGTGGAATGAGGAAGAACAGCTGGATCTGATCACTGATAGATTAAACATGAGCAGCTGTGAGTTCAGATTTATCATCTGACTGTAGAATAAAACTGCAGACTGACGGCTGGACATCCATCTGAATGATGTGACATGTATGATGTTATTTTATATCTTCATGTGAAGTTTAAACCAGTTTAAAAGATGTTTGGAGTTTAAACAGCTGAAGCTCCAACATGCATGCAGATGTTTTAAAGTGATTAAAAACCCATAAAAACATCTGGTTTGATCATTAACAGACACATGAACACGTTACGCTGCAGTTTAACTCTCACAGACGTTTTCCTGTCAGCTGAATGTGGATTAGATTAGTAAAATAAAACAGATTATAACTGCAGTGTGTTTTATGTTTTATTAAAAGCCCGTCAATCATTCATGTGCAGGTTAATCTGGTTAATCTGGATTGTTAGTTTGCTGGTTTGCAGATTTCAGCAGATAAAATGTGATCAGCATGAACAGATTTGATCTTAATGAGTTTAAATGTTTATTTAGAAGTTTATTTTTCTTGCAGCTTTTATTTTGACATGCCGGTCTGCATGTTGAGTCCAGATGTTTGGACTTTAATAATAATAAACGTCACAAAATGCAACATGAAGTGAACCATAACGTGTACAATAAAACCATCAGATAAAGTCTTTTAACACTCATTAAAAACATCTGATGTGATTCAACATGAACACGTTTTATTATCGTCACATCACTGACTGATTTATAATAATCCAACATTTCTGTGGATGTTTGAGTAGTCTCTGTTTGATGGTTTAAGACTTTAAATCTGATCAAAGCTGACTGATTTATGTTCTTGGAACCATCAGACTTTAAAATTACATCAACATTTTCATATTTTTATGACATTTTAATGTGATTTGCAGCGGCAGTAAATCCAGAGGAACTGAAACTCCTCAGTTTAAGGTGGAACGTTTGAGTCTAAACAAACCAAACTTCATTTAAAGGTTTATATAAACCAGCTTTCAGGTTGAAGCGGCTTACAGATTGTTTTTTTAAGGCATGTTTGAACTTTTCTTGCTGACTGTGCGTCTTCTCTTCTCCTTCAGGCCCAACGTTTGTGCCATGCAGCAGGTTAAAGGCACCGATAAGAAATACTTCACCAACTGCAAACAGTGGTACCACCGCAAGATCTGCGGCCAGCCAACGTGAGTCACTGATATTTCACTCAATCCATCATTACACTCGTATAAATATTGATCTGAAGCAGATCTGTAGGGATTCAAACCTTCCTCTTCTTGTGAGAGTTGGATCTCAGTTTGACTTCGGTCCTGGAGGACAGAGTGAGTTTGTGTTTGGAGGACGGAGGAATGTCCCTCTCCGGAGGTGTCCTCACCTCTTACATAACCCCTGAAGAAGAAAAACGTTCTGTCTGGCAGAGCCATCAGTGTCAGTTTACCCCCAGAGCCCCGAAATCTGCTGCGACGCTGCGTGCTGCATTTAAAGCTGCAGTGTGTCGAATTTTACTGGCATCTTCAAAAACTTCAGAGTTTTTCTTCTTTTCTCGTCAATCAGCTGATTAATCTGCTGAACCTTCAGACCGGCTCCTCCTCCAACAACTGACTTATCACTATCAATAATAATATCAATAATAATATCAGTAATAATGCCATTAAATGTCAGTCAGCCGGATTCTTCTGCAAAGCTTCAGTTCTTCAGTAATTTAAGTAAATAACATTTAAAGGTCCAGTTTGTAGAGTTTAGTGGCGTCTAGCGGAACAGACTTCATATAAATGGAATATAATATTAATAAGTGTGTTTTAATTAGTGTTTAATCAGCTGAAAATAAGAATCATTGTGTTTTTGTTACCTTAGAACGAGCCTTTATACCAACAGAGGGAGCAGATCCTCGTCCGTGTTTCTACGGGAGCCCAAAAAGGACAAACAGAGAGGAACGTTCTTTAAAAGACGTCTTTAACTGTTGGTTTGAGCTCTTTATTTATTATTTTACACTCAGTTCTGAGTCAAAAGTCACATAAAAATCACCTTCAGTTTGTTGGATTCTGTCGTTTTAATCCGTTTAGAATCAGTCGCTAGTTTTACATCGTGGCGGCCGCGTTAGTGAACGTCTGCTTCATGTTTCTGAATCAGATTTCTTATTTTGTTTTTTTTTTTTTCCATTTTATTAATGATTATAAACCTTATTAGAAAAACAGTGAATGAGGAAGCAGAGCGTCTGAACGCTGAGTCACTGACGGAGATGAACTCTGAGTTTCTGCTGCGTTCACATCAAACCGCTTAATGACGCCTCACATCTCTGACTTTATCAAAGAAATAAAAGCAGGAAAGACGCTTTAGGAACATTTCAGGGTTAAAACTAACGATCAGTCTGCAGAAAGAGGAAGAAGCTCAGTAGATTTCCCAAAAGTCAGAAGTGACACATTTAAATGAATCACTTGTTCATGTCGCAACATTAAAGTCGTGACACTGCTGCAGATCTGATTTTAATAACAATACTTCTGTTTTCTCGTTAAAATCCATGTTAATCAGTGAAATGATAGAACTGGAGATACTGGTTTCTGTTACTGGAGACTCACACACATCACTGTTGTCAGTTGGAAACCTTGTATGTCCAAACATCAGCCTCTCAGGAGACGTTTAGTGATTTTTTAAAAAAGGTTTTCATGAGTCTGAACAGCTGGAAACGTCCAAATTTTACTTTTTAGTCGGACTGTTGATCTTTAAACACGTTTTTACTGCTGATACTTTCACTGCAGCACACTGCTATTTTTCAGTTTGATGCTGGAGTAAAAAATCTTTTTAGACGAGAGAGAAACAAAGAGACTCCAGTCAGACTGAAACACACACACACACACACACACACACACACACACATACACACACACACACACACACACACACACACTCTGCTTTAATCCTGTTCGGCTCATGCGGAGTGAGCTCTGCGACACAGCTGGTCCACTGCTGCCAGACCCTCATTAATAATGTGTGTGTGTGTGTGTGTGTGTGTGTGTGTGTGTGTGTGTGTGTGTGTGACAGGAAAGTGTTCCTCTTGTAAATGTGTCATCACCTGAAATCTTCCAGTCTGCACTTCGTCTTAGAAACTTTCATGTCATCGTGTTGAACATAAAAACCTGAAACGCGCCGTTAAGTTTCAGTGTGAACGAGTGAAAAGTGGATATTTCTGTGTGTGTGTGTGTGTGTGTGTGTGTGTGTGTGTGTGTGTGTGTGTGTGTGTGTGTGTGTGTGTGTGTGTGTGTGTGTCTGAGCACATTCTTCAGTGAAACGCAGCTTCACGTCTCCCCGCAGACGACAGAGTAGGAGGAGGAGGAGGAGGAGGAGGAGGAGGAGGGGAGGAAGGTGAATGAAAATGATGAAGATTTAAGAGGCAGGAAGCAGGTTTTAATTCAGGGAGGACAGAAGCTGCACACATGAAAATATGCAGCAGTCTGTTTATTCAGCGCACGGCGACGCAGGCAAAGAATTTCTACTGAAGAGACTTTATTAAAGCAGCGAATGAGTGTTTTTGACTTACAGATGGTTTTTAGATTCCAAAGTCTGGCTCAGCGTCTGTCCACGTGTTGCATGGAGACAGAGTGTTGCTCTTTATTCACATTAAAATGACAAATATTCTTCACATTTCCAGCCTCTATATTTATATTCTGGTTCTCTACTGGAATAAAAACTCCTGATTTATCTTCTACTGGTCCTTTATGCAGCCCCTCAGTTCAGCCTCTGTCTGAAACAGGCCGTTTTAGCTCCTGTCTCTTTAAGGCCCCGCCTCCTGATGAGCCCGCTCTGTTCTGATTGGTCCCCACGTCTGTTGTGATTCGATCAGCTGATTCGATAATCGGGCTTCCTGATTGGTTCTCTCAGAGAGTCTCTTGTCTGTCGTCAGATGTGACGTGTTTTCAGGAATATTATTTTAATTATTTTTGGTTTCCATGGAGACGGCTGCATCAGCACTTTGTAACTGAGGCTGTCAGCAAAAATGATTCATCCGTTGCCATGGAAACGGTTTGTTTCTTCCTGTCACCCCTGCTTCTCTTCTTCTTCTCCTCTCTTAACTGTTTCTGTGCCCGCTTCCTGTCTTTTATCTCCTGGCTTTTATTTTCTTCTTCATGTGTTTCTCTCATCTTCTCCTCGTCCTCCTCCTTTTATTCCTTCTCCTCCTGCTCCGCTCCTCTTCCTCTCCCTTCATCACCTTCACTGCTTTTGACTCGTGTTTCATTTTTTCTCTTTGATTTCTTCTTTTCTCGTCGTTTCTTCTCACCAGTTCAGAAAATCCCAGTGAATCATGTTTGAATCAGAGACTCTGGTCAGGATGAAAGTTCTGTGGATGTTTTTGGCTCTGATCAGCGTCTGAGAGGCTGCTGGTGGTCTGACTGCTGACACACTGATTACACCAGTATAGACACCAGTATAGACACGAGTACAGAGACCAGTACAGACCCCAGTGCAGAGACTAGTACAGAGCTGCAGCTAACCAGAGACAGTATAACATTATTACATTATTACATTACTACAGTATTACATTATTACAATATTACAATATTACATTATTACATTATTACAATATTACAGTATTACATTATTACATTATTACAATATTACATTACTACAGTATTACATTATTACAATATTACAATATTACATAACTACAGTATAACAGTATTACAATATTACAATATAACATTATTACAATATTACAATATTACATTACTATATTATTACATTATTACAATATTACAATATTACATTACTACAATATTACATTATTACAATATTACAATATTACATAACTACAGTATTACAATATTACAATATTACATTATTACAATATTACAATATTACATTATTACAATATTACAATATTACATTATTACATTATTACAATATTACATTACTACAGTATTACATTATTACAATATTACATAACTACAGTATTACATTATTACATTACTACAGTATTACAATATTACAATATTACATTATTACAATATTACAATATTACATTATTACAATATTACATTACTACAGTATTACATTATTACAATATTACATTACTACAGTATTACATTATTACAACATTACAATATTACATTATTACAATATTACATTATTACATTACTACAGTATTACAATATTACAATATTACAATATTACATTATTACAATATTACATTATTACAATATTACAATATTACATTACTACAATATTACATTATTACAATATTACATTATTACAATATTACATAACTACAGTATTACATTATTACAATATTACAGTATTACATTATTACAGTATTACATTATTACAACATTACAGTATTACATTATTACAATATTACAATATTACATTACTACAGTATTACATTATTACAATATTACAATATTACATTACTACAGTATTACATTATTACATTATTACAATATTACATTATTACAATATTACAATATTACAATATTACATAACTACAGTATTACATTATTACAACATTACAGTATTACATTATTACAATATTACATTATTACAATATTACAGTATTACAATATTACGTTACTACAGTATTACATTATTACAATATTACAGTATTACATTATTACAATATTACATTATTACAGTATTACAATATTACATAACTACAGTATAACAGTATTACAATATTACAATATTACATTATTACAGTATTACAGTATTACATTATTACAGTATTACATTAGTACAGTATTACATTAGTACAGTATTACATTATTACAATATTACATTATTACATTATTACATTATTACAGTATTACAGTATTACATTATTACAGTATTACATTAGTACAGTATTACATTAGTACAGTATTACATTATTACAATATTACAGTATTACATTATTACAGTATTACAGTATTACATTACTACAGTATTACATTAGTACAGTATTACATACTGTCTACTGTACAGGTCAGTTGATGGATGAATCATAAATGATGGATCTCAGGATGAAAACACGTTAGTCACTGTTCAGTAATAATAATCCACAGACTGCAGCAGGAAGGCTTCACACTCTCTGATGTCACAGTTCTGAACACACTGAGTCCAACGAGACGTCTTCAAACATCCCAGAATATTCAGTTGGAACAACTTTATTTAACATTTTGTTCCATTTTTGTTCCAAAAATGACCGAAAACATAATTAATTATTAAAATAGTTGCAGAGTGTCCTTTATTGTTCACATTTATTATTTATTATGAGTTTACATTCAGAGTTTTGGGCTCATTTTTCTTTTTTGATTGTATTATTTTGTTTTTAAAGAAAGTTTCTGCATCTTCTGCTGAATTTTCTGTCTGAACTGGTCGGTTCGTCCATTTTGACACCCAGAGAGAGTTCAGATGCAAAACTCCTGCAGCTCCTGCACCTCCTGCACTTCCTGCACCTCCTGCAGCTCCTGCACCTCCTGCAGCTCCTGCATGGTTGGTTGCAGCTCGCCTTCAGTCAGTCAGACTCTACAAGTGTGTGTGAAGCTGGGCTGTGATTGGACAGGATGTCGAGTTCACTTTCCCACAAACAGATTCTTTCATTTCTGATCCAGGAAACAAAAAAAAAGGGAAGCGAGAGAGTTTCTGTTAGTAGGAAGTGAAGCTGTGAGAGGATCTGAACACACACACCACACACACACACACACACACACACACACACACATACACACACACACACACACACACACACACACACACACACAGTCTGTGGAAACATTCAGCTCTTATCACTGACAGTTTAATTAGATTCACACTCATGGTGGGGAGGGGTTTGAAATGTGTGCGTGTATGTGTGTGTGTGTGTGTGTGTGTGTGTGTGTGTGTGTGTGAGAACAGTCCTGTCTTTGTGTCCCTGCTCTGGGTTTCTGTGGATGGAGGGAGGAGGAGGCTGAGCAGAGGTCAGAGGTCAGCAGAGGGAACAGTCATAACTCACCTCCCTCCCCCTCCTGACTCCCCCCCAACTCCCCCGGAGGCTTCACAGCTCGACCTCCACACTAAAGATCCTCAACAACTCTAATATGAACTCTATAAACGGCATGTTGTTGAGTAAAAGGAGACAATGATCTGTAAAATTGTCCGTTTGCGACTCACTTGAACGCTAAAGGAGGTGATGCTAACGCTAACGCTAACCCACCTAGCGCACAGTGACAAGCCGAACACGCTGCTCACCATCGAAGACGCGTCAGCAGGAAGGGTTACAACTAATCATTGCAGGAAGCTTTATTTGTATATTACAATGTGCCTCACAAATAAAAACACAACTATAATACAAAAAATGATGGTTAAGTTCCTGCAGAAGTTTATAAAATGAGTTTTTAGAGTCTCCTGCAGATGTAACGTATGCTGAAGCTTTAACGGTAAAACCTTAAAAACAATCCTGAAATCAACTGCAGGCTGAAGCAAAGAGGCTAAAATACCGTCATGTGACCTCTGCAGGCAGGCAAAGGACTGACGATAATAATCAGATTACAGATACTTTTTAAAAAGCTGTTTAATTTCAAACATCTTTAGCTTCTTCTTCTTCTCTGCCTCTGCAGCAACACTCTCTTCTTTCTTCTCTCTCACCAAAGTTACACAACATGGCTGGAAAAGTCATTTTAATCTTCGGTGAGGCTTTTTTCTCTCAGCGACTCCTCAGGTTTAGTTTGGAGCCGTTTCATGTTGGAGCGAATCGGAGAAACAGAGTGAAGGTCGAGTGTTGTAGCTGCAGCGTCCGGAGTCCTGACTGATGTTAAAGCTGCTGGAACGTTTCCATCGGGTAGCTCGACCCCGCCGGCTGAATTACTGCGACCTCGCTTCTGTTTGTTTTGTCAGAAATCCACGGCGGCCATCTTTGTTTATGTGGAGAACAAACGGGAGTCAAGTTTCCATCTGGTTTGATAATCAGTCCAGCGTGTTGTGCCAACACACACACACACACATGCACACGCACACACACAGTCGCAGTAGCTGATCTCCATCTGTTTACATTTTACTGCCGCGGTGATACGCGGCTGCAGGAGCTCTGGGAGTTTTTCCTTCTTCTGTCTCCAGACGTTACATTTTCTTTTATTAAAGCAGCTGCTGCTGACAGAGATGCCGAGATCTGGACTCAAGTCAGACTGAAATATAAACTATAATAATAATAATAATATAGCAGCGATGGTGCAGATCCTCACATTTTTAAAACCGTTTTTGGACGCGTTTGTGGAAACAGTTTGCTGAGTGAGGAGACTGTTGAACTCCTGCATTTACAGTTTGGTCTCTGATTGGTTCCCTGCAGGGATCAATACTGAGGCCACATGTTCAAAACTTAAACTGGGACACATTTGCATCGTTTTCCCACAGAAAGCATTCAGTGACTTCAGCCTTCAAACATAAATAAACTGTGTGTTTGGTAAAGTTCAACATGTGGACTCCGTGTTGAACCAATCAGAATCTTTCTCTTGTTTAAACATCAATGTGTTCAAACTGCTGAACACAGAAGAAGAACCAAACTCCCAGCTCAATGATGTCATATCGCTTTCAGTAAACATTTAACTGATTTATGGACGTCAGCAGTTAAAGATGGCAGCTGTCTCATGGCCTCCCGGGGGCTGGAGGGTCCGGTGTTGGGGGATCTGGTGTTGGGGGGTCCAGTGTTGGGGGGGTCTGGCGGTGAGGTGGCGAGGCCTCTGTGCTTCCTTTCACTCCCTTTTCCAAACTGGCAGCCACACAGCTTTCTTTCTCAGGTTTTACTGGTTTTGTTTGTGTACCAGAGCGTCTACAAGATGGCTGCAACTAACAATTATCTTCATTATCGATTAATCGGACTGTTCAATTAGTTGTTTGGTCCATAAAATGTCAGAAAATGAAAACTGTTGATCAGTGTTTCCCAAAGACGACGTCTTCAGATTTCTTGCTTTGTCCTCAACTCAAAGATCTTCAGTTTCCTGTCAGAGAGATTCAAAAAGATTAATCAATTATCAATAGAGCTGGTGATTGATTGAATAGTTGGAAACTAAAAGACTCATCGTTCCAGCGTCCGGGTCATCAGAGATCCTCCAAACATCCCAATGAGACCCCTCATGTTCATCCATAAAGATAATACCTGATCAAATCCAAAATTCGACAAAAATGACATAAAAAAACAATATTCAAACTATCCAGGTTTAATATTTATCATAATAAAAGCACATGTATACATAAGTGTGTATTATTCCATTTCATTTAGTTTTATTTAAAGATTAAAACTGAAACCTGTGATTTAGTGAAAGAAGTTTATTCTGCAGCAGTTTGAATCCATCAAAGTGACAAAGTGTTTCCTGCTTCGTTGCTTCATGTTCGTGTTTCCTCCCAAAGAAAACACATCAATCATCAGTTATTACGACATCTGAATATGATGCAAGCAGTGGAAACACTGTAAACCTTTCACACGTATGACTGCAGATTTATTCTGGAACACAACTAAAAACTAACAATTATTTTCATTATCAATTAATCTGCTGATAATTTTAATCATTTGGTCAATAAAACATCAGAAAAGATGATGTCATCAAATGTCTCTTTTTGTCCAACCAGCAGTCAACTATAAACAAATATTTGACTTCCAGTCATTTATGACCAAGAGAAGCAACAAATTCTCACATTTAGAGACTTGAACCAGTAAATATTACTTTAAAAATTAACTTTAAACGATTATTCGTTTATTAAAATGGTTGCTGATTAACGATGAGTCGACTAATCGTTGCAGCTGCAGAGTCTCTGACTGTTAAATAATTAACATTCATTCTTTTACTGTGAAAAGTATTTTTACACGTCGTACATGATGATTATTGATGTTTTGGTGTTTTGTGATCACAAACATCAATATAAACATATATATCTGTAAATATACATACAGACGGGTGACAAATGAAAAGGAAAAACCAACATGAAGTGTATCAGTAAGGTTTTGGAGCCACCAGAACATCTTCAGATCAGCCTTGTTATTGATCCTATAGTCCCTGAACATCATTGTTCATAAAGATCTTCCTTGTGTGGTGTTGTGATGATGGTGGTGGTGGAGAACACTGTCTAAACACGTCAGTCCTAAATCTGTCATAGGTGTTCAGCTGGGTTGAGTTCTGGTGACTGTGAACGTCATAAAATATGATTCACATCATTTAATACTCATCAAACCGTTCAGTGTCATCCTGGAAGAGACCGATCCCATCCGGATAGACATTTGTCATCACTCACAACTACTAACAGTAACAAAATTTTATAATAGTTCAGGATAAACTATTAAAATTCAAATGATAAAATATAAAACTGAGGATATTGGATTTTGAATGATGTACTTGATGTAGACACTTGTTGCTAAGTCGTCCAGTCAGCCTATCTTGTACTGAGCATGTCAGTCAGTTAGTCAGTCAGTCAGTCAGTCAGGCGTCTGAATGCAGATTCTTCTTCTCTCAGAGGAAATGAGCTTTATGAGCCCACACGGCTCAGGCACATTTATTATGGAAATCTCAACAGGAAGTGCTCGGTCTCCACGCTTCATTACAGAACACATGTGAGTCAGACGCTTTTCAGGCGGGAATCAAACCCAAGACCCTCAGAGAGAAAAACACTCCTCAAAGAACAGTTTATTTCTGCAGCAAAGTCTGAACACATCTAACATCAAGAAGTACTGAGATACTCTACTGCAGTTCAGCTAGTTTTGATCCACAATGACACAATAACAAAGTCACTCTGCTCATTTTAGGGAAAAGCTCATTGATGAGGACATAGTTGGACTATAAATTACATTTTATCTGCATAATTTATTCTTTATTGACATTTGGTGACTGCAGTTTGTCAGAGATCAGCTGTGTTTCTCTGGCCTCAACTCTGAAGTCCAACCCCTCCCATCTGAGAGAGCTGGATCTGAGTGGAAACAAGCTGCAGGATTCAGGAGTGAAGCTGCTGTGTGCATGTTACTGTTGTAGCTGCTGGAGGTGGAGCTAGTTTACACTACTTTATATACAGTTCCATTGTGTCAAATCTTCATCTGAAAAGTAACTAAAGCTGTCAAATAAATGTAGTGGAGTAGAAAGTACAATATTTCCCTCTGAAATGTAGAAAGTAGCATCACATGGAAATACTCGATATCTCCTCGTTAGTTTACTAAAACGCCGTCTGACCACTAGAGGTCAGTGTGACTCTCAGCTTTGTCCTCCAGACAATAAGAACAATATTTATTTCATGTAAACTGGTTTATTATGGGAAACTCATTGTTTATGTTCTCATGGAAACGAGTCTGAACCTGAAGAATTTCTCATGTTATGTTCATTATTATTATTTTACACGTGGAAACAGTAACTTGAACTAAATAACTTTATTAGCATCATTATACACAGACAGGAATTTATGTGTCTCCTGCAGCAGAAACGTTACAGAAAAGTTTACGAGTTTCTGACGGGGAAAACTGAGACTTTATGGTTTTTTGTCCTGAGGCTCAAATCTTGTTGGAAGTGAAAGACACATCAGGAGGAGGAGGAGGTAGACTGAGGCTGTTCAGGTAGAGCAGGCGAGACAGAAAAGCACAAAGTGGAAGACATGAAGTCATCAGAGGATGACGGACAGGAAGTTTGATAAGAGAGGACGGAGAGTCTCCTGATGTGTCTTCATGAGGAAGTGAACAGCAGAGACACATCACCGTTCACACCTGTGTCCATCATGTGTCTCCAAGGTGTCAGCTGACCACTTGAGTTGAGATTTCATTACTGCCTATGTTACATCAAAGGTAGAAGGTCAAAGGGCACAGTTGTTACGTCAGTCTGTCACCAGATTTGTTTAGAACTAACGTGCATATACAAACTGTTCCAACTGAGACGGAGTCATCAGAACCACGTCCTGCACTGATCGCATCAGGACACATTGTTATTACACTATAAAAGATATGTGATCAAATGCGTCCCAGACCACTTCAGCAAGTGGTTTGAGTGACACTCGGGTCCACTTAAATCACCCATGATGCATTTTAAACCAAATGTAAACAGGGTCCATGAGTCCTGATGAGTCCTGATGTCCTGATGAATCCTGATGTGTCCTGATGTGTGCTGACCTGTGCTGACCTGTTGTCTCTTGCTGCAGGGTGATCACCTACGAGTGCTGTCCTGGTTATGAGAAGATTCCTGGAGAGAAGGGCTGTCCTGCAGGTATGACCTCTCACATTTGACCTCTGACCTCTAAACTCTGACCCCCAACTAAATGAAAAAGAGTCCATGTCAATACTGAGATAAAAGCAGACAAACACACTGAAGAAAGAAAAGTTGATCTGCAGTGATTCACTGATGCTCTGCTGTTTGTTTGGTAATCAGATGTTCATTAATAAAAACTTAACTGTTAAGTTTTCATTTATATATATATAAGCATTTATTTAATGCACATGTCTTTTCCCACTGCTTCCTCCCATGACTCATGTAAATCTCATCTGCTCTTCAGAGGATTTCCAGCAGACTTTTCCAATGAAACAGACACAGATTATGTTGTTAGTAAATCCAGCAGAACACATCATCATTAAATGTTTCTGCAACATTAAATAAGAGGAAACAAACCACGACTGCAGCTGCTGCGTCTGTTTAATAAACACCAAACAGCACACTTGTAATATATTTCTAAAAGTGTAACTTTAATGAAATGAACAAAAGAAATGCAAATTGGATAAAAGAATCTCATGAATGTTTTGTTTTTTTTAAAGAAGAAATTAAAAACAGGTGGCAAGTTTTTCTCTCCACTTTTCAGTTTATCAGTAAATTAGTGTTTGATACAGTGCCAAAGTTTGATGGCTGAAGAGAACATTCAGAGATTCATTCATAAAAAAAAAAAACAAGAGAAACAAAATGCAGCTGAAGCTTGTCTTCATCATCACACTGATGTTTTCATTTCATCATGGACGTATGAAGGAGAACATGTGTGTCTTTCCTCTGAACTTTAATCAAAAATCCTGCACAGGCTGTTCGGTCTCTGCTGTGACATCACCGGGATGCCATTTTGGATCGACGACCGAAGATTTCACTACGTTAGTTTTGTCTCAGACGGCTGAAAATCAGTCAGCGTGAAGGCGACACAAGTTAATAAAAACATGCTGAAACTGATCGATTTCACCTGATAATGATCCATAACGGAGAAAAACAGACAGAAGAAGAAACATTAAGCACTTCCTGTGTTTGTGATTATTGTGGCCAAAAATGTTTGAGAGGGGATTTTTCATACAGTTTGTGATTTTGTCTCATTTTGCAGTGAAATTGTGGGAATTAGGAAGGATTGCAAGCATTGAAGAGTCATATGTAATGAATGATGAGCAAATTTATTTCAGTGCTGATTTTTATTAACTGCAGACAGTTTCTGTTTAAATCACAAACGATCTGTTGATTAGGACATTTCATTGTGGTAATTTAGCAAAATAGCAGAAATTAATTGAAATTTGTGTTAATTACAGTGATTGATCTGATCTACAAATTAGTTCACATGAGATCAAACTAAAAGTCGGCGTATAAAAGCTGCTGTGAGCAAACTCTGACCTCTTCATGCAGTGATGTCACCGTTGCATTGTGGGTGTTCTGCTCTGACAGTTTGTTGCTGATGCGGTGCAGACAAACAGGAGGATCACTCTGCTTCCTTGTAACTGCAGCTGGCAGTGTTTGTTGAGTTTGAGTGTGTTTGTCTGTGTGTGTTTACATTGGACTCATCATTCTGTTGTTCTGATTTTCCATACTGTCATCCTGTTATTTTGGTCTGTAAACACCACGTCTGTTTCCTGCCTGTCCGTCCTTCAGATGATGTATATTGTACAGATTGTAAAACTCCTTCAGGGAAGGTTGTGATTTGTGATGTGGTTCTATATAAATAAAACTTGACCTGTGTGTTTGCAGCGCTGCCTCTGGTGAACATCTACAACACACTGGGTGTAGTCGGCGCCACCACCACACAGATGTACTCTGAACGCGCCAAACTGAGGGAGGAGATCGAAGGTCCGGGCAGCTTCACCTTCTTCGCCCCGAGTAACGAGGCCTGGGCCGCCCTGCCAACAGTCAGTACAACAACATCAATCAGTCCCACACACACATACAGAGCTGGAACGTAACTAAGTACATTTACTCAACTACTCTATTTAAGTCCAGTTTAGAGGTTCTTGTACTTTACTTTTTTATTTCCATGTGATGCTACTTTCTACATTTCAGAGGGAAATATTGTACTTTCTACTCCACTACATTTATTTGACAGCTTTAGTTACTTTTCACATGAAGATTTGACACAATGGATAATATAACAAGCTTTTAAAATACAACACATCGTTAAAGATGAAACCAGTGGTTTCCAACCTTTTTGTCTTTTGACGTCTTACAAAATCTCAAAAGAACTTTGTTTTTTCTTCTTTCCTCTCCCATTAATCATCTCACAACCCCTCAGATTTATCTGCAGCTACAACAGTAACATGCTGCTCTAACACTGATGCTTCAGTATTAATAATCTAATGATGTCATATATAATAATATATCAGTCAGAGGGACCAAACCACTACTTTTACTGCAATACTTTAACTACATGAAGATCATAATACTTATGTACTTGTACTGCAGTAAAGGATCTGAGTTCTTCTACCACACCAAATGACCTTCTACTGAAAATAGTCCCCATGAAATGCACCATTTCCTCCTGTGTATTAGTTACTGACAACAATAACAGTAACAGTAACTATCAACAGTATTTGTGGGCTGTTGTCATGTCGGATGCTTGAGGGTCTAGTTTAAAAATAAAAACGTAAAAATAAAACTGTACATTTGTAATCTTGGTTTGTCTGAATAACATCAGACTGGTCTGACAGCTTGTGTGTATGTTCAGGATTTTATTGAATGTATTTGGCAGGCTATACTGTGAATATTTTACACAACACCCTAGCAACCTCCTAGCAACCAGCATCCTACCAATGTCACCAAACAACCACAAGAAACACCACAATAACATCCGTCCAACTAATTTTTAAACCTTTATTTAAACCTCTGAAGCTTCCCAGTACAACCAGTCTGATGTGTAAACCACCGAGCAGCTTGATTTGAGCTGTTGGAGTTCAACACTTTACTAGAGCTGCTATATTTTAACTTTCCAGTCACATTTCTAACCTTCGGGTCACCACTGGCCCTTAGCAACAACTTAGAGACCACCTAGTAGTACCATCAACAGTACGACTTCCAAACAACACACACAATCCACCAGAAACTACCCATTAACAGCATCACCCACCCCGAACACCAGCTGGAACCAATCACCAATGCAGATGAACAACAGCAGTGATGTATAATGATATGCTGACTCTGTGCTGCCGTCACGCTGCAGGAGATCCTGGACGCCCTGGTGAGCAACGTGAACATTGAGCTGCTGAACGCTCTTCATTACCACATGGTGAACCGCCGGCTGACCTCCGAGGAGCTCAAACACGGCTCCTCCTTCACCTCCATGTACCAGGACTTCAACGTCCACATCCACCACTACACCAACGGGGTCAGTGTTGCATCACGTTCTGACTCACACTCTGTAGATCAGGAGACCTACAGGTCTTAGAGGTCCACTTACCAAAGTCCCACAGTATCAAAGCTCCATTAAAGCTGCATTACATCATGAGAACTCTGTATATGAACATTTTTTCTGTATTAATAAGACACATGACTCCTCCATTGTGTAGCCGAGTCCTTAAACTTGTATATAAAAAGTGATTTGACACTGATGTAAATGATCCCTCCAGGATTTCTAAGTTTTGATTACTGCAGCAGCTTTTCTCAAAAACTGCGATACAGTTTGCAATGTTTATGTCTCTTTTTGCAGTAAAACCTGGAAAAGTGGGAAAATTTACAAGAAAAGGAAAATAATGCCATTTTTTAAAAAACTACCAATACAACAAAAAACTCATATGTAATGACTTCCTTGGATAAAAGGCATTCTGAATACAGAAACAACTATATTTCACTGCTAATGTCTAATGTATGAGTTTTATAATAAAGAAAATACTTTAGTTCCACTTATATCCACAATTGGTTCAAATAACAAGTATCGGTTGATTTGGACATTTCATGTAATTCAGAAAAACTGTAAGATCTTGCAAATATTGGAGTTATTTCTTGAATCTGTGTTAATTATTGCAATCACAGGAGTTCATTGTTGAAAATGTTTAATTACTCTGCTGCAGTCTTGATGTGACGACTTCAGCCGGTTCAGTTTTGTGGTTCTTCATGTTTTTTGGATAGTTTTGCTCAGACCAGGCGTGTTTGGTGTCGTAGTGAAACTGGCTGCTGTTTCATTGCAAATCAAACACAATGTTCTCGTACTCTCTGCATTCACAATGAACACATTCTTCTCCAGTTCTTGTTCCTGGTTTGGACAGAGCTGTTATTTAGATCCTGTATGTGGAGCCTGTCCAGTTAGTTTCACATATTAAACGTGACGTGAAGCTGCAGCTCTGACGGTTCTTTGTGTGCATTGATCAGATTTGTAGAATAACAGATTTCTCGTCGCCTCCTCAGATTGTAACTGTGAACTGCGCTCGTCTGATCAAACCTGACCAACACGCCACCAACGGCATCGTGCACGTGGTCGACCGTGTCATCACCGCCATTACCAACAACGTGCACACGCTCATCGACGTTGACGACGACCTGGAGACGCTGCGTGTAAGTATCTGTCAATATATCAATATATCAATCAGTCAGTCAGTCCGTGTGCTCCTGCAGGCGGCACATTAACAGTTGGATAACGCCAATTGTGATTAGTCCAAAGTTGTGCTAATTTAAAAAATGTCTTCATGGTCTTAAAGAGACAGATGAAGTTATTGAATCGTTATTATGAGATAACAAATTGTTATCTCATAATATTGTCACAAGACATGTTTATTGTTATCACACAAAACATTCTCGTTATTTCATGAAATCAACATATCTCATTAAAACAAACTAATTAATAAATTGATTTGTTGGTACAACAACACTCTGCTTGAAGAGACGATACTGTAGTGTACACCATCTGTAAAAAGTGACAATAGCTGGTTCATGTGGTTTAATTATATAAAATATCTTGTTATAACAAGAAATGGACTTCCTGTTGTGTGTTTCAGACCGCCATCGCTGCTGCAGGTCTGACCAATATTTTGGAGAACGACGGTCAGTACACCATCTTCGCTCCCACCAACGAGGCCTTCGAGAAGATTCCTCCAGAGACCCTGAACAGGATCCTGGGAGACCCCGTAGCTCTGAAAGGTGACTAGCAGGAGGCGCTCTGACTCACACACTCTGTACATCAGACTGGAGACTGAAAGCTGGAGCCACCGGGAGCCGCCTGTTCGATCACATTTATTATTTGATCTTCTGACAGTCAGCTGATGAACTCGGCTCTGATGTTGTCCACATGTGTTCCTGTCTGCCCCCCTCAGACCTGCTGAACTACCACATCCTGAAGCACATGCAGTGTGCGGAGTCCATCGTGTCTGGGACGCCGATGGAGACGCTGCAGGGCACCGTGCTGGAGGTCGGCTGCGATGGAGACCAGTTGACTCTGAACGGGAAGGCCATCATCACCAAGAAGGACCAGCTGGGAACCAATGGAGTCATCCACTACATCAACGAACTGCTCATCCCTGACTCAGGTAGCAATACTACCAATACTACATATTCTACCAATACTATCAATACTACCAATACTACCAATACTACATATACTACCAACAGCACCAATACTACCAATACTACCAATACTACCAATACTATCAATACTATCAATACCGCCAATACTACCAATACCACCAATACCACCAATACTATCAATACCACCAATACCACCAATACTATCAATACTATCAATACTACCAATACTACCAATACCACCAATACTACCAATTCTGTCAATTCTACCAATACTACCGATACCACCAATACTACCAACAGCATCAATACTACGAGTGCCACCAATACTACCAATACTACCAATACTATCAATACTACCAATAGCACCAATACTACCAATACTACCAACAGCACCAATACTACCAATACTATCAATACTATCAATACTACCAATACCACCAATACCACCAATACTACCAACAGCATCAATACTACGAGTGCCACCAATACTACCAATACTATCAATACTACCAATAGCACCAATAAAACCAATACTACCAATACTACCAACAGCACCAATACTACCAATACTATCAATACTATCAATACTACCAATACCACCAATACCACCAATACTACCAACAGCATCAATACTACGAGTGCCACCAATACTACCAATAGCACCAATAAAACCAATACTACCAACAGCACCAATACTACCAATTCCACCAATACTATCAATACTACCAATAGCACGAATACTACCAATAGCACCAGTACTACCAATATCATCAATACCACCAATACTACCAACAGCACCAATACTACCAATACTACCTATACTACCAATACCACCAATACTGCCAATACTACCAACAACACCAATACTACCAATACTACCAATACCACCAATACCACCAATACTACTAATACCACCAATACTACTAATACCGCCAATACTACCAATACCACCGATAGCACCAATACTACCAGTACCACCAATACTACCAATACTTCCAACAGCACCAATATTACCAATACTACCAATACTACCAATACCACCAATACTACCAATACTACCAACAGCACCAATACCACCAATACTGCCAATACTACCAATACTACAAATACCACCAATACTACCAATACTTCCAACAGCACCAATATTACCAATACTACCAATACTACCAATACCACCAATACTACCAATACTACCAACAGCACCAATACCACCAATACTGCCAATACTACCAATACTACAAATACCACCAATACTACCAATACTACCAATACCACCGATAGCACTACCAGTACCACCAATACTACCAACAGCACCAATATTACCAATACTACCAATACTTCCAACAGCACCAATTCTACCAGTACCACCAATACTACCAATACCATCGATAGCACCAACACTACCAGTACCACCAATACTGCCAATACTACCAACAGCACCAATACCAACAATACTACCAATACTACCAATGCTATCAATACTATCAATACCACCAATACCACCAATATTACCAATACTGCCAACAGCACCAACATTACCAGGACTACCAATACCACCGATACCACCAATACTGCCAATACTACCAACAGCACCAATACTACCAACAGCACCAATACTACCAATACTTCTAACAGCACCAATACTACCAATACTACCAATACCACCAATAGCACCAATACTACCAACAACACCAATACTACCAATACTACCAATACCACGGATAGCACCAATACTACCAACAGCACCAATACTACCAATATTACCAATACTACTAATACCACCAATACCACCAATACCACCAATACTACCATTACTACCAATACTATCAATACCACCAATACCACCAATATTACCAATACTACTAATACCACCAATACTACCAATAGCACCAATACTATCAATGCCACCAATATTACCAATACTACTAATACCACCAATACTACCAATACTACCAATACCACCGATAGCACCAATACTACCAGTACCACCAATACTGCCAATACTACCAACAGCACCAATACCAACAATACTACCAATACTATCAATACCACCAATACCACCAATATTACCAATACTACCAATACCACCGATACCACCAATACTGCCAATACTACCAACAGCACCAATACTGCCAATACTACCTATACTACCAATACCACCAATACCACCAATACTACCAATACTACAAATACTTCTAACAGCACCAATACTACCAGTACCACCAATACTACCAATACTACCAACAGCACCAATACTACCAATACTACCAATACCACCAACAGCACCAATACTACCAATACTACTAATACTACCAATAGCACCAATACTACCAATACTACTAATAGCACCAATACTACTAATACCACCAATACTACCAATACTACTAATAGCACCAATATTAACAATACTATCAATACTACCAACAACACCAACACTACCAGTACCACCAATACTACCAATACTACCAATACCACCGATAGCACCAATACTACCAGTACCATCAATACTGCCAATACTACCAACAGCACCAATACCAACAATACTACCAATACTACCAATACTATCAATACCACCAATACCACCAATATTACCAATACTACCAACAGCACCAATACTACCAACAGCACCAATACTACCAATACTATCAATACCACCAATATTACCAATACTACTAATACCACCGATAGCACCAATACTACCAGTACCACCAATACTGCCAATACTACCAACAGCACCAATACTACCAATACTACCAATACTATCAATACCACCAATACCACCAATATTACCAATACTACCAATACCACCGATACCACCAATACTACCAATACTACAAATACTTCTAACAGCACCAATACTACCAGTACCACCAATACTACCAATACTACCAACAGCACCAATACTACCAATACTACCAATACCACCGATAGCACCAATACCACCAACAGCACCAATACTACCAATACTACTAATACTACCAACAGCACCAATACCACCAATACCACCAATACCACCAATACTACCATTACTACCAATACTACCAATACTATGAATACTATCAATACCACCAATACCACCAATACCACCAATACTACCAATACTACCAATACTATCAATACCATCAATACCACCAATACCACCAATACCACCGATAGCACCAATACTACTAATACCACCAACACTTCCAACAACACTAATACTACCAATACTACTAATACTACCAACAGCACCAATACTACCAATACTACCAATACTACTAATAGCACCAATACTACTAATACCACCAATACTACCAATACTACTAATACCACCAATACCACCAATACTACCAATACTACCAACAGCACCAATACCACCAATACTACCAATACTACCAATACTATCAATACCACCAATACTACCAATACTACCAATACTATCAATACCACCAATACTACCAATACTACCAACAGCACCAATACCACCAATACTACCAATACTATCAATACCACCAATACTACCAATACTACCAACAGCACCAATACTACCAATACTACCAACAGCACCAATACCACCAATACTACCAATACTATCAATACCACCAATACTACCAATACTATCAATACCACCAATACCACCAATATTACCAATACTACCAATACCACTGATACCACCAATACCACCAATATTACCAATACTACCAATAGCACCAATACTACCAATACTACCAATACTACCAATAGCACCAATACTACCAATACTACCAATACTTCTAACAGCACCAATACTACCAGTACCACCAATACTACCAATACTACCAACAGCACCAATACTACCAGTACCACCAATACTACCAATACTACCAACAGCACCGATACTACCAATACTACCAATACCACCGATAGCACCAATACTACCAACAACACCAATACTACCAACAGCACCAATACCACCAATATTACCATTACTACCAATACTACCAATACTATGAATACTATCAATACCACCAATACCACCAATACTACCAATACTACCAATACTACCAATACTATCAATACCACCAATACCACCAATATTACCAATACTACTAATACCACCAATACTACCAATACTACCAATACTATGAATACTATCAATACCACCAATACCACCAATACCACCAATATTACCAATACTACTAATACTACCAACAGCACCAATATTACCAATACTACCAATACTACCAACAACACCAATACTACCAATACTATCAATACCACCAATACCACCAATATTACCAATACTACTAATACCACCAATACTACCAACAACACCAACACTACCAGTACCACCAATACTACCAATACTACCAACAGCACCAATACTACCAATACTACCAACAGCACCGATATTACTAATACTACCAATACTACCAACAGCACCAATACTACCAATACTTCCAACAGCACCAATACTTCCAACAGCACCAATACTGCCAATACTACCAATACTACCAACACTTCCAACAGCACCAATACTGCCAATACTACCAATACTTCCAACAGCACCAATACTACCAACACTTCCAACAGCACCAATATTACCAATACTACCAATACTACCAATACTTCCAACAGCACCAATACTACCAACACTTCCAACAGCACCAATATTACCAATACTACCAATACTACCAATACTTCCAACAGCACCAATACTGCCAATACTACTAATACTACCAACAGCACCAATACTGCCAATACTACTAATACTACCAACAGCACCAATACTACCAATACTACTAATACTACTAACAGCACCAATACTACCAATACTACCAATACCACCAACAGCACCAATACTACCAATACTACTAATACCACCAATACTACCAATACTACCAATACCACCGATAGCACCAATACTACCAGTACCACCAATACTGCCAATACTACCAACAGCACCAATACCAACAATACTACCAATACTATCAATACCACCAATACCACCAATATTACCAATACTACCAATACCACCGATACCACCAATACTGCCAATACTACCAACAGCACCAATACTGCCAATACTACCTATACTACCAATACCACCAATACCACCAATACTACCAATACTACAAATACTTCTAACAGCACCAATACTACCAGTACCACCAATACTACCAATACTACCAACAGCACCAATACTACCAATACTACCAATACCACCAACAGCACCAATACTACCAATACTACTAATACTACCAATAGCACCAATACTACCAATACTACTAATAGCACCAATACTACTAATACCACCAATACTACCAATACTACTAATAGCACCAATATTAACAATACTATCAATACTACCAACAACACCAACACTACCAGTACCACCAATACTACCAATACTACCAATACCACCGATAGCACCAATACTACCAGTACCATCAATACTGCCAATACTACCAACAGCACCAATACCAACAATACTACCAATACTACCAATACTATCAATACTATCAATACCACCAATACCACCAATATTACCAATACTACCAACAGCACCAATACTACCAACAGCACCAATACTACCAATACTATCAATACCACCAATATTACCAATACTACTAATACCACCGATAGCACCAATACTACCAGTACCACCAATACTGCCAATACTACCAACAGCACCAATACTACCAATACTACCAATACTATCAATACCACCAATACCACCAATATTACCAATACTACCAATACCACCGATACCACCAATACTACCAATACTACAAATACTTCTAACAGCACCAATACTACCAGTACCACCAATACTACCAATACTACCAACAGCACCAATACTACCAATACTACCAATACCACCGATAGCACCAATACCACCAACAGCACCAATACTACCAATACTACTAATACTACCAACAGCACCAATACCACCAATACCACCAATACCACCAATACTACCATTACTACCAATACTACCAATACTATGAATACTATCAATACCACCAATACCACCAATACCACCAATACTACCAATACTACCAATACTATCAATACCATCAATACCACCAATACCACCAATACCACCGATAGCACCAATACTACTAATACCACCAACACTTCCAACAACACTAATACTACCAATACTACTAATACTACCAACAGCACCAATACTACCAATACTACCAATACTACTAATAGCACCAATACTACTAATACCACCAATACTACCAATACTACTAATACCACCAATACCACCAATACTACCAATACTACCAACAGCACCAATACCACCAATACTACCAATACTACCAATACTATCAATACCACCAATACTACCAATACTACCAATACTATCAATACCACCAATACTACCAATACTACCAACAGCACCAATACCACCAATACTACCAATACTATCAATACCACCAATACTACCAATACTACCAACAGCACCAATACTACCAATACTACCAACAGCACCAATACCACCAATACTACCAATACTATCAATACCACCAATACTACCAATACTATCAATACCACCAATACCACCAATATTACCAATACTACCAATACCACTGATACCACCAATACCACCAATATTACCAATACTACCAATAGCACCAATACTACCAATACTACCAATACTACCAATAGCACCAATACTACCAATACTACCAATACTTCTAACAGCACCAATACTACCAGTACCACCAATACTACCAATACTACCAACAGCACCAATACTACCAGTACCACCAATACTACCAATACTACCAACAGCACCGATACTACCAATACTACCAATACCACCGATAGCACCAATACTACCAACAACACCAATACTACCAACAGCACCAATACCACCAATATTACCATTACTACCAATACTACCAATACTATGAATACTATCAATACCACCAATACCACCAATACTACCAATACTACCAATACTACCAATACTATCAATACCACCAATACCACCAATATTACCAATACTACTAATACCACCAATACTACCAATACTACCAATACTATGAATACTATCAATACCACCAATACCACCAATACCACCAATATTACCAATACTACTAATACTACCAACAGCACCAATATTACCAATACTACCAATACTACCAACAACACCAATACTACCAATACTATCAATACCACCAATACCACCAATATTACCAATACTACTAATACCACCAATACTACCAACAACACCAACACTACCAGTACCACCAATACTACCAATACTACCAACAGCACCAATACTACCAATACTACCAACAGCACCGATATTACTAATACTACCAATACTACCAACAGCACCAATACTACCAATACTTCCAACAGCACCAATACTTCCAACAGCACCAATACTGCCAATACTACCAATACTACCAACACTTCCAACAGCACCAATACTGCCAATACTACCAATACTTCCAACAGCACCAATACTACCAACACTTCCAACAGCACCAATATTACCAATACTACCAATACTACCAATACTTCCAACAGCACCAATACTACCAACACTTCCAACAGCACCAATATTACCAATACTACCAATACTACCAATACTTCCAACAGCACCAATACTGCCAATACTACTAATACTACCAACAGCACCAATACTGCCAATACTACTAATACTACCAACAGCACCAATACTACCAATACTACTAATACTACTAACAGCACCAATATTACCAATACTACTAATACTACCAACAGCACCAATACTACCAATACTACTAATACTACCAACAGCACCAATACTACCAATACTACTAATACTACCAACAGCACCAATACTACCAATACTACCAATACCACCAATACTACCAATACTACCAATACCACCAATACTACCAATACCACCAATACTACCAATACCACCTATACTACCAATACTACCAATACCACTGTTATAAAAAATTAGCGTCATACTGAGTGTGAGTACCTTTTCTCTTAATATGTTATGATGAAAGTTTCTGTTTTGTTCTATATTTTTTTAGATAGTAACACTAGCCAAGGCTAACAGTGAGAGGTCAGTAAACATATGAGGGTCCAGAAGGGGTCATTAGATTGGGCAGGAGGATGTCATGCTGATTGAAGCATTTTAAGCTGACCATAAATTGGAGGCTGAGATAAGGTGTGTTATCTGTGGAATGTGTCTGGAAGGAAAAAAGCTGTAAATGCCCAACTGTAAGGTATATAAACTAACTGTGCATGCTCCACAAGGAGCCTTTTCTGTGTAACCCCACTTGTGTGTTGCATTGTAAAACGTTCCTTCTTGTACAAGAAATTAAATTCAACTTAAACTCTGATTCTTCGGATCTGGTCTCCATCATTTGAAGGTCGTTAAGAAGAAATTCTTATGAAAATCACCTCTAGCACCAATACCACCAATACTACCAATACTACCAATACTACTACTACTCTACTGGTATGATGACTTTATTCTGCGACTACCGTGAAACTAAGACATAGCAAAAAACCCATCAAAAAACTTAGTTTCCATACATCAAAAGTATACATCACAACTACAGTAGTATTTAAAACATTACATTTACCACGTTAAACACAGCATAAGTATTCCTTACTACAGTTAAACACACGTTATATGTATTACATTTATTTAAAACTACACTACAAACATTACAAAAAAAACCCTAATAATGATACCATGAACATAACACAACAAACCTCTTTACACCAACCAAGGTTGCAAACATCATGGATGAGAATAGTGCCCACATGTAAACCCAGCCTCGGACAACTGCACTCCATAAACACAAACATATTACATACCGTTGTCTCCCTGACCCCACAAACTCCATTAACTTACTTCATATCTGCTCTCTCCAAAACTACCAGTACTGAGTTTAATACTGAGAGAACCAGTACCAAAAACACAAGACATCCAACTAAACCAAAACAAACAGAGTCATCCAACCCAGGTACTAGTACTACTAATACTGATAATACTACCAATATTAGTAGTACTACAATACTACCGATACTACCAATACTATTAATACTGTCTACAACCCAAAGATCTTCAGTTTACTGTCATAGAGACTAAAGAAACTAGAAAATATTCACATTTAAGAATCTGGAATCTTAAAAATTACTTAAAATTATTTATCGATCATCAGAATAGTTGTAGATTGATTTTCTGTCGATTGACTGATAGGGTAATGATTGCAGCTCTGGTTTGATTCTCCGTCCAGCTGACAGAATAAATACATAAATCTACAGTACAGAACTTCAGAATACTACTGATACTGCATCAAATACTCAGAGTACTACCGTCTACTGTTACCACCCAGCAGTAACAGCAGTATTATTGTCAGAAACTTACTTATATTCTTCAATTTGCAGCCAAAACTCTCCTGGAGCTTGCCGAAGGTTCATCCGTTGCCACGGCAACCAGGATGTTTGTTGAGGCCGGTCTGAGCTCTCACCTGAAAGGCTCCGAGGCGCTGACCCTGCTGGCTCCTCTGGACGACGCCTTCAAAGGTAAAACTCTCCCTGTGTTCCTTTGACCTCCAGGACGCCGTTCAAGTCTGCTGTCATGTGATCTGTTCCGTCTTTATTTGAAGTGTTTACTGTCTGTTTCTTTAACAGGCAGTCTGACGATGACGCCCGACATGAGGAAGCTGATGACCAATCACATCCTGAAGACTCAGCTGTCCTCTAAGTCTCTGTATCACGGTCAGGAGGTGGAAACTCTCGGAGGCCTCAAACTGCGAGTCTTCGTCTACAGAAACGTAAGTACGAGTTTCTTTGACTTGTTGACTTCCTGAACGGTTCTGTAGCAGCACAAGAAACATTTACAGACATTCCTTCTTCTTCTTCAGGTGTTTTTGGACAATATGTCTGTAGTCAGTTTAGCTCTGAGCTTTTAAAAAGCTAACTCTTTATCATTAGTTTGCATAAACCAAAGTATCGGGCAGAATGGAATGACCAGATGATGGCGCTAGAAGAGGAGTCAGAGGATCAGAGTTATTACAGTTCATCCTCAATGTGTGAAACTAAGGAGATGTTGACATATGACCTGCTGCTGGCGCTACAGGAAACATCAGAGGATCAGTACAGTGAGAGGAAGATGAACATCTGGTAACAATCTTCATAGTTTTTGAGATTATAGCTGCATCAATTAGCCAATTATTACCACTATCATGATAATCCATGAATCACTTTGAGTCATTTTTTAAGAAAAATAATTCTCTGATTCCAGCTAAATGTGAATATTTTCTGGTTTCTTTAGTCTCTATGACAGTAAATTGTGGATTGTTGGTTGTTTATTTCTACACATTTCAACAAGAAAACAAGTCAAAGATCAAATGTTTCCAACAGTTTTCAAACCCAGAGAAATCTGTCATTTTAATCAAAGTAACGGACCGTTTCATTTGGTGGCCTGTCAATGGTGTCATACCTCCTCTACCAAAGAGTATAGTGCACAAGATGCATGCGTCGGCGCCATGTTTTTCCGCTACAATGACGTCTAGCAAAGAGTAACTTACACACATACAAGATAATACATGGGCTTTGTTGTGCTTGTTCCACACAAACTGTTAGAAATGGACTTTTATTCAGTTTGAAGCCACATTTTCATGATAAATTTAGCTGGTTTTTAACTTGATCTTTTAGCCGCAAGAAGGATTTTAGTCATTGGACGTCTGGATCTTAAGTTATCAGAGAAATAAACTGGGCAAATGTTAGCAGCAGCTCAGCTAACAGCCCCTCCAGGAAGTCCGCTGCTCGCCCAACAAGGTGGAGAAACACTGATTTTTTTAGCTGAAACTGCTTTATTCAGTGTTTTTACCTGTAATCAGCAGGTCCGTTTGTTCTGGAGAGGAGGAGACCTCTGCGGGTAAAAACATCCTGAACCATCAACACTGGAGTAATCCTATCCCACTGAAATGACATATTTTAATTACATATGAAATACAAATAAGCTCAAAATAGAATAAGACATAAAGTAGGAGAGTGAAAGTTTGTTCAGATATGGACAGTTGGTTTCAGACATTTGAGAAAAAAGTGACATTTTATCAACCAACCGACTGATCAAATAATCAAAGATGCAGCTGAGATGACTATCTGGAAAACTCCATGTTGTGTTTGGACGCTGGTCTGCAGAGGAAACAACAACATGTGTCTGCCGTCCTCTGAGTGATCAGACTGTATCAGGATGTTGAGGAGATCTGTCTGGTTGGTTTGTCTCAGTGTGGTTGTTGTTGTTCTGTTTGTTGTTGTTGGGTGTCAACTCGAGTCAGAACAGGAAGCTGCCCTAAATGATCTCCTGATGTTCTCCATTCGCAGGAGAGAAGTAGTGACATTTTTCATTTCTTGTAATGAGACACAGTGGTTTCTCATGTTCCTGGATCTTATTATCCACTGTAACTTTAAAATGACCTCAGACTTTTTCCAGATTATAGAAGAAGCTGCTCTTTGTGTGTCTTTTGGTTTTGAACATCGGTCTGTGTGTGTCAGCTGTGACGATGATCAGAGCGGCGGATTGGACGTCGTCTTGCTGAATGGTGTCGTCTGTTGCCAGGCGGATCATCTGTCTCCGGTACCCGTTAATCATCTTTGGTGATGATGTCACAGAGGTCACTGAGTTCCTGTCTCTGCGTCTGGTTAATGACACACTAACTAACAGGTCTGACGGTTGCAGAGCGGAGAGACGAGAATCAGTTTGATCCTAGAATGTTTTCTTTTTTTCTTATATTTCAAACATCAAACACTTTTTAAATGATTTTTTTTCAAACAGAGGTTCGACTGCAGAATTTGCAGCCTCGTTACTGCGACCGCATGTGGTGATGACATCATCCAGAGCATCCTGTGGTGATGATGTGAGTCACCAAATAAAAGCTTTGCATGTCCAGGATGAGGTGGGACCCCCCACCAATCGGAACAAGAGCCTCACAAGAACATCGCTCAGCGTTACAGAGAAAGGATGAAGATTTAACTGGAGATCTGAAAGAAGTCAAATGTTTGTTTCCATCTGTTGTTGTGGTTGAATATCAGCAGATAAACAGTTGGAAACATGATGGAAATATGACGTTTCTGTTAGTTTCATGTGTTGATGTGAGGAAGGTTACAGTCTCATCATCATCATGGCTCCACACAGGTCTGATGTTTTCAGCTCTTCAGTGGCGTTTAAGTCACATGATTGATGACGTCATCGTTTCTTCACTCAGCCTGTTTACATTTGCGTTTTATCCACACAGATAGTGTTACACCGCAGACAGGAAACACTTAAGAGGCTTTTTCTCGACTTTTCAGAAATCTTTCCACAAACTGCAAACGTGAATAAAAACAGATGGATGGAAACTCAGCTAGTGTCTGTTTTACACATATTAAAGATTTACACTTTCTTTTCTTAAAAAATGTTTTTTGGGCATTTTTAAGCCTTTATTGGACAGTTGAGAGATGGCAGGAAACGATAGAAGAGAGGAAACGCTGGAATCCAACTGAAGGCTAAAAACACATCGTTACATTTCTGATAAACTATCAGCTGGAAATATGCAGCGATACTGGCGACTGTCACATTAATCTGTGAGTCTTACAGCTTCAGCTTCTTACTGAAGAAGCAGGTCATCTTTTCTCCTGATGACTCGACAGGAGAGATTCCTGCTGATCCAGACTTTTACCTCCATCTGAAAACATCACTCTGGGCTTCAGGAAATATTTCACACAAACGTTGTCAAATATCTTTTCTGTAAATCAATTAATCAATTGGTTCATAAAATGTCACAGAAACCCTGAGAAATGCACCAAGCTGACGTCTTCAAACCGTCTGAAAACATTGAATATTCAGTCCACATGCTGCAGGTCTGTGACTCGTGGGTGGCTCGCTCACATTTCTGCTCAGTAATGAACTCTGCAGACCGCAAGAAGTTTCCTGCTTCCCACAAACGGCTAAGTCTTTCCAGACCCTGAGTGTGTGTGTGTGTGTGTGTGTGTGTGTGTGTGTGTGTGTGTGTGTGTGTGTGAGACACAGACAGACTGAAACATTCAAGACGAACTTCATATAAAAAAAAAAACAAACATCTTTTCTTAATTTTCTTTGTCTGATTTCTGCTTTGTCTCTTTCATGACCTCATCACCTCCATCACGGGTCGAGTCATGTCATGAAGAAGGAAACAGACGTGTGTGTGTGTGTGTGTGTGTGTGTGTGTGCGTGTGGTCGTTCATGTTCCTCTCAGGATGAACTGTAATAAATTTGATGAGGTTTTTTTGGTCACATCTTTATAAAAACTTAACATACTGTAGAAGAGGAGAGAAACCAGGATCAGGACCAGGACCAGGACCCGTCTAACAGTCTGTTGTCTGTGTTCTCTGTAGAGCCTGTGCATTGAGAA
Organism: Euthynnus affinis; assembly: GCA_029490765.1. Classification (NCBI taxonomy): domain Eukaryota; kingdom Metazoa; phylum Chordata; class Actinopteri; order Scombriformes; family Scombridae; genus Euthynnus; species Euthynnus affinis. Next base: position 1,064,259 of record CM055846.1, on the reverse strand, counting down.
CGCCTGCATCGCCGCCCACGATAAGACGGGACGCTTCGCCACGATGTTCACGGTGGACAAAGTGCTGACCCCCCCGATGGGAACCGTCATGGACATCCTGAAGGCCGACGACCGCTTCAGGTGAGATTTAATACTCAACCAAACAATCAGTGGCAGGAAGAGACGACCACGTCCCTCCTGACCTCCTGAAACACCTGTACTCTGAGGGAAACCATGGGAACCTGCGGTAAACTGCTGTAAACTGTGGTAAACTGTTGTAAACTGTGGTAAACTGTTTTAAACTGCTGTAAACTGTGGTAAACTGTGGTAAACTGTTGTAAACTGTGGTAAACTCAAAGTGCTGTCACATGACGGATATAAACATCCTGGTCAGGATCAGTCAGATTTTTTTTCTGCTTGGGTTGTTCAGGAACATTTTGGGATTTGGAGTCGATCAGTCAGATTGATCTTTCTATTTTCTGATCTTCTTTAAAGCAGCAGAGTTTATAAACTAAACCGCAACATTCAACACGTTAATCCTCTCCAGAGACGCTCCACGTGTTCAAACCACTCTGAATTATCCTTTCATATCAGAGGTCTGCAGGCTATGATTAGCTTAGCTTAGCACAAAGATTGGAAGCGGGTAGACACTGCTAGCTTAGTTTAGCATAGCTGAGAGACTGGAGGCAGGGGGAAACTGGCCTGATGAGTTGTTGCATCCAGTCTTTGTGCTAAGCTAAGCTAGCTGTTTCCACCTGTTTCCCATCTGTAAGCTAAGCCAGGCTAGCAGTATTTTAGCACATGGACTCACATTGTAGAGTCGATGCTGTGAGCAGCCTGCAGGTTCCCGCCTCTCCCTCCATCCTGTTAAGATGTGAGAAACAAACCCGCCTCCTCCTCTTTCAGCCTGCTGGTCGGTGCGATCCAGACGGCGGGTATGACGGAGCTGCTGAACCAGCAGGGGGAGCTGACCTTCTTCGCTCCCACCAACGACGCCTTCAACGCAATGCCACGTGCCGACCTCAACAGACTGATGCGTGAGTACGAATAAATAAATGATAAAAAATTATATTAAGAAGAGGAGAATTACATTTCAGTGTTTTGCAGAATCAATCAATGATTAGTTTTCATGAGGGAGACGCATCAAACCAACCGTCCAATCACAGCTTGGGGGCGGGGCTTATCTGTGCACATGTGTTCATTTCATTATAACAGTAAATAAAAAGGAAATACAAATAATAGTGTTTAATTTTTTAATTATTAGGCATTTTAAATCTTCCGTAATGTCTGTATAAAGGTGAAGAAGTCAAAGTTTAATCCGTTTATTTATTTTATTTTAGGAACTTGTCAGACACAGTTGAACTCGTCTCCTTCAGCTCGTTGCAGCTCCTTGTTTGGTCCGAACGTCCTGAAACATTTTGTTTATGTGACTCACGTCTGAACATCTGGTTTATACAGCGAGTCTGAGCAGCTTCACTTTTCAGCCTGATGTTGTTTTAACTTTGTGTTTGTGCTGATTTAACTTCTCTGCGCTGCACCGTGAATCTACGTCTGCGTATGAAACCAGCTTCTCCTAATAAAGACACGCAGCCGCTTCATGCCGACGTCACACAACACGAAACGAGACCTGAAAACCCAAAATCCAATATTCTCCACTACATGTATCTGACAGCTTTAGTTACTTTCTAGATGAAGATTTGACACAAAAGTTTATAAATCACACTGTAGTTTAATTAAAGATTAAACAAGTTTTTGGCTTGTGATCCTTCTTACATAGAATCAGTGTGTTTGTGTCTCTCTGCCATGTTTCATATTATTATTATAATAACAGTTTGAGCCCAAAAGTTTTAAAAAATACAAAGATTGAAAGAAAAGAAAACAAAATTAATCCAAATTTATGGATCAGAACTTTGTTTTTTCTTCTGAACCCTCACAAAGTTCAAACTGGCTCCAGCTGCAACTCGTCAGTATTAATAAGGAACTTTGTTTAGATATAAGTAATAATATACAGACTGGTGACAAATTAAAGGAAAAACAGCTGCAGGTCTGCAGAGAGGGGATCCGCTGATCCATATTTATGTATTTGACATTTACTCTGCTTCACTTTATCAGCAGCAGACTCGGCACAGCTCATGTTCACACGCTGATGTTTCCACCTCTGCAGAGATCACATGACCTTCATACAGACGTTGTAGTCATAGAGATGTTCTGTATATTCTTTTAACTGAAAAAGCTAAAAGATGAAGAAGGATCATTGAAACAGACGACGCTCAGAATGAAACATGGAGGATTTGATGGATTTAAAACTGAACTAAGTCTCATTAAACAGTTAAGTTTTGTAGATTATAACCTTTAATCTAAATGATGTTTGATTATAATCGTCTGCTCTGCTTGTTCTACTAAACAACACTAAAAATGTACAATAAGATTCGGTAAAACAGCTAATTAATAAATGATGGAGGCAGATCGACTCGTCTCCTCCATCAAACCCACAGACTGTAAATAATATGGACGTAGTCGCCGTGACGTCACTCGCTGGTTTGTGAACGGCCATTTTGAAGCCTTGAGTGTAGCTATTTAGCCGTCGCCATCTTGGATTTTTGGAGCCAGTAGTGACCATATTTGGATGAGAGGGTGGAGCTGACCATAGCGCTAGCTGCTAGCTCTGTTAGCACAGTGCATTTACAATCTATGGTTAACAGTGATAATGCTAATGCTAATTTTTGCTAGCGAAAAACTGATCATGTGACTCATTGATGGTCTTTTATTAAAACAGACTTTTTTTAGGTGACCACAATGTTACAATTAACTTTAGTGAAGTGAAAACAGCTACACCTAATCACCATGGTTACGCCACATGGCAGCGACCTGTCAATCACAGCATAGCCCCGCCCCCTAAAGCATACGCTGCTTTATCATCAGGTTTAAATGAAATGGGAGAATAATTCACTAAATGAACATCATGCTGTGTTGAAGAAGACTGTAAACTAGTGACTGAGAGCAGAAACTCATCAGGAAACAGTTTACTGAGATAATAAATCAGAGAGAAGCCGCTGGAGTCGCCCCCTGCTGGCCGGCAGAGAGAACGCAGGTCAAACCACCATGTTTAAACCTCAAGGGCTGATGGGAAATGATGTTTGTTTCTTACTTCTGGAGCAGAATCGCTACGTCTCCATGTGCGATGTCATCCTATCAACCAATCACAGAGCTGCAAAACTTATATCTGTGTGTGTGTGTGTGTGTGTGTGTCAGGTAACCCTCAGGAGCTGTCAAGTACGCTGAAGCTTCACCTGGGTCAGGGTCTGGTGGTCAGCGGAGGAGTCGGATCTCACACCAGAATCCAACCTCTGCAGGGAGCGAAGCTGGAGCTCGGCGTGGTCAGTCCTCCTCCTCCTCTTCTTCCTCTTCCTCGTCCTCCTCTTCTTCCTCTTCCTCCTCCTCATTGATGATCTCCTCCTGTGTTGCAGCGTAACTACACCGTTTACGTCAACAAGATCCCGCTGGCCGACCCCGACCTGATGGCGACCAACGGAGTCGTCCACGCCGTCAACAGCATCATCAAAACTCTGCGTGAGTTTCCCGCTCTGAGCCTTCGAATGTCTGAATGTGTCAGCTGGGTGTCGCCATGGTAACAGTCAGCTGATGGGTTTTTATTGTGTCTCCGCAGCCGTGAAGGTGGACAGAGAACAAGCTGACGGACCTGCAGCTCCAGTCAGATCAGCCTCGTCCTCCAGGGTGAGAAAAGACGCACACACAGCGCCACCTGCTGGAGGGTTTTATATCACTGAGGCTGCAGCAGCTTTTATTAAAAACACTGCAAAGCTTTATGTCACTTTTTGCAGTGAAATTGCAGGAATCAGGAAACGATCAATGAGAAGTCATATTTAATCATTTCCTGCAGACTCACCACGACAGGAAACGGTCCAAAACACAAGCAGTCTTTTAATATAATGTTATATATTTATAAGATGATAAGTAGGAAATAAATCTAAGTGTTAAAACTGTCAATAAACTGATCTATTAACAGTGTGTTTGTATCAAAGCTGATATATCTGATTTTAACCCGTTAACGCTGCTCTGGGTCACATGATCCTTCATCAGGAAGAGTCTGGTCACGTTAGTTTAATAACAGCGTCATGTTTTCAGTAGTTGTGTTTACAGCAGACGCTACTGAGCATGTGCAGAAACACAGTTCAGATCTCTGGCCTCACAGGAGAGTTTTCACTGAATACATTTTCCTTTTTTCTTTAACTTTTAGTGACTAAACTCTTAAAAGTCGTCTGATTCTTCACATACTTCAGATATTATTTAAAATCCTTCAATCTGAAGACGTTTCTATAAAGTTTGCAGCTGTAAAATGAAACATTTAACAGCAGAATGATAGGAAATATTAACCAGAGGAAACAGAAAACGTCCTGATGGAAGCATGAATGTTATTATGATGTTATTTAATGGTTTTTATTGAACTGCTTCTCCTTCGTTCCTTCTCACAGCTCGACTCCAGGAGCTTCAGGGACGGTGAGTTTATCTGAAATATTTCTCTAAACATCTGGTAGAAATGTCAAATTAAAAAAAAATCTCTACAATAAGTTTCTTTCTGTTCTTTTTTTTCAGAGGATCTTTTCCAGAAGGTGCTGAAGAGTCGCTCCAGCAGGATGATGGTGAAACACAGCCAGTAAACAAAACAGAACCACCACAGAGCGAGAGAGAGAGAGAGAGGACGAGACAGACGTCCAACACTCAGCGCCACATCTGAGCAGAACCAAAGAAGAAGAACACATTTCAGTTCTCATTCATAAAAAAAAAAAAAAAAAAAAAAAAAGAGGAAAAAATCCCCCTTAAATTCCCTAAAACGCTTCTGCTGTCTGTTTATCAGGATAAAGTTCAGTCGCCATGGAAACCAAAACATCACAAGGAAATTCTACCAAAAAACAAACAAAAAGAAAAAAATCTCAAGCTGGTTTTAATATTCAAAATAAAAACATCAGATTTTCTTGTTGTTGTTGTTTGTTGTTTTGAAAGTTGTTTTGAAAGGAACTCTGGGAAATGTAGGAAACCACTAAAGTGAAGTAGATCTGATAATCTGACACCAGCTGATCTCATCTGTGTTTCTGATAAATCACACTTGTTGGCAGACAGTTAAGAATACCACAATACCCATGAGCCTCAGCTGCTGTTACCAAACAAAACACGTCGCCATGGTTACCCAGTTCACTCAAAAGCGACCCAGAAATCAAAAAGTGAACTGATTTAATAAGTTTTAAGCCTCTGCTCACTGTGACTGAATTTTAAGCTCTGCGATTGGCTGATTCTTGCTGAAATGCACCTTGGGAGTCGTAGTTAACTTCTTCTCCTCCACGTTTTTACGTCCACAGACTTTTTTTTTGTTTGTTTTTACTAAAGAAGCAGATATTTTGTGACACAGTTGTTCAGACAGGAGAGAAGGAAGCTGAGGAAGCTGCGTGTGTGCTTGTGGAGGTGTGAGAGGATCTGAGGGGGATTTTTATGCTTTTTTTTATTGTTACGTCATTCAGACAGAAGAAGAAGATGAAATATTGTTTGTCAAGTCGAGACGTGTTTCAGTTGCTTTTTTTTTTACTTTTTTTTTTTTTTTTTTACCAAACCAGTGTTCTTGTTGTTGTTGTTTGTACACACTAAAAAATCACTGAGATCAAATTCGACCCAGTTTGGGGTCGATGCAGCGCCGACACAAGTTTTAATGTTTTAGTTTATTTTCCTGTTGTTTTATTAACACAAACTAAACTTGTTATAATCTGTTTAATTCTGATTGTTTTAACGCCTGAATGTCGTCTGCATATCGTTTTTCTGTCGGTTTTTAGCTTGTTGTGTTTCACAGTAACAGATTAACTCTTAATGTGCTGTTGGTGCTTTATTGGTCCAAACTGGGTCCAGTTTTAAACCAGTATATTTTTTGTTGTGTGTGTACTGTAAAAGAAAAACAGAAAAAAAGAAAAAAATAGTTTTGACCAAATGTCACTTTCTGAATTTTCACATCTGTAAAAAAAACGAAGAAGAAGTGTTTTGTACTCTGTGTTGATGTCCTGCAGCATGTCGGCAGGTTTGAGCTCAAACTAAATGAAACAAAACTAAATGAGCTGATGATGGTTTTCTGGAGGTTTTTAGGATTTTTTTTCTGTGTTTTTGTAAAATAAAGCTGAAAAATGAGCTCTGAAAACTCGAAGCCTTCATCTCTGACTGTGTGTGTTTCTACATAAATAATAGTCTCAGAGTTCAGGACGGGTTCATTTCACTCTGCAGAGCATCAACGTGTCTCAGTGACTTAAATCATCTGTAGTAGAAGAAGAACTCAGATCCTTTACTGCAGCTTGATGTAGTTAAAGTATTGCAGTAAAAGTAGTGGTTTGGTCCCTCTGACTGATATATTATTATATATGACATCATTAGATTATTAATACTGAAGCATCAGTGTTAGAGCAGCATGTTACTGTTGTAGCTGCTGGAGGTGGAACTAGTTTACACTACTTTATATACAGTTAGCTAGTTTAGTCCACTGGTTCCCAACCTAGGGGTCGGGGCCCTCCAAAGGGTCAGCAGATAAATCTGAGGGGTCGTGAGATGATTAATGGGAGAGAAAAGAAGAAAAAACAAAGTTCTGATGCACAAATCTGTTTTCAGTTTTTGGACTTTTTCTCTAATCTTTGATTTTTGCTGAAATATTGGATCATTTGAACATTTATTGAAATGAAAGCATGTGAGAAGTTTAGAGGGAAAAATCACTATTTGGTGGAGCTGTTAACAACTCATAGACATGTGAAATGTGACCCCGACTACACACTGCTTTTTGTAAGACGTCAAAAGCCAAAAAGGTTGGAAACCACTGGTTTCATCTTTAACAATGTGTTGTATTTTAAAAGCTTGTTATATTACCCATTGTGTCAAATCTTCATGTGAAAAGTAACTAAAGCTGTCAAATAAATGTAGTGGAGTAGAAAGTACAATATTTCCCTCTGAAATGTAGAAACTACAAGAACCTCTAAACTTCAATACAGTAAATGTACTCAGTTACTTTCCACTGCTGGTAATCTGTGCACGTTTCCTGTGTGCACGCTCGCGGCTGCTGCTGAAGCTGCTGCAGGAGGATCAGAGTTATGAAACATTAATGTGGTCCAGGTGAGGTCAACAGAAGCAGAGTCCAACAGAAACAAAGCTTTGTTTTACAGGTTTTAATGTGAGGCAGTGAACGCCTCACGGTTTCCTCCGCAGGGAAAAAGAAAAACAGAGACGCAGAGTTCCGAACCTCATCTGTCACATCACACGACAACAGAGACGACGAGACGAACAGGAGGACGTTAACTCGTCATAAACACGTCTGCAGCAGAACTGAAACAACAAAAACAAGACGATTAACGACAGATGTCAAGAACAGAACAACAAACATAAAAGATAGATGAAGAAAGAAATAAAAATAGAACAGATGAGGAGTGGCTGCTTTTCAACACAACAATAAAACTGTTCAACTCAATCAACAGAAAATTAATCAGCAACTGTTTTAATAATCAAATAAACATTTTAGTTAAAAACTTTCTGGTTGCAGATTTCCAGCTTTTCTGTGTCAAACATGATAATAAACTGAATATATAACAAATAAACTGAATATCTGTTGATCAGACGAGCAGCTCTGCAGGCGTTTTCTTTAGTTGCAGCTTTAATGGGATTGTTTCCATTTTCACTTCTCCTCCACCACGTAAATGACTTCATCTTCAGCTTCTGTTGTTTACTTCCTGTTCTGATGTCGGACATTAAACAAGGTCAAAGGTCGGAAACTTGAGGTGAACATATTCTCATATTATTCTGACTTTTTGTCTTTTGTTCTCTCACAATATTACAACTTTTTTATTATTATCGTATTATTACGACTTTCTGGTAATACGTCGGCTCATCGGCCATAAACGTATCCATTCTGTAGCTTTGGTTGCTAAGGTGGTTACTAAGGTGGTTGCTAAGGTGTTTCCATGTGTTGTACTGATGGATGTGAGAAGTTGAACATTTGGAGTAAAGAAGAAGAAAAAGAAGTGAAATCCTGCTACTATAGTTTGTTTATGGAGGAAGCGTCCTGAAAGCTGACCAATCAGAACAGAGCGGGCTGATCAGGAGGCGGGGCCTGTTTCAGGCTGCATAAAGGACCAATAGAAGATCAATAAGGAGTTTTTATTCCAGTAGAATATAAATATAGAGGCTGGAGTAACTGGTTACTGTGGAGATTCAGGTCATCATTATATGTTATAATAAACAGTTTATAATTACAACCAGTCACATTAATCTACTGTTTACATGTTTTTTATAATAACAGGGAATAACTCAGTGATGTGATTGGCTGTTACTTTCACAGAGCTGTTTTTGTCATATTTGAAATAAAAAGATCCCACTGGAATCACATCTCAGTGTTTTTATTCATTTTTAAATTTTCATTTCTTTTTTTTCCAGCTTGAACTTCCGTATCATTGAATCTGAGTCTGCTTCCTTTTATTTAAACACCTTCACTTTGTTGTTTTTTTATATAAAATCTCAACAGACTAAATTAAATCAACTCATTTTTCCTGTTATGAGAGTTTAGTGTGCGTGTGCGCTGCTGCGGCTGCAGTGTTTGTGCAGAGATGAGTGACAGCAGCAGATAATGCAGGACAGCTGCTGCTCGCTGCAGGAGAGCTCTGAGAAGATTACAGAGAGACGTGTTTGTGTTCAGAGATGTTTGGCTGAGATTCAGAGCCTCCAGCTGACAAACACAATCACTTCATTAAACATTCAAACTAATTCAATCATCTTAAATTCATCTTTAAAGTCTGGTAATGACGTCAGTCTGGAGGAGTCCCCACATCTCTCTGCCTTCATTATGCTGCCACAGTCACTGATTCACGAAATATAAAGATCATTATTAGTATTAATGCAGTCCACTGGTTCCCAAACTAGGGGTCGGGGCCCTCTGAAGGGTCAGCAGATGAATCTGAGGGGTCGTGAGGTGATTAAAGGAGAAAAACTGGATTAATTTTTATGTTTTTATGAAGCAGTTATCTGGATGTGAGACATTAAAATCATTTAATGATTAATGTTTCCCAGAGAACAAGACGACGCCCTCAAAGATCCTCAGTGTACATGTAAGAAGCTGAATCAGAGAATTTAGATTTAAAATGATTAAACGTTTTTGAAATAACTGTTGATTAATTTAATAGTTTAATAGAAATTTTAAAAAAGAAGTAAAATATAAAGTCTATGTATATTGAATTATTGAAGAGCAGTTATAAGTAATCAAAGGTAGTGATTATTGTATTGATTATTGGAAACAAAGAGATTATTAGTATTAATGCAGTCCACTGGTTCCCAACGTAGGGTTCGGGGCCCTCTGAAGGGTCAGCAGATGAATCTGAGGGGTCTTGAGATGATTAATGGTTAATTTTTCACGGTTCTTGTGAAATATTGTAGAGTTTAATGTGGAGCTGTTCTGGGATCATCATTAGCATGTAGCTCTGATTAGCCTGCGTTAGCTTAGCGCTCTGACCGCTCAGAGCTTCTAGAAAGACGTCTGGGAACAACTCTCTGATCTTTGACCCCTGATGATTTGACCCTGTATGTGAGATCAATCCCCTCCTACCTTTTGTTTACCTTTTGTTGATCTTTCCATTTCTTCTTCTCTGTCAGTGAACTCGCTGCTTTTCTGAAACGTTGTTAAACTTCCATCACAGTAAACTCATCAGACCACTGAGCTGTTGAAGCAGTGAATTGTTTCTTTGACAGTTTTCTCCTGGCGTTGTTGTCGTAGGGAGTACAGAGGTCTTTGATTCACTATGAAGCTGCTTCATTGATTTTAAATGAGGAACCTGATCAGAACCTGATCAGTTTAACATCGTCTGGTTTCTTGTTGGTTTTCATCAGTAAATGAAGCTGTGAGATGAACATGTGGATTCTTCATGTTCATCTCTGCAGGAAACAGTTTTATGGAGGTAAATCCTGTTAACCAGACAATTAATCGCCATAGCAACCCCAACACAGACATCTGGACCCCCCTCCCAGTAGACCGCCTGAGGGGTTCCCAGTAGATGAGAGTAGAACGGTTGTTTTAACGTTGAGGAGATGTTATTAAGTTTAATAACTGAGCTGTGTGTGTGTGTGTGTGTGTGTGTGAGTGTGTGAGTGTGTGCTGATTATCTCTTTACTACTTGAACAGTATTTCATGTGTTTTCCTTGTTTAATTCCATCAATAAAGATAATTAGTCTCCTGTTTCAGATCACACACACACACACACACACACACACACTCACACACACACAGTCAAACCCAGTAAATCATATTCTGATGGTGAAATTTTTCTGTTGTTCAGATTAATCCTATTCTCTTATTTCCAGTCATCTGTTGGGAACGGACTGGGAGCGTCTTCATGGACCAGTTTGACCAGTATGAATTCTTTACTGGCTGCATGTTTATCTGAACTCTGAACCAACCAGACGTGAAGCATTAAACATGTTTACTGTTTAAGAGCGATGTGTTTAAAGGTTTTTATAAAGCAGCAGCAGTGGACATGTCTGTGTCCAGCAGGATGCAGGTGTTAAAGCTGCAGATGTCTGTGTTCAGCAGGATGCAGGTGTTAAAGCTGCAGATGTCTGTGTTCAGCAGGATGCAGGTGTTAAAGCTGCAAACGTCTGTGTTCAGCAGGATGCAGGTGTTAAAGCTGCAAACATCTGTGTTCAGCAGGATGCAGGTGTTAAAGCTGCAGCAGCGGAGACGTCTGTATTCAGCAGGATGCAGGTGTTAAAGCTGCAGCAGCGGAGACGTCTGTGCCCAGCAGGATGCAGGTGTTAAAGCTGCAGACGTCTGTGTTCAGCAGGATGCAGGTGTTAAAGCTGCAGACGTCTGTTTTCAGCAGGATGCAGGTGTTAAAGCTGCAGCAGCGGAGACGTCTGTGCCCAGCAGGATGCAGGTGTTAAAGCTGCAGCAGTGGAGACGTCTGTGTTCAGCAGCATGCAGGTGTTAAAGCTGCAGACGTCTATGTTCAGCAGGATGCAGGTGTTAAAGCTGCAGACGTCTGTTTTCAGCAGGATGCAGGTGTTAAAGCTGCAGCAGCAGAGACGTCTGTGCCCAGCAGGATGCAGGTGTTAAAGCTGCAGACGTCTGTTTTCAGCAGGATGCAGGTGTTAAAGCTGCAGACGTCTGTGTTCAGCAGGATGCAGGTGTTAAAGCTGCAGACGTCTGTGTTCAGCAGGATGCAGGAGTTAAGGTTGCAGCAGCGGAGACGTCTGTGTTCAGCAGGATGCAGGTGTTAAAGCTGCAGACGTCTGTGTTCAGCAGGATGCAGGTGTTAAAGCTGCAGCAGCGGAGACGTCTGTGTTCAGCAGCATGCAGGTGTTAAAGCTGCAGCAGCGGAGACGTCTGTGTTCAGCAGGATGCAGGTGTTAAAGCTGCAGAAGTGGAGATGTCTCTGTTCAGCAGGATGCAGGTGTTAAAGCTGCAGCAGCGGAGACGTCTATGTTCAGCAGGATGCAGGTGTTAAAGCTGCAGCAGCGGAGACGTCTGTGTTCAGCAGGATGCAGGTGTTAAAGCTGCAGACGTCTGTGTTCAGCAGGATGCAGGTGTTAAAGCTGCAGCAGCGGAGATGTCTGTGTTCAGCAGGATGCAGGTGTTAAAGCTGCAGACGTCTGTGTTCAGCAGGATGCAGGTGTTAAAGCTGCAGAAGTGGAGACGTCTGTGTTCAGCAGGATGCAGGTGTTAAAGCTGCAGCAGCGGAGACGTCTGTGCCCAGCAGGATGCAGGTGTAAAAGCTGCAGACGTCTGTGTTCAGCAGGATGCAGGTGTTAAAGCTGCAGACGTCTGTTTTCAGCAGGATGCAGGTGTTAAAGCTGCAGACGTCTGTTTTCAGCAGGATGCAGGTGTTAAAGCTGCAGCAGCAGAGACGTCTGTGCCCAGCAGGATGCAGGTGTTAAAGCTGCAGACGTCTGTTTTCAGCAGGATGCAGGTGTTAAAGCTGCAGACGTCTGTGTTCAGCAGGATGCAGGTGTTAAAGCTGCAGCAGCGGAGACGTCTGTGTTCAGCAGGATGCAGGTGTTAAAGCTGCAGAAGTGGAGATGTCTCTGTTCAGCAGGATGCAGGTGTTAAAGCTGCAGCAGCGGAGACGTCTATGTTCAGCAGGATGCAGGTGTTAAAGCTGCAGCAGCAGAGACGTCTGTGCCCAGCAGGATGCAGGTGTTAAAGCTGCAGACGTCTGTTTTCAGCAGGATGCAGGTGTTAAAGCTGCAGACGTCTGTGTTCAGCAGGATGCAGGTGTTAAAGCTGCAGACGTCTGTGTTCAGCAGGATGCAGGAGTTAAGGTTGCAGCAGCGGAGACGTCTGTGTTCAGCAGGATGCAGGTGTTAAAGCTGCAGACGTCTGTGTTCAGCAGGATGCAGGTGTTAAAGCTGCAGCAGCGGAGACGTCTGTGTTCAGCAGCATGCAGGTGTTAAAGCTGCAGCAGCGGAGACGTCTGTGTTCAGCAGGATGCAGGTGTTAAAGCTGCAGAAGTGGAGATGTCTCTGTTCAGCAGGATGCAGGTGTTAAAGCTGCAGCAGCGGAGACATCTATGTTCAGCAGGATGCAGGTGTTAAAGCTGCAGCAGCGGAGACGTCTGTGTTCAGCAGGATGCAGGTGTTAAAGCTGCAGACGTCTGTGTTCAGCAGGATGCAGGTGTTAAAGCTGCAGCAGCGGAGATGTCTGTGTTCAGCAGGATGCAGGTGTTAAAGCTGCAGACGTCTGTGTTCAGCAGGATGCAGGTGTTAAAGCTGCAGAAGTGGAGATGTCTCTGTTCAGCAGGATGCAGGTGTTAAAGCTGCAGCAGCGGAGACGTCTGTGTTCAGCAGGATGCAGGTGTTAAAGCTGCAGACGTCTGTGTTCAGCAGGATGCAGGTGTTAAAGCTGCAGAAGTGGAGATGTCTCTGTTCAGCAGGATGCAGGAGTTAAGGTTTCAGCAGCGGAGACGTCTGTGTTCAGCAGGATGCAGGTGTTAAAGCTGCAGACGTCTGTGTTCAGGAGGATGTAGGTGTTAAAGCTGCAGCAGCGGAGATGTCTGTTTTCAGCAGGATGCAGGTGTTAAAGCTGCAGACGTCTGTTTTCAGCAGCATGCAGGTGTTAAAGCTGCAGCAGCGGAGACGTCTGTTTTCAGCAGGATGCAGGAGTTAAGGTTGCAGCAGCGGAGACGTCCGTGTTCAGCAGGATGCAGGTGTTAAAGGTGCAGCAGCGGGGACGTCTGTGTTCAGCAGGATGCAGGTGTTAAAGCTGCAGCAGCGGAGACGTCTGTGTCCAGCAGGATGCAGGTGTTAAAGCTGCAGCAGCCGAGACGTCTGTGTTCAGCAGCATGCAGGTGTTAAAGCTGCAGCAGCGGAGACGTCTGTGTTCAGCAGGATGCAGGTGTTAAAGCTGCAGACGTCTGTGCCCAGCAGGATGCAGGAGTTAAGGTTTCAGCAGCGGAGACATCTGTGTTCAGCAGGATGCAGGTTTTAAAGCTGCAGCAGCGGAGACGTCTGTGTTCAGCAGCATTCAGGTGTTAAAGCTGCAGCAGCGGAGACGTCTGTGTTCAGCAGGATGCAGATGTTCAAGAGCAAACAGCAGATGAGTTCCTGTATTTATACAAACATGTTGCCAGAGGTCCATCAGAATAATGCTGTGTGATATTTTACAAGTTGAAGATTGTTTTGACACAACACGAGGTTAAAGTTTGAATCACATGACCTCACATGACCCCTCCTCTCTGTCTCCATCACAACAGCAACAACACAGTAAACAGTTACTGTTTGTTCACATCATGTTGGTTATAAAGTTTAAATTTCACACAGTGTTCATGTCTTTGTGTTGACCTCATGTTGACCTCATGTTGATCTCATGTTGACCTTACAACATGATTCATAATAAAACAATAAATACAAATAAACAACAAAGGCGACTCCAGAAACTGTTCAGTGGTCACAGGACAGTGATGTAAGAGCGCCGCCTGCTGGTCAGATGATCAACACACACAGAACTTCATGTTTTCACATCGAGAAGTAAAATCTGATCAAATCTAATAAATTATAATAAATCCATACGTCAAATATTAATGAACAACAAGTTTAAACTGTTTATTAAAGAAAGATTATAAATATGTGAAGTATAATTTACCTAAAAGTCAGAGATACGATGTGTTAGCAGCACATACTGAGAGATAAACAAACAAACAAACAAACAAACAATCTGTGAATATTGTGAACAAACTGAAATCTTCTTTAAGTCAAAATTTATGTTCCAGATTTTAATCTGAATGTAGATTTAAGATCAATAACTTCATCAGAGTCTGTTTATGTTCATGAGCTGAATCAGATCAACAGTGTTTAACATTAATAGATGCAGATAAAGATTCAGTTTTATTTGTTTTTTATGTGTTTCTTGTATTTCTGTTGTAGGAGATCTGAGCATCATGTGGACAGTTTATGTTTATATTTATGTTTATGTTTATATTTATGTTTGTGTTTGATGATGTTGACGTGTTGTGTGTACCGTCTGCTTCCTGTATGTTACATTAAAACAGTTCAGCAAACGGTCACTAACAGCAAAATTTTGTAATCTAGAACATCATTTTATCATTTTTTTCTTTATTTAATAGTTGTAATTTGAACATATTTGTGTTGTTTTCATTATTTTATATTCAGTATTAAATAATGGCTACCTAGTATCCATGGTAACGATTCAGCTATAAAGCATCACCATGGGAACAAGTCAGAGCGGCTTTTATCCTCCATGTACAGCAGTGTTTGTAGAAATAAACATCATCATCATCATCACAGCGCAGAGACGCTGTCACTGTTAACATCGAGTTAAAGGAAACTTAACGAGGCTTTAATAAACCGGGAGGTTAAATTAGAGGAAACATGAAGATTTACTGTGAAGAAAAAACAACTTTGTCTTTATTTGATCTTCAGCATCTGTTTATGACTGTTATTGATCAGGGGGCTGTTGCACAAAACCTAGATAGAGGATTAAGCCAGGATTTTTCAGTTATCCTGGATTAATTTAGCCATGACTCGGTTGCACAAAAGCAGAGGCACATAAGTTACCATGGAGATTTATTCTGTGAAGCTAGCCTGCTCCAGACCAGGCTAACAGCCAGGCTTGATTAATCCTGCTGCTATTTGACCAATCAACTGTCACTCTGATCCGAAGTAAATGTGATTTACAGTTATTCCATGTTCTTCTATGTATGTTTTGCTTCATTTTTGATAGCTTGCTTTAAAATGCCACAGATGCATTGACATTCAGTTAAGTAGGTCCACTGTATAATTATTCATGTGATGGACATTATTACCGTTAGGCCTTCTGAAGTTTGATGAATACGTATATTACTGCACACTTGAGCTGATTAAAAATGCTGATGAAGCCTTTCCCTTACTAATAAAGGACAGTGTATGTCACTATCTGTCTTCCCTGTGTACATGTATTTTATTTGGCATTGGTCGCACAGTTTGTTGTTAGGTTTTATAATTGTATGCACTTTCCAAATTATAGTCTCACTTCACTGGATCGATAACTATATAGTGTACTGTACATTCATGAAACTGGCAGGACACCACAATGTGTTTTGATCTTTATTTTGCTGTCGTGACTTGTCAGCTTGGAGCTTGAGGGGGAGAGAATAACAATGATTAATACATTGTGTTACAGCCATGCTTACAGTGTGTATTGAAATCATTTACTTCTTTCTAGTTTCAGGATTTCCAGGTGCAGATTGACATGATACCTCAAACCTTCTGGAGTCCAGTGACACAGTCTCCTCATCATCTGCCACAGAAGAAGAAGAGATAGAGAGAGATAGAGAGAGGCACATACAGTTGTAGTACATATTCTTGCATTGTGGTTGGTAATTAGTCTTCATGGTGAATTTCCTGAGTAACATTAACTTCCACTGATCACTTTTAAGGCAAAGTGTACAACTGTTAATTTGTGAAAATGAAAACTCCTTGAATTGTAATTATGACAGATGCAGCATTGGTATATTCATGATATTATATATAATCTTTTATTTATATTGGTATTCTGAATTTCCACTCAGGGATAAATAAAGTAATATCAATCAATCAATCAATATAAATATTAATATTATTAATATTAATATTAGTTATTAATAGTTTTTGCTCACTTGGTGAGAAGTATGCTGCTCGTATCTTTTCCATTGCTGTATCAGTAAATCTGTGATCGATCTTTTGGTCTGTTTAAGAAAGCCGTGAACGCACACTTATCTGAATTACTTACACCTGGCTTGACATAGTCGCACCTCCTCATCCTGGCTTTGCAAATGTGCAACCGATTAAGCCTGGATGCACTGATTAGACTAGGTCAAGCCTCACTTTTTCAGTTATCCTGGATATCTGAATTCTGCTTTTATGCAACAGCCCCCTGTTGTTGTTGTTGTTATTGTTGTTGTTGTTGTTTTCTGGGTTGAGGAAATAATAAAATAAAATCTTTAAATCTTGTTTTTCAGTTTTACAACCAAAGTTTAGTTTAATCTTTTCAGATCTGAGTTTTGATGTTTCAGCACATTTAATTTGATTTATTTCAGTTTAAAATGTTGTTTATTTGTTTATTTACTGACGTGATTAGTTCTGTGACCTTCTTGTTTTATTATATCTGCTGTTTTGTTTTTTATTTGGTTAATAAATTAATAAAGTTTTTTTTTTATATAAAAATCAAGTTTCTTTCTTTGAGCCGCAAAAACTTTGACTAACATTATTTTATTTTATTTCTTTGTATTTAGCAGCAGTCTGTTGTTGTTGTTGTTGTTGTTGTTGTTTTGTCCGGCAGGCGGCGCTGTAGGAAGCTGCTGAGTTTCCTGTTTCCGGTGTGTCACAGCTCTCAGTGTCCGTGCGGCAACAACAAACCTCACATGTGTGTTTGAAGTTGAACTCCGTAGAGTCGAGATGTTTTCCTGCCTGAAACATAAAGTCGGGGAGGTTTTATTACCGGGAGATGATTTCTCCTTCCAGACCGACGACACCATCTCTTTGACGGACCACGTGAAGCCGGAGAAGGTGGTCTGCGGCCCGGGTCTGCGGCGCAGCGGAGACCGGCTGGTGGTGTGTAAGAGCGGCGTCCTGAGACACAAACAGCCCAACATGTTCTGGATCGACTCCCAGCAGAAGAGGGTGAGACTCCAGATCCGGATCAGACTCACAGTGACCCGCTTCAGCTGTTCACTGACAGGATGAAGTTTATTTACGATGCAGCGGAGTCCGTTTAGAAATGTTTCAAAATAAGTTTTCTACTTATAAACTCGCTGACTCTCATCATTCTGCAGAACTTTTAGTCTCATTGATTGTACAGCTTATTAATTTTATCACTGAGCAGCATTAAAATTCAGTTTTATTCATCTGGTTTCCCTCTTTTAATTAGATTATTATTATATGTAAATGGTGTTCAGGTGGAGCAGTGCATGCTGGGATGTTGAGTGTGTCTCTGTCCTCTCAGTATGTTGCCGCTAAAGGAGAGACGGTCATTGGCATCGTGACGGTCAAATCAGGAGACGTCTTCAAGGTGGACTTTGGAGGAAGCGAGCAGGCGTCTCTGTCCTACCTGGCCTTCGAGGGCGCCACCAAGAGGAACAGACCCAACGTCCAGGTGAGACGCTGAGAGCAGGAAGTGCAGGTGAGACGCTGAGAGGCCAGGTGAGACCCTGAGAGTCCAGGTGAGACCCTGAGAGCAGAGAGTCTGGGTCCTGAGTAACATTAATGTCGTTACTTACATGCTGTGTGTTGGAATGACTTTGAGTGACAGTGATTGGACAGACTATGTGTTACCTGTGCAGGTGAGCTGTGACCTCTGACCCCTCCTCTCTGTGTTTACCTGTGCAGGTGGGAGATCTGGTGTTCTGTCAGTTCGTCATAGCCAATAAGGACATGGAACCGGAGCTGGTGTGTGTGGACAGCGCAGGACGAGCCAATGGGATGGGAGTGTTTGGAGCAGGAGGTCTGCTGTTCAGAGTCTCTCTGGGACTCGTCAGGAGGTATGACCACCCTGAAATGCATTCTGGGTATTTATAAGTAACTGTTAACAGTGGTGGACAGACACTCAGTACATTTACTGTAGTGAAGTTTAGAGCTTCTTGTACTTTACTGTTTTATTTCCATGTGATGCTACTTTCTACATTTCAGAGGGAAATATTGTAATTTCTACTCCACTACATTTATTTAACAGCTTTAATTACTTTTCAGATGGAGATTTGACACAATGGATAATATAACAAGCTTTTAAATTACAACACATTGTTAAAGATGAAACCAGTGGTTTCCAACCTTTTTGTCTTTTGACGTCTTACAAAAAGCATTGTGTAGTCGGGGTCACATTTCACATGTCTATGAGTTGTTAACAGCTCCACCAAATAGTGATTTTTCCCTCTAAACTTCTCACATGCTTTCATTTCAATAAATGTTCAAATGATCCAATATTTCAGCAAAAATCAAAGATTAGAGAAAAAGTCCAAAAACTGAAAACAGATTTGTGAATCAGAACTTTGTTTTTTCTTCTTTCCTCTCCCATTAATCATCTCACGACCCCTCAGATTTATCTGCTGACCCTTTGGAGGGGCCCCGAACCCTAGGTTGGGAACCAGTGGACTAAACTAGCTAGGTGTATATAAAGTAGTGTAAACTAGCTCCACCTCCAGCAGCTACAACAGTAACATGCACACAGCAGCTTCACTCCTGAATCCTGCAGCTTGTTTCCACTCAGATCCAGCTCTCTCAGATGGGAGGGGTTGGACTTCAGAGCTGAGGCCAGAGAAGCACAGCTGATCTCTGACAAACTGCAGTCACCAAATGTCAATAAAGAATAAATTATGAAGATAAAATGTAACTACATCAAGCTCATGATACTTATTTACTGTTACTGCAGTATAGTGTATATTAATAACCCCCCTCCTCCTCTATCAGACTCCTGGCCCCCCACAGTTCTCTGCGGTCGGAGTTGCAGCAGTTGTTTCCCTGCGAGCTGGTCGTCGGGATGAACGGGCGTCTGTGGGTGAAGGCGTCCAGCGTTCAGCAGACGCTCATCATCGCCAACCTGCTGGAGAGCTGCGAGAACATGACGGCCGAGCAGAGACAGCAGCTGTTCAGGAGGGCGGCGCACGGAGCGCTATAGACCCACACAGACCCACACAGACCCTTACAGACCCACACAGACCCTCACAGACCCTCACAGACCCTCACAGACCCTTACAGACCCTCACAGACCCTCACAGACCCTCACAGACCCTTACAGACCCACACAGACCCTCACAGACCCTCACAGACCCTTACAGACCCTCACAGACCCTCACAGACCTTCACAGACCGGAACCAGTCGAGCAGCTGCAACAGTTTTTCAGTTTGTTTGTTTGTTTTTGAGTTTAAATTAATGTTTCATTGTTTATTCTGATTTTAATTTTGTTGTTTTTAGTCTTTTTTTAAGAATAAAATTCTCTGATTTAGTTTCTGTGACAGTAAACAAACATCTGAGGACGTCGTCTCGGACTTCAGGAAACACTGATCAACATTTTCTGGACCAAACGTCTAAAACAGTTTCTCAGTTTAAAGGAATATTTCACTGTTTGGTGTTTTGATGGTTTCATCGTTGAGGTTTTTGATGCTGTAAAATAAAACTGATTATTGTAAAATAAGGTTTATATTTGTACTTAAAGTAACAATAAGAATAAAAACAGTGAGTTAAAATGTTTGTTTGTGTTTCATTTTTAGATCAACTGAACTAAAACAGGAACAAAAACTAGTCGATAGGAAATGAATCATATTTTAATAACAGAATATTTGCTTCTAAAATGTGGATGTGACATGTTTATTTGTTTTGTTTTGGACTGTTGGATAAAATAAAACATTTAAAGACACGATGTTTATTTATTTATTGATAAAATAATGAATCAGTGCTGATGCTTCTGGACATCTCAAACATCAGTCTGAGTTTTAACTTCAGTTTTATAAGAATATAATAACTATTAACTAGTCTTTTTTTAAAAAAAGCTCCAACTTTTTTTATCTGACAGTGAACTGAAAATCTAAAACATTTGATGGCGTCGTTTTTAGGAAATATTGATCCACATTGATTGTTTTCTAACAAACTAATCGATGATGTTTCTCACCTGTTTACAAACATCATTACTTTCCATACGTGTTTGTTTGTTGTTGTTTTATTGAACATCTGCATTTCTGCTTTAATGACGTGAGGAGATCAGCTTGCTTGTCGTCTCACTGACGTCACCGGTGATGTCATCAATGGGACCAGCACGGGTGGATTCAAGTTAAATGTTTAGTTTTATATTTTTATATTTATGTGATTCAGTTTTTCACTGATGGAATATTTATTGTAAACAACATGAACTGTTTCTCTCTTGTGAAGGGAAACGTTACTTTGAGGCGGAGCAGAAAGCATCTGAAGAGTTTACTGAGTGAAGTTTCATTTCATTTTGTTAGACATTAGTTTTATTTGCATAATAAAATTATAAAACATTAAAGCTGCTGCTGTAAAAACATCAGAAAACAAAACACTTGTTTTTGTTTTTTTTCTCCATAAACATTTATTTTCAAATAGTTTTAAGAAAAAATAGATTTTTTTTACAACTTTTTTCTTTATATGACTTTTTATACAGTACTTTATGTGCATTTAGAAAAAAAACTCAACACAAACATCAGTTAATGAGGCGGCAGAGAGCCGACGGTCAGCAGGAACAGGAAGAGAGAAAAACCACCCAAACAGAAGCAGCTCTAATCTAACACGGTCAAAACCAAACCACCGGCTGCTCAACCAACCAACCAACCAACCAACCAACCAGGCTGGGAAAAGTGCTTCTTAACGAGCAGACAAACAGACTCAAAGTGCAAAAAAATAAAAAGAGCCGAATGTAACAGAAAGCAGTTTGTTCTGAGTGAAGAGACACAAACACGCAGAGAGTCAGCTGATTTACATTCAGAGTCACACACACACACACACACACACACACACACACACACACACACACACACACACACACACACACACACACACACACACACACACAGTCGGTGGTTTCCAGGATGAACAGAACTCTGAAGTTAAAAACATGCGAGGCGAGAACACGCAGAACTTTGGCAACACGTCAGGCTGAAGGTGGCGTCTGGAAAAGTAATACGGCAGACATCTTGTTGATGATGTCACAGTGCGGACTGGAGCGGCGGCAGCAGCGGCGGCGGCGGCGCCCGGCAGGAGGGGGGAGGGGGTCACATGACGTGCTCCTGGATGCCCGGGGTGAACTCCTTGGCGTTGGGGTTCAGACTGCTGTTAATCTGCAGAGAAGAAGAAGAAGAAGATTAAACACTGACGACGGGAATCAACCGGCCAATCACGTGACAGTCTCCGCCGCAGGAGGTCAAAGGTCAACTCGTCTGAGAAGAAAGAACCTTTGATGTCTTAATGCTGAAAATATTTACGCCCAGAAACCATTAAAACCAGCTGATCACCAGTATGAGAGGCTGCTGGTTCTAAACTGGGACCAGTTAGTTCAGGTGAATCTACGCCGTCACCTGTCTGCTGGTGTCGGGGTCATCGCCCTCACCCTGGTTACCGTGACAACATCTGTTCACTCTTTACCAATAGATGGTGCTGCTTGAGCGTCTCCGTGGTTACGAGGATTGCCGCGGTGCTCACAGCCGCTAACGTTCATGAGCAGGACAGATTAAACTCAGCAGCTACGACTCTGTTCTTTATTTCTCTGTTTATCCTCTTCAGGTCAGGCTAACCTGCTGATGCTAACCTGCTGATGCTAACCTGCTGATGCTAACCTGCTGTTGCTAACCTATCGTTGCTAACCTGTTGTTGCTAACCTGCTGTTGCTAACCTATCGTTGCTAACCTGTCGTTGCTAACCTGCTGTTGCTAACCTATCGTTGCTAACCTGTTGTTGCTAACCTGCTGTTGCTAACCTATCGTTGCTAACCTATCAGCTAACCTCTCGTTGAAGCTAACCTCTCTTTGAAGCTAACCTTCACTTTTCCAGCAGTTGTGACTGTTTATTATTTATTAACCAGAGACTCCTAAACACTACTGATTTCTGCATGAGTGGATATTTAGCCTTATATTTGGCATTAAAAGACATTCAGCAGGAATTAACAGATTAATCTTGGAAAGCTGCTGCTGATTTTTTCTCCTTATGAAAGTAACACAGAGATTATTCGACCAATCAGAATTCTTCTAGTTTTGAGGCCGACTGGAAGGATTTCACTTTAATTAATTGCTGCTCCTCCGTTTATTTCCTGCCAGCGGACAGTTAGTAACAGTTTGCTTCAGCGGAGATGTACAGTAACCATGGAAACATACGCTGTGCTCTCTGATGATGTCACCAGGCGGCAGCATGTACAGCTGTCATGTTCCTCAGTCACATGACCTCCTGATGTCACACCTTTCCGTCTTTATTTCAGCCTGGTGGAGGTTCGAATTTAGTTGGACGAGAGCGTATCGACCAATCAGGCTGCAGTCCTGGTGATGTCACTGGTGATGTCGTTCATACACAACTATTAAAACTACAAACATCAATCTGCCACGGCTGTCGGCAGGCGTCTGTCGCTAGGTAACGGGAGCAGCCAGCTGGTCGGCGGACTCACCACGACGTCGAAGTCGGCGTCGGCGTCGAGCCCCAGCAGGCCGAGCTGCTCCTGCAGAGACGGGAGGTCTCTGGACGGGATGAACCACTCCCACTCCTCCTCCTCATCCAGCATCTCCTGGAAACAACGCTCGATGAACTCCTCCTCCCACAGCTCCTCCTCCACCTGGAGACACACACACACACACACACACACACACACAGGTCACTCTTCAGCTGGACATAAAGTAGGTCAGACATGTGTTATTCTACACCAGAGGGTCACATGACGTTTGTTACATCATGTTGTTGTTTATTGTTTATTGTGGACGCAGTTATAATCTGTAACTGGGATTATAAAGCAGCTGCTTCTTTCACTGTTTTAAAGAAATAAAGTGTTTCTGAGCGAGTTTGAAGGTCACATGACGACCTGCAGTCTGATGTTTCTACATTTTAATAAGAGAAGAAGAAGTTTAAATGTTTTCTGTTTTCAGTCTGAACATCTTTGAGCTTCAGACAAAATAAAACATTTAAAGAAACATTTAATGGATCAAACTATTTAACTAATCAATAATAACCAGCTAACTGTATATAAAGTAATTATATTCAGTTAATTTATACAATACTTTAACTACATCCAGCTCATAACACTTTTGTACTTTCACATTTTATATCTAAATGCAGGTCTTTTACTTGAATATTTTTAGTATTTTTAGTATTTTTACATTGTTTTACTAAGAAGTTTTGTTTTTTACTTTATATAAACAAATTTAAATGTTGAGAAACGTTGCAGACGAGCTCTTCATAATAATGTGAAATAATCTGAATAAATAAGGAATGATAACATTAACTTTAAAGGAACAGAAATAAAAACTGAGAATAAATAAAAAATTAAGTGTTTTAAAATTAGGATGAAAACAACAGAGGAACATTATTATTCTTCTTCATAGAGTTCATTATTAATGTTTTTAGTGTTTTTAAGTTCAACAGACTTAATATATTTTTTAAATTCTTACAGAAAAACAATGAAATCAGAGGACTTCTTCATTATTTTACACTCATGTATGTTAAATTTACCACAGAATCAATAAGTTTATCATGTTTACTGTCATGTACGAAATATGCTGTGACATTTTTACACTAATATTCATAGATTGATCGGTTTTACACATTTAATCTTCTATTCGAAACCATTTGAAAATTTACATTTATGGATTCATACAGATTTGTTGTATATATAATGTGTAATATTTTGATGTGTAATACTTTAATTTTATTGACAATATAGAGTTTAAATGGTAACATAGACAGTTTTTCCTCTTCTTTTATAAACTGTGTTGTTTATATTTATTTATTGTTATATTTAGTTGTAATAATGTTGTTAATCATCAGAGGGCTTTTATGATGACTCTTCATCATTAGGAACTTTGATAATTTATATATAAATATATAGTGTTTTTATATTATTGTATTTTTACTAAACAAGGTGACACCACACACCTGTCACCTCATGACGTCACATGTTGACCTGGATTCCAGCTTGTTTGTTTGTGTCTGTGTGTGTTTAGTCGGTGATATATATTATATGTCTCTCTCCTCTCCGCCGTGTCCTGCAGGTGTTCCGGCTCACCTGGCGGTTGAACTCCTCCTCGTTCTCCATCCACATGTACTCTGCGAACGGGTTTTCGTCGGCGGCCAGCTGGCTGCTCTGCAGGATGACCTCGTTACTGATCGTCATGTTCGGGCAGTTGTTGCTCAGACTCGGGTCTTTCATTTCCCTCCGCAGACACAGACAGACGGTTACCGGTCACCACCTGCGACACAGACGGACAGTTAACGGGATAGTTTAGATTTATTTTTTATTAATCGTCAGTGTGTCCGGTGTGTCCGCGCTCAGGTCGCTGTGATGGCCGCTGTCTCTCTCTGACAGGACAACAAGTTAGCAGCGAGCTAACGGCCGCTGCTGACGTGTTTACGGCGAACAGATAACAATAAACGACAGATACACACAAACACGACAGTTAAAACTATTAGATATAATCTAACAGTGAGTTTTTATGACTGAAATACCTCACAAAACGATTTGTTCGACGGCGGCAGAAGCAAACGGTCAGCTCTGTGTTTAAATCTTCTTCTCCTCCTTCTTCTTCTTCTGTAATGGCCGCGCTGCCTCTGTTTGTTTACATCCGTGACGTCACTCCGTGCTCACGTATGATTGGCTGAACCGAACTGATGCCTTCACGTGCTACCACACCGATGAATGCTAACGCGACCCGGAGCGTCGGAAAGTACCAAACTACCTCTCGATTGGTCATGTTTTCACTCACTTTAGTGATTATGTAAGTGTTGTAACGCCATTTTATTTAAAAAAGGCAACTATGGAAGAAGTATTCAGATACTTTACTTCAACAAAAGTACAAATAGAGTGATGCAAAAATACTTGATATAGTTAAAGTACTGCAGTAAAAGTACAAAAGTGATGGTTAATGGGAGAGGAATTAAGTAAAGTACATCGAAATTGTGTTTTAGTACAGTACTTTAATAAATGTACTCAGTTACTTCCCTCCACTGAATATTATTAAAACACCACAGAGTGCTGCGACATCCTGAAGGGGGAATTTCCAGAGGGAACCTGAAGGCAGCACTGTAGTCTTTTCTGAGGACTACATTATTACTACGCTGTTCTATTATATTATATATTAATAATACATCTATTACATTATTATTATATTATTATAAGAGTTTATCTTATAATACATCCGTGTTTCAGAAACACTTAATTTAAACGGAATATTATTAAACAAATAAAACAAACATTGAGGAGATAACATGGAGATGTGTGTGTTTTTGTTGTTGATAATATTCAGAAAGATGAGGAATTACTACAATACAAAATAAACCTTTGTTATTACTGTTAAAGGTTTAATATTGTGATATTTCATACTACTGTATTTATCACTGTCAGGTTGTCAATAACTTGTTCTCTATTGATTAGTGATTCAATATTGACTCTCATCTCTTGTGTGAGGTTGTTTATTGTTTATGTTTGCGTTTGTTCTGTTGTTATTTCTGTTATGTCTGTATTTAGTTTCTTTAGGGGAAGCAAAACATGTCATGTGATCAGGTCACATGACCTGATGAAGACTCTGAGCTGAAAGACGTTGGTTTATCTGTGATTTAATAAAGGATTTTTAAACTTATAATCAAAGTGCCTATCTATATATATCTGAGTATACAGTACCTGCTCTATCCCTGCAGAGCATCTGATCTACTTCATCATCACCAACACTAAATGTTTTAAGTAAAAAAAAAAAAAGAGTTTACAGATTTGTGAATAAAGTTAATGAAAGATGTGAAACTTCTGTACAGATTTAAAAAATATGAATATTATAATAACATTTATGTTGATACCAGCTCACAGAGGGATAACGAGGACTGAACCTGTGGACACGTTAGTAAAGCAGGTGCTGAAACATGAGGAGACATTTAACTCAAATCTGAAGTAACAGAAATAATCAAAAGAAAACATCATTAAAGAAGCAACACAAACACAAGGACAGCACAGCAGGCGTCAGAGGTCAGTTAGAAGACACACAGAGACTAAATAACACACAAAGCGTTTATTTTTATTCTGTTTTAAAATGTCATCAACAGAGACACACACTTAAAATTACACTCCAAATGAATCACGTGACACTAGATATTAGAGGAACGATGCGAAGGAGTTCAGGTGATGAAGGGCTATTTTTAGAGTTTTAGAAAACACAGGAATTAATAGAATTTAAAGTAAAAGTATAGAAATCGTTCTGATCCATAATCTAATCCAGACGGCGGCGGTAACGCGCCTAAAAACTGTCTGTTAACCGCCATTTTAACAGCAAAACAAGAAGATTTAAGCCTCTGATTGGCTGACCTTGATTTTACCTTAACCAATCACACTCCTCGAGCCTAAATCTGACCAATCAATAAACGGAGGTAACGAGTAATCAGCCAATCAGAGGCCGAGTAGGGCGGGTTATTACTTCGCCATCCTAGGAAAGAAAATTTGGCGTTTAGTGTGAGCTTTCGTTGCACTAGCAGCTCTAGTAGCTGTTAATTACGCTTTAAAGAAGGTAAGGTAAGGTCTATAACTTACAATGTAGTTATAATTAAAATAGTTACACATAATGCAACAGTAAATAGCTAAATGCAAACAGCTAGCAACTAGCATTAGCAGATTAGGAGCCGGTTAGCAGGTTAGCTCTGATGCTAAAGTTAGGCTCGGCCTTAAGCTTGTGACGTTCAGAGGACAGTTAAAAGAAACATAAATAAAGATATTTAACGGCTGATTCTCCGGTTTAACAGCGCTTACATTAGCTGAAGCTGTTTAAACTCACTTTAAGATCTTATATCTTTCTCAAGTGGTGAAAAAACCGGAGAATCAGCCACTAAATATCCTGATTTATGGTCCATCTAATCCTGAATCTGAAGATCACCTTACTGTCGTCTTTAATTTAACTGGTTTTCGGTTTTATTTATGTTTCCTGTTCATGCTCTCATACCTGTATGTATATATCATACTACAGTGATGATTGTCTGAGTTCAGAAAGTCAGTGTGCTGCCTTTCATTATTCTGCTGTTAGCAGTTAAACCAGAGTTTCTTTATTAAAGTATAATAACGACCTGCTGAGCAGCTGAGAATCACTTCTTCTCCTCTCTGACTGAAACATCTGGCATCACATCTGTCTGCGATACTTTACACCAACCTTTCTCCTTAAAGGACCTTTCTCATGTATTTATATGGATGTTTGTTATATTGAATGCAGTTTGGATGAATTTTGATCAGATTTTATCCTTTGACTGTCATCAGAGATCAGTTCTTTATATTTTTAAGATCTTTTTATACATTTTTCTTGCAGTATTATTCTGTTTCTGACTAACGTACATCCTTAAAGGTTTCTTTCTTCTGACTGAGGCTTTCTGAGAGTGAAGCTCTGTGTTCATTTACCGTTTAAAGGTTCATAAAGTTTATATTTTTAACAGTAACGATCACATTCAGTTGTTTTCTTCACAGAAATGAGTGAGATGCTGTGATAATCTGTACATTTAAAACAAGTTTTCTTAAACTCCTTAAAATCACGAAGGTCTTGTGACCCCCTGTGAAGCTTTGGCGACCCCTAGTGGGGGTCGGGACCCGCAGGTTTCTCCTTGTTCTCAGTTTTGATCCACATCAGTTGGTTTTCTTCCTCGTCTGCGGTGAACTCTGACTCTTGTTTTGTCTCCTTCTTTTAATTGACTCATTCAGTAATTACAGCGTAACGCTCAGCTGACTGTTAACGAGCTGCAGTCGTTTCCTTCCTGCAGCTTCACTGCTTGTTGTTTCCTTTCAGCTCGGCTTCTGTTCTCTCAGCAGAGAAGAAGAAGAAGAAGAAGAAGAAGAAGAAGAAGAGGAGGTTCTCTCTTTCACCAGACGTTCACTGACTTTAACGTCCGTCCTTTAACGGACTCTTTTGGGGTTTTTTGTTTTTTCTAACCGCCGGCGTCGTTCTTCATCTTGAGTCTCTCGGCGTTGTGACGTCATGTCTCAGAGGTCGCAGTCAGACGGCGGTCAGAAAGGCTTCGCCGTGGGTCGGGGGCTCCTCGCCGCCGCCGAGACCTTGAACTTCAGCATGAACGAGCAGCGTTCCAGCCGGCAGATGGGGGGCGTGGCTTCGGGGGTGGGCAGTGGTGGCGCAGAGGGCCAAGACGGCGGCTCCCAGATGTCCCGGCGCGGCGGCGGCGGTGGTGGCGGCAGCCATCTTGGCAGCACCATGAAGCTGTTTGCCAGCTTGGGGCTGTCGCCCTCCGACCTGGACGCTCTGGCTCAGATCCCTGAAGAAGACATCAGCGTGGAGACGCTGCCGCACATCCTCATGCAGCTCAAGAGCCGCAAGGGAGACTCCGGGGAGCGGCGGGCGGCGTCCTCCATGTCCTCCGACAAGCCGTACAGAGGAGGCCGAGACAGCTGGGACGACTCCCACATGGGCAGGATGGGCGGATCCTCTCTGGGTCAAAGTTCAGCCCCGGCAGACTTTGGTTACGGCTCGCTGCAGGACGCCTCCTCCAGCCGCGGCTACAGCTTAAATTACGGCGGCGGAGGCGGCGGCGGCAGAGAGAGGCCGTACTCTGAGCTTTCCCACCATGATCCCTATGGCGGGCTCGGCATGGGGCCGCCGGACCCCGTCTTTATGCAGCGGAGGATGGGCTCCCCCTCACACGGAAAAGTCCAGGACTTCTTGGGAGTCTTGCCCCCCATGTTCCCCCACGTGTGCTCTCTTTGTGACTTTGACGTGCACTCCACCATGGTGAGTACCGCCAGCCTCCCTCTCTGCTCTCGGACTAACTGTACATGTTTCACTTCAGACACCTGAGCTGGTAACCGTCATGTTGTCACTGACTGGAGGTCCAGGTTGCATCCCATAATTTCCTTGTTTTATATCTTCAGTCTTCATGTTCTTACCTGAAGCTCTCCAGGATCAGTTAGAGTCTTTCACCCTGATATCAGCTGATCAGTATTATGTTGCTATAACAACCGCAGCTTCATCTCAGCATCCTGAGGACAATATTTACTGTTGTTTCTTAGAACTGAGTCACTTTATAACTTAAGATTTTAAACATCCAGAATCCATGTGGACAGTTTATACTGGAGAATAATCACTCACTGTCTCTACAGGTCAGTATAACTGTTAACACCCGGTTTGCCATGAAGGAACAGCACTCAGTCCATTTGTTAGGGATTATTTTCATTGTTTATTAAAGGATTTAGTTGTTTTGTTTTCTATAAAATGACAGAAAACGGTGAATAATGTGGATCAGTGTTTCTCAAAGACGACCAGAGACTAAAGAAAGCAGAAAATATTCACATTTAAGAAGCTGGAATCAGAAGATTGGAGCTTATTTTTCTTAACAAATGATTAAAAATGGTTTATAAATTATAAAAAATAAAATCCAAGACAAACTTCCTCTTCAGATTTGCCTCCTCGCAGGCAGAAATGTTAAAAAAGCAGTAAACTAATGAAGCCAGTTTAGAGTTTTAGAGACAGACGACGAGTTAACGAGGTTTAAACATCATCAGATGTGATTTGAGCCGCTTCAGAAAAGCTCAGGTGAGTTATTCCTGTTTTAAAGAGGTCGATTCAGGGACAGACGGTGATGGTGTGTGTGTGTTTGTAGGAGTGGAACCAGCACGTTAACGGACTGCGACATGCTGAGAACAGACGGCTGCTGCTCGACATGTGAGTCACTCAGACTAAACATCACATGACCGTCACACCTGTCAGGAAGTAACGCTGTTCTTCATGTCGTGTTGTGTTCAGGTATCCGGACTGGGACCCTGGGATGTCCTCAGGCAGAGGGTAAGACACACACACACACACACACACACACACACGCTGGTGTCACTGTTAATGTAGTTAAACTCTCTAGAAAAAACACATTTCTATTGTTGTATGTGTTTGTTTGTTTATTATTCTGCCACTTAAACCCTAAATTTGACCCCTTAATGCTCAGAAACTCACTGATTTTGGCGCACACATCAGGTTTGTTTGGAAAAATTTGATAAAATGTAAAAATTAACCCTCAAAATGCCAAAATGAGCTCTCTAGCGCCATCTATGTAAATAAAATGGCCGCCACGGCCCGCAGGAATGTCACAGAGAGATCGAACCAAAACTCAGTTATTTGTCTCATCAAGACCTACAAATCACACACTGACACCCCTGACCTAAACCCAACAGGAAGTCCGCAGTAAGCCTTTCAAAATAAGACTTTGTCTGAACAAACACTATCTCCTCCGAGGGCGTTAATGGTATCAGCTACAGACTTTAATACATGACTTATGACACTGCGCTGAACAAAAGTTGTTAAAACTTTATAATATATAATATCACTTTATAATATATAATATCACTTTATATTTATATCAAACGGTTTGGATTTTATAAGCCCTGAAAGCCACATCACCCTTACAATGTAAACCAATGGGGAGGAAATCTCTGGACTTTGTGTCAAACTGAAGCTTCTGACGTCTAAACTATCAGTCTGACCACTTTAAACCTGCATCAATGAATGAAAATTCCTATTAAAATATGATTTTTAATGTCAGATTTTACCAAAGTCATGAGATTTATGAGGATATTTCAGCAGAAGAGTTCTCTAAAATCCTCTAGCTGAGAGAGAGTAGGAGGGAAGAAAGGAGGGATAGATCCAGCAGAAAGGTCTTCATGCATACAGAATGTTATAAACACACTCTGTATGAAGTTTGGTGTTATTATCATTTATTTAATCAGTAGTGAGGGAAACATGGAGGGAGACAGACAGAGAGGGACTTTGGCACTGCAGACTGTAATGTTACTAGATCTGTGACACAAACAGAGAAACGTGATGATTAAATGGTTGAAACATGCAGCAGCAGCAGAGACGATGGTACAATCACACACTGGATTAAATCTGTTTAAACATGAATAACAGACGTTTGACTGACGGCTGGTTTCTGTTCCAGCAGGAGTCTCGACTCCACAAACCTGTCTGCAGGACTGCTGGGACCCGCCCCCTCTGGACCTGCTGCAGGAGGAGGAGGAGGAGGAGGAGGAGGGGGGATGTCCTCCAGCTGGGGTTAGACACATACACTTTTTAAAATCATTTATTCAGACGAGCAGCAAACGAGAATCAGACGTTCTTTTGTGTAAAGAGTTTAAACAGAATAAATAAATAAATCTTCATATTTGTAAACAGGAAAAGTTTTTTATATAATTAAACAGTTCAGTCATTTGAACTGAAGTTGGATCATAACGACAACGTCTGCGTACGTGAGCGTCTGCAGGAGTTTAAAACAGGAAGTAAGTATGAACCAATCAGCAGCGAGAGTCTGGGCGTTAACCTGCAGCGTGTTTGTGTGTCAGCAGGAGGAGACGGACCCGGGGTCTCTGGGAAGAACCAGGCGGGACAGAACAAGGTCAGTCAGACGTTACTGATCCTGATGCTTCTTCAGTCTATCAGGGAGGCCTCTATGACGATATCCCGCCCCTCCCAGCCGATATCTGTGCAGATGTGATGTGCAGCTGTGTGAGGAGGCGATTCTGCTGCAGCATAGATTGTACTGAGTCTGATCCAGAAAGACAATATATGAAGGAAGAATGTAGGAAGCCTTCAGACTGTAATGAAGCTGCAGAGTGGGTGGAGCAGCAGAGTTTTCATTGACTTTATTAGACAGACAGGATTAATGTGTAGGATTTAATCTCTGCTCCTCACTCCGGACCAGAAGGTGGCGCTAACGCACCTCATACGCCGCTCGCTCACCGACCACCGTTATAAAGCAAACAGAGCGCTACATCCTGTCGGCCGAGGTGTTTCCTGTCTGTGACGGTCCCACTGTTTCCTCCGGCAGGAAGAAGCAGCGTCATATCGGCTGCTCAGAATTTACCGATATTTCATTTTAGAGCTTTTTTTATCGGCTGATGACGTGCTGATAATATCGTGCATCACTAGTGTGTTTGTTTTCTCTTCGTTTGGAGGTTTTGGTTCTACGTACCTGCTGCAAGTCGTCATCATGGCCTCAGATTATAAAATAATTAGTAATTAATAAAAAGAACAAATTCAGGCACATCAGTGATTTAATTTAAAATTAATTATAATAATAATAATTTGCTGTTTCTGATCAAACTCTCTGACAGCAGCTGAGTCTCGAATCTCATACTAATGTTAATACACTGTGTAATTCTGACAGAGTAGTGTCGTCTCAGATCAAACACAGCCGTTGTGCACTCACTGGAAATGAAGACCGCAAATTAGCATTAGCTAGCGTTAGCATTTGTGCTACCAAATAATTACACACCGCTAAATGAACCTTTTAAACATTCTGATGGTTTATATCCCACAGCAGCTTAGTGCTGAAACACATGTATAACTTACATCTGTATAACGTGGTGATGTTCACCGTAGTTACACACTCAACTTTCTGACCGTTTTGAGTGAAACATCCGGCTACTAGCAGAGCTTTGTTCCAAACTTCTCAGTGTGAACGTTTGAGGTTTGAGACGCAGCGTCAGTGTTTCTATCAGCGTCTGTTGGTCCTGGACGCGGTCGTAGAGTTCACGATCAAACTGAGCCTAAAGTTGCTCTTTAAACGTTTAAATTAAAGGATGTTTTCTCCATTAATCGATCAGTTGTTTGATCTATAAAATGGTGAGAAATGGAGACAAAAGAAACCAGAAAATATTCACATTTAAGAAGCTGGAATCAGAGAGTTTCCTTTAACAATGACTCGATGCTTTTAAATCTGAACAGCTGGTTCTAATCAGCTCTGTAAACATAGATATTATCTGCATGTATATGTCCTGATGTGAGTGTGATGGTGTCCTCAGCTGAGGAGCAGAGTGGTGGTGGTGAAGTACGACAGGAAGCCTCTCAGCAACAAGACGCTGTTCGCCTTCACCGAGCCGTTCGGACGTCTGAGTGAACACCTGGTGCTGAAGAACAAGGTATGTCTGATCCCGACCCGTCTGCCGCCGACCACGCTGTAAAAACACAGATCTGACGGGTGTGTTTGTGTCCGTCAGGCCTTCTTAGAGATGGAGACTCACGAGGAGGCTCAGGACGTGGTGAACTACTACCAGCAGCACCCGGCCGCTCTGTACGGCAAACCGATCACCTTCTACCTGTCCAAGAGGCTGCTGGTCATCGAGGTAAACGGCGCCCGGCTCGCTCGCACGTACCCGACCCCGCCGACGGCTTCAGACCCTCCTCGCACTCACACGCCTGTCTCTTCTCTCTGTCTGTGTTCGGACCCTCAGAAGGACGAGCGCTCCTCCGACAGGCTGATGGACAGACCTGTCAGGGAGGTCAAAGGTCACGGCAGCCAGGTGGTTTTCTTCTCCAACCTGCCCAGAGAGGAAGAGAAGAAGAAGGAGCTGCTGACCATCGCCGGACGCTTCGGCACCGTGGAGAAACACCTCTTCCTAACCGACCAGGTGAAAGTCGCCCTCGTATTGTTTATCTATTGATCTATTGATCTATTGATCTCCAGTTATTGATGAAGCTTCTTATCAAACTCTGCATCACTAATTAAATATTAAGTTAAAGGACGAGTTCACTCTTCATGTGTGTCTTAAACCAACAGTCAGGAGCACAGATGAACATTTAGGTGCTATTTTAATGATCTAAAGCTCATTGGAGTGTTTTCAGTGTCACATTCAACCAATCACAGTCTCCCGTTCCCTCTAAGAGCCAGGTGTGTCACCACCAGTTTAACATCCTGTTCATTCATTGTTTCACTTTGTTTTGTTCAGTCATGCAGTAACAGGTCAAATCATTGATCCCTGATCACTGTAATCTCAAACATGTTTAAGAATATATATAAGAATATAGAAGCTGTGCAGATTTATTCCCTTCGTTAGTTTAATAATTGTTTCTTCATGTGTTCCTCATGTCATCATGTATTGATGAAGCAGGAGAGTCGATCAGTGTCTGATCAGCTGTTGTCCGTCTGTTTAAATACCAACGTGTCACAATTTGGTCAAATAATTAAACTATTTAATCATCATTACTAAGATTAGTTAATTCTGATAAATATTATGATTAAGCATTATGACATGTATTTTTAAATTATATTAATATACACATTAATAATCTTTCACTTTATGATCCTTTTATTTGTTACCTTTTGCATGTGTGTGCTGCTGTGGGTCCAGTGAGTGAGTAAGGAGTAGAGTGTGTGTTGTGCACCTGACTGTGTAGCTGCATGTTACATAATACATCCTTAAAATAACAGTGAAACGTTGACTTCAGATCAGGTTTATGTTGGTCAATAGTGCAGACGCTCTCTTACTGTTAGACCAACACGCCCACAGGTGCACTGATGGGTAAAAGTACCGTTGCTATTTAACAACGTGGCGGCTGGACGGGAAAATGACATCTGTGTCGGTCTTTAAATAGTAAAGAGACTTGCTCTGTGCCGGGTGTAGGATAGAGCCTGTTTCTGGCTGTCATCGTTCCTCCTGTTCATACTGATCATCATTACACACACACACACACACACACACTGAACATGTTTTATTTATAGTAACATAACTTTCCATGCTGTGTAGAGACGAGCTGAGTGAAAGTGTTGATGTGAGGCTTCACACAGTATCTAGTTTATGTTTGTAGACATTTTAAAACTATTTACAGCGATTTTACTTTTAATAAAAAACAACAACAACATAAAGAAGGGCATTCGTCTGTCCCGACAGAGAAACTGTATTTTTTTTTGTCATTTACACTTTCTTTAATTCATAAGTTATATTTATAGTTTCTAAAGAAACAAGAGTTTAAAAGGTGCAAACACAAAGAATTAGTTTGACATTACTTTGACTCCAGCTCCATCAAACAACAGCACTCTGCAAAAGTGATGCTATAAATAGTTTTTATTTATCAGTTAGCTTGAGACAAAGTTCAGTAAACAGCAAAAATGTGTTTAAAGTTTATGTGAAGCTAAAATGAGTGATGATGGTGATGATGATGATGATGATGGTGATGATGATGATGATGATGGTGATGATGGTGATGATGATGGTGATGATGGTGATGATGGTGATGATGATGATGATAATGATGGTGATGATGATGGTGATGATGGTCACTGCAGGCGTTTGTCCAGCTGGGAACGCCGGAGGACGCGGAGATGCTGGTGAAATATTACAGCGTGAACCTGCTGACCATCAAAGGAAGACCGATCCGCCTCAACCTCTGCACCAAGTACAAGACCCTCAAGTGAGTCACCTGGTTACCATGACGACAGCAGTCTGTTTATATGTGTGTGTGTAACACCGTCAGCACACACACACGTATCTGTGTGTGTAACTGTATGCAACCTTGAAATTCTCAATAACACTCTTAAATCTCTAATCTGTAATGATTCCTCATTAAAATGTGTAAAAACAACTAGACCAGACAGAAGCTTCTCTCCTGAGATCGTCAGGTTGTTGTCACTCAGGTCTAGATCTATGTTCTATATGTTGTTGAGTTGTGTTCTTACATTAATGTTCAAACCCAGAGAAATCTGTCATTTTAATCAAAGTAACGGATCGGGAGGGTTAACAGTTTACAACATGACGCCCACAAATCCACCGCACTGCCGGATCTGGTGTGAATGCAGCCTAAAGATAGAAAATAATCTGTGTATTTACAACAAAAAGCAGATGAAACAACAGGCGTGTTTTACTTTTTCAGCTGTGCTGCTCTTCACAACAGTTGAAGTGAACTATTAGACACAGAATTATATTACAGACCTTTAATCCAGAGTGTTGGTGAGCAAATATAAAGTGAAGGAGATAAAATCAACAAACAAAAAGCAGCGCTAACTATAGGAGCTTTGTCCTGACCTTATTATCACTGTTATTGTTATGCTTCTCTTCTTTTTCACTTCATCGTGACAAAAAAACAACAAAGATATAAAATAAATGCGACGTTCGTCCCGTTCTGTCTCGAACACTTTTCCACAAGTAAACATGATTTTCATATCAACGTATATCTCTGTTTTTACTTGTTTTCTATCAACACCAAACATAAACTGGCGTAGAGTTTCAAACCAGCGTGTTCGTACTGTGACTTTGTTTTTATGCTACGACGTCCTGAGCGGCGAGTCCTAAACGTTAAAGGCAAAGAATGAAACCATCTGAACACGACGTCAATAAATCTGATGTAATCTCATACATGCGTGTTCTGTGTTTCAGTGTGAACCGCAGGCAGGGCCGGTCAGCCGGAGACGGCCGGAACCGGAGGAGCAGCGGAGCGAACGCCTCCTCGTCCTCCTCTGGTACCAGAACCGCCACCTCCTCCTCTAAATCCTCCTCCAGCTCCAAGACCAGAGAGGAGACGAAGGACGAGAGCAAAGCGAAGCAGCAGCAGGAGGACGAGGAGGAGGAGGAGGAGGAGGTGTCTGGTGTGATGGAGGGGGAGGACGGAGGAGAGGAAGGGGAGGAGCAGGTATCCGATGGCGACATAGAGGAGGAGGAGCCAGATGTAAAGGAGGAGTCAAAGGACGGTCAGGAGGAGAAGGTGAGGAAGTCCGAAACATAAAAACACAGAATAAAACCTGGAAATGATTCCTGAACACGAACATGTGACGTAAACGCAGGTTCCTGACGGCGATGATGTCACCAGCGAGGCACCCAGAGGCGTGGGCGGGGCTAAAGGCGACGCCGACGCGGGGGCGGAGTCAGAGCCGACGGAAACCGAGCCGGAAGTCAAAGAAGAACCGAGCACAGAACCGGCAGAGAGTTCAGAGACGGCAGAGGGAGATTTACCGGAAGACGACGCGGTACGGTCTGATCACAACCAATCAGCTGCTATCAATCAATAACGATGCAATAAACATGATTACAGGACAGAATAATATTTATCCAGATGTGCGGACGCTCCTCTGGCGCCGCCGTCTGAGGTCCAGAGTGAAACATCTCAACAAGTCGTTGCCCAGACGATGAATTGACCTGCGTCTTAATGTCGGCTCCAAACTGACGATATAATATAAAGACTTCAGTGAAGCTCGATCGTCTGCAGCTCAAACTAATTAATGAATCTTGTTTTTGGAAACAGAAGCTGAGAAAATGATCTGAACTCGAGGTCCGTTTAGTAGTTCTGGAGCTTTTGACCGTTCCACAGGCTCTCATCAGATTTAATTTCCTTTTTTTAAATTTTGGAGATTGAAAACTAAAAATGTGACGTTTTATTTCTGGTGTTTGTTTCGTTGGCATCAGGAGGATCAGGACTTCCTGGAGAACATGGAGGACTTTGTGACGCTGGACGAAGTGGCGGAGGACGAGGACGAAGCGCACAGAGAGTCGGACGCCATCGGTACCTGATCACAACTATCGATCATTACTGATATGAAACAACAGTTAACTCTGAATGTTTTTAATTGTAAACACATAAACTCATTTTAGTGATTTTTAAAATGTCTCAAAACAAGTTTTACATGTAGTTTGAATGTGAGTCAGATCTAACATCATTCTTCTTCTCTTGTTCTCTGCAGACAACACAAGGAAAGGGGTCAGTATCTGTTGTACATGTACGATACTGTGTTATTAGTTTAATGGACGATCAGCAGTAAGATTAAAGTGTTGTTTTCTTCCTGTTGTGTCAGGGGATGAGGGTCGTCAACATCGTTGGCTTCAGACGAGGATTCAACTTCTCCAACGAGCTGCTGGGACTCGCCAAACCTTTTGGGAAACTGGTCAAACACCTGGTGCTGGACTTAAGACCTGAGGTACCAGACATCATACTGTCGACCAGTCCTGGAAAGAAAAAACAAAAGAGGAGTTTGATGAAAGTTCTGGGAATGTTTTAATGAAACATAGAGTCCACGTCTTTGTTGGCTGTGTCTCCTCTGAAACTCCAGAAGATCAGAGAATCAGAGAAACTGGTTCCAAATTATAAATCTGTGACCTCTAGATGTTTCTCAGGTCTTTGTCTTGGTTCTGTGAGGCTCCTGCTTATCAAACAGCCTTTATCTCCTGTTTGAGGAGACAAAAGTCCAGCCTGACATTTGTGGCTCAGGTCAGTTATGAAAGTATCCAGAACACGGGTTGTAGGCAGAAAACAAGAAAACGAGCCTCCATGTCTGCTGCGGCACCTCGAAACAGCTTTTAAACACTTTTTAAGCACTTTAAGCCAAGAAAATCTGTCCATGAGCTCCCGTAGGAGCAATTCAATTCAGTTCAATTTTATTTATATAGCGCCAAATCACAACACAAAGTCATCTCAGGGCACTTTTACATGGAGCAGGTCTAGACCACGCTCTTTAATTTACAGAAAGAGAAACCCAACAGTTCCCCCCATGAGCAGCACTTGGTGACAGCGGGAAGGAAAAACTCCCCTTTAACGGGAAGAAACCTAAAGCAGACCCCGAGTGACACTCAGAGAGAGAGGTGGGGAGGGGATAACTATATATAGCAGCATAACTAAGGGCAGTCTAGGCCTATAGCAGCATAACTAAGGGCTGATCCAAGGCCAGCCTGGTCAGACCTAACTATAAGCTTTATCAAAGAGTAAAGTTTTAAGCCTACTCTTAAACATAGAGAGGGTGTCTGCCCCTCGGCTTATGTTTATGTTACACGTTGAGTCGAGTTGTTGCAGAAGTGTTTGAGGTCTGGTTCCTGTTGTGAAAGAGACTCTGTTCAGTCAAACATGTTGGCAGCACATTTATGTATATAAATGTGAAAACTGGACTCGGACTGAAAGCAGATGTGTTTGTTTGGTGTTCAGGCGTACCTTCAGTTTGCAACAGAAGAAGAAGCTCGAGCGATGGCCAAGTTTTACAACGGTAACGTCACGGCGACGGTGTGCGGTCGACCGGTGAGAGTCAGTCACTCCATGAGCTACCCGACCATCCAGGTGAACATCGCTTTCCTTATTTTCTTGATGATTTGTGGTATTTTTTTAATCATACATGTGGAGTTTGTGCTTGATGACTCTGTTTTGTGTTGTGCAGTGCGGCTCCAGTAAGGTGGTTTACATCGGTCAGATCCCCAACAGTAAATATTCAGACGAAGCCATCCTGAAGTTTGCACAGCCGTTCGGCAAAGTCAAGAAATATTTCCTCAACAGGATCAAGAGAGAGGTACGGAACCAGGACTGGACCGAGTCCTGAAGACACTTTTACTAAAAAACTAGTGTTTCACGATATAAAACTGTCTGTTTGTGTCGTCAGTGTTTCATCGAGATGGAGAAAGCCGAGGAGGCGGAGAAGATGGCTGAAGATTACAGAGCCAACCCGCCAAAGTTCAACGGGAAACGTCTGACCATCTACGTCAGCAGGAAGTACCGACAGCTCAAATACGGGTACGTTTCTTTTTCTGTGAAAGGAAATCATTTATCAAACATCAGAAGAACGTACACATGCACAAGGGTCAGTGTTAGGGTCCCTATTATATAGCCTGTATATTAATGATCTCCCTCAGCAGTGTGATGATTTATGCAGACGACACTGTTCTGTACAACACGCTAAACCAGCCGAGTTAGCTGCTGCTAAGCTAACAGTTGCACTAGAAAGGATCAATCATGTCTGAGTCTAAATGTAAACAAGACAGAAGTATGTTTTTCTCTAAAACTGACATAATTACTGATTTTAAACATTTCGATGTGACGCTGGATCCAAATTTGAACTTGTTTAAAAAATGATTAAAACTATAAAAGTACAACTCATTTTAATCATTAGGGCTGTAGTCAACCAAAGAAAATCTTGGTTGTAACGGGACAGAGTGCACAGTGAACTCAGCAGTCTGTATTTCTCTGGTTAGCGTCTTCAGGCTGGGCTAACCCATCATTGCTAACTCTGGAGCTAACCTTCACTTTTCCAGCATTTGGAGAAACAACAGACGTGACTTTTCATCATTTAAGTGACACACTGTAGTCTGTGCTGTACATTTACTGCCAGACTGACAACTTACCGCTAACCTTTTCGACAGAGCGGTTCACTCCCGTCCTGAACAGCTGCACAGACTCCCAAACACTAAATATTTCTGAATGATGGATATTTGTTGTTAATTCTGGCATTAAAACATATTTTTTGTCCTGGCGGGTTCTCGTTGATATAACTGTAGGAGAAACACTGATTCAGTAAATGTTCAGTACGTTTAGTAAACGCTCAGTAACCGTTGACAACAGTTAGACCCAGAAGTCTCCGTTAGTTTGGAAGAGTCCAAAGAGATGAAAACAGCGGGGGTGCAGCTATGATTCTTTCTCAGATGTCTTATTGATCACATGTTTGGTTCAAACTGGAGAAACAACCATAAAACCTCTTCAACTGAATCATCTCCATCACTGTAGAGTTCTGGACACAGTTTACTGTCAGATTTGTGTCCAGTTTATAAATGTTAAATGTGAGTTCTATCAGATCCTCCAGAATCTCATCTGAGTCTAGTTTACATTCATTTCTAATTGACGTTGTGTGTTTTGATTGTGTTTGACTACGGATGCAAATTAGCTTCAAATGTTGTAAAGTCACAGGAACTAAACTCCTGAAAGAGTTTATTATTGGATCTTGTTTTGCATTTTTTCTACACTTTCTTTGTGATTCTCTGCAGCCGTGATGTTATCTGAAATGAGTATTTATGAGCAGCAGTCAGACGTCGTATCAAGTTCAGGTGTGTTTGGAGGAAACGCTGCTTCCTGTTTAATCTGTTTTTGTTCCTTCAGACATCGATGTCCGAGCACAACGAAGAGAGAAAAAAGCAGCACGCCGCCAAAATCCTCCAAACATCCTGA
Source organism: Euthynnus affinis (assembly GCA_029490765.1). Taxonomy (NCBI): domain Eukaryota; kingdom Metazoa; phylum Chordata; class Actinopteri; order Scombriformes; family Scombridae; genus Euthynnus; species Euthynnus affinis. The sequence goes on along the minus strand of CM055846.1, from coordinate 1,023,402 downwards.
AGAACCTCCTGCCAAGAAACTCAAGGAGGAGAAGAAACCAACAGAGGAGAAGGAGGAGGAGGAGGAGGAGGAGGAGAAACAGACGGAGGAAGAGAAGAAAGGGGAGAAGGAGGAGGAGAAGAAGAAAGAGGAGGAGGTGCAGAGAGGTGAAGAGAAGAGAGAAGAAACGTCAGCAGAGAAGATTCCTGAAGCTTCTGATCAGAGTCAGAAGAGCTGCAACGTGAGTCGAAGTCCAGATGATGGCGCTAAACGAAGAGTCAAAGCTGTCACCTGATCAATGCTTCAGTTTAAAATAATAACTTATTTTATGAAGAACCTTTCAAAAAACAGTTATAAAGTGTTTTACTGTTTAAAACAAAGTAATAATAATAATAATAATAATAATAATAATAATAATAATAATAATAATAATAATAATAATAATAAAAGAGAATACAGAGTTTTTCCTCTAGTCTGTACATGGTGAATAACAGGAGATCCAGAACAGAACCCTGAGGGACTCCACGACGTAGAGGAGCATCACTGGTGACCAAAAACAGGTCACTGATAAAACTGGCAACTTAGAAATGTGTTTAAAATGATGTAAACTGATCCAGAGAGAGTTTCTGAGAGAGGAAGTGAATGGTGATGTGTTTAAAAGTGGCGAGGACGCCAGTAGACTGAAACATGTGGACCGTCTGTCTGCGTCTTCCAACACTGAAGCAGGTTTAAATGTTTGGTGTTTGTTCTGCAGGAGGTCAAACAGGAGGAGCAGGTGGAGGAGATGGAGATATCGGCCAATCAGAACGGACAGACTGAGGCTGCTCCGCCCGCTGAAACTAAACCCAGCGTGGCGTCTCTGCCGCTGCCGCCGTACGACCCCGACAACCCCATCGGTGAGCGATCAGCTGATCTATCGACCGACCGTCTGCCGCTCAGAGTTTGAGGTTAACAGCTGGTTCGGTTTGTCCGCAGGTGTCGAACATGTGAAGACGGGATTTTACTGCCGCGTCTGCTTCCTGTTTTACTCCAACGAAGACACGGCCAAGAAAACGCACTGCAGCAGCCAGACGCACTACGACAAGCTGCAGGTGAGACGTGGCCCCGCCCACACAGCGACACACCTGTCCACACCTGTCCACACTGTAACATCTGTCCTCGCTGAGTGATTGAAGTGAACTGATGTTTCTTGTTTGTTTTGTAGAAACATCTGGAGAAAGAACAGAGCAAAGCAGAGAAGAAGAAAGGGAAGAAGACGACTGTGAACTAGAACGAGTGGAAGTTTCTTTTCATTTTTAGTTTGTTGTTAAGTTTTAAGGTCCCGCGCTGAAGTCTCACAGCTGTTGCCATGGTGACGTGAGGCTCAGTCCCGCCCTCTCGGCAGCTTCGCCGTCACTGAAACACGTCGGAGTAGACGCAGCGTCGAAGGACGAACGTTAAACTAACTGAAACCTTTCAAAGCAAATCAAACACAACGGTGAAGAAATCGACACCGTTTTGCGTTGTTGACCAATCGCAAACCTTCCTGACGGCAGAAATGTGTTTCAGAGGACGCAGTCGCCAATATTTGACACAAACATGCAGATTAATTTCTCTTCCAGGTGTGACGAGGCTTCAGTCCGTCTGCATCTGATTGTCAGGATGGAGCTCGTTTCTTTCATTTCTTCATTAACAAAACTGTAAAAAGGAATCAAACAGTTTGAGGTTTTTGGGAGAGTTGCTTCCTGGAACTATTTGTTGACCAGCTGCAGCCTGAGCGGATGGATACACTGCTGTTTGTCAGGAAATAGTCCCAGAGTATAACTCTCACTAACAGCATGAATGTAGAAAAGGATCAGACTGAAATATCTCAGCTACGATTGAACAGTTGCTGTTAAATTAGTTTCACAGCATCATGAAGAATAATAATCTGACTCTTGGTGTAGCGCCATCATCTGGTCCAAATGTTAACCATTAAACAGATACCATGTGTTCCTTATTGATCTTTAAAAGCTGTTTGTGTAGTTTTAAATACGTTAATTCCTGAAATACTGAACTATTCCTTTAAACCTCTTTTCATCTTCACACAGAAGAAACTTTGAATGTTTTGTTGTTTGATGTCTGAATTTTTATGTTGGTGGATTATTGGGACGTTTTGTAAAATAAAACTTTCTTCACCTCTGGAGTTTTTGATTTAATTTGCAACAGAATCCTGAAACACTTTGATCAGAAAGTTATTTTACAGACTTTCTCCTCAGCTGAGTACAAAATTAAACATTTGAACCCCAAAAACTACAAATGATGTTTCTGTCAAAATGCAGTTTCAGTTTGATCTGATTTGAAATCAAACTGAAATAACTTGTTCCAGATGTTTCCAGCACATCTGGAGTCAGATTTGAAATCCTCGAGCAAAACGCTGAATCTCTTCAGGAAAAATGAGTTTGATGAAACCAACAGAGCTCAAAGACATCTTTAAAGTTCAGATGTTTCTGCTCAGGATTTCTGTCACAAAAATGTAAAAGTGTCTCATGACTTTTAGATTAAAGACGGTTTGTTGAGTCGACACGACATCATGTGACCAATCAGCTGATTCCTCTCAGGTCAGCTGTTCAGCTCGTCGAAAGCTTTCTGTCAGAATCAGCAGAAAGAAATAATGAAACTTTTCATTTCATACAAACACATGTAATACAGAGAGCTTCACTAAATGAAACAGGAACATTAAAAACAACAGAACATTTAAAATGAGGTTCAAATGTTTCTGTGTAAAAGCTTCTTTAAAAAGAGTTTGAAGTTGTAAGTGAGGAGTACATTCTCAACTCTACAGGGAAATAGTTTAGTTTTCATCATTCCAGTGATGGAAAACTGAAAACTACAAATCACAGAAACCATGTTGGACGATTTTTCCTCAGAAAGTGATTCTAATGAAGCTCACATGAAAATAAAGTTTGTATGAAGACAAAAAGAATCAGTGAATCTCTCAAAGACATGTCCAGACTTTCTGCAGTGATAGCTAATTTAAATTTAAGATCATTTTAATATCATGTAGAATGTAATTTAGCATCTTTCTCATGACCAAAGAATGATGGAAAACCAGTTGGAACAATATTTAATTACTTTCATTTCTCTTTGGGATTAATAAAGAACTCCTCAAATGATGTTCATGAATGAATAAACATTTATATCACATTTTGTCAGTAATAGCAGCTGTTTGTAACAATAACTCAGTAATATAATTAATCAATGAAGCTGCCAGAAGAAAACGGATCCATTAAACAACCTGTTCAAATATGTGAATGATGTTTTATTTGTTTACACTTACAGAAGATGATTAAGGCCACATGTGGAAAATGTTATGAGATTAATGTCATAATTCTGACTTAAATAAATATTCACATGTGGATTTAATCGTCTTCCTTAAGAATCAAACTGATTAGTTTTACATTAAAAATACATAGAAACACATGATCAGCTGTTTACTGACAGTTAAATAACTTAAAGTCCAGATTGTCTTTAAATACTTTAAAACCTTCAAATTTACACCATAAAGATTGATTTAATCAAAATGTTTTATTTTGAATTAAACAATAACTCTGTCTCTGATTGGCTGACATTCTCACCCTAACCAATCAGACCAATGAAGGCGACGAGTACTGGCCAATCAGAGGCAGAGTAGGGCGGGTCATGACGTCACCGTCATTCATTCATTTAAGTTTTTGAGAGTGGAAGAACAAACTGGTTTTACTGGTTTTAATGGTGACACGCTGTAAAGAGACACTTTGATTTCTGATGGTGAATTCAAAGACTTTGTTGTCATTGTGTTGTAAATATAAATGTGTTTAATAAGTGATTGTCTTCACAGCAACACTGTCTCTGTATTTGAACACTGGTGGAGTTTATTGATCCACAGAGAGCTGCTGAGGCTCAGTGACACCACTGGATCTGATTATTTCAAACATCTTCATTTCTTTTTAAAGCCTAAATGTTCCTGTTTTCATGTGTTGAAAGTGTGAGTGAAGCAAACAGCTCCTCCTCTGACAGGATGTGATGCTGTGAGTGAACAGCAGGTGGCAGCAGACGCTCTCTCTGGTAATTTTCCAGATGAAGTTTAGTTTCTCTTTCTGTTCTCGTCGTGTTGCAGCTTCTTTTCTCCGTCTAAAGGTATTTATTGTGACTTTATTGTGACTTTATTGTGTTTGTATTGTGACAGTTTTCAGTGTTTGACTCTTGAATGACTCTTTGTTCATCTTGTTAGTTTAGTTCCAGTAGAAACAGCAGAAATCTGTAGTTCAGAACTCTACTAACAGTCAACACAAATCAACATGCTGGAAGTTTTCCTCCATTTTAGTGTCACTGTTCAAAGTGTCCAATAACAGCTGACAGTACTGAGTGAAGTCCTGCATTCAACAATATATTGAAGCTCTGAGAAATCAAATGTAGTGAATAATGAAACGAGTGTTTCTCTCTGACATGTGGAGGAAAACAAATTGTGTTTTTTTGAAAGTGTTTTCAAACTGTATTAGTATAGATGAGCTGTCTTCCTTGACACCATTTTAATGTCTCTCTCTCTGGTTATTTCCTGTTGAAGTTTACTTCCTCGTTCTTTCTCGTCGTGTCGCAGCTTCTTGAACAATTACAGGTTCAACCTGGAAATGTTTTATGTTGCCCTGAAAACATAAAGAGTCATTTCTGAGTCCGTGGAGTAAAATCTAAACTGTCTTTAAACACTTTAAACAAGAGTCTCTTTTAGCAGGAATCCAAAGGGGAACTTTAATAGTCGTTTTTTATCAGCAGCTTTCAGTTCTTCAGTTCAGTTCCTCGTTTCTCACACACCAGATAACACACACACACACACACACACACACACACACACAGATTTACTCTGCTCTCCATGGCGACCCGTGCATGACTTTGTGTGTTGGTATGTAAATTTGTAAATTTGTCAAAGTGAGCCTGTCAAAAGAGGCATTTTTGAACCGTAAGTCCTATCAGAAATCTGAGCAGACCAGGACCACCACAAGATCTTTCTGCACAATATTGGTGATCTTCAAGTCCCTAGACTCAAAAATGTTGACAGGAGAGCGAGAGAAAAAAGGGTGTCGGTTCAACTCTCCTCCTGAAATCTCCTCCTTAATTAATATGGGAGTCTATGGGACAGTTGGCCGGTAAACCCACAAAAGGGCTGACAGTTCAAATTCTGTTTGTGTCTGAGCTACGGTTGGCGATTTAAATGACAGAGCACAAGCGTGCCTACTACTGTGGAAAAAATTATTTGTGTAGACCAAAATATGTGGCTGAAAGGACGATTTATCCAGATATTTTTCAGAAAAATTTAAACAGCCTCTTCCACTCTAAGCGATGACATCACGCACTCTAGCTCTGAACATTCCAGCAATACACACTAATGTTAAACTCAAAATTTATCTAAAATTGCACATGAAACTTTAAAAGTCACAGATCAAGAAGTATAAAAGATATCAGAACATGAGTGAGTTGATCCTGTCCTGTAGCTGTGTTTCCACTGCTGTAATGCTGTTTTATTCACTTATAGTTATCTCAGCATTAAGGTCTGAATTATCATCTTCCTTTTTCTTAATTCTATCACAATTAACATTTAGCACTTCCTGTTTTCTCTTTTTATGAAGATCATCTAAGTGATTTTCACTGTGTGTAAAACTTTTCTCAACATATCAGCCTTTTCTTTATCTGTGGTAGCTTTTACTTGTCCGTCCTCTAATGTTGGAATATTGGTGTGTTTCCACTCATTTTCTTTAACATTTGCCAAACATCTCTTCTTTTTATTTCTCCACTTGTATTAGACCAGAAATCCCTCCATGCATTCTTTTTACAGGTCTTGATAACTCTACGAGTCTGAGCTTTTTTTCTTTCATATTCTAACAGCTCTTGGTTCATGTTGTTCCTCAATACTCTTAATGCTTTATTATGTTCTCTGACAGCTTTGGTGCTTTCTTATTCCACCATGGTACAACTTTCCTTCTCATCATTAATTCTCTTTATTGCTTCTGCATATGATATTTTATTGATTACTTTGTATTCTGAACCTCTTTTGCCTTTATCTGGACTGCACAACCCCCAAATGCAGCACTATGTTCTCCACCGCAGTTACACCATTTCACTTTCACACATCTTTGTTTACCTCAGTATTGTTGTGTCACATGACCTGTTCTTTGACAGTTGTAGCATCTTATATGGTTTGGAATAGATTCCCTTATTCCATGATTGATCCATCCCATTTTTATTTCTTCTGGGAGAGTGTTTTCAAACTGTATTAGTATAGACGAGCTGTCTTTCTTAACACCATTTTAGTCTCTCTCTCTCTCTCTCTCACCACATCCTCTCTTTCTGGTTATTTCCTGTTGAAGTTTACTTCTTCTTTCTTTTCTCGTTGTGTCGCAGCTTCTTTTCTCCGTCTAAAGGTATTTATTGTGACTTTATTGTGACTTTATTGTAACTTTATTATGTTTGTATTGTGACAGTTTTCAGTGTTTGACTCTTGAATGACTCTTTGTTCATCTTGTTAGTTTAGTTCCAGTAGAAACAGCAGAAATCTGTAGTTCAGAACTCTACTAACAGTCAACACAAATCAACATGCTGGAAGTTTTCCTCCATTTTAGTGTCACTGTTCAAAGTGTCCAATAACAGCTGACAGTACTGAGTCAGTGTTCACAGATCAATAACTTCCAACATTTGTCTTCTTTATGGAGAAAAACAACAACCTGCTCTGTCTGTATTAGTGACAGCTTCAAGTTCAAATCACTTGATTTGTTATTTACAAGAAGAAGAAACACAGAGAACACATGTGGCTCACATGCTGAGTACAAATAGAGTTACAGTCCATAAAAAGTACAAACAGGTCAAAATATCTTCATGTCCAACATACAGAGTGTGTGTGTCAGTGGTGGAGGAAGGGCTTAAATCTGGCTGCAGCTTTCAGACTAAAAGCATCTGGAGGAGGGAGGAGGCTGACTGGAGGAGCTATGAGCAGGACACACAGCTGTTTACTTTGAGGAGGTTTTTACACACCTGTGAGGTTTAAAAGAGGCCAAACACAGCTGGAATATACAAACCATTGGTAGTGATTCACACAGTAAAATATATAAAGGATATATATGTGTGTGTGCACATGTTAAATAAAATATAACAATTATGACATCATCACAGTGGGCGCGTTTGCCGCATTTGGGCAGTTTAGTTGCCCTGCTACTGCAGTAATTACGGTAGCCTTAATGCACTCTATCTGCTTTGACTGGCCTGCTGTAATTACTATAGTAGGAGTGCAACTGACTTTAAACAGCGGATGGTTTCCCGCTGTGCAGAGGAGCAACACCACGTGATAAATGTTTGTTTTTGTAAAACAACGTGTTGCACTACATATATTTAGTTGTCTGTGGATAAAATGTTCATTTATGTTGTTTCAGAATGTTTATTGTTCATTTCGAAGAAAACAGCTCTTACTGCTTAGATGCAACAGAAAATCATACATAATGTTGCTGCTATACGATCACATATTTTACACTAGAATGTGAAGGAATAGAAGACTGATAGCATTGTGATGTGAAGATGTATTTTATATTAGTCTTGTGTCTGGGTGCTTGCAGTTGCAGTTGCATGACACATTGTTGATGGTGACTGTGTGCTGCTGGTTTTTGTAGCAGAGTAAAGAGCGAGTCCTGTGTGGCCTGTTGTTCTTCCTGCACCACAGACATCTACCATAAGTCCACAGAAAGACACACCCCGTCACACGGCCCTGAATCTATCTGATGAGGATCTATACTGTCTGTCAGTGTTTGACTTTAGCTGTTCCAGCTTCTTTATTCCAAAGGTCAGCGCTGTGCTGGGATCATATTTCTTTACAGTCACTTCTGGTTAAAGATGAATCCAGAGTTGAGACTGTTTGTGAACCAGCTGACATTTGAAATGTTCCTGCTGTGAGTTACATGTTTGTTCTTCCTACGTTTGGTTTCCTGGTTGAAGCTGCTGATTAATTTCAGCTTCACTCATCAGCTTGATGAAAATGATTTTCAGCATCTAAAGGTAACGTAACCAACAGGTTTCATCATGTTTGTGTCAGCGGGGGTTAAAATGATGTGACACCAGTAGAGATGGTGCTAGTAGTGATTTATTATGTTGCTTTGTTGAATACTGCTGGAAGCTTTGAAACCTCGTTAATCCTCTTTGACTCTAATTAGCTTTGCTAACAAGATGCTGTTTAGGCAACAGAAACATCAGGAAACTCTGGAAAAGCTTCATTAGTCAAAATTCAGCCTGTTGACACACTAAGTGGCCAGAAAAATAGAAACACCTGAATAATACAATGAAATACAACAGTGATGCAATAAGTGTTGAGTTTTGTTGAGGTTCATTGGTTCTGTGGTTGTTTTGGACTTAATTATGTTGAAAGATGTTTCCAATATTTAGTGGAGCTCATTTTCATAAATAGAGGAGAGAAACTTATTACAAACACCTGGACAATAAAAGACAATCCAGTACAGCTGTTAAACGGGCCAGCAGCACTTGGACTATTCTGCCCCCCCTCCCTCTCAGAGTGGTATGTTCCATCTCTGCAGCTCATCAACATGTTCAGGACACTTTTTATTTTCAAGGATTGAAGATAATTAAGTTAAAATTGTGTGTTACTGTCTTTGGTTTGGACTGTTGTGTGCATCCATCAAACTGTGAATAATCTGAGTCAAATATTAATGTAGTTACATGAATATTCATCCTTTACTAAGATCAGTATTTCATTAATTAATTGTAATTAATTATAATGGTATTATAGTAGTTTTTATTGGCTGCTACTGCTGGTGGTGTTGATCAGGATCAATCAGATCAATGAGTGTCTGCAGTGTCAGCAGCTTCCTGTGCTGAGCCTTTACTAAATATTACTGCATTCATCCTGCATTTTTCCATCATTTCAGTGGAAATCTTGTTGTATTGTTGAGTTTACATTTAATCAAGAATCAGACTAGTAGTTTCCAGCAGTTAATGTGAATATCTGTGAATCATTAACCTGATATATTGATCAGGTTTAATGGTGGTGTAAGGACACACAGACACACCTGTATTATACAACCTGTTGACTCTCCTTTAAGGTTATAAAGTTTGATCAACTGGAACTTTTGGACTATTTATGATCTGATCAGTCAATCATTGACGGCCCATTCATTCACCTTTAAACTGGTGTATATTTTATAACCAGTTATAACCAGTATCATGCTGTTAGTGAGGGAGACTTTGGTTTGTTACATACTGTGCCCTTAAAATAACAGTGAAACATTGACTTCAAATCAGGTTTATGTTGGTCAATCGCTCTCTGCTGCCTCAAGATAGCAATGCAACAACAATGCATCTGACCACACTTTACTTTTAAACCAACACACCCATTTGGTGCACTAGTGGCCAAAAGTGTTATTGCTATTTTACCAACGTGGGTGTTGGGTGGGAAAATGAGAACTGTGTCGGCTTCAAATAGCAAAGAGACTTCCACTGTGCTTAGCGCCGCTGTGCACCGGGCGTAAGATAGGACCCAAAGAGTCATTTCTGAGTCCATGGAAGATTTGTATCAGCAGCGTTCAGTTCCTCTCCAACAGCCACAAGGAACAAGCTGTTCCTCTTCATCAGAAGTCTTCCTCAAAGCTAACAGGAGGAAATCACATCAGCAGGTGATTTAAAGCTAGTGAGAGCAGAGAGGGAGCAAACAGTTCTCACAGGTTAACTTCCACAGCTACAACCATCTGAACCTTTTAATAAACATTACTGTGTTCTAGCTTTAATACACAATACTAACTATAGCTCATTATAACTTTTATTAAAAGCAAAACACACATTACTCCTAAACTATGAAATCTAAAGCAACACATTCCTTTGACATTTAGCTTAAAACAGCAGGAACTAAGTGAGTTTACATTCTGGACACAGAGGGAACTTGTACATGTTCTTACCAAAGTCCACCTAGCATGGTGGCTAATTAGCAATTAGCTTCATTCACTATTAGCAGTTAGCATGCTAATAAACATTAATTAACACCATACATTTCCCTTCAAGCCATTCTGTGTGATCCTAGGATGGCAAAGTCAATGGCTGACCCTGATATTCTTATCCTAACTCTAACCAATCCAACCAGTGAAGGAAACAAGTACTTACATGTATATTCATCCTTTACTGAGATCATTATTTCATTCATTTTATTTATTATCAGTAATTAATTATAATGATATTATAATAGTTTTTATTGGCTGCTACTGCTGGTGGTGTTAATCAGGATCAATCAGATCAATGAGTGTCTGCAGTGTCAGCAGCTTCCTGTGCTGAGCCTTTACTAAATATTACTGCATTCATCCTGCATTTTTCCATCATTTCAGTGGAAATCTTGTTGTATTGTTGAGTTTACATTGAATCAAGAATCAGACTAGTAGTTTCCACCAGTTAATGTGAATATCTGTTAATCATTAACCTGATATATTGATCAGGTTTAATGGTGGTGTAAGAACACGCAGACACACCTGTATTTTACAACCTGTTGACTCTCCTTTAAGGTTATAAAGTTTGATCAACTGGAACTTTTGGACTATTTCTGATCTGATCAGTCACGTCAGAGGTGGTCTGTGATTTCCAGGAAGCCAAGTGTGTGAGAGAAGCTGCTGTTCTCTTTCTTTGAACTGTTCTTCTGTCCTCACTAAGTGTTTAGTCACACAACACACTTCCAGTAAAGGTTGAAGACAGCAGTTTGCCTTTAAAGCTTTTAATGGAGGAAAAATGTGAAAACAGTAACAAACAAATCCAATAATATTATAAATCTGAAACAGATGAGATACAATAAACCAGAGTGAGAACAAAGGTGTTTGTCAGTAGTTAATATAGAAGACAGATACAAGATTCAAAGGAAAAAGATCAAAATACAGAACAGTTAGTCCAACAGTAAAAATGAGTGAGAGGGTTTTATTAGCAGCTCATTAGCCTCAGACAGCTCGTATGCTGCTAGCTTGGAAAGCATCTATGATGTAAAGAGAATCTACAGATGATGCAGCAACAAGAACATTTAGAGGGAGAATAAAAGATGCCTGTCAGTGTTTGCTCTGCTCAGTTTGAATGAAATGCTGGATGTTAGCATGTCAGTTAAACTAGCTGCTATAGAACTGTGTCAGCGTGGGTCGCTGCTAACACACAACACCCAACTGAGACCATGTGCTGGCTGAACAATAGTGACATCACAAACCAACAAATGACCTTCAATCTACTTGTTTCAACAACTGTTGTATTTGACTGCAGTTGAGTTTCCTCCATCACTGGGTGTATTTCACAGCATCAGAGACAATAATGAATGTTACCTCTGTGCCACCCATTGTTCCACATCTGCACTATTTTAACACTAATTCCAACAGTCAACCTTTCACTGTCTGTTGTTACTCTGAAACATTACCTGCATATAACATGTAATATGTGCATCAATAATAATAAATGAGACTCAAATAAATACACAGCTGACACTGAGTGTTAAAGGCTCAATGTATGATGCTGCTGCTTTTCATAAATGAATGAAATAGATTATTAATAATATGCTGTTTAGTTGTGTTTAATGTTGAGCAGTAAAAGTAAAGCATGTTTTAATAGATGTTCTGCAGTGAATTTATTGTTCATCAAACAGTAAAATGTGCTGCAGTTATATTAGGAACACTGTCACTAGCTAGCAAGTCAACAACAGCTCACCAACCTGACAGATACACATTTTATCAGCTTTCAACACGTCACTAACTGCACTTAAACACAGTCATGTGATTCTGTTCTGACAGCTTTGACATCAAATCAACTCAAACGCTTTCAAACAGTCTTGAGTTTGTTTGTGTGAAACATTTTATTGATTGTCAGAGAAGTTTAGTGTCAGTATGAAGGGTCGCCCCATTCAGTCACCTTTAAACTGCTGCATGTTTTAATAACCAGTATCATGCTGGTAGTGAGGGAGACTTTGTTTCACAGCTGGTATGGTTAGTGATTAACAGCTAATAAAAAGTCATCAATAATATTCTCTGAAATCTTTCTAAACTATATCACAGACAAACTGTTGAAAACATCTTTTCATTGATGATATTCAGTATTTGAACCAAACTAAGAGCTGCAGCAATAGAAACAAAAGTTTATGTTGCTGCCAAACCTTCATTCAGTATCTTTATACTATATCAATATAAAATCAATGTCACATTATATAAACTACAAAGTGAATCACTGTCATCAAAACACAGTAAACTCTGTTTGTGGAATAATGACAGAGTTTAAACTACAATGTGATGCCTCATCACAGGAAGATCTTTGTTCTGCTGTACAGAACTGCATTTAGTGTTGAGTCAGACAGATTGTTCTCTCTTATTCTGCCTGTTTTCATCTTTACTGGAGATGATGATGATGATGATGATGATGATGATGATGATGATGATGATGATGATGCTCCATTAATTCAACCATAAATCATGGAGACGTCTGTACTTTGATCCTTATAATCTAACGCTGATTGACAGACAACATTCCCTCAAGATAAAATAGAATATAACACAGCTGTAGCAACTATAACAGAACCATAAATAAAGATGAATGTAAATAAAAATATGATGCATTGATGCTCTGAAATACAAACATTCATGTGATCTTGTGGCTCCTTCTAATCTCCTCGGGGATAAAAGAGAGAGAACACGTTTAGTGTCTGACAAACTTCACAAGTTTTGTCTCCACTGATATTTGTGAAAATTGTTGCATCAGTATCTTTATGTTTATTCACTAAATCATCAGTTGAAATACATGTCAGGCCTCTGAGTGTGATATGCTGCTTAACTGTTATTAATCAATAAAGTGTCATTCACTACAATCTCTAATGAAAACAGCAAGAAGTACAAATGAGTCCATAGAAAAGCAGAGTCCTCAGACTGATGATGAAGGACTGATGAAGGAGAATCAGCAGCAGTTTCTCTCTCTGTGTTTCCTCTGCAGGTGAAGCTACAAAGACTCTGTGACTGGATGTGGATCTGAATTCACCTGCTGACTGTTTTTATTTCTTCTGCCACACAGCTGACTCCACCAGCAGCTCATCTCCATTAAATGTGCTCTATAGTGGTAAATGAAAAGCCAACAGAGAACTGGAACCTTCTGAAAGTCAAACATTAAACATTAAACCTCAGTGGAAATGAAGAATAATGTCTTACTTTGCTGCCATCTGCTGGTTGAATCAAGAATGACGCCGTTGTAACTGCAGTGCTGGTGTGATGTGCAGCTTGTTGTAATGAATGAGCTTGTTGTTGTGTTTGTGTGAAGGTGTTTCTCTGCTATGGATCAGTGTGAGGACAGAGAGGAGGGAGTCCCTCCCTCTAAAAGCTCTCTGTGTGGGGAACATGACAGCCAGACCAAAGCTCAGAGGTGAGATGAGGATCTCTAACTGTCCATCACTGTTCTCCACTCACATCACTCCACCATCATTATTCACACTCAAAGCTCTGTGTGTGTTGTGTTGAAGAACAAAGAAGCAGCACAGACCAGACTCTGCTGGACCTGGACCTGGACCTGGACCCAGCTGTGTGTCCATGAAGAGTGACCGGTCAAAGGATGATTTCATTGGTTTTAAAGGAGGACGTCCATCGACTGATCATATGTAAGCTATAGCCAACTTTAAATAGACTTTCATTTTCATTTCTATCCAACATGCACATTTATCAGAGCTGTTGTTGTTTCAGGATCCAGCAGCAGAGACCAGACTCTCCTGGACCTGAACCCAGCTGTCTGTCCTTTAAGAGCGACCATTCAAAGGATGATTTCATTGGTTTTAAAGAAGGACGTCCATCTGCTGATCAGATGTAAGCTGTAACTGACAGTAAACGTCGGGTTATGTTAGAAAAGAACTGGTTTGTACGACGTCTTGTCCGACCACGTCAGTGAAAAGCCGGCCGTCATAGAGAGGGAGGAGACGTGATAATCATTTAAATATGGAGATAACAGATCACATGATCAGACAGTCTCTCCTGGAAGACATTCATGGTGTTGCACTCAGTTGTTCATATGAAAAGTGACATGATATGATTTATTTATACATTACAGACATAAAAAACATGTTAAAGTGAAAACATTTATTTCCAACATGATCCCAAAATGTTAAAAGACAAAACACAAGACAAACAAAATAAAACTAAATCACCACAAATTAAATAAAATAATAAACTCTCACATCAAAACACAAAGTACAACAAAGACAGTTTGATGGCTGAAGTAAAACTGGAATCGCAGATTTCATTATAAACCTGTGACCATGTTCCATAAATAAGTCCTGACCTGACTTCTATAAGCTCCTCTCATGTTGAACAGCTGGATGTGTAACAGGAGGCTGTTCCACAACACGGCAGCAGCTTAAAAAAGGAACTTCTGGCTACATTATTCACTGGAGGGACTTTATATGAACACACACTGGCCCTGGTGTTATAGCCATGCTGAGTATGTTCCATTGTTATCTGTGAAGTATTGAGGAGCAAACCCATTGATAATGTTGAACATATGATGCAGCTTCTGTTGTTCTACTCTGAGCTGTACTGGCAGCAGTCCTACACTTCTGAATTCATCACCAACATCAGTTAAAGAGGAAACATTTAATAAATACTGAATAATATTATTTTGCATCACCTGCAGTTTGTTCCTAAATTCAGATGTCAAACCACTGAACCAATCAGAACAGGCAGAATCAAACTGATGCTGCACCAATGAGGACACGAGAAGTTTCTCAACAGAAAAGTCAAAAAGAGTCTTAGTCTGTGAAACAGGAACTGAAGTTTTCTGCCACTCTTAGATAATATTTGATCAACAACAGATTCACAGGACAGTGACTGGTCCAATATTATTCCTAAATATGAGACAAAATATTATAAAATTTCAGTTTCATTACAAAAGATTTTCAATGTATTTTGTTCCAAACAGGATTAACTGGGTTTTATCCAAATGTATTGAAAGCTTGTTATCTATGAGCCACTCTCTCACACTTTCTGATTCATTACTAAGAGTTGTGAATTTCACTGACATCATTCCCAGATACCAGTAATGCAGAATCATCAGCATACAGCAGCAGCTTGCATGTCACAGCAGCTGTTGTATCATTTATATACATAAGAAATAAAAGAGGCCCTAAAATAGAACCATGCAGCACCACACATGTAATATCCTGAGGTTCTGATAGAACCACTTCAACATCACAGACTTGAGTTCTTCCTGTAATGTAAGAAATAAACCATTTTACAGCAGTATGTCCAAACACCATGCACTGTAACTATGGCAACGGTACAGAATGATTGACTGTGTCAACAGCTTTCTGCAAGTCAGCATAATTTCCTCCATCAAGGTTTTGTCTAATAAAATCAATCAAATGAATCAGACAGGTGTCAGTAGAGTCTGCTGCTGTAAAGCCAGACTGAAGCTCAACAACAAACTGTGTCTGACTAAATACTCCTCAACCTGCTCAAACACAACATACTGGGAGCTGCCCAGTTCAACCAGTCTGATACAAGCAGACACTGAGCAGCTCCACTGGAGCAGCTGGAGGTTGTAGCTGCCTTGCTCCAGGGCACTTCAGCAGTGTACAGTGAGGGAGGGAGAGCTGTATGGAGGGTTGTTCAGAGCTGTTGGGACTAAACCAAACTGACTGATGAAGCAAAACACTGAGCTGAAAGCTACAAACAGACTGAGCTGTTGATTCTCAGTGGGATCAGCAGGACTAGTAAAGCTTTACCACTACAGGGAGTCATCTGATTCTCTGTTCACATCCAAATATCACTTGATGGACCTTTAGCTTGTGTTTGTCTCTGTGTGGACAGACATAATGTGAGCTCATTCTTCATGATTCCTCCACAGAGTGGACCAGGAGAGCTCAGAGGTTCCCAGTGGTCAGTCTGCCCAGCAGCATCAAACACACCTGGACTCCATATTTATGGTCTGTACATGTACAACAACTACTTTTACATCTATTCTGTTCACAATCATCTCCATGCTGCACTTTGTAGACCAGTGGATTGTCAGTCTGTCCAACATGGATCTGATGTTTGCTTCATGATTTCAGTTTGATTGTGTCATTCATATAGTATTCTGTTCCAGCTGCTGGAGGAGAACATCGTCACTTTTGTGAAGAACGAGCTGAAGAAGATGCAGAAGGTTCTGAGTTCAGATTACCCAGAATGCTTAGAGAGTCAGAGGGAGGATGAGGAGGTGTTGGATGGTGAGGAGGAAGAGCAGAGGAGGAGCAGCAGAGACGCATTTCTGAAGATCACACTGCACTTCCTGAGGAGACTGAAGCAGGAGGAGCTGGCTGACCGTCTGCAGAGCAGTAAGAGGATTTCTATAAAGATTTAACATGATGGATGAATGAGACATTTACTGATGTCTCAAGAGATGGAGGAAAATATTTGAAATATTTACTATATTTATTTACTATTCAGTTATTGATTCTATTTTCTGTTTGTTCATACAGGATCTCCTGCCAAGTGTCAACATAAACTCAAGTCTAACCTGCAGAAGAAGTTCCAGTGTGTGTTTGAGGGGATTGCTAAAGCAGGAAACCCAACCCTTCTGAATCAGATCTACACAGAGCTCTACATCACAGAGGGAGGGACTGCAGAGGTCAATGATGAACATGAGGTCAGACAGATTGAAACAGCATCCAGGAAACCAGACAGACCAGAAACAACCATCAGACAAGAAGACATCTTTAAAGCCTCACCTGGAAGAGATGAACCAATCAGAACAGTGATGACAAAGGGAGTGGCTGGCATTGGGAAAACAGTCTTAACACAGAAGTTCACTCTGGACTGGGCTGAAGACAAAGCCAACCAGGACATACACTTCACATTTCCATTCACTTTCAGAGAGCTGAATGTGCTGAAAGAGAAAAAGTACAGCTTGGTGGAACTTGTTCATCACTTCTTTACTGAAACCAAAGAAGCAGGAATCTGCAGGTTTGAAGAGTTCCAGGTTGTGTTCATCTTTGACGGTCTGGATGAGTGTCGACTTCCTCTGGACTTCCACAACAATGAGATCCTGACTGATGTTACACAGTCCACCTCAGTGGATGTGCTGCTGACAAACCTCATCAGGGGGAAACTGCTTCCCTCTGCTCGCCTCTGGATAACCACACGACCTGCAGCAGCCAATCAGATCCCTCCTGAGTGTGTTGGCATGGTGACAGAGGTCAGAGGGTTCGCTGACCCACAGAAGGAGGAGTACTTCAGGAAGAGATTCAGAGATGAGGAGAGAGCCAGCAGCATTGTCTCCTTCATCAAGAGATCACGAAGCCTCCACATCATGTGCCACATCCCAGTCTTCTGCTGGATCACTGCTACAGTTCTGGAGGATCTGTTGAAAAGCAGAGAGGGAGGAGAGCTGCCCAAGACCTTGACTGAGATGTACATCCACTTCCTGGTGGTTCAGGCCAAACTGAAGAAGGTCAAATATGATGAAGGAGCTGAGACAGATCCACACTGGAGTCCAGAGACCAGGAAGATGATTGAGTCTCTGGGAAAACTGGCTTTTGAGCAGCTGCAGAAAGGAAACCTGATCTTCTATGAATCAGACCTGACAGAGTGTGGCATCGATATCAGAGCAGCCTCAGTGTACTCAGGAGTGTTCACACAGGTCTTTAAAGAGGAGAGAGGGCTGTACCAGGACAAGGTGTTCTGCTTCATCCATCTGAGTGTTCAGGAGTTTCTGGCTGCTCTTCATGTCCATCTGACATTCATCAACTCTGGAGTCAATCTGCTGGCAGAAGAACAAACAACATCCCAGAAGTCTGAGAGAAGAGGAGACAAATCCTCAGTGACACATTTCTATCAGAGTGCTGTGGTCGAGGCCTTAAAGAGTCCAAATGGACACCTGGACTTGTTCCTCCGCTTCCTCCTGGGTCTTTCACTGCAGACCAATCAGACTCTCCTGCGAGGTCTGCTGACACAGACAGGAAGTAGCTCACAGACCAATCAGGAAACAGTCGAGTACATCAAGAAGAAGATCGGTGAGAATCTGTCTACAGAGAGAAGCATCAATCTGTTCCACTGTCTGAATGAACTGAATGATCGTTCTCTAGTGGAGGAGATCCAACAGTCCCTGAGATCAGGAAGTCTCTCCACAGATAAACTGTCTCCTGCTCAGTGGTCAGCTCTGGTCTTCATCTTACTGTCATCAGAAAAAGATCTGGATGTGTTTGACCTGAAGAAATACTCTGCTTCAGAGGAGGCTCTTCTGAGGCTGATGCCAGTGTTCAAAGACTCCAGCAAAGCTGTGTAAGTACCCAGACAGTTATTGATTGATTGATTGAAAAGATATTCAAAGAGATTTTTTAAGAGGGGAGAAATATAAATGTGTCATTTAATATTTTTTCCAATTGTATTCTTCAGACTAAGTGGCTGTAACCTGTCAGAGAGAAGCTGTGCAGCTCTGTCCTCAGTTCTCAGCTCCCAGTCCTCTAGTCTGAGAGAGCTGGACCTGAGTAACAACAACCTGCAGGATTCAGGAGTGAAGCTACTGTCTGTTGGACTTCAGAGTCCACACTGCACACTGGAAACTCTCAGGTCAGGATTCATCAATCTGTTCAAGTGATCACCAAACTGTAATTTATATGAGTAGATAAACACCTGGTCTATATTCAAGTTATTTTCAGATCAGTTGTGTGTTTATAGTTTTTAACTTTCTATTTATATATTTTTATTAGTTTTGTTCTGTCTCTGCTGTTGGAACCTGAAATATCAGAAAAGAGTTTTTAGATCCACAAACTGAATGAAGAACTGTGTAACTGGCCTAAAGTAAAACACATACAGACAGTTATTCAGTGAACAGATTTGAATGGTGGTTTCTTTTAATTTCACAGCATTATCTGTGCTGGAATGATAGTGATTTTTACTCACCATGGTGATATGACAGTGAATCCCAGCTGTTATGTGGTTAACCACCAATTAATTCTTGTTTTGTTTCAAACAAACGTAAAACTCTGGATGATTCCTGAAACTGAATGGAGTCAGAAATGTTTCCTTACTGTTTTTCCACAACGTTCAGTCCTCATATGACACATTAGTTGGGATTGTTCTGTATTCAACTGTGAGCATCTGTCACCTTCAGCTCTTCATCTAATCAGCGCAATGTGGTTGTTTCTTCTTTTACTATTCTTTTATTTCGATCTATTTTTATGCAGTGAAGAGTTAGCAGTCCCTGACATCATGTTAACTTAGGTTACAGGAAGCTGGAACAACTTCACAGTAAAAGCCATTTGAATTTAGAAGTAGTTACTGAAAGTATTAAGTTTAACTCTAAAAATCACAGAAACACATTGGTGATGACAGTAATAAACACATGTGATCTCAGATCATGTGATGTGTGTCATTTTGTGTCTGCAGTCTGTCAGGATGTCAGATCACAGAGGAAGGCTGTGCTTCACTGGCCTCAGCTCTGAGCTCCAACCCCTCCCATCTGAGAGAGCTGGACCTGAGCTACAATCATCCAGGAGACTCAGGAGAGAAGCTGCTGTCTGCTGGACTGAAGAATCCACACTGGAAACTGGACACTCTCAGGTATGGACAGACAGGCGGAAACTCTCAGGTATGGACAGACAGGTGGACAGTCTCAGGTATGGACAGAGTAACTTTGTTCAAAACCTAAAGACTTAAGTTCAAGAAAGTTAGATTCCTGTGTCAATATCCGGTCTAATTTCTCACTCAGGAACTCCTCCACTGCTGCTGTGCTGCACAGGCCAGATCCGCCCTCCTGTTTAGCTCAACAACAGTCCTTAACAGTCCTATAGAGAGTCCTTCAGGGCTGCAGAAGCAGCTATCTACTGCTCTAAATTTGAAAAAAAGAAATTTTGTTGTTGAAGGGGCCTAAATAAGACGTAATGTTTTACTGATGTGTTTAAAAATCTAGTTTACAATATGCATTATGATTTATTTTCTAATATGCTACTCTATCAATTTAGCTATATCTCACCAGTCTTCTTCTCTTAACAATTCCTCACACTCATGTACGTTACAGTTGTAGAGAATTGAAGGAATGATGTCAATATTACATTCTGGTTGTTGATTGGTTAGAGAGGACAATCATCATTTTATGTGTCTTGGCCAATCACAGATTAGCATGAAAAACATGAAATTGATGTAAAAGATCCCACCCTGAGGAGGACAGCAGGAGCCTGTCCTATATATATATATATATATATATATAAAAATCACCCCGTGGGGGGTGGTGTGTCTTCCTCAAGCTTGGGTCCTCTACCATGTTACTGTGAGACAAAAAGGCAGATGTGTATGAGTTACTAACAAGCAGCTACTAACAGCAAACTGATATTTATAATAATATAATAATATAATAATAATAATCTTTATTTATATAGCACCTATTAAAAACAAAGTTTACAAAGTGCTTTGACAGCAACAGCAGAAAAGCAAAACTAAGACATAAAACAAAAAACAATCAAAAGGTCAATCAAGAAATTATAAAAGTTTTAAAATACAGATGGCAGTCATAAAAGGTTTAAAACACAGATGATTAAAAGATGATTAAAAGACAACATCACATAAAAGCCAGTCTGTAGAAATGCGTTTTAAGAAGTGATTTAAAAGAAGTTACTGAATCTGCAAGCCTTATCTCCTCAGGCAGGTCGTTCCAAAGTTGAGGGGCTCTGATCGAAAAAGCTCGGTCACCTTTAGATTTGAGCCTCGACTTTGGAAGGACCAGAAGGGCCCCACCCGAGGATCTAAGGCTGCGGGCTGGCTGGTACGGGGTCAACATGTCTGTTATATAGCTTGGGGCCAGACCTAGACGTGCTTTAAAAGTGATCAGTAAAATCTTAAAATCAATTCTAAAACGAACAGGGAGCCAATGGAGTGAAGCTAAAATCGGAGTGATGTGCTGCTGTCTGTTAAAACCAGTAAGAAGCCTAGCTGCTGCGTTCTGGACTAGTTGGAGGCGAGACAGGGATTTTTGTGTAATGCCGGAAAGGAGGGAGTTGCAGTAATCAAGTCTGGAGAAAATGAATGCGTGGATGATTTTTTCAAGGTCAGACTGGTAGAGCATTGGCTTGATTCTGGATATGGTTCTGATGTGGAGGAAGCAGGACTGGACAACTTTGTTGATGTGAGGTTTAAAACTTAAATCAGGGTCAAACAATACTCCCAGATTTCTGGCGGTGGGCTTCATGTAGGTGGAGAGGGGCCCGAGACTGATGGGGTTGTTTGGGTTAGGGGGACTGAACAGGATAACTTCTGTTTTTGAATTGTTGAGTTGAAGGAAATTTTGTGCCATCCAACAGTTGACGTCACTTAGACAATCTACAGCAGCAGCTAGGCTTCTTGGGTCACCGGGTCTCAGGGGAAGGTATATCTGTGTGTCGTCTGCATAGCAATGAAAAGAAACATTGTGTTGCTGAATGATTTGACCAAGTGGCAGCATATAGATAGAAAATAAAATTGGACCTAAAATAGAACCTTGTGGTATACCACTGGTAATGTTGGCTGAGGAGGAAGTAAAATTACCAATGGTGACCGAGAAGGTTCTTTCTAAAAGGTAAGAATAAAACCAATCA
Organism: Euthynnus affinis; assembly: GCA_029490765.1. Classification (NCBI taxonomy): domain Eukaryota; kingdom Metazoa; phylum Chordata; class Actinopteri; order Scombriformes; family Scombridae; genus Euthynnus; species Euthynnus affinis. Next base: position 1,001,858 of record CM055846.1, on the reverse strand, counting down.
AGTGCAGTGTCCTTGATGCCCACCCAGGTTTTAAGACGGTCAATTAAAATAGTGTGGTCAACTGTATCAAAAGCAGCACTTAAATCTAAAAGAATTAAAATTGCGCTCTCTCCTCTGTCGGCTGCTAAAAGGAGGTCATTAGTTACCTTGAGGAGGGCAGTTTCTGTGCTATGTAAAGCTCTAAAACCAGACTGAAATTTCTCAAAGATATTGTTTTGACACATAAAAGCTAAGAGTTGGGTTGAAACAACCTTTTCTAAAACTTTACTTAAAAAGGGAAGTTTAGAAATTGGTCTAAAATTATTAAAAAGAGAAGGCTCAAGATTGGGTTTCTTTAAAAGGGGTTGCATAACAGCATGTTTAAAAATAGAAGGATAAAATCCATTTATGAGGGAGCTGTTGATAATTGATAAAATACTGGGGCCAACTGTGTCAATAACCTCTCTGAGAAATTTTGTTGGGATAGCATCAAGACTGCACGTGGTGGGCTTCATATGGGCTATGATATCAAATAAAAATGACAGTGAAATAGGATTAAAATGACTAAAATGACAATTGACGTCCCTACTGATATGTAAAACATGGGCTGGAGGTGAGATTTGTTGTCTTATCTCCATGACCTTTTCACTAAAAAATTTTAAAAACTTTTCACAGGTTTCTTGTGATGCATCAGTAAAATGACAAGTGGAGGGTGTGAGGACTGAATCTATTGTTGAAAATAAAATCCTGGGGTTGGAACGATTTGTTAAAATTAAATTAGAAAAAAATGATCTTTTTGCTTCTTTAACTGCGTTTTGATAGCTGGTCATTGCATCTTTCCAGATCTGATAAAATACCTGTAAGCCTGTTTTTTTCCATTTGCGTTCTTTTTTCCTGCAGTCTCTTTTTAATTTGTTAGTGGATTCATTTAGCCAGGGTTGTGGTTCTGTTTTTGATTTTTTATCCTTGTAAGGGGCAACAGAGTCTAGAACAGACTTACAGGTGTGATTAAAAAGCGAGACCAGCTCATTTGTGTTAAAATGAGGTTTAAAAGCAGTTAAAGAAGCAGTAGTGAAAAGGTCAGAGAACTTGCTAGCAGACAGAGAATTAAAAACACGACGGCGGATGACAGTACTGCAGTTAAAAGGAACTTGGGTTAAAACCACATTGAATAAAACCGCTTTGTGATCAGACACACAGATATCCTTAATGATGACATTGTCAGGACTGAGACCACTGTATAAAACTAAATCAATAATGTGACCCTTAGAGTGTGTTGGCTCGTGTATTGCCTGTGTGAGGTTAAAAGATTCTAAAGTGTCCATAAAATCAGTTACAAACAACTGAGAAGGGCAGCAGATGTGGATGTTAAAATCACCTAAAATGAGAATTTTGTGATACCTTGACATAAGATGAGATAGTATCTCAGCAAACTCTTGGATAAAAACATTGTTTGGTTTAGGCGGTCTGGAGATTATTAAAACGACTACAGGCTCTTTAGAGTGTACTATAAAACCAAGGTGTTCAAAAGAAGTGAAATTATTAAATAAAATACGAGTGCATTTAAAATCATTTCTGTAAATGACAGCAACCCCCCCCCCCCTGCCTGACAGTCGGGGTTGATGTAAGTGAGTAAAATCAGGGGGGTTGCTTCAATAAGAGCACTGCAGTCTCCCACAGACAACCAAGTCTCTGTGATTATAAAAAAGTCCAAATTATTAAAAGTAATAAAATCCTGACATAAAAACGACTTGTTATTAAGTGATCTGATATTTAAAAGGCCAAATTTTACAGTTTTTGGGTTAAAAGCAGTAGTTGAAAGAGTTTGCCGAGGTACCTGGATTAAGTTGTTATGATTGACAGCAGCGGTGTGTGATGATGAGCCAGTTGCAGAGCGTCTATGGTGGGAAATGAAGGTCTGTATGGGGAAGGTAGCCGGTGTAGGTGGTAATGACAGATGAAGCCTGTGGGGGGAGCTGGTGGGGGGAAAGGTACTATGAGCTGGTCTTGTAGGTGGAGAGGAAGGCACCGGGCAGGGGGTGTGTGATGAAGATAGTCATTCGGGTGTGACAGACTGGACAGCATGCTGTATGTTAGCCGCTAGCATTCGGCTACCCATCCAGTTGGGATGAACTCCATCAGTCCTGTACAGGGAGGAACGGTTCCAGAACAGATTAAAATTGTCAATAAAACCTAAGTGATGAGCTCTGCAGGTGGACTGAAGCCAGGTGTTGAGACTGAGGACTCTGCTAAAACGCCCTGCCCCATGGGCTAATGTAGGGAGGGGACCGCTGATAAAAACAGACTTGCCACAGTTATTTAAAAGGCTAAAAAGGTCATTAAAATCCTTTTTAGTCAGTTCTGACTGCTGACAAGCTGTGTCACCCCACATGGACTAATACCCGGTTTATGGAGGAGGGTAGTGATTTCAATAGACCGGGCAGCCTATCCAGGATAACCGGGACGGTGGCACCGGGGAAACAGTGAGTGGCAGCATTAAAGAAGCGGATGTTCCTAATTATAGAGTCTCCAGCAATCAGGGTGGTTGGAGAGAAGAGGGGATGAGGAGATGAAGGCCGAGAATGTCCATGGGAGGCGAATGTCCGGTCCGCACTGTGTGATCGGGAGGGCAGGTGCGGTGGTGAGACGGGGGCATCGGACCTGGGTGAGCGGTTCCCCGCTGGCTCAGGGCGAGGGAGAGTGCCCGAGCGGCGGAGCACGGCCTCCTTCAAGATCCTCCGCCGAGAATCAGAGGTCGAAAACCGGGTTGAGGGCCGTTTAATTGGCTTCGTGATGGAGTGACCAGTCACCGGAGCACTGTCAGCCAGTAGTGGAGGGAAAGCTCCGGTGTCGACAGGCGCTGTTGGTGGGTCCAGGGCCAGTGGTGCAGCAGGGGCATCCGCTGGGTGGACCGGAGAGTCGTCAGACAAGGCCGCGTAGCGGTTGGAGAGGGTCAGGCGGGGGGGAGTGGAAGCTCCGCTGGAGTCCCTCTTGCGACCGCGGGACACCACGTCTGCCCAAGACGAGTGGTTGTTGGGTGTTGAGCAGGAGGAAGGCCGTGGACAGGTGGCGGGATCCCATGCGACTGTGTCCTGGAGGGCTGCGCTGAGCGACGCCAGCTGTTTTGACTGCCCGTGTGCCACATCCATGAAGCTGGACAGCAGTGAGTCCTTCTTTAGCAGCTCATCGGATAGCCGTCGGATATCCTCCTTCAGGTCGGCAATCTTTTTGTTTGCTTTCGCCAGCAGTGTGTTCTCATCGCAGGATGTAGCTGCCATACTAGCGAGGCTAAAAACAATGCTAGCTGGGCTAAAAACAATGCTAGCAGTCAGGTTGTGTTGGTAAAAAATAAATAAATAAATAAAAAATCCAAGCGTCCGATGACTAAAAACCTTAGACCAGGTTGAAACAAGAATATAAAAGGTCAGGTTTAAAAGTGCGCTATAAAACTTAGGCTAAAAACTGAGTAAAATAGCGATATAGACAGAGCTTCGGTCATCGATTTTCAACACAAACACACAGCGGCGGCCATCTTAGTTCTAAGATGGGACCGCGGGACATCTTAGTTCTAAGATGGCCGCTGAATAAAGCAACAGAAACTGGGATAAGCTAACGCTAATCCATAGCCTGTTAGCTTGAGTGTGTTACAGCTTCAATTGACTGCAAACTTAACTTACCCGCTTAATTTAAACATGGCGGATGCAATGTAAGTATCTACATGTGTAAGCTGAGAACACACTTTCAGTGATGTAGGAATGTTGTCAAAAGTAACCAACTCATAGCTCCAACTCAGCAACAGAAAGACAGCAGGATCCTTTACACATGGCGTGCACCCAAAAAACATGGTCTTCACGTCAACTTCACGTTCTCTATATTTGACACTGAACATCAAACTTCCATGCAGTGGTGGAAACAAGCAGAGTTACTGAAATATTAATTAGACATTACATTTTACAGCTCCAACTGTACACCTCCGGTCTTTGTGAGAAGGGCCTGACTGACACTTCTGAAGTCTCGTCACAGTTAAAACAGAAATAAATCTAAAGATAAAAGGATAAATGAGGAAATAAATAAATATGAAAATAAATATATTTTTTAATAAATTAATTAATTGTATTCATGTATTTTTATATATCTGTGCATAGTTATTTATTTTAATTTATTTTCAAATTAACCTGCACCTTTATTTGATATTTGGACATTTTATTTCTACATTTCTTTATTGTTTCATTTTTTTTTTTTATTGAGACATTTATTTACTTATTTTTGATTTTGGCAGTTTCAGTCCTTCATAGTCTACGGTGGCCGGTGTGAATGTGAAGCTAGTCCCTCTCTCACAATGTAATGTTTATTGTACGCTAGAAAATATGAATGCGCATGCTCAGAGTGTTTTACTGTATTCAAAGCATAGACTGTATAAAGATAGATGTCTAAAGATTCAAAGTAGATCACACAAAAATGATGACACGTGGGACAGACAGCGTCATTTTATATTTCACAGCTGATTGGCTCGCTGTCTGACAGATAGCCAATCAGATAGCTCTCTGTCTGACAGCTAGCCAATCAGCTGTGAGATATTTAAAGTGACGTTGCAGTGCGGCTACAGCGCGAGCTTGGAGTTTACAGTCAGTAAAAAGAGGGGAGACTTTCTCAGCTAACGCCAGCTAACTGAAATAAAGTGGATTTCATACTCGAGCACAGGATATAAAGCTTTTATTTGGAGGAGAAAGTGGAATTAAAGCGCCTCGGAGCCCAGCAGCCACGGAATACTGTCCTCACTCAGACTGCTGGTAAAATGAACCGCGGGTTTAACGTGGTGAAGTTTGCCGGGAGGAAAAACCGCCATGCTGCCCTTTTGTGAGCCGTCAGCTGGTGAGTGAAAGCATATTTTATCATCCTGCCTCGGTGCTTCTGGTCCGTGTATTGGCCATATTGTTGTGCTGGATCGATTGATATAGATCAGGGGTCGGCAACCCGCGGCTCTTTCAATCCTCTGCCCTGTTTCCCTGTGGCTTTCAAACAAAATATCAATAAATAATGTCCATTTCATTTTAATTTATTTTATTTAGTTAGTTTATTTTAATGTAATAGTTGTTATTTTGGAGATTTAAGTGATCTTTGTAGTGGATTTTCGGAGCTGATGCACTGGCAGTTGTCAGTTTTGAAGAAGAAAAGACCAAACGAGGAACTGTGTTGAAAAAGTCTGGGAAAAACTTTGCAAGGGAAAAACGAGTCTAGAGACACGTCCCTGTTTGTTTGGACGGTGTCCCCAAACTCGTCTGACAGCCCAAAACCAGCCTTTAAGCAAATCAGAGAAACTAGTTCAGCAGTTCCACATCACAAATCTATGATCTGTAAATTTGTATCTTGGCTTTTGTCTTGTTACCAGTGTGTGAACTATGTCGCGGCTTTCGGGGGGGCTCACTTATTTTGGGGTGGGGGGGCGAGGAGGGAGAGACGCTTGCGCGCCTCGCAGCAAGAACTTACTCAAAACACAAGTCTGTGTAACGGGGGGGCTCAGTAACTGGTGACTGGATCACTCTTTATAAAAGAAGAGAGAGAAAAGGCAGAAGGATGGATGATTTATCAGCCAGGACTTTACTTCTCACTAGTAGACTTCGCGCGTACAACAACACTTCCGGACTAAGTATCATGTGACTCAACGAACCAATCAGAAGTTAGAAGAATAAGACTGAAATAAATGCTAAAGAATGACAGCAGCACATTCAACAGATTATCATTAATGTTAATTAAATTAAAGTGTAATGATTTAAATGTGGAAATATGTACATAATAACAGTGAAAACATAACTATGCAAATATTAATTGTTAACATTTTAAACAAATTTGAACTAATCAATGTATAAATCTAACACCTGTATTGCCATTTCAGCACAATTATAGAAGCACATATCTTCCACACACGCATCACATCTAAACAAAACATACCAGTCCTGCTGCGAATAATCAAGTCCACATTATGCAAAATAAGCTCTGAAATACTTTAACACGCGTCAACAAATCAATCAATGACACCACACACGCATGACCATCATCATTTGAAAAAAATCGCCCAGGCTGCCTACAAGAGATCAATTCCTCGGTAACATCATATACAACACAGTGCTAACAATAAACAATTTATCCACTCTTCTGCTAAGTGCGAGCCAAGTACATTTTCAGAAAGCAGAAGCGTTTTTGTGTCTCTGCAAACTGTGCACCTCAAATTTCCATCCTTAAGAAACAGCCAGGTGTTGCAGGATCTCCATTCTCTCCACTGCCGGCTGGTCCAGTCAGCCGGGAGAAGGAGGCAGGTGGAGTCACCGTCATCAGTGGCTTCTGAGCTAACCTCGCTGGACTTGTCCCGGATGGTCACCCCAGACCCGGTTGTTGGCGGGCTTTCGCCGGCAGCAGTCCCCGTAGGTGCAGCGGTGGTGGTGTCTGTCGTAGCTGCTGGAGAGCTAGCATACGGCTGCAGAGGTCGCATTAACCGAATATTTTCCGTCATTGACAGAATTTTTTTAACAATGACGGGAAAATCTGAAATCCCTCCGTCATTTTGACAGATTACACTGAGGGTGATAAACCATAGATTTAAGAAATATGACTAATTTATTTAAATCAATAGCGTTTGGGAGCCGCTGAGCAGCGCTGTCTGGAAACGGGAGCTAACGTCTGTGTCGTTGCCATGGAAACTGCATGTAGCGTCACTCCCTTGCCAGTGAGTGGTTAAGAGAGAGAGAGAGAGAGAGCGTCTGGAATAACGGTTACTGCTAACGGAGCAGAGGCTAGCTGTTAGCAGCAGCAGTAAGTTGTCAGTCTGGCAGTAAATGTACAGTACAGACTACAGTGTGTCAGTTAATAAACGCTGCAGCTTGTCAACACCATGAAAAGTCACGTCTGTTGTTTCCCCAACTGCTGGAAAAGTGAAGGTTAGCTCCAAAGTTAGCAACAGTGGGTTAGCCTAGCTTAGCGATGCTAAACTGATAAATAGAAAACGGAGAAAGTGTAGCTGCCTGCTAATCCCCCCCCCAATAAAATGCAGAGTGATAATAAATTTTACACATGATCCGTGATTATGACTATACAAAAAACAAAAAATAAAAGGAAATGCTTGGGAAAAGACAGCATGTTGCTAATATTTTAGAGGAACCCCCCCAAAAAAAGAAATTTTCACAAATCATGTTTTCAGGGGAGCTCATGTCTCTTTAAGGGGGCTCAGACCCCCCTGGATCCTCGTAGTTTGCACCATGCCTGTTACGTCTGGCGATGACCTGAATTCTGGTCTTGGTTCATCTGTGAAGCTCCTGGTTTATCAAACAACGCATGTTATCTTCTGTTTGACAGAACAGATGGGTTTTCCATGAAAGCAGCTAAAGAAAGCTGCGCTTACGTGATATAGCCCGGCTTGAGTTAACGTCAACTTTCACTTGAGGCTCAAACCGTTCCACTAACGGAGTTTAGCTGCTTCTAGTCAACGCTAAGTCCAACCAGACTGGAATAAGCCTGAAGTGTTTGCGTGCATGGAGGACATCAGCAGCCACGAACAGTCGAGTGTAGAAAAGCTGATACTGTGTCGCAAAAAGGAGAGAAAACTAGAGCGGTGTTCATCTCAGCAGCAAAACAAACCTGCTGATGAAATTATATGGAGAATATAAAGGAGTTTTCACCGAAAAGGTGCAAAATGACTGCAATTAACAAGGTGAAGGAGATGACTGGACACTAAACTGATGATAGATTACTTGTTTACTTACAGACGAGTAGTGATAGCCTAAAGGTTAGAGAAGCGAGTTTGTAACCAGACGGATGAGGGTTCAGTCCCTGCATCCGACCTGATGAGTCTGCAGGTTGAAAGTGAAGAGCAGCACTTGTTCCTGTTCATGGTTTTATCTTTATTTGCTAATAAACGAGCATTCAGATCATGACTGGTTATATTATCACTAGGCAAGATAATATCAGATGGATATTTAAAATTATAGTGTAAGCAATTAAAGAGAACTTTCCAACATTATCATCCTCTCTGATGTCCATTTACAATCATCAGTGAAAGTTTAACATTAACTGTAAACTGGAGAAGGATATAAGTACAGTGGAAGCAGCTTATAATGATCACGTCTGTCCGGGTTAAATATCATTATAAGCAGATGATTATTACAACATTTTCTTTATTTGTCATTCTGAATACCGTCTAACTGACATTTGTATATTTATTAGCCTGCATGAATATAAATATACGGATTTTAATAACTGTTTCAAAATAAAGTACAGCTGTTTCAAAATAAAGTACAGCTGTTTTAAAATAAAGTACAGCTGTTTCAAAATAAAGTACAGCTGTTTCTAACACAGCGTGCACATTTATGAAGCGGTGAAATTTACTTAAATCTTCCATTGTCAAACGTTTCGGGGAGAAAACGACTTTCTGTCTCCGTCATGATTTCAGTAAGTGTCAGCAGTAAAGTACAAAGAGATTTATGTGGTTTAAAACGTTTTTCCAACGTCGTGATGTATGAAGAGAATGAATGAATACTGCAGGCAGACTGCTGGTTTCTATACGTGACTTTAAACAGCATAAATGTTTTATATGAATGATTTTGTCTCAGAGCTTTTTGATGAACAGCTGATCACTGTAACTGTGATCAATATAAACAGCTGATCAATATAAACAGCTGATCAATATAAACAGCTGATCACTATAAACAGCTGATCAATATAAACAGCTGATCAATATAAACAGCTATCAATATAAACAGCTGATCAATATAAACAGCTGATCACTATAAACAGCTGATCACTATAAACAGCTGATCACTATAAACAGCTGATCAATATAAACAGCTGATCAATATAAACAGCTGATCAATATAAGCAGCTGATCAATATAAACAGCTGATCACTATAAACAGCTGATCACTATAAACAGCTGATCACTATAAACAGCTGATCAATATAAACAGCTGATCAATATAAACAGCTGATCAATATAAACAGCTGATCAATATAAGCAGCTGATCACTATAAACAGCTGATCACTATAAACAGCTGATCACTATAAACAGCTGATCACTATAAACAGCTGATCAATATAAACAGCTGATCAATATAAACAGCTGATCAATATAAACACTGTGTACATTTAAACAGCAGAAACGTAGTTTGGACTTTATTTAATTTTCTTTTTGTCTTCACAGTTTGAACAAAATCAGTGAATGAATAAATAAATCATTTCAAAATAAAGCTGGCACACTTTTATTTCTTAAACCATAAATGCTTTTAAATTGAAGGGCTGCGAGTGTGAAGACGTGATGGAACCGTCTTCTGAAAGCGTGTTTCTGTCCGTCAGACGTTCTTTGACACGCAGCTGAAAGCTCGACCGTTAGCCCGCCACGGAGCAGCTAGTTACCATGGTTACCATGGTTACTGAGCTGGACTCATATAAGCCACTTTGATGGAACTGAACTCTGACTTAAATTAGCGACGCTTACAGAAATAAGCCAGGCTATCCTGTTAGCTTCATGGAAAACCGCCCTGAAGAGTCCAGCTTGACATTTTGTTGTCTTGGTCAGTTTCAGAATATCCATATCAATCTTGTAATATAAAAATAAAACGTGTTTAAATAACTACAAGTGTGTAGTTGTAAAGAATGGCGGAGTGATATTCTCAGTGATGAGGCTTGTCACTACCATGGATGTATAAAGAGAACTGGATACGGCGTCGGAGGCGGAGCCTCGTTCATTCCTATGAAACAACATTAGAGTTCAGTTTATCACTGCCTGATCTGCGCTGTTCATTATATATTATATTATATTATATTATATTATATTATATTATATTATATTATATTATATTATATTATATTATTGTACAAAGATACATTTAATACAAATTTAACACCTTCCAATTATATTCAAATATGAAACATCAATAACAAACATAATAAAACAAAAACAATATAAACAACATCAATCTGTACGAGGGAGATGTAAAGTTAAACATATATTTATCAAATGATTTATTTTGATTACAAAGTAATTTCCTGATTATTTGAGAGGTCTTAATAACTGTTTGTTGGTTGTTATCTTGTAAATAGAGACAAAGAGTTGTAGTTGAATCCAGAACAGATGGATGTTAGGTGTGATCTGCAGCACTCAGGCCATGTGGATGAGATATTTGCTGACAGATACGTTTGAGAGCGTTGTTAGTAGGTTGTCAGTCTGTATTGCAGTTGAGAACAAAATGACTTGAAATGTTTTCTAATACTGGCGTCAGTTTGTTGACACTTTGATAAATGAAGAGTGAATCCAGAACAATGCAGAGGATGCATGAATGAGATAATATTGTAGTTTGGTAATATTGAATTTATGGAGGAATGAGATCATTGTTTATACTGGGAATGATAAGAATTGTAAATAATTGTAGATTATAGATTGATATAAAATGTTCAAAGCTTTTATAAATACACTGTAAAAAACGTGCTGTGATTTTTACAGGAAATAACTGGCAGCAATTAACAAGTAACTTCCTGTCATTTATTTCACAGTAAGTTTACTGTACTGTGCTTTTATTTACAGCATCAATGGCAACATGAAACACAGTCATTTAATGGTACTGTATCTACTTTTACTGTAGCTGTATGTAACTGTAAAATAAAATACAGTCATTTTATGCTACTGTGTAATGGATTACATCACCACACATTTGTAGTAAATTAGATTACAGTTATTCATATAATGCTGTAAACTTTCTAATCATTTAAATGTCAATCAATGAGAACAGAAGCAGCTCTTTAAATGACAATTATTTATGAACTGTTGAACAGAAACTACATTTTCCATATCAGGTATTTTCACTGTTCACAGGGATTGTTCACCATGTTTACAGAAATCTATTGGCCTTCTTCCAGATGGCAGAAATACACACACTGTAATTATATCTGTGATGTACAAATGGTTTTCCTTCAGACAGGACAGCAGAACAAATCAAGTTGTTTCCTCTTAATGACATAAACTGTAGTAAAAGAGCCTGTTGACTGTAGTTCTACATCTACCAGCTCACTGCAGCTGTTTCCTCTTTCACCAACTCTCCCTTCAATATATAAAACTGATCTGCTGAACAAACAGCACAAAACATTTAGCATAGAGCAACGTCTGCTGCCCAACACTGCAGTCTGCTTTATTTCCTGTACACTTCATAATAAAAGCCACACAGTGGTACACCAGTGAGAAGCTTTTAATGTGAAGAAGCAACAGCAGCAAATATTTTGACAACTGAACACAGTAAATAAATAAACAGTAAATAAGAATGAAGTAAATAAATGTTTTCTTTTCAGCGGGACCAAACGCAACTTTCTGTCCTCTAAACATCGTTTTCTAACAAAGTTTTCAAATGATATATTACTAACATTAGCAAATATCACCATGACAACGTTACAAATACAAGATGTAAAAAGCTTGTTTAATCTGTAACCACAGTTCAACAAATGCTCATGAAAAATAATACTGATGTCATTTAATAAGCTCACTACAAGTTAAAAACACTGAACCTGTGAACTTGATATAAGTCTTTATAATATCCACACTGACACTGTTATTTCCTTGAAACAAACACTGTCAGCTGATCTAAACATGGAAGTGTGTTAGAAGTCAGCAGGTACTCAGGTGTCCTTACACTCTTTAAAATGCTGTTTGTGGATGTGGACTAGTCTGTAAAGAGTCCAACAGTCCACCTCAGTCCACTTTGCATCAGTCCGCTGGTCCAACAGGCTTTGGATGCAGGTGAGGAGCCGCTGGCTGATTTCACTTTGATCCTCCACTGCTGCTTCATGTTCTGCAGAAAATAGGATGACAGCTACTGTAGATGACAACAAACTGAAGTGTTTTACCTTTACTGTCAGTGTAACAGTCAAGCTTTGACCAGAACACATGTTTTTAAGACTCTCACAGTAAGCTTCTGTAGAACAGGCTCCACCTAATAAGAGTTTAATGACCTGTTGTAACAAACATTTAAATACATCTGAACAGCATCTCAACAATCACAGGGAAATAAACTGAATCTAATAGAAACAGGAAGTGATGTCAATAGGATCAATAGCTTTTGATCAGACTGCAGTGATGTCATTGTTTCCTCCTGATATTCAACTGTGAACCTTTAACAAGATGTGAAGATGGCAGCCAAGCTGCTGGTGAAGTCAGGTCTCCATCAGCAGCATCCATCTGCTCGTACACAGGATCTCAGGTTCAGCTTCTCCTGATCAATAATCATCAATCACTCAATTAACAACTATTCTATTCACTTAAAGTCCTGTTTTCTACCTGAAAACTCACAAACTGACACAACAGAGACAAAGTTGTATTTGAGTTAGTACATGAGAACAGATCTAAGCAGATGACTGCTGAGATGTTTGTGGTTCAGACAAAATAAATATAAAATATGTAAAAACAGGAACATAGTTTAACAATCACATCTGCCACAGAGCTGACTGACTCCACTCAGTCTGTGGACTTTAAGTCTTCCACAGTGAGACCTGGATGATGGAGAGACTGGACTCATCAGCAGAGAGATCATCAGCTGTGAGGAGAAGAAATAAGATGAAGAAAGGCATCAGGATGTAGATTTAATTCATAGTCCTAAACACACACACACACACACTCAAACATACATAAACACACACAGTAACTTCACAGTCTGGTGGTAGACGGTAGACTGTCAGACCATTTTATCTTCTCTATCAGACGTTAGAATAATGAACTATGAAGTTCCAGGGATGAAAAACAGGGTGATGTTTTGACAGTGATCTAGTATAACAGTGTTGAGTTAGCCAGGAGGAGACACAGGCTAAACACACTTCACACTGTCCTCACATGTGCTATGAAGGCAGAATTTATAAAGATAACTGATATCTGTAACGTTAACACATGTTGACAAGTTAGATTTATAACATGAAACTGTTTCAGTTTAACAACACAGTCAGGTTAACTATGGATCACTGTTAGCTAACATGCTACTAGCTAACATTATAATGCTACACAGCACACTTCTGAGCAGCCAATTTAACTATAAAAACTAGCTTGGTGTGATGTCTGCTGTTAGTCAGGACTGAATGTTTTAATGTTGAAGACACTTGATCAGCTGCTCATGGTGACTCCTGCTGCTGCTCCAGACTGATGCTAATGCTAATGCTAACGTTACTCCTCACCACGCTGCAAGAAGTTCACTGTCCACACTGCAAAACATCTCCACTGAACAGACGTCTTTGTGGTCTCCGTATCTTCCAGTGCTCATTTCTGGATGTTCAGAGTTTGTTGTCCTTTATTTCAGACTCTGCAGTTCAGTGTTAGCTGGTGAAGCTAGCAAGCTGTAGCATGTCAGACAGTCCATCTATGATACCGTCTGACAACTTTACACCGAGCAAAAACAAGAACATGAGGACTCTTAAAAAGAAAATCCTTTAAAGTAAATAAAAGATAATGAAGTCATCTAAAGAGCTGAATTTATCTGCACCTAAAATGATCTAATATCTAATTATCTCATTATAATTAATCTAATATATCTAATATGTATGCTGTCCGGTGCTAAGATGCTAAGCTAACATGCTAAGCTAACAGTGTCAGCAGTCTGGATGGAGGAGCTGCTAACCGGCCTGAGAAAACTACAACTGTGGATCCTTGTGATGCGAATCACTTCAATTTTTCAGACAAATAATGAAGTTGAAGCGACCACCTCGCCTTCTCACCGCTTCTCACACGGCCGTAACCATAGAAACGTTTATGATGAAGGTCACATTGTTTTCTCCTCCAGCTCACCAACAGGTGGCGCTGTGCCATGCAGCTACTATAGTAAAAACTGTTGTGTTGCCTAGCAACAGCCAATCAGCTGAGTGTGATGAGGATCAGTGATGGCGTAGAGCTGCTCCATTAATCACATTTTATTTAGTCTTCCAACGATGATGAAAACAAGATGATGGAGATAAATGGATTATTCTGCCACATTCTGCTTCACAATGATGCTCTCGTTTTGTCTTGTGTTATAAATCCAGCGCAGTGAGAGACAGACAGAGCGGAGTCTTCCTCACAGCATCAATGTGTCTGAATTTAACAGTCAAATGTTGAGCGGTGGAAACTGACTCATTGAGATATCTCGGCCTACAGGTTACTTTGTTTTAGTGTCAGTCAGACTTTGGATGCTGTTATTTTAGATACCAGGATGTTTGGCTGTAATGATCTCTCCTTTCATCCAGCTGCTTCCTCTGTCTGCAGCAGCTTTACGTTGCCGCTATATTCCCGCTTTTTGCCGCTATCACGTGTAGTTGTCCTGCAGATGAAAATATAAACCAGCAAAATGTCTGCTGGGAAATATGCTGATTGCCAAATAAATCAATTCATTCATAGCATTTTAAACAGCATAATATTATGTGACCTATTAGATATGTTGCCATGACAACTTATCTATTATTAGTTTGATTTGATTATTGTTGCTTATATGCTCAGTTCACAAAGTTTGTCATTCTGCTGACTAAAACACATTTGTTGGATCAGAGTTTGTGTTTTTGTGCTTTATTGCTGTTTAAATGTAGGATATTATACGGCTATTTAAACATGTGTCCGCTAGTTGTTCTATATGGCCCAGCTCTGGAATATTAACGGACATATTGGCCGTCAGAAAAGTCTAGCGTCTAACCCTGGTCTGCATCTGTTATTGTTCAAGGAAATCCACTGTTAAAAAGACACGTTTGTTTGAAATGTCCAAGAAATGCAGGATGTTTCCAAAGTCAATGAGTAATGGTGTTAAATAATGGTGATTGTGATTGTTGCCATAATGGAGCAGCAGTAATATCATGTCCATGTTTGCATGCTGAAAGAGAACGTGCTGCTCTGACCCCCCTCCTCCTTTCAGGCTGCGTCCTGCTGGAGTCCGATGGTTGACACCAGGTCTGAGGAAGTGTAAGTGTGTTTTTCATTTCATTCATCAAAACAAAGCAAACTTCAAACTGTGACATCACTCATTCACATCCTACTGAGGATGAAGATGATGTCATCATCAAACAGATGATCGATCAATAACTGCAGCTGTATTGTGTCTCGTTCTCTCCATCAGATTTCTGTCAACTCACACTGGATCCAAACACAGCATACAGAGAACTCAAACTGTCTGACAACAACAGGAAGGTGATAGATGTGGAGGAGGATCAGTCATATCCTGATCATCCAGACAGATTTGATTACTGGCCTCAGCTGCTGTGTAGAAATGATCTGACTGGTCGCTGTTACTGGGAGGTCGAGAGGAGAGGAGGAGTTGCTATATCAGTGAGTTACAGAGGAATCAGAAGAAAAGGAGACAGTAGAGACTGTGCGTTTGGAAATAATGATCAGTCCTGGAGACTGGGTTGCTCTGATGATGGTCGTTACTATGTCCGTCACAATAAGAGATCAACATTTGTATCCTCCTCCTCCTCCTCCTCCTCCTCCTCTGTCTTTAACAGAGTAGCAGTGTATGTGGACTGTCCTGCTGGCACTCTGTCCTTCTACAGAGTCTCCTCTGACTCTCTGATCCACCTCCACACCTTCAACACCACATTCACTGAACCTCTGTGTGCTGGGTTTGGGTTTACTTCTGGTTCTGGTCCTGGTTCCTCAGTGTCTCTGTGTGATCTGTAGGAGGAAGAGTCTCCTCCTGTTAGAGAAACTTTCTCACTGCTGACCAGATAGTTCAGTCTGTACAGGATCACACACAGCTGATGGTATTTAGTACCAACATGATCTCTCACTGCTTGTAAATGTAAACATGGTTTCCACATGATTGACAGTTTGTTTGTAAAATGAATCAAATGATAAACTGAGTCCAGTTGTTGTTGTTTTCTGTTGTTAGTGTATTAGAAAGGCTTGAACTGTAATGGGATAATGGGAATGGGATCTTCACTATGTTTTGTTGTAGTTCTTATAGTAGTTTCATAGTAAGTGTGTTACCTGATTCCTTCACTTCTTTAGAGATCACATGACTAATGATGGTCAGAACAACAGGCCTCCTATTGGCTGGTTAAATGAACACCTCTAATGGTGAAGGTTGAGGCTCAGCAGCTGGAGTGTGGCTGCTTTTATGCTGCCTTCATATCATATTGGAATGATGCTAATTATGAGATTGTGACTTGTAAATAGAATTCAGGTCAACATTCAAGTGGTAATTATGAAGTGGAAAAGCTGAAAGCTCTGATATTTACTGGATATGCTGGATTATTGTCAATAAGAGTATTTTTGAGCCTCATTCCACCAACTTTGTAATCATGCAGCCGTCTTGATTTGTTGTGTGACATGAACGCTGGCAAGTTGTAAACATGGGAATGTTTCCCGCCTCTACCATCCATCCCATATGATGTGAACACAGCATTAGAGATGAGAAGTCCAGGAGCTGTTGTGTGTTTCTGACATACAGGAAGGATTTAGTTTTTCTCTGGAGTGTTTATTTAGTTCCTGTGTAGAGAATAAAGTTGATGATCAGTAGCTGATGTTAGTTTTCTCCATTTATTTTTGTGTGTGTGCATGTTAATTCATATCTAATTTCATCTAGTAGATTGAAGGTATTTGACAGTTTCAGGACTGTTTAAAGTGTCAGTTTAATGTGTTTAGCTCACATTCAGTCTGACAGCTGTTGTTCATTGACTGTTTCTAAATAAGTTGAGCATCATCAGCACTCAGCTGTCATGTGTGATTAAAGCCAGCAGGTGTCACTGTTTATTCCTTTAGTTCATTCATCCTGATTGGTGGAAAATAGTTTGTATTGAAAGGAGCTTTTATGTCATTGCTTTCAGTTTCTGTGTAAATATTTATTTAAATATTCACTATAAATTGATTCCACTTTGCTATTATTATTATTATCACCATAGCCGTTATTGTTATTTTCTATTATTTTGTATAATTGCAAGTCACTTTTGTATTTCCTCTATTTTTCTCTATAGATACACACAAATCCTCATCATCAACTTTATGATCCAAGATGTTAATAAAGTCTATCTGCAAATACTTTTTACTATCTACTATGTTTCTATTGAATTCTTTTCATTTACTATTTAAATAACTTACAACATATCTGATATACTGTGTAAACTTTGTAAATGTGCATCACATAAGATAGATGATGTGGTTCAGTCAAACTGCTGATGTGAGAGTGGAAGAACAAACTGGTTTTACTGGTTTTAATGGTGACACGCTGTAAAGAGACACTTTGATTTCTGATGGTGAATTCAAAGACTTTGTTGTCATTGTGTTGTAAATATAAATGTGTTTAATAAGTGACTGTCTTCACAGCAACACTGTCTCTGTATTTGAACACTGGTGGAGTTTATTGATCCACAGAGAGCTGCTGAGGCTCAGTGACACCACTGGATCTGATTATTTCAAACATCTTCATTTCTTTTTAAAGCCTAAATGTTCCTGTTTTCATGTTTTGAAAGTGTGAGTGAAGCAAACAGCTCCTCCTCTGACAGGATGTGATGCTGTGAGTGAACAGCAGGTGGCAGCAGACGCTCATGTTTCTGTTCCTCCAACACTTGAGTTTCACACAGTTTCTATGTTCAGAGGTGGAAGAAATAAAACGCTTCCTTTACTTTAGTAAAAGTAGTAAAACTACCATCAAATACTCCTTTACAAGTAAAAGTCCTGCATTCAACAATATATTGAAGCGCTGAGAAATCAAATGTAGTGAATAATGAAACAGTTGAGTGTTTCTCTCTGACATGTGGAGGAAAAGTAGAAGGTGTGTCCACCAGTCCTCCCATAACACAGTCTAACTGGTCCCAGTATCAGTCTAACAGTGGACAGACTGGTTTGATGACGGTGTGTTTATATTCACTATCTATATGTTGGACATTATGAAGGATGGTATTAAAATGTATTTAGATTTCATTAGCTGCTGTTTTTTAACCGTCTTGCCAAGTTGTGACTGTTGGCGTCGACCTGAACAGGAAACAGTCACAACCTGGAAAAATGTTCAAAATCTTTTTAATGGTGGAACAAGCAGAATATATTTTCATCCAGATGTTTCAAAGAGCCTTTGAAGATTGTGGAGATACTTTCATATGAACTCTGGGTTCAGACATGGCAGAGTGTTTCTGTGTTTCCTTTTAGAGGAAAGACGCTTCGCTCTGTGAACGTGAGGCTGATATGTGAGAGACACAAACTGGAGCTCAGATCAGAACGTCGTTTTCTGGCATCAGAGCAGCGTTACAGAACTCTGCCACGTCAGAGATGCACAGTATGAACTTTTCTGCTCTGCAGTCACATCATCATCATCACCTCTATGAATTCTGTAACCTGGTGTTGTTGAGGTCAGCGTCTTTGGGGTCAAAGTTCATTTCAGTTGGACTGTAGAATCACTGCAGCGTTCATCACTGCGACTCACACAGCTGTTACTCTTTATACTGACAAATGGAGTCACTGAGCAGCTGCTACTTTTCCTCCATTGAAGCTCATTGCAACACTAAAATACTCCATTTGAGTTTAAAAAGATGAAAAGTATTAATGATTTATTGTCAGAGTGAAAGTGATGAAAAGATTGAGAACAACAGTTGAACTCTGTAAAGTGTGTGGTGGACATGAAATACCTGATGAGCTTGTTACGCTGAAATAACAGAAGATCTGTTGTGATCATGAAATAAAACAGTGAAGCACAACTTGTGTGGAGGTGTCAGGAGTATAAGAGGGAACATGAATGTCCTCTGCAGCCTCTGTAGCTCACTGAAGCAGAGAAAAACCAATCAAGGAGGCGAGAAGAAGCCGCCGACAGCAACAGAGCCGGTGGGGCGAAGAGGCCGAACAAAGAGGATGGATTTCAGAGTGAAGACTAAACCTTCCTAGAGTTAGTCCTGGAAGGTCCTGGAGGGTCCTGGAGAGTCCTGGAGAGTCCTGGGGAGTCCTGGAAGGTCCTGGAGGATCCTGGAGAGTCCTGGAGGGTCCTGGAGAGTATTCTGATTAATCCTGGAAGGTCTTGGAGAGTCCTGGAGGATCCTGGAGAGTCCTGCTGGGTCCTGGAGAGTATTTTGATTAATCCTGGAGGGTCCTGGAGAGTACTGGGGGGTCTTGGAGAGTCCTGGAGAGTATTCTGATTAGTCCTGGAAGGTCCTGGAGAGTGTCTTGGTGAGTCCTGGAGAGTCCTTGAGGGTCCTGGAGAGTCTTTGAGAATATCCTGGAAAGTCCTGAAGAGTCATTGAGAAAGTCCTGGAGGGTCCTGGAAGGTCCTGGAGGGTCCTGCTGGGTCCTGGAGAGTCCTGGAGAGTCCTGGAGAGTCCTGGTGACTCCTGGAGAGTCCTGAGGAGTCCTGGAGGTTCCTGGAAGGTCCTGGAGAGTCCTGGAGAGTACTGGAGAGTATTCTGATTAGCCCTGGAAGGTCCTGGAGTGTCCTGGAGAGTATTCTGATTAGCCCTGGAAGGTCCTGGAGTGTCCTGGAGAGTACTGGAGGGTCCTGGAGAGTATTGTGATTAGTCCTGGAAGGTCCTGGAGAGTGTCTTGGTGAAATAGTTGTATTATTAACTAACTCTTGACTTTTTGGATGTTTGGTTCCAGCATGTGAGAAAATATTGACTGTAAAATGATGTTTGTTGTTTTGGTCCCTGAGTTTTGTCTGCAGGCGTTCCTCTCAGGCTACGTGCAGCCTGTATGTAGCCTGAGAGGTGAAACTCAGGGCGTTGAAAGGCACAGATGCATCTCAATATGTCAGTCAGAGGACACTGAACCTTTAAAGAGATCCTCAGCTGGATTTAGCAGTGACGTGTAACGACTCGTACAGCAGCTCACACACTCATTCTGTTTATTGTCAATCTATTGTTCATATTTTGGGACGACGTACTCAGCCGCTGTAGGAGTTGCTGTCACATCCTGTTTTCATCTTTCTGACCTTCAGATAGCAGCAGGAATATTATAGATCCATCCATTTCATCCAGTAAAGTGACACTATCATATAAATACAAGTACTAATATAAAGTCAGCTGCTTTATATCCAAAGATATTTTTGATGGAGCGTTTTAGTTCATGTACAGATGACAATGAGTCAGTTATTGCTCAGTTCAACAGTTGTAGATCCAAAGGATGTGTTCTAATGATCAAGGTGACGTCCAATCAGCGCAGAGTAAAAAGTGACTAAAGACAAGAAGGAAACGGAGGAACAGTTCTAATAAGCAGTTAAACTGAGGAGGAAATCAGGAAAAAAAGGGATCAAATGCAACAAAGAGTCTAAATGATCCCATCATCTTTCATACTTGTGGATAGAAAATATCATTTGTCTTGTCATTTGAAGCTGGAAGGTGTTTAATGAGCACTTACCAAATTCTATCAGATGGAGTTTGTGTGTTTGTGTTTTTAAAGCAAAGAAGTGATGATAAGTGAAGGGTCGGCCACCTCAGAGATGATGTCACAGCGTTGGATTTGAGCTCATTGGACCAAACTGACTCAATGTTGCTTCGTCAGCTGGTTTGTTTGACAGCAGAGTTACGACAGGAAACAGAACAGATGTGTTTGTTTCAATGGAGAGCCTGCAGGTCTGAACTGTGACAGCAGGAGTCATGAAAGGAGGAGCTTCAGGTCAGAGGTCACACACTTCATCAGTAGGAATGTGTTGATGACAGTCAGCTGATATCAGTCACTCACTGTCAAAATGTCCAAATGTCAGCAAAAGTTCAAGCTCTGGCAAATATTGCTGAGATTTCTTGAGTTTGTGTGAATTATTGCGACAGCAGAATCACAAGAACGATCATTTCCTGGAGGAAGTGATCAATAACATCATGTGTCTGATCAGATCAATAGTTATTAATAGTGTGTTTGTAGCTGCAGGTGGGGCTTCACAGTGATATCAGATAAACACCAGCTGGAAGTATCACACTGCATTTTCACTTTGTGCATCAAAAAGCTGAAAAAAGGACAAAATGCATCTTTTTCTGCTTGTCTGAGGTTTAACAGCAGCTCAACTGGAAACAGACTGACTGAAGGAGTGATGACGTCATCAGTCATGTGACTTAAACGCCACTGAAGAGCTGAAAACATCAGATCTGTGTGGAGCCATGATGATGATGATGATGAGGAGGAGGAGACTGTAACCTTCCTCACATCAACACATGAAACTAACAGAAACGTCATATTTCCATCATGTTTTCCATCGTTGGAGCTTCGACTGTTTTAACGACGTCATCTGGTTGTTTCTTCTTCTTCTGCGACGGTTTAACGGCAGCGACTGTTTATCTGCTGATATTCACACAACAACAGCAGCGGATGGAAACAAACATTCACTACAAGTTTCTTTTGCTTCTCTTCTGGAAATGTGGTTGAAATTGTGTGTAAATTTGGAGGGAAAGCTGCTGATTGTCATGAAGAAGCTTTCAGAAAGAAGTGAAGTGTACATATTTGGACTTTGAAATGTTCTTGAAATGATACAGCACACATGATGCTGTTTTCTTCTGACGACTGAAAACTGCTCTGAACTATACAGTTCAATACTGGACTGTTGACAGAGACAAGACAACATACTTTCCTCCTTCTCTGTCTGTGGCTCTCAGATACAAACTCACTGCTTCCTTTAAATCTTTACAAAGTCATTTCCTAAAACAGCTGACCACTGTAGTTTCTACATAGATAACTAGAACTAGAATCTCCTGTTTGCTGAGTGCTATGATGTTAATATGCTATAATACACTGTACATTAGTGAGTCAGCTGGATATGGCTGAGGTGCAATAAGGTGCATGATTGTCCACTGATGTTAGAATTCATTTTACACTCAGCCATGAAGCATTGACACAAATATCTACAGATACAGTTGTGCTCATAAGTTTACAAACCCTGGCAGAATGTGTCAGATGTGAAGCGTTCATAGTGTCTCTAGTTGTGACCATAAAGTTCACTTTTGCTCTCATCACTCCAAATCACTTTGTTCCAGGAGTTTGGAGCTTTGTGTCGTTGCTGTTTGACTGCAGCAGGATGTTTGTTTGGTGGCGTTGTCATAGTAACGGCTTCTTTCTGGCCACTTTTCTTCAAGTTCCTCCTTATTGTTGATCTTGAAGCTTTCAGCTGAAGTTCTTTGTGGGTTTTTCTGTCTGAAATCTTTGTTGTTCTAGCTGACTGTGGTTTGGTATCAACACAACTCTTCATGTTCCACTTCTTCTTCATCAGAGCTTCAACACTACTGATGGGCATTTTATCATCTCTGGATTCTTTTCACATCCTTTTCCTGCTTTCTAAAGTTGAACTCCCTTTTCTTTTGCTTTCCTCATGGCTCAGTATCCAGTAAAGTCAGAGCAGAAACTCATTGACTATTTCTACACAGACACTAATTCCTTAATTAGCTGCTTATTGAAAACAGATCGATACCAGTCCCGAACCAACACTTAGAGGTCTGAAGGATGATAGCAGACGGAGCGGAGATGAACTCCCGCCAGAAAACACACCGACAGTCCTTCCCGGGCAGCAATGGCGTCCTGTGGTCCAGAGCTCACAGACTAGCTTAGCTTAGCTTAGCTTAGCCTCTCAGATTAGATCAACTTTCACTGGACTAAAGTGGACGTTTCCTTCTTTTCTTTTCTTTATTAAACTCTCCAGTTCAGACTAAACTCATTAAAGAAGATCAGCTGATGTCAAAAGTCACACTGCAGGTTGTGTTTTCATAAAATGGAAACACTCTGAATATAATAAAAGTTTATTACAATATTCAGTCAAACATCTGAAAAATATTGACTTGTGTATGAAATATTTTACAGTCTGACTGCAGCTCCGTCCAACCAGAAACCTCCAGAGCTGAAACATGAAGCCGACACAGAAGAGCCATTTATCAGTAAAACTGCCATCATGCAGATGTTTGTGCTGTATGTGGAGAGTTGTAGTTACTGACAGTGACCACTGGAGGGCAGTAAATACTCTGATTATCTCTCTATGAGTCCACATCAGTCAGTTTAGAAAGATCAATATCACTATTGATGTCAGTATTTATAGAGGCTGAATAATGTCTGTGTTCACATATATAGTGTCATTATCAGACTGGTGAACATTAGTGCTGATATAATGCAGTAAATGTGTCATAATGTCATTTATAGATCAGAGCAGTGAAAGAGAAAATGAGATGAGTTACAATAACATTTGATCCTGAACGTTCTTAAAGCTCAGTAACAGTAAACAGGCCTGAACAAAAACTGCAGTTCAGACTGAGACCAGTTCAACTAGTCAGACTGCACACACACATACACTTACACAAACACACACACTAACACACACACACACACACAGACTCACACACAGACTCACACACAAACACACACACTCACACACACACACACACACAAACACACACACTCACACACACACATCTCTCATTCATTTCCTCCTTTTTATCCTTTACTTCATCTTTCTGTTCTCATCGTGTTGCAGCTTATTTTCTCCGTCTAAAGGTATTTATTGTGACTTTATTGTGACTTTATTGTGACTTTATTGTGTTTGTATTGTGACAGTTTTCAGTGTTTGACTCTTGAATGACTCTTTGTTCATCTTGTTAGTTTAGTTCCAGTAGAAACAGCAGAAATCTGTAGTTCAGAACTCTACTAACAGTCAACACAAATCAACATGCTGGAAGTTTTCCTCCATTTTAGTGTCACTGTTCAAAGTGTCCAATAACAGCTGACAGTACTGAGTCAGTGTTCACAGATCAATAACTTCCAACATTTGTCTTCTTTATGGAGAAAAACAACAACCTGCTCTGTCTGTATTAGTGACAGCTTCAAGTTCAAATCACTTGATTTGTTATTTACAAGAAGAAGAAACACAGAACACATGTGGCTCACATGCTGAGTACAAATAGAGTTACAGTCCATAAAAAGTACAAACAGGTCAAAATATCTTCATGTCCAACATACAGAGTGTGTGTGTCAGTGGTGGAGGAAGGGCTTAAATCTGGCTGCAGCTTTCAGACTAAAAGCATCTGGAGGAGGGAGGAGGCTGACTGGAGGAGCTATGAGCAGGACACACAGCTGTTTACTTTGAGGAGGTTTTTACACACCTGTGAGGTTTAAAAGAGGCCAAACACAGCTGGGATATACAAACCATTGGTAGAGATTCACACAGTAAAATATATAAAGGATATATATGTGTGTGCACGTGTTAAATAAAATATAACAATTATGACATCATACATTCTTGTCATATTATGCCACGTTGTAATTTGAATTCAAAGTAAATCTATAAGTATTCATGAACACTGTTCTGCTCATCTGTCAGAGATCATAAAATACAGCAGCAGGAACAAAGAACAACCGGCTGATCTCTAGTTAATGTACCTGATTCCACCACACAGAGCAGCTCGAGCTGGACAGGAAGTCACACACAGAAACAGCGTTGAGCATCCGGTCAATTTTCAAAAATAAAACTCCCCGTGCAGACCTGTTCCAATCTCAACATGAAATTTTGAGAAAGTATTTAAACATTTTTTCTACTCCTGTAACCACTGCTTCAGCTTACCATCAAACAGTGCTTCTCAATTATTTTCTGTTAAGCCAGGAAGAAGAAAACACTTCATGCCCCCCCTGCTCTCCGATTGTTATAAGTACACCTCTGCATAACGTTGTATCCTTATTAACATTAAAGAAAAGAAAACAGAAAAGATTTAAAATGCATCAATTTGCCTGAAATTTAAAAAAAAGAAATCCTTATTTAAACTATAAACATTTTTTGACTGACTGCTGTTTGATACTGAAAAATAAAATTAAATAAAATCAATAAATACTAAATTCAAATTGATTAGCAACATTTACTCAGGAGCACAATATATTAAACATGGCTACAATGAGCACGTTTAGCAGCGCTCAGCTTTTCAAAACATGATGCAACTCTCAGCTCCTGTTCCATGTTCAGCTGGGACCTGTACTTGGTCTTCAGTGCAGCAACAGCAGAGAGGACAGTCTCACAGAGATATGATGTTACAGAAGGAATAAGAATGGCCACAGCCTTCTGCCCTCAGAGTGGATACTGCCTCTACACTCAGCCAGGAGTCACTCAGTGTCTGTGACGTGATCCTCAGTCTCAATGTGGAGTCAGACGTCATGTCAATGAACTGGTCCTCCTCTGCAGAGCTGAAACCAGCAGGAGCTGCTGCACTGAAAGGATCTCTGACCCAGTCATACTGGGAACTGTTTTCAGGGAAGAATCCCATCAATGATGAAATATGCTGCTTGATACAGGGAAGCACTGAGGTGGCATCATAGTCAGCAGTGTCAACATATTCATGCAGGTTCTCCAATGAATCAGTATTTCCTTCATCAAGTCGCCAGCTTTCCAGTGAAAGAGCTGATCTAGTCTGTGAGCTGAGGGAGGTGTTGATCTTTCCCTTGAAGCTGTAGATTCAGTTCATTAAGCCTTCCAAATATGTCACTCAGGTAGGCCAGTTTCACCAGGAAGTCTCTGTGACTTCATACATGTGCTGCTGCTCCAGAAACATTCTTATCCTCTCTCTGAGCTCAGAAACTAAGGACAGAACTTTTCCTGGTGACGGCCACCTCGCTTCACTGTGAAACAGCACAGCTTGGTGTTCAGCTCCCATCTCCTCACAGATAGCAGAGAAGACTCTAGTTTTTAGTGGTCTGGTCTTTATAAACTGACCACACCTATGATGTCAGTCATAACCTCACTTAATTCAGAGGAAAGGTGCTTCTCTGTGTATAACACAGTGTGTCCACTCAGCATTGGGTGAGGCCTTTTTGATGAGTGCCTGAAGTCCTCTTCTCACCCCTGCCATGGTCTGTGCACCATCACTGCAAACACTGATGCAGTTCTCCCACTTTTTTCTCAGTCAGGAAGCTGTCCAGCATTTTGAATAGCTCTTCAGCTGTGGCTCTGTCTCTGACATATTTACAGCAAAGTAGATCCTCACAGAGAGTTTGTCATGTCAAAACGTACATAAGACACAAACAAACAGTCTTTGTTGCTGTCAGTTGCTTTTTGAATTGTAATGCAAAGCGTTTGTCTTTGAGTTTATCTCCCAGCTGCTCTTGAAGATCGTTAGCGATCATTTATACATCTGGCAACAGTGTCATTGGACAGATAGTTTTTTATTTTTGCAGCACTTTTGTCATCCAGCATGATGGAGACCATGTCTGATGCCGCAGGCAGTATCAGCTCCTCCGCCATGGTGTGGGGTTTTTACACTGAACGATGTGCTACGCCACCTTGTAGGATGCTAACAGTGCTCGCTGGTTTTCTGAAGTAGCCTTCACAAAGCGGGATGATTGCTGGCAATGTTTGTCACGTTTCTGCTGAAAAAACTCAAGCAGCTTATCAGCGTGATTGGGGTGTAATGTATTTAAGTGACGCCTTCATTTATTTGGCTTCATGCTGTCGGCTGCCAACATTTTAAGAGAGAGTAAACACTCCGGTCTTTCCTCATCTCCCACCTTAGTCACAGTGAAGCCAAGCGCTACATACGCTTCGTCATATTTCCTCGTCTTAGCTTTCGGCTGACTTTTGTTCGTCTCATTATCTTCGTCTCTCTCCGCCTTTCTTTTCATCCCTGTTAAATATTTTTCCATGGTGTCTCTTAACGGTTTGTTTACTGCTCTTCATGTCTCCTGCTCTGCGCTGTGTGTGTGCATGCTCCGTAAACCATAGAACTAATACTCCCCGCGTTCAGTCTGACAATGACAGCGCCACCTACTGTAGTAGATGTGCAATTACACTTTATTCTAGTATGGCAAAAAGCATGTTCCCCAGGGGCACACGCGCCCCCCCAGGCACCGCACCGGGCGCGCCCCACCATTTGAGAAGGACTGCCATAAAATAATTACTGAAACCATATGAGTGTAACAACTCAGCAGAATTTATTTAGGGTCAGGTAGCTGTTTACTACTAACATCCAGTTATTTGTATGAACTGCTGTACTGGAGCATAGCTATCCTTATGATACTACAGATAATCACATCAATTACAGATAATCAGTATCTTTATCCTACTTCCCCACAAACCTTATAGACA
This sequence comes from Euthynnus affinis, assembly GCA_029490765.1. Lineage (NCBI taxonomy): Eukaryota > Metazoa > Chordata > Actinopteri > Scombriformes > Scombridae > Euthynnus > Euthynnus affinis. Next base: position 974,903 of record CM055846.1, on the reverse strand, counting down.
TGAATTTAAAGGAAACGTACACTTCCATTAAAATGAAATGGATAGATATAGATACAAAACAAATTGAACTCTGGTAACAAATCAGTATCTTCAAATAATTGGCTTAATAATTTTAACCATTACAGGTTCAACCTGGAAATGTATTATGTTGCCCTGAAAACATAAAGAATCATTTCTGAGTCCGTGGAGTAAAACCTAAACTTTCTTCAAATTTTAAACAAGTGTCTCTTTTAGCAGGAGTCCAAAGGGGAACTTTAATTGTTGTTTTGTATCAGCAGCGTTCAGTTCCTCTCCAACAGCCACAAGGAACAAGCTGTTCCTCTTTATCAGAAGTCTTCCTCAAAGCTAACAGGAGGAAATCACATCAGCAGGTGATTTAAAGCTAGTGAGAGCAGAGAGGGAGCAAACTGTTCTCACAGGTTAACTTCCACAGCTACAACCATCTGAACCTTTTAATAAACATTACTGTGTTCTAGCTTTAATACACAATACTAACTAGAGCTCATTATAACTTTTATTAAATACAAAACACACATTACTCCTAAACTATGAAATCTAAAGCAACATATTCCTTTGACATTTAGCGTAAAACAGCAGGAACTAAGTGAGTTTACATTCTGGACACAGAGGGAACTTGTACATGTTCTTACCAAAGTCCACCTAGCATGGTGGCTAATTAGCAATTAGCTTCATTCACTATTAGCAGTTAGCATGCTAATAAACATTAATTAACACCACACATTTCCCTTCAAGCCATTCTGTGTGATCCTAGGATGGCGAAGTCATTGGCTGACCCTGATATTCTTATCCTGACTCTAACCAATCAAACCAGTGAAGGCAACAAGTACTTACATGTATATTCATCCTTTACTAAGATCAGTATTTCATTCATTTTATTTATTATCAGTAATTAATTATAATGATATTATACTAGTTTGTATTGGCTGCTACTGCTGGTGGTGTTAATCAGGATCAATCAGATCAATGAGTGTCTGCAGTGTCAGCAGCTTCCTGTGCTGAGCCTTTACTAAATATTACTGCATTCATCCTGCATTTTTCCATCATTTCTCAGTGGAAATCTTGTTGTATTGTTGAGTTTACATTGAATCAAGAATCAGACTAGTAGTTTCCAGCAGTTAATGTGAATATCTGTTAATCATTAACCTGATATATTGATCAGGTTTAATGGTGGTGTAAGAACACGCAGACACACCTGTATTATACAACCTGTTGACTCTCCTTTAAGGTTATAAAGTTTGATCAACTGGAACTTTTGGACTATTTCTGATCTGATCAGTCACTTCAGAGGTGGTCTGTGATTTCCAGGAAGCCAAGTGTGTGAGAGAAGCTGCTGTTCTCTTTCTTTGAACTGTTCTTCTGTCCTCACTAAGTGTTTAGTTACACAACACACTTCCAGTAAAGGTTGAAGACAGCAGTTTGCCTTTAAAGCTTTTAATGGAGGAAAAATGTGAAAACAGGAACAAACAAATCCAATAATATTATAAATCAGAAAAAGATGAGATACAATAAACCAGAGTGAGAACAAAGGTGTTTGTCAGTAGTTAATATAGAAGACAGATACAAGATTAAAAGGAAAAAGATCAAAATACAGAACAGTTAGTCCAACAGTAAAAATGAGTGAGAGGGTTTTATTAGCAGCTCATTAGCCTCAGACAGCTCGTATGCTGCTAGCTTGGAAAGCATCTATGATGTAAAGAGAATCTACAGATGATGCAGCAACAAGAACATTTAGAGGGAGAATAAAAGATGCCTGTCAGTGTTTGCTCTGCTCAGTTTGAATGAAATGCTGGATGTTAGCATGTCAGTTAAACTAGCTGCTATAGAACTGTGTCAGCGTGGGTCGCTGCTAACACACAACACCCAACTGAGACCATGTGCTGGCTGAACAATAGTGACATCACAAACCAACAAATGACCTTCAATCTACTTGTTTCAACAACTGTTGTATTTGACTGCAGTTGAGTTTCCTCCATCACTGGGTGTATTTCACAGCATCAGAGACAATAATGAATGTTACCTCTGTGCCACCCATTGTTCCACATCTGCACTATTTTAACACTAATTCCAACAGTCAACCTTTCACTGTCTGTTGTCACTCTGAAACATTACCTGCATATAACATGTAATATGTGCATCAATAATAATAAATGAGACTCAAATAAATACACAGCTGACACTGAGTGCTAAAGGCTCAATGTATGATGCTGCTGCTTTTCATAAATGAATGAAATAGATTATTAATAATATGCTGTTTAGTTGTGTTTAATGTTGAGCAGTAAAAGTAAAGCATGTTTTAATAGATGTTCTGCAGTGAATTTATTGTTCATCAAACAGTAAAATGTGCTGCAGTTATATTAGGAACACTGTCACTAGCTAGCAAGTCAACAACAGCTCACCAACCTGACAGATACACATTTTATCAGCTTTCAACACGTCACTAACTGCACTTAAACACAGTCATGTGATTCTGTTCTGACAGCTTTGACATCAAATGAACTCAAACGCTTTCAAACAGTCTTGAGTTTGTTTGTGTGAAACATTTTATTGATTGTCAGAGAAGTTTAGTGTCAGTATGAAGGGTCGCCCCATTCAGTCACCTTTAAACTGCTGCATGTTTTAATAACCAGTATCATGCTGGTAGTGAGGGAGACTTTGTTTCACAGCTGGTATGGTTAGTGATTAACAGCTAATAAAAAGTCATCAATAATATTCTCTGAAATCTTTCTAAACTATATCACAGACAAACTGTTGAAAACATCTTTTCATTGATGATATTCAGTATTTGAACCAAACTAAGAGCTGCAGCAATAGAAACAAAAGTTTATGTTGCTGCCAAACCTTCATTCAGTATCTTTATACTATATCAATATAAAATCAATGTCACATTATATAAACTACAAAGTGAATCACTGTCATCAAAACACAGTAAACTCTGTTTGTGGAATAATGACGGAGTTTAAACTACAATGTGATGCCTCATCACAGGAAGATCTTTGTTCTGCTGTACAGAACTGCATTTAGTGTTGAGTCAGACAGATTGTTCTCTCTTATTCTGCCTGTTTTCATCTTTACTGGAGATGATGATGATGATGATGCTCCATTAATTCAACCATAAATCATGGAGACGTCTGTACTTTGATCCTTATAATCTAACGCTGATTGACAGACAACATTCCCTCAAGATAAAATAGAATATAACACAGCTGTAGCAACTATAACAGAACCATAAATAAAGATGAATGTAAATAAAAATATGATGCATTGGTGCTCTGAAATACAAACATTCATGTGATCTTGTGGCTCCTTCTAATCTCCTCGGGGATAAAAGAGAGAGAACACGTTTAGTGTCTGACAAACTTCACAAGTTTTGTCTCCACTGATATTTGTGAAAATTGTTGCATCAGTATCTTTATGTTTATTCACTAAATCATCAGTTGAAATACATGTCAGGCCTCTGAGTGTGATATGCTGCTTAACTGTTATTAATCAATAAAGTGTCATTCAGTACAATCTCTAATGAAAACAGCAAGAAGTACAAATGAGTCCATAGAAAAGCAGAGTCCTCAGACTGATGATGAAGGACTGATGAAGGAGAATCAGCAGCAGTTTCTCTCTCTGTGTTTCCTCTGCAGGTGAAGCTACAAAGACTCTGTGACTGGATGTGGATCTGAATTCACCTGCTGACTGTTTTTATTTCTTCTGCCACACAGCTGACTCCACCAGCAGCTCATCTCCATTAAATGTGCTCTATAGTGGTAAATGAAAAGCCAACAGAGAACTGGAACCTTCTGAAAGTCAAACATTAAACATTAAACCTCAGTGGAAATGAAGAATAATGTCTTACTTGGCTGCCATCTGGTGGTTGAATCAAGAATGACGCCGTTGTAACTGCAGTGCTGGTGTGATGTGCAGCTTGTTGTAATGAATGAGCTTGTTGTTGTGTTTGTGTGAAGGTGTTTCTCTGCTATGGATCAGTGTGAGGACAGAGAGGAGGGAGTCCCTCCCTCTAAAAGCTCTCTGTGTGGGGAACATGACAGCCAGACCAAAGCTCAGAGGTGAGATGAGGATCTCTAACTGTCCATCACTGTTCTCCACTCACATCACTCCACCATCATTATTCACATCAAAGCTCTGTGTGTGTTGTGTTGAAGAACAAAGAAGCAGCACAGACCAGACTCTGCTGGACCTGGACCTGGACCTGGACCTGGACCTGGACCTGGACCTGGACCTGGACCTGGACCTGGACCTGGACCTGGACCCAGCTGTGTGTCTATGAAGAGTGACTGCTCCATGGATAAACCTTTACATTTTAAACCTGGACAACCTGCTGATGGAAGGTCAGAATGTAAAGCTGCAAAGACTGAACAGACTTTTCATTTCTATCCAACATGCACATTTATCAGAGCTGTTGTTGTTCCAGGATCCAGCAGAGACCAGACTCTCCTGGACCTGAACCCAGCTGTCTGTCCTTTAAGAGCGACTGGTCAAAGGATGATTTCATTAATTTTAAAGGATGTCCATCTGCTGATCAGATGTAAGCTGTAACTGACAGTAAACGTCGGGTCATGCTAGAAAAGAACTGGTTTGTACGACGTGTTGTCCGACCACGTCAGTGAAAAGCCGGCCGTCATAGAGAGGGAGGAGACGTGATAATCATTTAAATATGGAGATAACAGATCACATGATCAGACAGTCTCTCCTGGAAGACATTCATGGTGTTGCACTCAGTTGTTCATATGAAAAGTGACATGATATGATTTATTTATACATTACAGACATAAAAAACATGTTCAAGTGAAAACATTTATTTCCAACATGGTCCCAAAATGTTAAAAGACAAAACACAAGACAAACAACATAAGACTAAATCACCACAAATTAAATAAAATAATAAACGTTCACATCAAAACACAAAGTACAACAAAGACAGTTTGATGGCTGAAGTAAAACTGGAATCACAGATTTCATTATAAACCTGTGAGCATGTTCCATAAATAAGTCCTGACCTGACTTCTATAAGCTCCTCTCATGTTTAACAGCTGGATGTGTAACAACACGGCAGCAGCTTAAAAAAGGAACTGCTGGCTACATTATTCACTGGAGGGACTTTATATGAACACACACTGGCCCTGGTGTTATAGCCATGCTGAGTATGTTCCATTGTTATCTGTGAAGTATTGAGGAGCAAACCCATTGATAATGTTGAACATATGATGCAGCTTCTGTTGTTCTACTCTGAGCTGTACTGGCAGCAGTCCTACACTTCTGAATTCATCACCAACATCAGTTAAAGAGGAAACATTTAATAAATACTGAATAATATTATTTTGCATCACCTGTAGTTTGTTCCTAAATTCAGATGTCAAACCACTGAACCAATCAGAACAGGCAGAATCAAACTGACGCTGCACCAATGAGGACATGAGAAGTTTCTCAACAGAAAAGTCAAAAAGAGTCTTAGTCTGTGAAACAGGAACTGAAGTTTTCTGCCACTCTTAGAAAATATTTGATCAACAACAGATTCACAGGACAGTGACTGGTCCAATATTATTCCTAAATATGAGACAAAATATTATAAAATTTCAGTTTCATTACAAAAGATTTTCAACGTCTTTGTTCCAAACAGGATTAACTGGGTTTTATCCAAATGTATTGAAAGCTTGTTATCTATGAGCCACTCTCTCACACTTTCTGATTCATTACTAAGAGTTGTGAGTTTCACTGACATCATTCCCAGATACCAGTAATGCAGAATCATCAGCATACAGCAGCAGCTTGCATGTCACAGCAGCTGTTGTATCATTTATATACATAAGAAATAAAAGAGGCCCTAAAATAGAACCATGCAGCACCACACATGTAATATCCTGAGGTTCTGATAGAACCACTTCAACATCACAGACTTGAGTTCTTCCTGTAATGTAAGAAATAAACCATTTTACAGCAGTATGTCCAAACACCATGCACTGTAACTATGGCAACAGTACAGAATGATTCACTGTGTCAACAGCTTTCTGCAAGTCAGCATAATTTCCTCCATCAAGGTTTTGTCTAATAAAATCAAACAAATGAATCAGACAGGTGTCAGTAGAGTCTGCTGCTGTAAAGCCAGACTGAAGCTCAACAACAAACTGTGTCTGACTAAATACTCCTCAACCTGCTCAAACACAACATACTGGGAGCTGCCCAGTTCAACCAGTCTGATACAAGCAGACACTGAGCAGCTCCACTGGAGCAGCTGGAGGTTGTAGCTGCCTTGCTCCAGGGCACTTCAGCAGTGTACAGTGAGGGAGGGAGAGCTGTATGGAGGGTTGTTCAGAGCTGTTGGGACTAAACCAAACTGACTGATGAAGCAAAACACTGAGCTGAAAGCTACAAACAGACTGAGCTGTTGATTCTCAGTGGGATCAGCAGGACTAGTAAAGCTTTACCACTACAGAGAGTCATCTGATTCTTTGTTCACATCCAAATATCACTTGATGGACCTTTAGCTTGTGTTTGTCTCTGTGTGGACAGACATAATGTGAGCTCATTCTTCATGATTCCTCCACAGAGTGGACCAGGAGAGCTCAGAGGTTCCCAGTGGTCAGTCTGCCCAGCAGCATCAAACACACCTGGACTCCATATTTATGGTCTGTACATGTACAACAACTACTTTTACATCTTTTCTGTTCACAATCATCTCCATGCTGCACTTTGTAGACCAGTGGATTGTCAGTCTGTCCAACATGGATCTGATGTTTGCTTCATGATTTCAGTTTGATTGTGTCATTCATATAGTATCCTGTTCCAGCTGCTGGAGGAGAACATCGTCACTTTTGTGAAGAACGAGCTGAAGAAGATGCAGAAGGTTCTGAGTTCAGATTACCCAGAATGCTTAGAGAGTCAGAGGGAGGATGAGGAGGTGTTGGACGGTGAGGAGGAAGAGCAGAGGAGGAGCAGCAGAGACGCATTTCTGAAGATCACACTGCACTTCCTGAGGAGAATGAAGCAGGAGGAGCTGGCTGACCGTCTGCAGAACAGTGAGAGGAATTTCTATAAAGATTTAACATGATGGATAAACGAGACATTTACTGATGGAGGAAATTATTTTTATACTCTTTTAATATATTAATGAACTCTGATTGATTTAATCTCTTCTTTCTTATTTAAGGAACTTGTGCTGCAGAGTGTCGACATAAACTCAAGTCTAACCTGCAGAAGAAGTTCCAGTGTGTGTTTGAGGGGATCGCTAAAGCAGGAAACCCAACCCTTCTGAATCAGATCTACACAGAGCTCTACATCACAGAGGGAGGGACTGCAGAGGTCAATGATGAACATGAGGTCAGACAGATTGAAACAGCATCCAGGAAACCAGACAGACCAGAAACAACAATCAGACAAGAAGACATCTTTAAAGCCTCACCTGGAAGAGATGAACCAATCAGAACAGTGATGACAAAGGGAGTGGCTGGCATTGGGAAAACAGTCTTAACACAGAAGTTCACTCTGGACTGGGCTGAAGACAAAGCCAACCAGGACATACACTTCACATTTCCATTCACTTTCAGAGAGCTGAATGTGCTGAAAGAGAAAAAGTACAGCTTGGTGGAACTTGTTCATCACTTCTTTACTGAAACCAAAGAAGCAGGAATCTGCAGGTTTGAAGAGTTCCAGGTTGTGTTCATCTTTGACGGTCTGGATGAGTGTCGACTTCCTCTGGACTTCCACAACAATGAGATCCTGACTGATGTTACAGAGTCCACCTCAGTGGATGTGCTGCTGACAAACCTCATCAGGGGGAAACTGCTTCCCTCTGCTCGCCTCTGGATAACCACACGACCTGCAGCAGCCAATCAGATCCCTCCTGAGTGTGTCAGCATGGTGACAGAGGTCAGAGGGTTCACTGACCCACAGAAGGAGGAGTACTTCAGGAAGAGATTCAGAAACAAGAAGCAGGCCAGCACCATCATCTCCCACATCAAGACATCACGAAGCCTCCACATCATGTGCCACATGCCAGTCTTCTGCTGGATCACTGCTACAGTTCTGGAGGAACTGTTGAAAAGCAGAGAGGGAGGAGAGCTGCCCAAGACCCTGACTGAGATGTACATCCACTTCCTGGTGGTTCACGCCAAACTGAAGAAGGTCAAGTATGATGGAGGAGCTGAGACAGATCCACACTGGAGTCCAGAGAACAGGAGGATGATTGAGTCTCTGGGAAAACTGGCTTTTGAGCAGCTGCAGAAAGGAAACCTGATCTTCTATGAATCAGACCTGACAGAGTGTGGCATCGATATCAGAGCAGCCTCAGTGTACTCAGGAGTGTTCACACAGGTCTTTAAAGAGGAGAGAGGTCTGTACCAGGACAAGGTGTTCTGCTTCATCCATCTGAGCGTTCAGGAGTTTCTGGCTGCTCTTCATGTCCATCTGACATTCATCAACTCTGGAGTCAATCTGCTGGCAGAGGATAGAAAAACATCCTGGTGGTCTGAAGTGTTCAGAGACAAATCAACACATCTCTACCAGAATGCTGTGGACAAGGCCTTAAAGAGTCCAAATGGACACCTGGACTTGTTCCTCCGCTTCCTCCTGGGTCTTTCACTGCAGACCAATCAGACTCTCCTACGAGGTCTGCTGACACAGACAGGAAGTAGCTCAAAGACCAATCAGAAAACAGTCAAGTACATCAAGAAGAAGATCAGTGAGAATCTGTCTACAGAGAGAAGCATCAATCTGTTCCACTGTCTGAATGAACTGAATGATCGTTCTCTAGTGGAGGAGATCCAACAGTCCCTGAGATCAGGACGTCTCTCCACAGATAAACTGTCTCCTGCTCAGTGGTCAGCTCTGGTCTTCATCTTACTGTCATCAGAAAAAGATCTGGATGTGTTTGACCTGAAGAAATACTCTGCTTCAGAGGAGGCTCTTCTGAGGCTGCTGCCAGTGGTCAAAGCCTCCAACAAAGCTCTGTAAGTACACAGACAGTTATTTATTGATTGATTGATGTAATTAAAAGATATTATTTCAAGAGGGGAGACATATAAATGTTTCATTAAATATTTTTTCCAATTGTGTTCTTCAGACTGAGTGGCTGTAACCTCTCAGAGAGAAGCTGTGCAGCTCTGTCCTCAGTTCTCAGCTCCCAGTCCTCTAGTCTGAGAGAGCTGGACCTGAGTAACAACAACCTTCAGGATTCAGGAGCGAAGCTACTGTCGCCCGGACTGGAGAGTCCACACTGCACACTGGAAACTCTTAGGTCAGATCATGTTTGTCTCAACTGATTTGAGATATTTCTCTAAACTATAAATACCATACAGTTTAAACAGCATCTCTTTGTATTTCAGAATCTCTTTTTCATCAAGATTTTAAATATTACAGTGTAGAAAATCTGACATATGTTTCTCTACTTCAGCTTCATGTACTGTCCAGCACAAAGATAACATCTTTTATTGACATGAAGAAGCTCATCATGTTTTGATTCCATGTGATTTATGTTACTGAATTACTTTTTATTCTGATTAATTGATTATTAACTGTCACATCTCTGGCTGGTTTAGAACAGATCACCAAAGATCATAGCCAGTGCTTTGAAGAGATTACATATCATCAAAGTTTAGACTTATTTTAACACAAATGTTATTTGTCTTCTTGTTTATTATTGTCTCTTTAGACTCAGTGGCTGTGACCTGTCAGAGAGAAGCTGTGCAGCTCTGTCCTCAGTTCTCAGCTCCCAGTCCTCTAGTCTGAGAGAGCTGGACCTGAGTAACAACAACCTGCAGGATTCAGGAGTGAAGCAGCTGTCTGGTGGACTGGAGAGTCCACACTGCACACTGGAAACTCTCAGGTTAGGATTCATCAATCTGTCCAACTGATCACCATTTAAACTGTAATTTTATATGAATAGATAAACACCTGGTCTATATTCAGGTTATTTTCAGACCGGTTATTCATCAATCTGTTCAACTGATCACCCAACTGTAATTTATATGAGTAGAAAAAAACCTGATCTCTATTCAAGTTCTATTCAATTTTGTGTTTATACTTTGTGAACAACTTTTTATGAATATATTTTCAGTAGTTTTATTCTGTCTCTGCTGTTGGAACCTGAAATACCAGAGAGGAGTTTTAAGATCCAAAACCTGAATGAAGAACTGTGTAACTGACCTAAAATAAAACACATACAGACAGTTATACAGTCAATGAACAGATTTTAAGAGTTACAGTTTCTTTTAATTTCAGAGCATTATCTGTGCTGGAATGAGTGATTTTAACTCACCATAGTTTTATGACAGTGAATCCCAGCTGTTATGTAGGTAACCAACAATTAATTATTCAGGTTTTTTTTTCTTCAAACTTAAAACTCTGGATGATTCCTGAAACTGAATGGAGTCAGAAACTTTTCCTTACTGTTTTTCCACAACATTCAGTCCTTATATGCCACATTAGTTGGGATTGTTCTGTATTCAGCTGTGAGCATCTGTCACCTGCAGCTCTTCATCTAATCAGCTCACTGTTGTTGTTTCTTCTTTTACTATTTTTTTTATTTAAACCTATTTTTATACAGTGAAGAGTTAGCAGTCCCTAACATCATGTTAACTAAGGTTACAGGAAGATGGAAAAACTTCACAATAAAAGCCTTACAGTGGTTGGCCATTTGAATTGAGAAGTAGTGACTGAAAGTATTAAGTTTAACTCTAAAGTTCACAGAAACACATTGTTGATGACAGTAATAAACATGTGATCTCAGATCATGTGACATGTGTCATTTTGTGTCTGCAGTCTGTCAGGATGTCTGATCACAGAGGAAGGCTGTGCTACTCTGGCCTCAGCTCTGAACTCCAACCCCTCCCATCTGAGAGAGCTGGACCTGAGTTACAATCATCCAGGAGACTCAGGAGAGAAGCTTCTGTCTGCTGGACTGAAGGATCCACACTGGAGACTGGACACTCTCAGGTATGAACAGACAGGTGGACACTCTCAGGTATGGACAGACAGGTGGACACTCTCAGGTATGAACAGACAGGTGGACACTCTCAGGTATGGACAGACAGGAGGACAGGTTTGTAAGTGTGAATCAGTTTTAACAGTCCTGTCATATGTTCAGAATACAAACTGCTGAGGCTGAAGAGAAAGAGGGAAATGCTTTAGATTACAGACCTCAATGTACTTACTGTAATTACTCTGTAGGTGTAATCTTTTGTACTAAAGATGTACCAGCACAATATGTATCAGTGGCAGCTGGTGACTCAAAAAATGCTGAGGACAGGACGAAAACCAACATGGAATCTTACAACAAACTGCATCATACTATATCATTGTCCTGATGAAATCAGAATGGTGGGGAACAATTTCATATGCCAATAAAACCATTTGCTTTCCAAAACAAAAACCAGAGTCATGCAAATGATGCGTCTTTAAAGACTAAACATAGAAGTGCTCATTTTAGCCATGGAGTGGTTCAGAATGTGTCATTTTATCCACAAAGTGAAATTCAAATTTATAGTATTGTTCTATTGTGACAATGAATTTATGTTCTCATCAAAAACAGACAACATATCACATGATTCACACGTGTTTCCTGTGCATTTTCTTATTATACAGAAATATATATAATACCACAAAGCTTATAATGTGATACAGGAACAGATGAGGGCTGAATACTAAAAACATTCACAGATCTAAAAGTTTGGGTTCACATCAGAAAGTATTAATGCATGTATCAAATACATGACTTACACACTCTTATTTATATGCAGGACATACAAAACATAGTCTACAAAGCTGACATGTTAACACAAGCTAACTCTCCTGGTTATTTCTCTGGTTGGTTCTCTCTCCAGCCTCTCCAGCAGCATTCTGCTGCTGCTGTGCTGCACAGTCCAGATCCATCCTCCTGTTTAGCTTAACAACAGTCCTTAACAGTCCAATAAAGAGTCCTTCAGGGCTGCAGAAGCAGCTATCTACTGCTCGATAGAAGAGGTGAAATGAAACCTCTAAATCTGAAAAAAAGAAATTTTGTTGTTGAAGAGGTCTAAATAAGATAAAATGTTTTACTGATGTGTTTAAAAATATAGTTTACAATATGCATTATGATTTATTTTCTAATATGCTACTCTATCAATTTATCTATATTTACTGGTTATCTTCTCTTAACAGTTCCTCACACTCATGTACGTTACAGTTGTAGAGAACTGAAGATGAAATCTGGAACCTATCAATCAACATGATGTCAATATTACATTCTGGTTGTTGATTGGTTCGGGAAGACGTCATCATTTTATGTGTCTTGATCACAGATTAGCGTGAAAACATGAAGTACATTAAATTGATGTAAGAGATCCCACCCTGAGGAGGACAACAGGAGCCCGTCCTCCTCTGGCCACCACTCCCCCCACTCTTCCCCTCTGCCCCCCACTACCACTTCACACACACATATACATATATATATATATCTGTAGTTACAGAGTAAGTTATGTTGGTTGTTCCTCCCTTGTTACATTTAGGGTTAAAGGGTAATTACAGGGTGTGTGGGCTGTAATCTAAAGCACTGATAGTTCCTCCTTGTTACATGTAATTACAGGGTAATTACAGGGTATGCAGCAGGGCTGGACTGGGAAAATCAGTCAGACCTGGAAATATAGTGTGAAATATAGACCCATTGAGGCCAGTTTAACAGTGAGGGTCCCCACTAGGAAATATTAGTGACAAAGACTTAATTTCCTGCATTCTGGTGAATTTTAGTGCATGTGAATAACAAACTAATGAGCCGACAACTGCTTAGTACAATGTACTGTTATGAACCTCAAATAGAACCAAAGGTACATATCATACAACAGAAGGACTAATTTTTAACCAATCTTTATTAAATAATAACTAAATAAACAACTAATATAGTAACAAAATAGAAAATGTCTTGTACCTGCAGGTTGCTCTGAAGTAGTGGGCTTCTCTACTACTGTGGCACCAAAGCTTCTCTCTCCACCTTCAAAAAGACAAAAAGCAAGAGCACAGCATATCTTTTAATATACCAATATAATACAGCTAACAACTCTCTTAAAGGCATCATATGTAATTATTCCACATTAAAATGTCTAAAAACAACTAAACCTATGTTCTATATGTTGTTGAGTTTTGTACTTACATTATCCCAAATGTTTCCAACAATTTTCAAACCCAGAGAAATTTATAATTTAATAAAAGTAACGGACCGTTTCAGAGAAACAAACGTTTCGGCTAACAGCCCCTCCAGGAAACAAACAGCTGCAGAAATATTGATTTTTTTTAGGTGACACAGCTTTTAGTAGTATTTTTAACTATTTTAATCTGTGTGTACGTTTGATTTTGGAGAAGAGGAGTGCAGTAAATGTTCAGTTCAGACTACAGTGTGTCAGCGAGTTGGTTTCCTTGTTTTCTTTTCATGGTGACTGCAAAAATAATACAAATCTCACAGACTAATAGGGCGGTATTTTTCCCTTTCCAACGTCAGACTTAAAGTGACGTTTAAAGACTAGCGCACCCACGCATCGATGGTGAGGACCAGAATTACATGCAGCAATTCTTAAATCTTTATTAAAATGAAATAGTGCAATAGTGATGATGAATCGCCCTCATGCACAAATACATTAAAAACAGCCAAATTTTACACATGATCCGTGATTATGACTATACAAAAAACAAAAAACAAAAGGAAATGCATGGGAAAAGACAGCATTTTGCCAATATTTTAGAGGACCCCCCCTCCAAAAAAAGAAATTTTCACAAATCATGTTTTCAGGGGTGCTCATGTCTCTTTAAGGGGGCTCAGACCCCCCTGGATCCTTGTAGTTTGCACCATGCCTGTTACGTCTAGCGATGACCTGAATTCTGGTCTTGGTTCATCTGTGAAGCTCCTGGTTTATCAAACAACGCATATTATCTTCTGTTTGACAGAACAGATGGGTTTTCCATGAAAGCAGCTAAAGAAAGCTGCGCTTACGTGATATAGCCCGGCTTGAGTTAACGTCAACTTTCACTTGAGGCTCAAACCGTTCCACTAACGGAGTTTAGCTGCTTCTAGTCAACGCTAAGTCCAACCAGACTGGAATAAGCCTGAAGTGTTTGCGTGCATGGAGGACATCAGCAGCCACGAACAGTCGAGTGTAGAAAAGCTGATACTGTGTCGCAAAAAGGAGAGAAAACTAGAGCGGTGTTCATCTCAGCAGCAAAACAAACCTGCTGATGAAATTATATGGAGAATATAAAGGAGTTTTCACCGAAAAGGTACAAAATGGCTGCAATTAACAAGGTGAAGGAGATGACTGGACACTAAACTGATGATAGATTACTTGTTTACTTGCAGATGAGTAGTGATAGCCTAAAGGTTAGAGAAGCAAGTCTGTAACCAGATGGATGAGGGTTCAATCCCTGCATCCGACTTGATGAGTCTGCAGGTTGAAAGTGAAGAGCAGCACTTGTTCCTGTTCATGGTTTTATCTTTATTTGCTAATAAACGAGCATTCAGATCATGACTGGTTATATTATCACTAGGCAAGATAATATCAGATGTATATTTAAAATTATAGTGTAAGCAATTAAAGAGAACTTTCCAACATTATCATCCTCTCTGATGTCCATTTACAATCATCAGTGAAAGTTTAACATTAACTGTAAACTGGAGAAGGATATAAGTACAGTGGAAGCAGCTTATAATGATCACGTCTGTCCGGGTTAAATATCATTATAAGCAGATGATTATTAGAACATTTTCTTTATTTGTCATGCTGAATACCGTCTAACTGACATTTGTATATTTATTAGCCTGCATGAATATAAATATACGGATTTTAATGACTGTTTCAAAATAAAGTGCAGCTGTTTCAAAATAAAGTACAGCTGTTTCAAAATAAAGTACAGCTGTTTCAAAATAAAGTACAGCTGTTTCTAACACAGCGTGCACATTTATGAAGTGGTGAAATTTACTTAAATCTTCCATTGTCAAACGTTTCGGGGAGAAAATGACTTTCTGTCTCCGTCATGATTTCAGTAAGTGTCAGCAGTAAAGTACAAAGAGATTTATGTGGTTTAAAACGTTTTTCCAACGTTGTGATGTATGAAGAGAATGAATGAATACTGCAGGCAGACTGCTGGTTTCTATACGTGACTTTAAACAGCATAAATGTTTTATATGAATGATTTTGTCTCAGAGCTTTTTGATGAACAGCTGATCACTGTACCTGTGATCAATATAAACAGCTGATCACTATAAACAGCTGATCACTGTAACTGTGATCAATATAAACGGCTGATCACTATAAACAGCTGATCACTGTAACTGCGATCAATATAAACAGCTGATCACTGTAACTGTGATCAATATAAACAGCTGATCACTATAAACAGCTGATCAATATAAACAGCTGATCACTATAAACAGCTGATCACTATAAACAGCTGATCAATATAAACAGCTGATCACCATAAACAGCTGATCACTGTAACTGTGATCACTATAAACAGCTGATCAATATAAACAGCTGATCACTGTAACTGTGATCAATATAAACAGCTGATCAATATAAACAGCTGATCACCATAAACAGCTGATCAATATAAACAGCTGATCACTGTAACTGTGATCACTATAAACAGCTGATCAATATAAACAGATGATCACTATAAACAGCTGATCAATATAAACAGCTGATCACCATAAACAGCTGATCACTATAAACAGCTGATCAATATAAACAGCTGATCACTGTAACTGTGATCACTATAAACAGCTGATCAATATAAACAGCTGATCACTATAAACAGCTGATCAATATAAACAGCTGATCAATATAAACAGCTGATCACTATAAACAGCTGATCAATATAAACAGCTGATCACTGTAACTGTGATCACTATAAACAGCTGATCAATATAAACAGCTGATCACTATAAACAGCTGATCAATATAAACAGCTGATCAATATAAACAGCTGATCACCATAAACAGCTGATCAATATAAACAGCTGATCAATATAAACAGCTGATCAATATAAACAGCTGATCACTATAAACAGCTGATCAATATAAACAGCTGATCACTGTAACTGTGATCAATATAAACAGCTGATCAATATAAACACTGTGTACATTTAAACAGCAGAAACGTAGTTTGGACTTTATTTAATTTTCTTTTTGTCTTCACAGTTTGAACAAAATCAGTGAATGAATAAATAAATCATTTCAAAATAAAGCTGGCACACTTTTATTTCTTAAACCATAAATGCTTTTAAATTGAAGGGCTGCGAGTGTGAAGACGTGATGGAACCGTCTTCTGAAAGCGTGTTTCTGTCCGTCAGACGTTCTTTGACACGCAGCTGAAAGCTCGACCGTTAGCCCGCCACGGAGCAGCTAGTTACCATGGTTACCATGGTTACTGAGCTGGACTCATATAAGCCACTTTGATGGAACTGAACTCTGACTTAAATTAGCGACGCTTACAGAAATAAGCCAGGCTATCCTGTTAGCTTCATGGAAAACCGCCCTGAAGAGTCCAGCTTGACATTTTGTTGTCTTGGTCAGTTTCAGAATATCCATATCAATCTTGTAATATAAAAATAAAACGTGTTTAAATAACTACAAGTGTGTAGTTGTAAAGAATGGCGGAGTGATATTCTCAGTGATGAGGCTTGTCACTACCATGGATGTATAAAGAGAACTGGATACGGCGTCGGAGGCGGAGCCTCGTTCATTCCTATGAAACAACATTAGAGTTCAGTTTATCACTGCCTGATCTGCGCTGTTCATTATATATTATATTATATTATATTATATTATATTATATTATATTATATTATATTATATTATTGTACAAAGATACATTTAATACAAATTTAACACCTTCCATTTATATTCAAATATGAAACATCAATAACAAACATAATTAAACAAAAACAATATAAACAACATCAATCTGTACGAGGGAGATGTAAAGTTAAACATATATTTATCAAATGATTTATTTTGATGACAAAGTAATTTCCTGATTATTTGAGAGGTCTTAATAACTGTTTGTTGGTTGTTATCTTGTAAATAGAGACAAAGAGTTGTAGTTGAATCCAGAACAGATGGATGTTAGGTGTGATCTGCAGCACTCAGGCCATGTGGATGAGATATTTGCTGACAGATACGTTTGAGAGCGTTGTTAGTAGGTTGTCAGTCTGTATTGCAGTTGAGAACAAAATGACTTGAAATGTTTTCTAATACTGGCGTCAGTTTGTTGACACTTTGATAAATGAAAAGTCAATCCAGAACAATGCAGAGGATGCATGAATGAGATAATATTGTAGTTTGGTAATATTGAATTTATGGAGGAATGAGATCATTGTTTATACTGGGAATGATAAGAATTGTAAATAATTGTAGATAATAGATTGATATAAAATGTTCAAAGCTTTTATAAATACACTGTAAAAAAACGTGCTGTGATTTTTACAGGAAATAACTGGCAGCAATTAACAAGTAACTTCCTGTCATTTATTTCACAGTAAGTTTACTGTACTGTGCTTTTATTTACAGCATCAATGGCAACATGAAACACAGTCATTTAATGGTACTGTATCTACTTTTACTGTAGCTGTATGTAACTGTAAAATAAAATACAGTCATTTTATGCTACTGTGTAATGGATTACATCACCACACATTTGTAGTAAATTAGATTACAGTTATTCATATAATGCTGTAAACTTTCTAATCATTTAAATGTCAATCAATGAGAACAGAAGCAGCTCTTTAAATGACAATTATTTATGAACTGTTGAACAGAAACTACATTTTCCATATCAGGTATTTTCACTGTTCACAGGGATTGTTCACCATGTTTACAGAAATCTATTGGCCTTCTTCCAGATGGCAGAAATACACACACTGTAATTATATCTGTGATGTACAAATGGTTTTCCTTCAGACAGGACAGCAGAACAAATCAAGTTGTTTCCTCTTAATGACATAAACTGTAGTAAAAGAGCCTGTTGACTGTAGTTCTACATCTACCAGCTCACTGCAGCTGTTTCCTCTTTCACCAACTCTCCCTTCAATATATAAAACTGATCTGCTGAACAAACAGCACAAAACATTTAGCATAGAGCAACGTCTGCTGCCCAACACTGCAGTCTGCTTTATTTCCTGTACACTTCATAATAAAAGCCACACAGTGGTACACCAGTGAGAAGCTTTTAATGTGAAGAAGCAACAGCAGCAAATGTTTTGACAACTGAACACAGTAAATAAATAAACAGTAAATAAGAATGAAGTAAATAAATGTTTTCTTTTCAGCGGGACCAAACGCAACTTTCTGTCCTCTAAACATCGTTTTCTAACAAAGTTTTCAAATGATATATTACTAACATTAGCAAATATCACCATGACAACGTGACAAATACAACATGTAAAAAGCTTGTTTAATCTGTAACCACAGTTCAACAAATGCTCATGAAAAATAATACTGATGTCATTTAATAAGCTCACTACAAGTTAAAAACACTGAACCTGTGAACTTGATATAAGTCTTTATAATATCCACACTGACACTGTTATTTCCTTGAAACAAACACTGTCAGCTGATCTAAACATGGAAGTGTGTTAGAAGTCAGCAGGTACTCAGGTGTCCTTACACTCTTTAAAATGCTGTTTGTGGATGTGGACTAGTCTGTAAAGAGTCCAACAGTCCACCTCAGTCCACTTTGCATCAGTCCGCTGGTCCAACAGGCTTTGGATGCAGGTGAGGAGCCGCTGGCTGATTTCACTTTGATCCTCCACTGCTGCTTCATGTTCTGCAGAAAATAGGATGACAGCTACTGTAGATGACAACAAACTGAAGTGTTTTACCTTTACTGTCAGTGTAACAGTCAAGCTTTGACCAGAACACATGTTTTTAAGACTCTCACAGTAAGCTTCTGTAGAACAGGCTCCACCTAATAAGAGTTTAATGACCTGTTGTAACAAACATTTAAATACATCTGAACAGCATCTCAACAATCACAGGGAAATAAACTGAATCTAATAGAAACAGGAAGTGATGTCAATAGGATCAATAGCTTTTGATCAGACTGCAGTGATGTCATTGTTTCCTCCTGATATTCAACTGTGAACCTTTAACAAGATGTGAAGATGGCAGCCAAGCTGCTGGTGAAGTCAGGTCTCCATCAGCAGCATCCATCTGCTCGTACACAGGATCTCAGGTTCAGCTTCTCCTGATCAATAATCATCAATCACTCAATTAACAACTATTCTATTCACTTAAAGTCCTGTTTTCTACCTGAAAACTCACAAACTGACACAACAGAGACAAAGTTGTATTTGAGTTAGTACATGAGAACAGATCTAAGCAGATGACTGCTGAGATGTTTGTGGTTCAGACAAAATAAATATAAAATATGTAAAAACAGGAACATAGTTTAACAATCACATCTGCCACAGAGCTGACTGACTCCACTCAGTCTGTGGACTTTAAGTCTTCCACAGTGAGACCTGGATGATGGAGAGACTGGACTCATCAGCAGAGAGATCATCAGCTGTGAGGAGAAGAAATAAGATGAAGAAAGGCATCAGGATGTAGATTTAATTAATAGTCCTAAACACACACACACACACACACACTCACACACACACACACACACACACACTCAAACATACATAAATACACACAGTAACTTCACAGTCTGGTGGTAGACGGTAGACTGTCAGACCATTTTATCTTCTCTATAAGACGTTAGAATAATGAACTATGAAGTTCCAGGGATGAAAAACAGGGTGATGTTTTGACAGTGATCTAGTATAACAGTGTTGAGTTAGCCAGGAGGAGACACAGGCTAAACACACTTCACACTGTCCTCACATGTGCTATGAAGGCAGAATTTATAAAGATAACATCTGTAACGTTAACACATGTTGGCAAGTTAGATTTATAACATGAAACTGTTTCAGTTTAACAACACAGTCAGGTTAACTATGGATCACTGTTAGCTAACATGCTACTAGCTAACATTATAATGCTACACAGCACACTTCTGAGCAGCCAATTTAACTATAAAAACTAGCTTGGTGTGATGTCTGCTGTTAGTCAGGACTGAATGTTTTAATGCTGAAGACACTTGATCAGCTGCTCATGGTGACTCCTGCTGCTGCTCCAGACTGATGCTAATGCTAATGCTAACGTTACTCCTCACCACGCTGCAAGAAGTTCACTGTCCACACTGCAAAACATCTCCACTGAACAGACGTCTTTGTGGTCTCCGTATCTTCCAGTGCTCATTTCTGAATGTTCAGAGTTTGTTGTCCTTTATTTCAGACTCTGCAGTTCAGTGTTAGCTGGTGAAGTTAGCAAGCTGTAGCATGTCAGACAGTCCATCTATGATACCGTCTGACAACTTTACACCGAGCAAAAACAAGAACATGAGAACTCTTAAAAAGAAAATCCTTTAAAGTAAATAAAAGAAAATGAAGTCATCTAAAGAGCTGCATTTATCTGCACCTAAAATGATCTAATATCTAATTATCTCATTATAATAATGATCTAATATATCTAATATGTATGCTGGCGGGTGCTAACATGCTAAGCTAACATGCTAAGCTAACAGTGTCAGCAGTCTGGATGGAGGAGCTGCTAACCGGCCTGAGAAAACTACAACTGTGGATCCTTGTGATGCGAATCACTTCAATTTTTCAGACAAATAATGAAGTTGAAGCGACCACCTCGCCTTCTCGCCACTTCTCACACGGCCGTAACCATAGAAACGTTTATGATGAAGGTCACATTGTTTTCTCCTCCAGCTCACCAACAGGCGGCGCTGTGCCACGCAGCTACTATAGTAAAAACTGTTGTGTTGCCTAGCAACAGCCAATCAGCTGAGTGTGATGAGGATCAGTGATGTCGTAGAGCTGCTCCATTAATCACATTTTATTTAGTCTTCCAACGATGATGAAAACAAGATGATGGAGATAAATGGATTATTCTGCCACATTCTGCTTCACAGTGATGCTCTCGTTTTGTCTTGTGTTATAAATCCAGCGCAGTGAGAGACAGACAGAGCGGAGTCTTCCTCACAGCATCAATGTGTCTGAATTTAACAGTCAAATGTTGAGCGGTGGAAACTGACTCATTGAGATATCTAGGCCTACAGGTTACTTTGTTTTAGTGTCAGTCACACTTTGGATGCTGTTATTTTAGATACCAGGATGTTTGGCTGTAATGATCTCTCCTTTCATCCAGCTGCTTCCTCTGTCTGCAGCAGCTTTACGTTGCCGCTATATTCCCGCTTTTTGCCGCTATCACGTGTAGTTGTCCTGCAGATGAAAATATAAACCAGCAAAATGTCTGCTGGGAAATATGCTGATTGCCAAATAAATCAATTCATTCATAGCATTTTAAACAGCATAATATTATGTGACCTATTAGATATGTTGCCATGACAACTTCAATATAAACTTGTATTATGTAAAGTTTGGTTTTGCCTCCGCTGTGAAGACATTGAGAGATTGACTGAGTGTTTGGTCAGATGGAGGCTAAGCGTGGTATGAGATTGAAAAGCCGGCGCACACTTCAGGAACAGTCCTGCACTTTGGCTCCACAGCAGTTAACAGCGTTTTCTCTCAGGTAACGTTACATCCAGCACTGGCACAGTGAAACAAACGGATCAGCCCGGAGCTCCACGCTTAAATAACATGTCATTGATCAGTAGGAGGTTTAATTTTCCCCGTACGGCCCCGGTGAGAGGCGGCTCAGGGAGACGGCGGCAGGTGGAGGTGGTGGTGGAGCTGCAGCTGCAGGCTGCCCGCATGGCTGCATTCAATTAACAACAGCAAGGATATTAGTTTGATTTGATTATTGTTGCTTATATGCTCAGTTCACAAAGTTTGTCAAGAGTTCATTCTGCTGACTAAAACACATTTGTTGGGTCATAGTTTGTGTTTTTGTGCTTTATTGCTGTTTAAATGTAGGATATTATATGGCTATTTAAACATATGTCCGCTAGTTGTTCTATATGGCTGCAATTCTGGAATATTAACGGACATATTGGCCGTCAGAAAAGTCTAGCGTCTAACCCTGGTCTGCATCTGTTATTGTTCAAGGAAATCCACTGTTAAAAAGACACGTTTGTTTGAAATGTTCAAGAAATGCAGGATGTTTCCAAAGTCAGTGAGTAATGGTGATAAATAATGGTGATTGTGATTGTTGCCATAATGGAGCAGCAGTAATATCATGTCCATGTTTGCATGCTGAAAGAGAACGTGCTGCTCTGACCCCCCTCCTCCTTTCAGGCTGCATCCTG
Source organism: Euthynnus affinis (assembly GCA_029490765.1). Taxonomy (NCBI): domain Eukaryota; kingdom Metazoa; phylum Chordata; class Actinopteri; order Scombriformes; family Scombridae; genus Euthynnus; species Euthynnus affinis. Next base: position 952,598 of record CM055846.1, on the reverse strand, counting down.
CTGGAGTCCGATGGTTGACACCAGGTCTGAGGAAGTGTAAGTGTGTTTTTCATTTCATTCATCAAAACAAAGCAAACTTCAAACTGTGACATCACTCATTCACATCCTACTGAGGATGAAGATGATGTCATCATCAAACAGATGATAGATCAATAACTGCAGCTGTATTGTGTCTTGTTCTCTCCATCAGATTTCTGTCGACTCACACTGGATCCAAACACAGCAGGTAGAAGACTCAAACTGTCTGACAACAACAGGATGGTGACACAATTGGAAGAGTTTCAGTCATATCCTCGTCATCCAGACAGATTTGAGCACTCGCTTCAGCTGCTGTGTAGAAATGATCTGACTGGTCGCTGTTACTGGGAGGTCGAGTGGAGAGGAGATGTTGATGTATCAGTGAGTTACAGAGGAATTAGCAGGAAAGGAGACAGTGATGACTGTATGTTTGGATATAATGATAAATCCTGGAGTCTGATCTGCTCTGGTAATTATTACGCTGTCCGTCACAATAACAGAGTAACACCCTCCTCCTCCTCTGTCTCTAACAGAGTAGCAGTGTATGTGGACTGTCCTGCTGGCACTCTGTCCTTCTACAGAGTCTCCTCTGACTCTCTGATCCACCTCCACACCTTCAACACCACATTCACTCAGCCTCTGTGTGCTGGGTTTATAGTCGGGTGGTCTACTCGGTCTGGTTCAGTGTCTCTGTGTGATCTGTAGGAGGAAGAGTCTCCTCCTGTTTGAGAAACCACCCGATTTGACTGTTATCATCCTATTGAATGGGCATTATCAGCACACATCAGTCCCAAACTTATGGGCTAGTAGGGGCCTACCAACCTACTAGCAAGTTCAAGAGGCTGTTAACACCCATTTATTTCCGTGAGCCAATGCTGATGGAGCCCCGCCCACCATCAAAACAGAAATTTAAGAGGACGTGGTTTGTGAAGGATGCAACCCTGTCTAAATGTTCCTGTTTTCATGTTTTGAAAGTGTGAGTGAAGCAAACAGCTCCTCCTCTGACAGGATGTGATGCTGTGAGTGAACAGCAGGTGGCAGCAGGCGCTCATGTTTCTGTTCCTCCAACACTTGAGTTTCACACAGTTTCTATGTTCAGAGGTGGAAGAAATAAAACACTTCCTTTACTACTAAGATGGCCGCCGCTGTGTGTTTGTGTTGAAAATCGATGACCGAAGCTCTGTCTGTCTAAATCGCTATTTTACTCAGTTTTTAGCCTAAGTTTTATAGCGCACTTTTAAACCTGACCTTTTATATTCTTGTTTCAACCTGGTCTAAGGTTTTTAGTCATCGGACGTTTGGATTTTTTATTTTATTTTATTTTTTTTACCAACACAACCTGACTGCTAGCATTGTTTTTAGCCCGGCTAGCATTGTTTTTAGCCTCGCTAGTATGGCAGCTACATCCTGCGATGACAACACACTGCTGGCGAAAGCAAACAAAAAGATTGCCGACCTGAAGGAGGATATCCGACGGCTATCCGATGAGCTGCTAAAGAAGGACTCACTACTGTCCAGCTTCATGGATGTGGCACTTGGGCAGTCAAAACAGCTGGCGTCGCTCAGCGCAGCCCTCCAGGACACAGTCGCATGGGATCCCGCCACCTGTCCACGGCCTTCCTCCTGCTCAACACCCAACAACCACTCGTCTTGGGCAGACGTGGTGTCCCGCGGTCGCAAGAGGGACTCCAGCGGAGCTTCCACTCCCCCCCGCCTGACCCTCTCCAACCGCTACGCGGCCTTGTCTGACGACTCTCCGGTCCACCCAGCGGATGCCCCTGCTGCACCACTGGCCCTGGACCCACCAACAGCGCCTGTCGACACCGGAGCTTTCCCTCCACTACTGGCTGACAGTGCTCCGGTGACTGGTCACTCCATCACGAAGCCAATTAAACGGCCCTCAACCCGGTCTTCGACCTCTGATTCTCGGCGGAGGATCTTGAAGGAGGCTGTGCTCCACCGCTCGGGCGCTCTCCCTCGCCCTGAGCCAGCGGGGAACCGCTCACCCAGGTCCGATGCCCCCGTCTCACCACCGCACCTGCCCTCCCGATCACACAGTGCGGACCGGACATTCGCCTCCCATGGACATTCTCGGCCTTCATCTCCTCATCCCCTCTTCTCTCCAACCACCCTGATTGCTGGAGACTCTATAATTAGGAACATCCGCTTCTTTAATGCTGCCGCTCACTGTTTCCCCGGTGCCACCGTCCCGGTTATCCTGGATAGGCTGCCCGGTCTATTGAAATCACTACCCTCCTCCATAAACCGGGTATTAGTCCATGTAGGGTCCAATGACACAGCTCATCAGCAGTCAGAACTGACTAAAAAGGATTTTAATGACCTTTCTAGCCTTTTAAATAACTGTGGCAAGTCTGTTTTTATCAGCGGTCCCCTCCCTACATTAGCCCATGGGGCAGGGCGTTTTAGCAGAATCCTCAGTCTCAACACCTGGCTTCAGTCCACCTGCAGAGCTCCTCACTTAGGTTTTATTGACAATTTTAATCTGTTCTGGAACCGTTCCTCCCTGTACAGGACTGATGGAATACATCCCAACTGGATGGGTAGCCGAATGCTAGCGGCTAACATACAGCACGCTGTCCAGTCTGTCACACCTGAGTGACTATCTTAATAACACACCCCCTGCCCGGTGCCTTCCTCTCCACCGACAAGACCAGCTCATAGTACCTTTCCCCCCACCAGCTCCCCCCACAGGCTTCATCTGTCATTACCACCTACACCGGCTACCTTCCCCATACAGACCTTCATTTCCCACCATAGACGCTCTGCAACTGGCTCATCATCACACACCGCTGCTGTCAATCATAATAACTTAATCCAGGTACCTCGGCAAACTCTTTCAACTACTGCTTTAACCCAAAAACTCTAAAATTTGGCCTTTTAAATATCAGATCACTTAATAACAAGTCGTTTTTATGTCAGGATTTTATTACTTTTAATAATTTGGACTTTTTTATAATCACAGAGACTTGGTTGTCTGTGGGAGACTGCAGTGCTCTTATTGAAGCAACCCCCCCTGATTTTACTCACTTACATCAACCCCGACTGTCAGGCAGGGGAGGGGGGGTTGCTGTCATTTACAGAAATGATTTTAAATGCACTCGTATTTTATTTAATAATTTCACTTCTTTTGAACACCTTGGTTTTATAGTACACTCTAAAGAGCCTGTAGTCGTTTTAATAATCTACAGACCGCCTAAACCAAACAATGTTTTTATCCAAGAGTTTGCTGAGATACTATCTCATCTTATGTCAAGGTATCACAAAATTCTCATTTTAGGTGATTTTAACATCCACATCTGCTGCCCTTCTCAGTTGTTTGTAACTGATTTTATGGACACTTTAGAATCTTTTAACCTCACACAGGCAGTACACGAGCCAACACACTCTAAGGGTCACATTCTTGATTTAGTTTTATACAGTGGTCTCAGTCCTGACAATGTCATCATTAAGGATATCTGTGTGTCTGATCACAAAGCGGTTTTATTCAATGTGGTTTTAACCCAAGTTCCTTTTAACTGCAGTACTGTCATCCGCCGTCGTGTTTTTAATTCTCTGTCTGCTAGCAAGTTCTCTGACCTTTTCACTACTGCTTCTTTAACTGCTTTTAAACCTCATTTTAACACAGATGAGCTGGTCTTGCTTTTTAATCACACCTGTAAGTCTGTTCTAGACTCTGTCGCCCCTTACAAGGATAAAAAATCAAAAACAGAACCACAACCCTGGCTAAATGAATCCACCAACAAATTAAAAAGAGACTGCAGGAAAAAAGAACGCAAATGGAAAAAAACAGGCTTACAGGTATTTTATCAGATCTGGAAAGATGCAATGACCAGCTATCAAAACGCAGTTAAAGAAGCAAAAAGATCATTTTTTTCTAATTTAATTTTAACAAATCGTTCCAACCCCAGGATTTTATTTTCAACAATAGATTCAGTCCTCACACCCTCCACTTGTCATTTTACTGATGCATCACAAGAAACTTGTGAAAAGTTTTTAAAAATTTTTAGTGAAAAGGTCATGGAGATCAGACAACAAATCTCACCTCCAGCCCATGTTTTACATATCAGTAGGGACGTCAATTGTCATTTTAGTCATTTTAATCCTATTTCACTGTCATTTTTATTTGATATCATAGCCCATATGAAGCCCACCACATGCAGTCTTGATGCTATCCCAACAAAATTTCTCAAAGAGGTTATTGACACAGTTGGCCCCAGTATTTTATCAATTATCAACAGCTCCCTCATAAATGGATTTTATCCCTCTATTTTTAAACATGCTGTTGTGCAACCCCTTTTAAAGAAACCCAATCTTGATCCTTCTCTTTTTAATAATTTTAGACCAATTTCTAAACTTCCCTTTTTAAGTAAAGTTTTAGAAAAGGTTGTTTCAACCCAACTCTTAGCTTTTATGTGTCAAAGCAATATCTTTGAGAAATTTCAGTCTGGTTTTAGAGCTTTACATAGCACAGAAACTGCCCTCCTCAAGGTAACTAATGACCTCCTTTTAGCAGCCGACAGAGGAGAGAGCGCAATTTTAATTCTTTTAGATTTAAGTGCTGCTTTTGATACAGTTGACCACACTATTTTAATTGACCGTCTTAAAACCTGGGTGGGCATCAAGGACACTGCACTTGATTGGTTTTATTCTTACCTTTTAGAAAGAACCTTCTCGGTCACCATTGGTAATTTTACTTCCTCCTCAGTCAACATTACCAGTGGTGTACCACAAGGTTCTATTTTAGGTCCAATTTTATTTTCTATCTATATGCTGCCACTTGGTCAAATCATTCAGCAACACAATGTTTCTTTTCATTGCTATGCAGACGACACACAGATATACCTTCCCCTGAGACCCGGTGACCCAAGAAGCCTAGCTGCTGCTGTAGATTGTCTCTGATGTCAACTGTTGGATGGCACAAAATTTACTTCAACTCAACAATTCAAAAACAGAAGTCATCCTGTTCAGTCCCCCTAACCCAAACAACCCCATCAGTCTCGGGCCCCTCTCCACCTACATGAAGCCCACCGCCAGAAATCTGGGAGTACTGTTTGACCCTGATTTAAGTTTTAAACCTCACATCAACAAAGTTGTCCAGTCCTGCTTCCTCCACATCAGAACCATATCCAGAATCAAGCCAATGCTCTACCAGTCTGACCTTGAAAAAGTCATCCACGCATTCATTTACTCCAGACTTGATTACTGCAACTCCCTCCTTTCCGGCATTACACAAAGATCCCTGTCTCGCCTCCAACTAGTCCAGAACGCAGCAGCTAGGCTTCTTACTGATTTTAACAGACAGCAGCACATCACTCCAATTTTAGCTTCACTCCATTGGCTCCCTGTTCGTTTTAGAATTGATTTTAAGATTTTACTGATCACTTTTAAAGCACGTCTAGGTCTGGCCCCAAGCTATATAACAGACATGTTGACCCCATACCAGCCAGCCTGCAGCCTTAGATCCTCAGGTGGGGCCCTTCTGGTCGTTCCAAAGTCGAGGCTCAAATCTAAAGGTGACCGAGCTTTTTTGATCAGAGCCCCTCGACTTTGGAACGACCTGCCTGAGGAGATAAGGCTTGCAGATTCAGTGACTTCTTTTAAATCACTTCTTAAAACGCATTTCTACAGACTGGCTTTTATGTGATGTTGTCTTTTAATTATCTGTGTTTTAAACCTTTTACGACTTGCCATCTGTATTTTAAACTTTTATAATTTCTTGATTGACCTTTTGATTGTTTTTTGTTTTATGTCTTAGTTTTGCTTTTCTGCTGTTGCTGTCAAAGCACTTTGTAAACTTTGTTTTTAAAAGGTGCTATATAAATAAAGATTATTATTATTATTATTATTATAACTTTAGTAAAAGTAGTAAAACTACCATCAAATACTCCTTTACAAGTAAAACTCCTGCATTCAACAATATATTGAAGCTCTGAGAAATCAAATGTAGTGAATAATGAAACAGTTGAGTGTTTCTCTCTGACATGTGGAGGAAAAGTAGAAGGTGTGTCCACCAGTCCTCCCATAACACAGTCTAACTGGTCCCAGTATCAGTCTAACAGTGGACAGACTGGTTTGATGACGGTGTGTTTATATTCACTATCTATATGTTGTACATTATTCTATAAAGCTGTTTCTCTCCTGATTGTTCTGGAAACTTTCATCAACATGAAGGATGATATTAAATATATTTTTCTTTCATAATCTGCTTTTCTCTTGTTTGTCTCTTTGTGATCAACCTGACTTTCACACAGTTTCTTCTTCTGTGCTGTTTGATGGTTCAGACTCTGAAGAAAACTGAAGTGTGCTCACTTTGAGAGAAAATGTCATTTTGAAAATCTGAAGCACTGAAAGCAGCTAAAGTGTCAGTTGAGGTTTAATCACTGAAGTTTCATCACTGAAAGCAGCTGAAAGCCAAAAGTGTGAGATGATGTTAAGGTGAAGGTTACACCTGTAGTGTTGATGGTTAACAGTCAGTGAAAGTTATATTAAAACTAGTAAAACCTGCTAAGAGTCACATCCTGTAAAAACAGGTGAATTCTTCGTAATATCAGTTTATAACATCATATTTATCATTTTCTATTCATATTAATAGTTTCCTTTCCTCCATCTGCCATGAATGTGACATTATTCACCTTCAGTATGATTGTAAAATAGTTATTTAGTTTCAGTGTTGCTGATCTGCAACCAGCTGCAGTTAATTAACACCAATCAGCTGATTGTTTCTAAAATAAATTCAACATGAACACACTGCTGGTCTGAACAACACGTGATGGAAATGAGGAGTGACATCAACTGTGACTGAGCTTGGTGAGAAATGAGATATGATTGTTAGTATTTTATGATATAAAAATATGAAAACAGCTTGTAAACTGTATCACTAAAACTGCTGTTTGTGCTGTATGTGGAGAGTTGTAGTTACTGACAGTGACCACTGGATGGCAGTAAATTCTCTGATTATCTCTCTATGAGTCCACATCAATCAGTTTACAAAGATCAATATCACTATTGATGTCAGTATTTATAGCAGTTGAATAATGTCTGTGTTCACATATATAGTGTCATAATCAGACTGGTGAACATTAGTGCTGATATAATGCAGTAAATGTGTCATAATGTCATTTATAGATCAGAGCAGTAAAAGAAAAAATGAGATGAGTTACAATAACATTTGATCCTGAACGTTCTTAAAGGTCAGTAACAGTAAACAGGCCTGAACAAAAACTGCAGTTCAGACTGAGACCAGTTCAACCAGTCAGACTGCATACTGAGATGACGCACAAACACTCACACAGCTTCACTTCACCTGAGGAAAGTTGAACTTGATCTGAAGCTCGTTTTCTGCTCAGACCTGCTCAGAGAGCTGCACACTGATGAAGTCCATGAGGAAAAGTTGAGTAAGTGGAGTTCTGGTTGATTTCTCTTGGTCTTTGAGTCTCTTCATAGACAGTGTGTGATTGTTGGAGGAGTTTGTCAGCTTGGGAAACTTTCTGGTTGTTGTCAGGTAAAGATGGCGTCTGTGTGAGCCGTACTCATGCAGAAAAATCCTCCTGTGAGGTTAAATTATTGTTCATTATATTAATGGGTTATTATTACTGATACATTGATGAGTAAGGAGCATTTTACTGTTGGAGTTGGTGGACCTGATTTTATTCATTGTTTGATTATTTATAACAAATATTCTGTAAGATAATGACATGTTTGTATGTATATATATATAAATGCAAAGTAACTACTAACTAACTAACTTTCCCTCTGAAATGTAGTGAAGTATAAAAAGCATAAAATGAGAATACTCAAGTGAAGTACAAGTACCTTAAACTTGTTCTTTAGTGCAGTATTTGAGTAAATGTTCTTCCCCCACTGAGGAGGGCAGGGCTCAGCTGACTGTCTGTAAGAATGAGGAAACACACTCAGTGGTGAGATGAGATACTGTCAGTATCTTATCACTGCTGCAGAGTCTGTTTTCCACTGAAACACTGAGGAGAGCAGCTTATTCTCTTGGTTTTAATCAGTTTAATCAGTTACAGTATGTTCATTTAGGAGAAACATCATACATGATGTGAGAATACAGACTGTAGGAAAGAGTCAAACACAAGATGTGTAATTCATACTGTTAAAAGCTATTAGAACAAAAACAGTAAAGAACAGAGAATGTCTGTTTTTATGATCTAACATCCATTGTGACTGTGCTTTATGTGGGCGACTGTACAGCTTCACTCACTGATTAAAACCTCCTGAGTTTGTTCACTGCTGTTTAAAGAGCTGACAGAGAAGAGACCAAAACCTCCAGATACATGTATAGAAATAATCAGAAAACTGGAAATGTCATTATTTTAACTGAATGTTCATCAGATTTTGTCTGAAGATGTTTTAAAGTAAAGCATTAACATTTACTCAGAGTACATTTAAACTGATCTACTTTTTATGTTTATCTAACTACATTTTTTACAGTAAATTTACTTTTATTTTAGTAAAATATTTTAGTACTTGTTCCATCCCTGCTGGTCTGTATAAAACCTGTCAGAAATTATATAAACTGTAACGTGAGTCAGTGGGACAGAGGATGTTTGTATAAAGAAGTTATTCTTCAGTGAGACTGCAGTGAATCGCTGATGGAAAATAACTAATATCCCTACGCACAATGCCCTGTCTCAAGCTCTGAATCAGCCAATCGCAGGCCTCCACAGGTGAAGTGTCAAAAGAGGATCAAAGTTTCATGATTCAGATTACCATCATACATTGTGTCCAGAATTATATATGATTCAAAACATTGAAACATGACAGAAGAAAGATTATAGAAGATATTTATCTCGAAGTTATGTTAATATTAATATTCGCTGTTAAGATGTTAACACACAAAAAATAAAGAAGATATAAAACATTTAAAGTTTGTGTGTTATAATTCAAAGACAATTTTCAGAGAGCACCAATTCATTGTCTTTCTGTCATTAAGTGAAGTTTATTTATCAGATTTCTAGTTCAGAGCAGATCAGTGTTTCACAGTAAAAAAGAAAATAGAGACACAATAGAAAAGTTACTTTGAAGTAGAGACGAGATGAGTTACAATAACATTTGATCCTGAACGCAGCTCAGACTGAAACCAGTTCAACCAGTCAGACTGCATACTGGGGTAGTGAAGAGATGAAGGTGACGCACAAACAAAAACACAAACACACACAACTTCACTTCACCTGAGGAAAGTTGAACTTGAACTGAAGCTTGTTTTCTGCTCAGACCTGCTCAGAGAGCTGCACACTGATGAAGTTCATGAGGAAAAGTTGAGTAAGTGGAGCTCTGGTTGATTTCTCTTGGTCTTTGAGTCTCTTCATAGACAGTGTGTGATTGTTGGAGGAGTTTGTCAGCTTGGGAAACTTTCTGGTTGTTGTCGGGTAAAGATGGCGTCTGTGTGAGCTGTACTCTTGCCATAGTTTTTAATGTAATCCCTTAATAAAATAGTGGTGTCTGCTTGAACACAATTTTGACTTTATATAATGTCTATGGATGTGATCAATGGGAACATGAAGAAGAATCACACCAACATCAAAGACCAGATCAGAGTCTAATGTTCTCTCTGTGTTTCCTCTACAGATGAAGGTAGAAAGTCTCTGTGAGCTGATGTGGATGTGAATTAAGCAGAATCTGTCCAGGTAACTTGATTCCCAAAGAAAGCCAAAGAAAAAACAACATGAAGTGTTTCCCTCTAGTCTTCAAACCATCCAAAAGCTTCCTACATTTTCATTCTCTTCTCCTAAACCTCTTTAATATATAAACATTTATATTTTATTTTACATGGTTTCTGTATCATATTTAAACTGAAGAAAGTCAGACTGTGTTCAGGACTCTTACGACAGCTCTGAACTCATCAGTTTAATTCGTACCTCAGAGAGAAGTCTCAGAAAATTGATGAAGCAACAAATTCTCTTAAATCACTTGTACGTGTCAGTGAAGAACAAATCTGTTGATTCGAGTGCTTCTTGCTTGCATGAGGCTCATGTGAGCATTGTGAAAGTGATTTGTTAGATATGACGCTGCAGCTCAAAGTGCCAACAACATGGAAACTGTCAGATGAGTGTATTTAGTATTGAAGTGGATGAGCTGCTTTCCTCCAATCAGAGCTCTGTGTGTTTGTCATGTGACTGAGAGGAATGATGAGAAATTATGTGTTGTTGTGTTTGTGTGAAGGTGTTTCTCTGCTATGGATCAGTGTGAGGACAGAGAGGAGGGAGTCCCTCCCTCTAAAAGCTCTCTGTGTGGGGAACATGACAGCCAGACCAAAGCTCAGAGGTGAGATGAGGATCTCTAACTGTCCATCACTGTTCTCCACTCACATCACTCCACCATCATTATTCACACTCAAAGCTCTGTGTGTGTTGTGTTGAAGAACAAAGAATCAGCACAGACCAGACTCTGCTGGACCTGGACCTGGACCTGGACCCAGCTGTGTGTCCAAGAAGAGTGACCGGTCCATTCATGAACTTATATCCATATTTGAACCTTTAAATTTTAAATCTGGACAACCTGCTGATGGAAGGTCAGAATGTAAAGCTGCAAAGACTGAACAGACTTTTCATTTCTATCCAACATGCACATTTATCAGAGCTGTTGTTGTTTCAGGATCCAGCAGCAGAGACCAGACTCTCCTGGACCTGAACCCAGCTGTCTGTCCTTTAAGAGCAACCGGTCAAAGGACTTTTTCATTGATTTCAAAGGAGGACGTCCTTCGACTGATCATATGTAAGCTATAGCCGACTTTAAAAAGACTTTTCATTTCTATCAAACATGCACATTTATCAGAGTTGTTGTTGTTTCAGGATCCAGCAGCAGAGACCAGACTCTCCTGGACCTGAACCCAGCTGTCTGTCCTTTAAGAGCGACCGGTCAAAGGGCGGTTTAATTGATTTTAAAGGAGGACGTCCATCTGCTGATCAGATGTAAGCTGTAACTGACAGTAAACGTCGGGTTATGCTAGAAAAGAACTGGTTTGTACGACGTGTTGTCCGACCACGTCAGTGAAAAGCCGGCCGTCATAGAGAGGGAGGAGACGTGATAATCATTTAAATATGGAGATAACAGATCACTAGGGCTGTAGTCAACCAAAGAAAATCTTGGTCGACTAAAATTGTAAATAATCTGCGACTAATCGATTAGTTATTAGGGTGTTGAACAGTGAACTCAGCAGTCTGTATTTCTCTGTTAAGCGTCTTCAGGCTAGGCTAATCCATCGTTGCTAACTTTGGAGCTAACTCCCTTCACTTTTCCAGCAATTGGAGAAACAACAGACGTGACTTTTTAGCATTCAACTGACACACTGTAGTCTGTGCTGTACATTTACTGCCAGACTGACAACTTACCGCTAAACTTTTCCTCTGCTCCGCTCGTATCCGCCGTCACTTTCTCTGTGTCCAACTTGCTAAGCAAACAAGCTATGCGATGCCGTGTAACTTAACACAGTTGCTCGTTTCCCAGGCAACAACACAGCGGTTGACTCACGCGCTGCACAGACTCCCAAACGCTAAATATTTCTGAATGAGTGGATATTTGGCATTAATTCTGGCTTTTTTTTGGGGGGGGGGGGGGGGGGTGGGGGGGGGGGCTGGCGGGGGTTCTTTTTGATATAATTGTAGGAGAAGCAGTTAAAAGCCAAAAGTCTGAGTTTGGGCGAGTCCAAAGTTGTGAAAACAGCGGGGGTGTTTTGAATACACCAGAGGTAGTTTATTAGTCTGTCCCTCCCGCTGCAGGAAGTAATGGATTAATCCTAGAAAGCTGCTGATGTAGCACTTTTCTCCTTATGAAAGTAACACGGAGATTAGTCCACCAATCAGAATTTAGTCGGGCGGGAGCGTATCGACCAATTAATCGACTAGTCGACCAGCAGACTACAGCCCTACAGATCATATGATCAGACAGTCTCTCCTGGAAGACATTCATGTTGTTGCACTCAGTTGTTCATATGAAAAGTGACATGATATGATTTATTTATACATTACAGACATAAAAAAAACATGTTAAAGTGAAAACATTTATTTCCAACATGGTCCCAAAATGTTAAAAGACAAAACACAAGACAAACAACATAAAACTAAATCACCAAAAATTAAATAAAATAATAAACGTCCACATCAAAACACAATGTACAGCAAAGACAGTTTGATGGCTGAAGTAAAACTGGAATCACAGATTTCATTACAAACCTGTGACCATGTTCCATAAATAAGTCCTGACCTGACTTCTATAAGCTCCTCTCATGTTTAACAGCTGCATGTGTAACAGGAGGCTGTTCCACAACACGGCAGCAGCTTAAAAAAGGAACTTCTGGCTACATTATTCACTGGAGGGACTTTATATGAACACACACTGGCCCTGGTGTTATAGCCATGCTGAGTATGTTCCAGTGTTATCTGTGAAGTATTGAGCAAACCCATTGATAATGTTGAACATATGATGCAGCTTCTGTTGTTCTACTCTGAGCTGTACTGGCAGCAGTCCTACACTTCTGAATTCATCACCAACATCAGTTAAAGAGGAAACATTTAATAAATACTGAATAATATTATTTTGCATCACCTGCAGTTTGTTCCTAAATTCAGATGTCAAACCACTGAACCAATCAGAACAGGCAGAATCAAACTGACGCTGCACCAATGAGGACACGAGAAGTTTCTCAACAGAAAAGTCAAAAAGAGTCTTAGTCTGTGAAACAGGAACTGAAGTTTTCTGCCACTCTTAGATAATATTTGATCAACAACAGATTCACAGGACAGTGACTGGTCCAATATTATTCCTAAATATGAGACAAAATATTATTTAAAAAAAAAATTTAATTATAAGATTTTCAACATCTTTGTTCCAAACAGGATTAACTGGGTTTTATCCAAATGTATTGAAAGCTTGTTATCTATGAGCCACTCTCTCACACTTTCTGATTCATTACTAAGAGTTGTGAATTTCACTGACATCATTCCCAGATACCAGTAATGCAGAATCATCAGCATACAGCAGCAGCTTGCATGTCACAGCAGCTGTTGTATCATTTATATACATAAGAAATAAAAGAGGCCCTAAAATAGAACCATGCAGCACCACACATGTAATATCCTGAGGTTCTGATAGAACCACTTCAACATCACAGACTTGAGTTCTTCCTGTAATGTAAGAAATAAACCATTTTACAGCAGTATGTCCAAACACCATGCACTGTAACTATGGCAACAGTACAGAATGATTCACTGTGTCAACAGCTTTCTGCAAGTCAGCATAATTTCCTCCATCAAGGTTTTGTCTAATAAAATCAATCAAATGAATCAGACAGGTGTCAGTAGAGTCTGCTGCTGTAAAGCCAGACTGAAGCTCAACAACAAACTGTGTCTGACTAAATACTCCTCAACCTGCTCAAACACAACATACTGGGAGCTGCCCAGTTCAACCAGTCTGATACAAGCAGGCACTGAGCAGCTCCACTGGAGCAGCTGGAGGTTGTAGCTGCCTTGCTCCAGGGCACTTCAGCAGTGTACAGTGAGGGAGGGAGAGCTGTATGGAGGGTTGTTCAGAGCTGTTGGGACTAAACCAAACTGACTGATGAAGCAAAACACTGAGCTGAAAGCTACAAACAGACTGAGCTGTTGATTCTCAGTGGGATCAGCAGGACTAGTAAAGCTTTACCACTACAGGGAGTCATCTGATTCTCTGTTCACATCCAAATATCACTTGATGGACCTTTAGCTTGTGTTTGTCTCTGTGTGGACAGACATAATGTGAGCTCATTCTTCATGATTCCTCCACAGAGTGGACCAGGAGAGCTCAGAGGTTCCCAGTGGTCAGTCTGCCCAGCAGCATCAAACACACCTGGACTCCATATTTATGGTCTGTACATGTACAACAACTACTTTTACATCTATTCTGTTCACAATCATCTCCATGCTGCACTTTGTAGACCAGTGGATTGTCAGTCTGTCCAACATGGATCTGATGTTTGCTTCATGATTTCAGTTTGATTGTGTCATTCATGTAGTATTCTGTTCCAGCTGCTGGAGGAGAACATCGTCACTTTTGTGAAGAACGAGCTGAAGAAGATGCAGAAGGTTCTGAGTTCAGATTACCCAGAATGCTTAGAGAGTCAGAGGGAGGATGAGGAGGTGTTGGACGGTGAGGAGGAAGAGCAGAGGAGGAGCAGCAGAGACGCATTTCTGAAGATCACACTGCACTTCCTGAGGAGAATGAAGCAGGAGGAGCTGGCTGACTGTCTGCAGAGCAGTAAGAGGATTTCTATAAAGATTTAACATGATGGATAAATGAGACATTTGCTGAAGGAGGAAAATACGTTTGATGTTTAATTAAATGTTTAAATATTCACTTAACATTTCATTCATTGATATTTTTCCATGTGTGTTCACTCAGAGACTCATGCTGGCAGGTGTCAGCGTAAACTCAAGTCTAACCTGAAGAAGAAGTTCCAGTGTGTGTTTGAGGGGATTGCTAAAGCAGGAAACCCAACCCTTCTGAATCAGATCTACACAGAGCTCTACATCACAGAGGGAGGGACTGCAGAGGTCAATGATGAACATGAGGTCAGACAGATTGAATCAGCGTCCAGGAAACCAGACAGACCAGAAACAACCATCAGACAAGAAGACATCTTTAAAGCCTCACCTGGAAGAGATGAACCAATCAGAACAGTGATGACAAAGGGAGTGGCTGGCATTGGGAAAACAGTCTTAACACAGAAGTTCACTCTGGACTGGGCTGAAGACAAAGCCAACCAGGACATACACTTCACATTTCCATTCACTTTCAGAGAGCTGAATGTGCTGAAAGAGAAAAAGTACAGCTTGGTGGAACTTGTTCATCACTTCTTTACTGAAACCAAAGAAGCAGGAATCTGCAGGTTTGAAGAGTTCCAGGTTGTGTTCATCTTTGACGGTCTGGATGAGTGTCGACTTCCTCTGGACTTCCACAACAATAAGATCCTGACTGATGTTACAGAGTCCACCTCAGTGGATGTGCTGCTGACAAACCTCATCAGGGGGAAACTGCTTCCCTCTGCTCGCCTCTGGATAACCACAAGACCTACAGCAGCCAATCAGATCCCTCCTGAGTGTGTCGGCATGGTGACAGAGGTCAGAGGGTTCACTGACCCACAGAAGGAGGAATACTTCAGGAAGAGATTCAGAGATGAGGACCAGGCCAGAACCATCATCTCCCACATCAAGACATCACGAAGCCTCCACATCATGTGCCACATGCCAGTCTTCTGCTGGATCACTGCTACAGTTCTGGAGCATCTGTTGAAAAGCAGAGAGGGAGGAGAGCTGCCCAAGACCCTGACTGAGATGTACATCCACTTCCTGGTGGTTCAGTCCAAACTGAAGAACGTCAAGTATGATGGAGGAGCTGAGACAGATCCACACTGGAGTCCAGAGACCAGGAAGATGATTGAGTCTCTGGGAAAACTGGCTTTTGAGCAGCTGCAGAAAGGAAACCTGATCTTCTATGAATCAGACCTGACAGAGTGTGGCATCGATATCAGAGCAGCCTCAGTGTACTCAGGAGTGTTCACACAGGTCTTTAAAGAGGAGAGAGGGCTGTACCAGGACAAGGTGTTCTGCTTCATCCATCTGAGTGTTCAGGAGTTTCTGGCTGCTCTTCATGTCCATCTGACATTCATCAAGTCTGGAGTCAATCTGCTGGCAGAACAACAAACAACATCCCAGAAGCCTGAAGTCTTCAGAGGCAAATCAACACGTTTCTACCAGAATGCTGTGGACGAGGCCTTAAAGAGTCCAAATGGACACCTGGACTTGTTCCTCCGCTTCCTCCTGGGCCTTTCACTGCAGACCAATCAGACTCTCCTACGAGGTCTGCTGAAAAAGACAGGAAGTAGCTCACAGACCAATCAGGAAACAGTCAAGTACATCAAGAAGAAGATCAGTGAGAATCTGTCTGCAGAGAGAAGCATCAATCTGTTCCACTGTCTGAATGAACTGAATGATGATTCTCTAGTGAAGGAGATCCAACAGTCCCTGAGATCAGGAAGTCTCTCCACAGATGAATTGTCTCCTGCTCAGTGGTCAGCTCTGGTCTTCATCTTACTGTCATCAGAAAAAGATCTGGATGTGTTTGACCTGAAGAAATACTCTGCTCCAGAAGAGGCTCTTCTGAGGTTGCTGCCAGTGGTCAAAGCCTCCAACAAAGCTCTGTAAGTACACAAACATGTTATTGATTGATTTATTGATTGATTGAAATGATATTCAAATAGATTTTTTTGGGAGGGGAGAAATATAAATGTTTCATTAAATATTTTTTCCAATTGTGTTCTTCAGACTCAGTGACTGTAACCTCTCAGAGAGAAGCTGTGCAGCTCTGTCCTCAGTTCTCAGCTCCCAGTCCTCTAGTCTGAGGGAGATGGACCTGAGTAACAACAACCTTAAGGATTCAGGAGTGAAGCTACTGTTGCCCAGACTGAAGAGTCCACACTGCACACTGGAAACTCTCAGGTCAGATCATGTTTGTTTCAACTGATTAGAGATATTCCTCTAAACTATAAATACCATACAGATTAAACAGCATCTCTTTGTATTTCAGAATCTTCTTGTCATCAAGATTTTAAATATTACAGTGTAGAAAATCTGACATATGTTTCTTTACTTCAGCTTCATGTGCTGTCCAGCACAAAGATAAAACCTTTGATTGACATGAAGAAGCTCATCATGTTTTGATTCCATGTGATTTATGTTACTGAATTACTTTTTATTCTGATTAATTGATTATTAACTGTCACGTCTCTGGCTGGTTTAGAACAGATCACCAAAGATCATTGCCAGTGCTTGGAAGAAATTACATATCATCAAAGTTTAGACTTATTTGAACACATCTGTTATTTGTCTGCTTGTTATTATTGTCTCTTCAGACTTAGTGGCTGTAACCTGTCAGAGAGAAGCTGTGAAGCTCTGTCCTCAGTTCTCAGCTCCCAGTCCTCTAGTCTGAGAGAGCTGGACCTGAATAACAACACCCTGCAGGATTCAGGAGTGAAGCTACTGTCTGTTGGACTGGAGAGTCCACACTGTACTCTGGAAACTCTCAGGTCAGGATTCATCAATCTGTTCAGCTGATCACCATTTAAACTGTAATTTATATGAGTAGATAGAACCTGGGGTCTCATTTATAAAACAGTGCGTAGTAGCCATAATAAAAGTGTACGAGTGCACATAGGCCGAAAGTGGCGTGCGCCAAAAAATAATCAGATTTATAAAACCATGCGTACGCACGAATGCACATATACCTCCCTTTATAGATAACAATCCACCTGGAAATGTGCATGCATGGAACAGCCTCATATCCCGCCTCTACACGCCCACAAATGGTCGATGCAAAAGCATTCATGAATATTGATGTACGTGCGTTTCTTTTGCAGCACCGATCGGTCTCTCTGTCTTTAATTCAATTCAATTCAATTTTTATTTATTTTAAGTGTAAAATCACCATGCAACATGGTCTCAGCACACTGCACATCACATCACACAGCAATCAATTTAAAATGATAATAGTAAAACTGGAGCAACCACATTAAAACATCAATACAAGAAGGATGTCCAAAAGGTGACAGTCCCAAGAATTAAAATGAGTACAAACAAGTTTTAAAATGACAACATACAATAAAATGAATGAACTGAGTTAAAATAAATAACACAAAATAAAATAACACAAATAAAATACATCAGTTTAAAAAGATGTTAAAAAAAGACGGGAATCAAAGATCACTCCAAGGTTTTTGACGGTGGAGCTTTCAGAGATTGCATAGTTGTCAATATTGATACTCAGGTTCTCACGCTGATGTTCATGTTTGGGTGGTCTGATAACTAGCAGCCCTGTTTTATCAGAATTCAACAGCAAAAAGTTTGTATCCATCCATCTTTTAATTTCTGAAAGACATGCCTGTAAATTTAGGAGCTGGGAGAGGTCATTTGGCTTTACAGGTACATATAACTGTGTATCATCTGCGTAACAATGAAAATTAATACTGTATTTGTGTACGATGTCACCAAGGGGAAGCATGTAAATGGCAAAAAGCATAAGGCCAAGTACTGATCCCTGGGGTACACCAAACTTTACCTCAAAAGATTCAGATACAGTGTTATATATTGTGTTCTGTCTGATAGATATGAATGAAACCATGAAAGCGCTGTCCCCTGGATGCCAATACACTTCTCCAAGCGGTGTAGGAGTATGCTGTGATCCACAGTGTCAAAAGCTGCACTCAGGTCGAGAAGCAGCAGCAGTGTTGAGTCGGAATCTACAGTAATCAATAGGTCATTGATCACTCTGGTCAGGGCAGTTTCAGTTGAGTGACGGGACCGAAAACCAGATTGAAATTTATTGTAAAGATTGTTGTTTGATAAAAAAGGCAGTGAGCTGATCAGCAACTACTCTCTCTAGCAGTTTTGACATGAAAGGAAGGTTGGAGATCGGTCAGTAGTTACTCAGAATTTGCGGATCAGTATTGGCTTTTTTGAGTAATGGTTTGATAATAGCAGTTTTGAAAGCTGAGGGAACTGAACCCATGGAGATGGATGTATTAATTATATGAAGAACCGGACTAGCTAAAACAGATAACAACTCCTTAAAAAGGTTGGATGGTATAGGGTCTAAAATGCAAGTTGTGGGTTTGGAAGCAGTTACTAGGCTGGTGAAGGCATCAGGGGAAATTGTTTCAAACTGTAGAAGGGTGCAGTTGGTCTGATTAACAGTTCCCGTATCCATCAAAGGACCAGAGTTATCAATGATATTGTTCCGGGAGGATTGTGGACCGGTTATTCTGTCTCTAATTAACGCAATCTTGGTTGTGAAGAATTTTTGAAAGTCATCCGCACTGAATGAGGAGCTATTGGCAGGGATGTTCCGTGTGAGTTTTGCTACGGTGTCAAATAAAAACCGTGGATTATTTTTGTTGGTGTTGATCAGGGAGGAGAAATATGCTGTCTGAGCAGCTGAAAGTGCTTGTTTATATTTTTTGAAACTCACAGCCCAGGCAAGGTGATCATTCCTTTGTTTGGATACACGCCATTTACGCTCGAGTCTTCTGCAGGTCTGTTTTAGTGAACGGGTATCACCTGAGAACCATGGTGCTGATGTGATCCGGGTACGTTTTCTGGTTTTGAGAGGGGCAACAGTGTCAAGGGTTGTGAGCAAGATGCTGTTCAGATTGTCTATGAGATGGTTGAATGAATCAGAGTTTGCAGTCCAGCAGTGAAGTAGATCATGAAGACGCTCCACCAGCATGGATTTAGCAGTGGTGTCGATTCGGCGATAATTAATTGTGTCAGGCTGTAAATCCTTAGTTGGAGTGGAGAGCGAGACTTTGAAAAAGACACAGAAGTGATCAGAGACTGGCAGCTGTAAAGTGGATGAAACGTCAACGTCAATGTTCTTTGAAAAGATGAGGTCCAGTGTGTTTCCATGGATGTGAGTGGCATTTCTCACATGTTGTGTAAAGTCCAGACTGCTAACCAGGTCCATAAATTCCATTGCTCTAGTGTCTGAACAGACATTATATGAAAGTTAAAACCCAATAAAATTACTCTATCATGGTTGACAAGAGCAACTGATAAAAATTCAGAAAATTCACACAGAAAATTTGGATTATGTTTAGGAGGTCTATAAATGGTTAATGCAAGAACGTGTTGTTTAGTTGTAATGGTCATGGCTAGATATTCGAAGGTTGAAAAATCTCTGAAATTGCGTTCAGTGCATTTCACCAAGTCTGAAAAGGTGGCTGCTATGCCTCCCCCTTTCTTGCCTTGTCTAGTGGTAAATAAAAAGTTATAACCTGGGGGAGAAGCCTCAATAAGTGTTGCTGAGGCCGTGGAAGACAACCAACATTCAGTGAGGAATAAAAAACGCAGACCATATTGGGAAATAAAATCACTAATATAAAAACACTTATTTGACAGTGATCTAATATTTAATAATGCAAACTTAAAACTTTGATCTAAGGAGATCATAGAGGGTGCAGCTTTCTCTAGGCGATTTGTACCAGGTTGTTAGTTCTTAGTTTTTTTCTGTGATGTAGAGTGTATGCATGAGCTCGGGTTGCGTTACATAGGACAGGTATATTATATATATGACAGGAGATGATGAATTATTAGGAAGGTCAGCGGGTCCAAGTCCAGTGAAGAAAGTGTCACAGTTGGATGTGGAACCAAGACAATAGTGACTTGGACCTGGGGGACATCAATCCCTGACGGACTGGTCAGGTGTAGAGTTGCGGTCAGTAGGTGCAATGTAATGGGCGTGCAGTAAGCCGTATGAGATGTTGGCGGCGAGCAGACGGCTACCAGCTTTGTTTAAGTGGAGCCCATCTGCTCCGAAAAGATGCCTCCTGTCCCAGAAGACATTGAAATTGTCAATAAAGCTCATGCCGCGTGAGTCACAGACCGACGAGAGCCAGGTGTTGAGGTTGAGTAACCTGTTGAAACGCCCCATCCCCCGGCCACAGGTGGGGGTTGGGCCGGAGATGAGGACACTGCAGGGGGGGGGGGAAATCATCGGGGCTTAGGACATCATATTTGTTCTCAAGCTGGATGTGATAGTGTGGAGGTGCTGCAGAGGAGCGCGTCCTTGCCCCCCCACGAGCACCTACCAGGGACCAGGGCTCCGGACGGGATGGCGTGATACTGACCGGGGCCCTAGGCCGAGCTCTGAGTCGTGTCCAAGTGTCATCGGGGATGGTAGCCGGAGGATGGGCAGTAGCAGTGGAGCAGCGAGCGGTGCGATCAGGCTCTGGTGAAGACACGGCTCCAACTACTCCCTGCCGCTGGTTACGGCAGGGAGTAGGAAGGGTAGGAAGCAGTGACGTCAGGCACCCAGGTATCCAGTGTGTTGGTTTTGAAGATGATCGTGTCCATGAGGGTTTCAGCTTTCTGGATCTGATGTAGTGTGGATATTCTTCCCTCCAGCTCTGCTATTTTGTCGGTCAGGCGAGCGCAGCTGACACAGCCAGACGGGGAGGTAAGTGGAGCCATTTGCCGTGGATATGGTAGCTGAGGGATAGAGTAAAAAGAAGGACGGCCAGTACAGAGCTAAAAACAGTTTAAAAGTTCTTTGACTGGGTCCGGATGGTAACAGTCACTGACAGAGAGGTCACAGGCACTTACACGCAAGGGCTCCAACCTGGAGCCCACAGCATAGATATGACTTTATCTGAATGGTGATAACAGGAATAGTTCACGGCAAAGATGTGGAATGAAAGAGATCAAGACTCGAGACTTACCGACACGGGTCCAACTAGTGGACCCGCTGCGGTGATTAGGCTTCGGTATGCCGTTTGTAGCTCGTTGTGATGTGATGCCCGGCAGGTCCGGTGCTGTTTTGCTAGCTCCAAGTGCTAACAGTGCTAAAAACAAGCCGGGCTGTGCCGGTGTTATACCCCTACTGGTTTCCAAGCTAACTGGTTTCCGTACCTAACAGCAGCAGCTGTTTTCTGCCTCTATCAGCAGATTCGTCACACATACTTAAACATATAACTCGCAAATTTCAAGTCGCATCTCAAATGTACTGCGGCGAATATGAGCATATACAAGTGAGCATTATATCACAGACACTTACGAAAAATAAATAAAATAAAAATATAATCTTTGCAAGATCGCGTCGAGCTGGATTCGATCTTGCAAGAGTAAAATTACTTGCTTACACTAATCAGTTATCTACCGCTCTGAGCTAGTCGAGCTCTCACAATCATCCTTTTCCGTCACGTATTCGTCAAGTACGTCAGCAGCCAGGTAACATTTTGTTTTGGGGTTATCTAAAACAACTGGTTACCTTTAGCTTGCCTGACAAAATGCCCGAACATATTAATCAAGTTTCTTTTCTCCGAGGCTACAAACACATTGACCACTACATCACAGCCCTCTATGACAATAACGTTAAACATTATGATAAAGAAATACTTTTAACTTTTAACAATGACGATCTAGCTCAGAAAATACTGTCAAAATACGCTGCATACTATATATCGGTTAAAAACTAACACTGATCCGCAGGGTGAGTAATGCAAGTGGTAAAAGTCAACTAAACATGGAAACATGAAAACATGAAGCTCATTTAAAGTCATTCTCCGTTCTTTTGTGTATATTGTGTAGGAAAATGTCACTAAGTGTTCGTCAATATTGTGTTATTCAAGGCATATACCATGTCCTCAAATGTGCACACGTTTTCTAAATCATATTGTGAGTATCGAGCATTTAAGTAATCACTTACACCTGGCACAGGAGGGTGAATATAAAACGAGGGCGGATGATAGAAATTTTGCTCAGTAGCAACACAGCCATAGCTGCAGCTTGAAAACAATTGAGTTGGACATATTACTAAAAGGAACAATCAATGCTCGACTAGCTCAGAGCGGTAGATAACTGATTAGTGTAAGCAAGTAATTTTACTCTTGCAAGATCGAATCCAGCGCGACGTGATCTTGCAAAGATTATTTTGTTTAATTTATTTTTCGTAAGTGGCTGTGATATAATGCTCACTTGTATATGCTCATATTCGCCACAGTACATTTGAGATGCGACTTGAAATTTGCGAGTTATATGTTTATGTATGTGTGACGAATATGCTGATAGAGGCAGAAAACAGCTGCTGCTGTTAGGTACGGAAACCAGTTAGCTTGGAAACCAGTAGGGGTATAACACCGGCTTCAGCAGTCTGGGCAAGTAGTTAAAAATACAGTCATCCGATTACTAAAAACCCGATGACGGGTTAAACACGGACTTAAAACTATAAGATCCGTAAAAGAGTACCATAAAATTACTGGCTTAAAACAGAATTAAAAGATAATTTATGACAGAGCTTCAGACCGACGGAGAAATACGCCGACAAAGGGTGACCCGGAAGTGATGCCCAATCATTAGCCAATCATTGTCGAGAGTCAGCGTATTGACCCTCTTGCTCGCACTTGCACTCGGGCAGGTGAATGAAAGTGCCAGTATGAACGGACTTTTACCATGTATTTCCCTGTTTTCATATGTCTTGAAGTTATGTGTGTAACTCAAAACAAACCATAAACAACTTCAGTAAACATTCCTATGGATTGTAAAGTGTGATGGTTTAATGTCTACCACAACCTGCAGTGGGCCAGCTTCCAGTTAACCAGCATGAATAGTTTTTACACCACACATTCAACATCTATAGTACAATAAACACTGTATGTCTTTATGTTTACACCAAAATCCAGCATACAGTTGTTTCTCTAATTTACACAGTAATTACAGGAGGTGAAGATGTGGCTGTGAGGTGACTGCAGAAGGCCGGTGTATGTGGTGACAACAGAGTCCTGTGTACTGGAGCGATTTTACACATATAAACTAAATGGACACTTAAAATATTAAAAAATCTTTAAACACTCCGTCCTCCAAATATGTTTTAGTTACGTTTAGTGAAGCTATGTGATCTAGGATTTCTAGAACCGATGATCATTTTATCAGTTAGTTAACATTCTGAGGTGAATATGAATCATAATATTCGCGTTTAGCAAATATCGGAGAAATAAACTCCACTACAGATAACACTGCTGGTTTGAATGTTTCTAATAATGTGGATCTATAATTAATGTTTGATACTAAGTGGAATTAAATGTCTGACAGGATTATTATACAATCTGGCTTCAACTCACCATCTGAGTCGTCGATCCTATCTGCAAAATGTTCGTACGCATGGGTCAGAGTTTACTGACAAGTACGCACATTCTCCCGTCAAGTTTGTTTTTATAGATCTTTTGCGTGGGAAGTGGCATACACCTCTTTCAGGCCCCGTTTTGTGTGTATGCAACGGTTATAAATGAGACCCCTGAACTTTTCTCTATTCAAGTTATTTTCAGACCAGTTGTGTGTTTTATAGTTTGTGAATAACTTTCTATTAATATATTTTTAGGAGTGTTAAGATCCAAAAACTGAATGACGAACTGTGTAACTGGCCTAAAGTAAAACACACAGAGACAGTTATACAGTCAGTGAACAGATTTTAGCAGTTACACTTTCTTTTAATTTCAGGGCATTATCTGTGCTGGAAAGGTAGTGATTAGCCATTTGAATTGAGAAATAGTGACTGAAAGTATTAAGTTTAACTCTAAAGGTCACAGAAACACATTGTTGATGACAGTAATAAACACATGATGTCAGATAATGTGACGTGTCATTTTGTGTCTGCAGTCTGTCAGGATGTCTGATCACAGAGGAAGGCTGTGCTGCTCTGGCCTCAGCTCTGAGCTCCAACCCCTCCCATCTGAGAGAGCTGGACCTGAGCTACAATCATCCAGGAGACTCAGGAGAGAAGCTTCTGTCTGCTGGACTGGAGGATCCACACTGGAGACTGGACACACTCAGGTATGGACCAATATATATATGTATGTGTGTGTGTGTGTGTATATATATTTGCATATCAAATGTCACTAGTCTCCGGATCAGAGAACTACCTCCGCCTGGAGCAGCACCTATAAAGCTGTATAGTATTTTAGCACATAACGCTTGTTGGTGTATTATGCAGTGGTAATGAGGAATTGATTGATTGATGGTATCGATGGTATTGAGGAAGTCCAGGAAAGCATTGTCCTCCCTGCACTTGGCAATAAATCCATTCAAGTGGCCAACCATCGCAGGTGCTCCATCCATGGTGATGGACACCAATTTGTACACTGGGAGCTGGGTGTTCTCGATAAAGTTTTTGAAAGACTGAAATATGTCCTCTCCTCGCGTGTGTTCTTTCATGGGCAGTACTGTTAATAGCTCCTCCTTTGAAGTGATATAAGTAAATACCATCCAAATAAAAATGCACAACTGGGCTGTGTCACTAGTGTCCATAGATTTGTTCAACTGCAGTGAGAAACACTGTGATGTCTTTCCAAAGTTGCCGGGTCAAATCCTCGGACATGGCTTCACTGTGCTGTGTAACTGTACTTCCTGACAGCTGGACAGCTTTGATTGAAGATAACATTTCTGTCTTGTTTTTAAAGTCTTGAACAATGAGTCAGCTGCTTCAACGAATGCCTCTTTTACCATCTGACTCACCCGGAATGATGCCTCAATGGCAGCTTTTGCTTTTGAAGTCATTCAAGTGACAAATTGCATATCAGGGATGGATGATAGGCTGTCGTCTATTTGTTCAATGTCATGTGATCTACCAACACTACCTTTGGTAGATCGATGTATTGGGCATCCCTGCTGTAGAGTGCGGGATGTGACACCTGAATTATTGTAAACCGTTAAATTGTTTAATTATATGAATTTATTAATTGATTGCTCAATTTAGATAATTTAAACATATTAATAAAATAATTATTTTAAATTGATTCATTACATTTTGTAAAATAAATAAATTAAAAAATATATTTTTCAATTTTAAAAAATGTATTGAGAGAAAGAACAGAACAAACTGGGTCATTATGAATCACTCAGTTATAGGTTTCAAAGATCAAGCTATCTTAAACTGCTTGACCAGCAGATACCAGCTTAGCTTAACTGGGTGACCAGCAAAACCTGCCTCACCAGTATGTCCAGGCTGGTAAACCAACTAAACCAGTTTACCATCAGCTAAGACCAGCAACCAACTTAAACTGGTCTATGTTGGTTTTTCAGCAGGGTCTTTAATTGTTTCCTGCATTGCTGCTTCAGACTGCGTTTTCCAAACGTTTTCAAAAATAAATGAAACAATAAAGAAAGAAATATAGAAATAAAATGTCCAATTATCAAATAAATATGCAGGTTAGTTTGAAAATAAATAAATATGCACAGATATATAAAAATAAATAAATACAATTAATTAATTTGGTAAATTAACAACTATTCTATTCACTTAAAGTCCTGTTTTCTACCTGAAAACTCACAAACTGACACAACAGAGACAAAGTTGTATTTGAGTTAGTACATGAGAACAGATCTAAGCAGATGACTGCTGAGATGTTTGTGGTTCAGACAAAATAAATATAAAATATGTAAAAACAGGAACATAGTTTAACAATCACATCTGCCACAGAGCTGACTGACTCCACTCAGTCTGTGGACTTTAAGTCTTCCACAGTGAGACCTGGATGATGGAGAGACTGGACTCATCAGCAGAGAGATCATCAGCTGTGAGGAGAAGAAATAAGATGAAGAAAGGCATCAGGATGTAGATTTAATTCATAGTCCTAAACACACACACACACACACACACACACACACACACACACAGTAACTTCACAGTCTGGTGGTAGACGGTAGACTGTCAGACCATTTTATCTTCTCTATCAGACGTTAGAATAATGAACTATGAAGTTCCAGGGATGAAAAACAGGGTGATGTTTTGACAGTGATCTAGTATAACAGTGTTGAGTTAGCCAGGAGGAGACACAGGCTAAACACACTTCACACTGTCCTCACATGTGCTATGAAGGCAGAATTTATAAAGATAACATCTGTAACGTTAACACATGTTGACAAGTTAGATTTATAACATGAAACTGTTTCAGTTTAACAACACAGTCAGGTTAACTATGGATCACTGTTAGCTAACATGCTACTAGCTAACATTATAATGTTACACAGCACACTTCTGAGCAGCCAATTTAACTATAAAAACTAGCTTGGTGTGATGTCTGCTGTTAGTCAGGACTGAATGTTTTAATGTTGAAGACACTTACTGGTCAGCTGCTCATGGTGACTCCTGCTGCTGCTCCAGACTGATGCTAATGCTAATGCTAATGTTACTCCTCAGCACGCTGCAAGAAGTTCACTGTCCACACTGCAAAACATCTCCACTGAACAGACGTCTTTGTGGTGTCCGTATCTTCCAGTGCTCATTTCTGAATGTTCAGAGTTTGTTGTCCTTTATTTCAGACTCTGCAGTTCAGTGTTAGCTGGTGAAGCTAGCAAGCTGTAGCATGTCAGACAGTCCATCTATGATACCGTCTGACAACTTTACACCGAGCAAAAACAAGAACATGAGAACTCTTAAAAAGAAAATCCTTTAAAGTAAATAAAAGATAATGAAGTCATCTAAAGAGCTGAATTTATCTGCACCTAAAATGATCTAATATCTAATTATCTCATTATAATTAATCTAATGATCTAATGTATCTAATGTGTATGCTGGCAGGTGCTAACATGCTAAGCTAACATGCTAAGCTAACAGTGTCAGCAGTCTGGATGGAGGAGCTGCTAACCGGCCTGAGAAAACTACAACTGTGGATCCTTGTGATGCGAATCACTTCAATTTTTCAGACAAATAATGAAGTTGAAGCGACCACCTCGCCTTCTCACCGCTTCTCACATGGCCGTAACCATAGAAACGTTTATGATGAAGGTCACATTGTTTTCTCCTCCAGCTCACCAACAGGCGGCGCTGTGCCATGCAGCTACTATAGTAAAAACTGTTGTGTTGCCTAGCAACAGCCAATCAGCTGAGTGTGATGAGGATCAGTGATGTCGTAGAGCTGCTCCATTAATCACATTTTATTTAGTCTTCCAACGATGATGAAAACAAGATGATGGAGATAAATGGATTATTCTGCCACATTCTGCTTCACAATGATGCTCTCGTTTTGTCTTGTGTTATAAATCCAGCGCAGTGAGAGACAGACAGAGCGGAGTCTTCCTCACAGCATCAATGTGTCTGAATTTAACAGTCAAATGTTGAGCGGTGGAAACTGACTCATTGAGATATCTCGGCCTACAGGTTACTTTGTTTTAGTGTCAGTCACACTTTGGATGCTGTTATTTTAGATACCAGGATGTTTGGCTGTAATGATCTCTCCTTTCATCCAGCTGCTTCCTCTGTCTGCAGCAGCTTTACGTTGCCGCTATATTCCCGCTTTTTGCCGCTATCACGTGTAGTTGTCCTGCAGATGAAAATATAAACCAGCAAAATGTCTGCTGGGAAATATGCTGATTGCCAAATAAATCAATTCATTCATAGCATTTTAAACAGCATAATATTATGTGACCTATTAGATATGTTGCCATGACAACTTCAATATAAACTTGTATTATGTAAAAGTTTGGTTTTGCCTCCGCTGTTAAGACATTGAGAGATTGAGTGAGTGTTTGGTCAGATGGAGGCTAAGCGTGGTATGAGATTGAAAAGCCGGCGCACACTTCAGGAACAGTCCTGCACTTTGGCTCCACAGCAGTTAACAGCGTTTTCTCTCAGGTAACGTTACATCCAGCACTGGCACAGTGAAACAAACGGATCAGCCCGGAGCTCCACGCTTAAATAACATGTCATTGATCAGTAGGAGGTTTAATTTTCCCCGTACGGCCCCGGTGAGAGGCGGCTCAGGGAGACGGCGGCAGGTGGAGGTGGTGGTGGAGCTGCAGCTGCAGGCTGCCCGCATGGCTGCATTCAGTTAACAACAGCAAGGATATTAGTTTGATTTGATTATTGTTGCTTATATGCTCAGTTCACAAAGTTTGTCAAGAGTTCATTCTGCTGACTAAAATACATTTGTTGGGTCATAGTTTGTGTTTTTGTGCTTTATTGCTGTTTAAATGTAGGATATTATATGGCTATTTAAACATATGTTCTATATGGCCGCAATTCTGGAATATTAACGGACATATTGGCCGTCAGAAAAGTCTAGCGTCTATCCCTGGTCTGCATCTGTTATTGTTCAAGGAAATCCACTGTTAAAAAGACACGTTTGTTTGAAATGTTCAAGAAATGCAGGATGTTTCCAAAGTCAGTGAGTAATGGTGATAAATAATGGTGATTGTGATTGTTGCCATAATGGAGCAGCAGTAATATCATGTCCATGTTTGCATGCTGAAAGAGAACGTGCTGCTCTGACCCCCCTCCTCCTTTCAGCCTGCAGCCTGCTGGAGTCCAATGGTTGACACCAGGTCTGAGGAAGTGTAAGTGTGTTTTTCATTTCATTCATCAAAACAAAGCAAACTTCAAACTGTGACATCACTCATTCACATCCTACTGAGGATGAAGATGATGTCATCATCAAACAGATGATAGATCAATAACTGCAGCTGTATTGTGTCTCGTTCTCTCCATCAGATTTCTGTCAACTCACACTGGATCCAAACACAGTAAACAGAAACCTCAAACTGTCTGACAACAACAGGAAGGTGACACATGTGAAGGAGGATCAGTTATATCCTGATCATCCAGACAGATTTGATTACTGGAGGCAGCTGCTGTGTAGAAATGATCTGACTGGTCGCTGTTACTGGGAGGTCGAGAGGAGAGGAGAAGTTGGTATATCAGTGAGTTACAGAGGAATCAGCAGGAAAGGAGACAGTAAAGACTGTTTGTTTGGAGAGAATGATCAGTCCTGGTGTCTGTTCTGCTCTGACGATGGTAGTTACTCTGTCTGGCACAATAAGGGATCAACATCCATCTCCTCCTCCTCCTCCTCCTCCTCTGTCTCTAACAGAGTAGCAGTGTATGTGGACTGTCCTGCTGGCACTCTGTCCTTCTACAGAGTCTCCTCTGACTCTCTGATCCACCTCCACACCTTCAACACCACATTCACTCAGCCTCTGTGTGCTGGGTTTGGGTTTGCTTCTGGTTCCTCAGCGTCTCTGTGTGATCTGTAGGAGGAAGAGTCTCCTCCTGTTAGAGAAACTTTCTCACTGCTGACCAGATAGTTCAGTCTGTACAGGATCACACACAGCTGATGGTATTTAGTACCAACATGATCTCTCACTGCTTGTAAATGTAAACATGGTTTCCACATGATTGACAGTTTGTTTGTAAAATGAATCAAATGATAAACTGAGTCCAGTTGTTGTTGTTTTCTGTTGTTAGTGTATTAGAAAGGCTTGAACTGTAATGGGATAATGGGAATGGGATCTTCACTATGTTTTCTTGTAGTTCTTATAGTAGTTTCATAGTAAGTGTGTTACCTGATTCCTTCACTTCTTTAGAGATCACATGACTAATGATGGTCAGAACAACAGGCCTCCTATTGGCTGGTTAAATGAACAGCTCTAATGGTGAAGGCTGAGGCTCAGCAGCTGGAGTGTGGCTGCTTTTATGCTGCCTTCATATCATATTGGAATGATGCTAATTATGAGATTGTGACTTGTAAATAGAATTCAGATCAACATTCAAGTGGTAATTATGAAGTGGAAAAGCTGAAAGCTCTGATATTTACTGGATATGCTGGATTATTGTCAATAAGAGTATTTTTGAGCCTCATTCCACCAACTTTGTAATCATGCAGCCGTCTTGATTTGTTGTGTGACATGAACGCTGGCAAGTTGTAAACATGGGAATGTTTCCCGCCTCTACCATCCATCCCATATGATGTGAACACAGCATTAGAGATGAGAAGTCCAGGAGCTGTTGTGTGTTTCTGACATACAGGAAGTATTTAGTTTTTCTCTGGAGTGTTTATTTAGTTCCTGTGTAGAGAATAAAGTTGATGATGATCAGTAGCTGATGTTAGTTTTCTCCATTTATTTTTGTGTGTGTGCATGTTAATTCATATCTAATTTCATCTAGTAGATTGAAGGTATTTGACAGTTTCAGGACTGTTTTAAAGTGTCAGTTTAATGTGTTTAGCTCACATTCAGTCTGACAGCTGTTGTTCATTGACTGTTTCTAAATAAGTTGTGCATCATCAGCACTCAGCTGTCATGTGTGATTAAAGCCAGCAGGTGTCACTGTTTATTCCTTTAGTTCATTCATCCTGATTGGTGGAAAATAGTTTGTATTGAAAGGAGCTTTTATGTCATTGCTTTCAGTTTCTGTGTAAATATTCATTTAAATATTCACTATAAATTGATTCCACTTTGCTATTATTATTATCACCATAGTCGTTATTGTTATTTTCTATTATTTTGTATAATTGCAAGTCACTTTTGTATTTCCTCTATTTTTTTTCTATAGATACACAAAAATCCTCATCATCAACTTTATGATCCAAGATGTTAATAAAGTCTATCTGCAAATACTTTTTACTATCTACTATGTTTCTATTGAATTCTTTTCATTTACTATTTAAATAACTTACAACATATCTGATATACTGTGTAAACTTTGTAAATGTGCATCACATAAGATAGATGATGTGGTTCAGTCAAACTGCTGATGTGAGAGTGGAAGAACAAACTGGTTTTAATGGTGACACACTGTAAAGAGACACTTTGATTTCTGATGGTGAATTCAAAGACTTTGTTGTCATTGTGTTGTAAATATAAATGTGTTTAATAAGTGACTGTCTTCACAGCAACACTGTCTCTGTATTTGAACACTGGTGGAGTTTATTGATCCTCAGAGAGCTGCTGAGGCTCAGTGACACCACTGGATCTGATTATTTCAAACATCTTCATTTCTTTTTAAAGCCTAAATGTTCCTGTTTTCATGTTTTGAAAGTGTGAGTGAAGCAAACAGCTCCTCCTCTGACAGGATGTGATGCTGTGAGTGAACAGCAGGTGGCAGCAGACGCTCATGTTTCTGTTCCTCCAACACTTGATTTTCACACAGTTTCTATGCTCAGAGGTGGAAGAAATAAAACGCTTCCTTTACTTTAGTAAAAGTAGTAAAACTACCATCAAATACTCCTTTACAAGTAAAAGTCCTGCATTCAACAATATATTGAAGCTGTGAGAAATCAAATGTAGTGAATAATGAAACAGTTGAGTGTTTCTCTCTGACATGTGGAGGAAAAGTAGAAGGTGTGTCCACCAGTCCTCCCATAACACAGTCTAACTGGTCCCAGTATCAGTCTAACAGTGGACAGACTGGTTTGATGACGGTGTGTTTATATTCACTATCTATATGTTGGACATTATGAAGGATGGTATTAAAATGTATTTAGATTTCATTAGCTGCTGTTTTTTAACCGTCTTGCCAAGTTGTGACTGTTGGCGTCGACCTGAACAGGAAACAGTCACAACCTGGAAAAATGTTCAAAATCTTTTTAATGGTGGAACAAGCAGAATATATTTTCATCCAGATGTTTCAAAGAGCCTTTGAAGATTGTGGAGATACTTTCATATGAACTCTGGGTTCAGACATGGCAGAGTGTTTCTGTGTTTCCTTTTAGAGGAAAGACGCTTCGCTCTGTGAACGTGAGGCTGATATGTGAGAGACACAAACTGGAGCTCAGATCAGAACGTCGTTTTCTGGCATCAGAGCAGCGTTACAGAACTCTGCCACGTCAGAGATGCACAGTATGAACTTTTCTGCTCTGCAGTCACATCATCATCATCACCTCTATGAATTCTGTAACCTGGTGTTGTTGAGGTCAGCGTCTTTGGGGTCAAAGTTCATTTCAGTTGGACTGTAGAATCACTGCAGCGTTCATCACTGCGACTCACACAGCTGTTACTCTTTATACTGACAAATGGAGTCACTGAGCAGCTGCTACTTTTCCTCCATTGAAGCTCATTGCAACACTAAAATACTCCATTTGAGTTTAAAAAGATGAAAAGTATTAATGATTTATTGTCAGAGTGAAAGTGATGAAAAGATTGAGAACAACAGTTAAACTCTGTAAAGTGTGTGGTGGACATGAAATACCTGATGAGCTTGTTACGCTGAAATAACAGAAGATCTGTTGTGATCATGAAATAAAACAGTGAAGCACAACTTGTGTGGAGGTGTCAGGAGCATAAGAGGGAACATGAATGTCCTCTGCAGCCTCTGTAGCTCACTGAAGCAGAGAAAAACCAATCAAGGAGGCGAGAAGAAGCCGCCGACAGCAACAGAGCCGGCGGGGCGAAGAGGCCGAACAAAGAGGATGGATTTCAGAGTGAAGACTAAACCTTCCTAGAGTTAGTCCTGGAAGGTCCTGGAGAGTCCTGGAGAGTCCTGGAGGGTCCTGGAGAGTCCTGGAGAGTATTCTGATTAGTCCTGGAAGGTCCTGGAGGGTCCTGGAGAGTCCTGGAGGGTCCTGGAGAGTATTCTGATTAGTCCTGGAAGGTCCTGGAGGGTCCTGGAGAGTCCTGGAGGGTCCTGGAGAGTCCTGGAGAGTATTCTGATTAATCCTGGAAGGTCCTGGAGAGTCCTGGAGAGTCCTGGAGGGTCCTGGAGAGTCCTGGAAGGTCCTGGAGGGTCCTGGAGAGTCCTGGAAGGTCCTGGAGGGTCCTGGAGGGTCCTGGAGGGTCCTGGAGGGTTCTGGAGAGTCCTGGAGGGTCCTGGAGGGTCCTGGAGAGTCCTGCATGGTCCTGGAAGAGTCCTGGAGGGTATTCTGATTAGTCCTGGAAGGTCCTGGAGAGTACTGGAGGGTCCTGCAGGGTCCTGGAGGCTCCCGGGGAGTCCTGGAGGGTCCTGGGGGGTCCTGCAGGGTCCTGGTGAGTCCTGGAGGGTTCTGGGGGGTCCTGCATGCTCCTGGAAGAGTCCTGGAGGGTATTCTGATTAGTCCTGGAGGGTCCTGGTGGGTCTTGTAAGGTTCTGGAGTGTCCTGGAGAGTCCTGCATGGTCCTGGAAGGTCCTGGAGAGTCCTGATGAGTCCTGGAGGGTCCTGTTTTTGTTTTGGTCCCTGAGCTTTGTCTGCAGGCGTTCCTCTCAGGCTACGTGCAGCCTGTATGTAGCCTGAGAGGTGAAACTCAGGGCGTTGAAAGGCACAGATGCATCTCAATATGTCAGTCAGAGGACACTGAACCTTTAAAGAGATCCTCAGCTGGATTTAGCAGCGACGTGTAACGACTCGTACAGCAGCTCACACACTCATTCTGTTTATTGTCAATCTATTGTTCATATTTTGGGACGACGTACTCAGCCGCTGTAGGAGTTGCTGTCACATCCTGTTTTCATCTTTCTGACCTTCAGAGAGCAGCAGGAATATTATAGATCCATCCATTTCATCCAGTAAAGTGACTAGGGCTGTAGTCAACCAAAGAAAATCTTGGTCGACTAAAATTGTAAATAACCTGCGACTAATCGATTAGTCGCGCGGGGGGCGGACGTTACAATGAATTCTGTATTTCTCTGGTTAGCGTCTCCAGGCTAGGCTAACCCATCGTTGCTAACTTTGGAGCTAACTCCCTTCACTTTTCCAGCACTTGGAGAAACAACAGACGTGACTTTTCATCATTTAACTGACACACTGTAGTCTGTGCTGTACATTTACTGCCAGACTGACAACTTACCGCTAACCTTTTCCTCTGCTCCACTCGTATCCACCGTCACTTTCTCTGTGTCCAACTCGCGTCACGCTCGTAACCGTTACACTCGTTTCCCAGGCAACAACACAGCGGTTGACTCGCGCGCTGCACAGACTCCCAAACGCTAAATATTTCTGAATGAGTGGATATTTGGTATTTATTCTAGTATTAAAACATATTTTTTGGCCTGGCGGGGGTTCTTGTTGATATAATCGTAGGAGAAACACTGAAAAGTTCAGTACATTTAATAAACGCTCAGTAACGGAGTTAGACCTCCGGAAGAGTCCAAAGTTGTGTAAACAGCGGGGGTGTTTTGAATACACCCCCGTTTTCAAAAGGTAGTTTGTTGGTCTGTCCCCCCGCTGCAGGAAAATAATGGATTAATCCCAGAAAGCTGCTGATGTAGCACTTTTCTCCTTATGAAAGTAGAGACAGAGATACAAGGAGATTAGCCGACCAATGAGAATCTAGTCGGATGAGAGAGTATCGACCAATTAATCGACTAGTCGACCAACAGACTACAGCCCTAAAAGTGACACTATCATATAAATACAAGTACTAATATAAAGTCAGCTGCTTTATATCCAAAGATATTTTTGATGGAGCGTTTTAGTTCATGTACAGATGACAATGAGTCAGTTATTGCTCAGATCAACAGTTGTAGATCCAAAGGATGTGTTCTAATGATCAAGGTGACGTCCAATCAGCGCAGAGTAAAAAGTGACTAAAGACAAGAAGGAAACGGAGGAACAGTTCTAATAAGCAGTTAAACTGAGGAGGAAATCAGGAAAAAAAGGGATCAAATGCAACAAAGAGTCTAAATGATCCCATCATCTTTCATACTTGTGGATAGAAAATATCATTTGTCTTGTCATTTGAAGCTGGAAGGTGTTTAATGAGCACTTACCAAATTCTATCAGATGGAGTTTGTGTGTTTGTGTTTTTAAAGCAAAGAAGTGATGATAAGTGAAGGGTCGGCCACCTCAGAGATGATGTCACAGCGTTGGATTTGAGCTCATTGGACCAAACTGACTCAATGTTGCTTCGTCAGCTGGTTTGTTTGACAGCAGAGTGATGACAGGAAACAGAACAAACGTGTTTGTTTAAATGGAGAGCCTGCAGGTCTGAACTGTGACAGCAGGAGTCATGAAAGGAGGAGCTTCAGGTCAGAGGTCACACACTTCATCAGTAGGAATGTGTTGATGACAGTCAGCTGATATCAGTCACTCACTGTCAAAATGTCCAAATGTCAGCAAAAGTTCAAGCTCTGGCAAATATTGCTGAGATTTCTTGAGTTTGTGTGAATTATTGCGACGGCAGAATCACAAGAACGATCATTTCCTGGAGGAAGTGATCAATAACATCATGTGTCTGATCAGATCAATAGTTATTAATAGTGTGTTTGTAGCTGCAGGTGGGGCTTCACAGTGATATCAGATAAACACCAGCTGTAAGTATCACACTGCATTTTCACTCTGTGCATCAAAAAGCTGAAAAAAGGACAAAATGCATCTTTTTCTGCTTGTCTGAGGTTTAACAGCAGCTCAACTGGAAACAGACTGACTGAAGGAGTGATGATGTCATCAGTCATGTGACTTAAACGCCACTGAAGAGCTGAAAACATCAGATCTGTGTGGAGCCATGATGATGATGATGAGGAGGACGTGGAGACTGTAACCTTCCTCACATCAACACATGAAACTAACAGAAACGTCATATTTCCATCATGTTTTCCATCGTTGGAGCTTCGACTGTTTTAACGACGTCATCTGGTTGTTTCTTCTTCTTCTGCGACGGTTTGACGGCAGCGACTGTTTATCTGCTGATATTCACACAACAACAGCAGCGGATGGAAACAAACATTCACTACAAGTTTCTTTTGCTTCTCTTCTGGAAATGTGGTTGAAATTGTGTGTAAATTTGGAGGGAAAGCTGCTTATTGTCATGAAGAAGCTTTCAGAAAGAAGTGAAGTGTACATATTTGGACTTTGAAATGTTCTTGAAATGATACAGCACACATGATGCTGTTTTCTTCTGACGACTGAAAACTGCTCTGAACTATACAGTTCAATACTGGACTGTTGACAGAGACAAGACAACATACTTTCCTCCTTCTCTGTCTGTGGCTCTCAGATACAAACTCACTGCTTCCTTTAAATCTTTACAAAGTCATTTCCTAAAACAGCTGACCACTGTAGTTTCTACATAGATAACTAGAACTAGAATCTCCTGTTTGCTGAGTGCTATGATGTTAATATGCTATAATACACTGTACATTAGTGAGTCAGCTGGATATGGCTGAGGTGCAATAAGGTGCATGATTGTCCACTGATGTTAGAATTCATTTTACACTCAGCCATGAAGCATTGACACAAATATCTACAGATACAGTTGTGCTCATAAGTTTACAAACCCTGGCAGAATGTGTCAGATGTGAAGCGTTCATAGTGTCTCTAGTTGTGACCATAAAGTTCACTTTTGCTCTCATCACTCCAAATCACTTTGTTCCAGGAGTTTGGAGCTTTGTGTCGTTGCTGTTTGACTGCAGCAGGATGTTTGTTTGGTGGCGTTGTCATAGTAACGGCTTCTTTCTGGCCACTTTTCTTCAAGTTCCTCCTTATTGTTGATCTTGAAGCTTTCAGCTGAAGTTCTTTGTGGGTTTTTCTGTCTGAAATCTTTGTTGTTCTAGCTGACTGTGGTTTGGTATCAACACAACTCTTCATGTTCCACTTCTTCTTCATCAGAGCTTCAACACTACTGATGGGCATTTTATCATCTCTGGATTCTTTTCACATCCTTTTCCTGCTTTCTAAAGTGGAACTCCCTTTTCTTTTGCTTTCCTCATGGCTCAGTATCCAGTAAAGTCAGAGCAGAAACTCATTGACTATTTCTACACAGACACTAATTCCAGGTGTGAAACTTTCCCTTCACAGCCATTTAAACCTGTGTGTTTATTATCAGCTCAAACATTCAAGGGGATGGAAACTATTGATCAGGAACATTTGGCTCATTTCACTCAAAACATTTCAGAGTACAATGATGTGATAATAAATGTCTTCACCTGACCACCATCCCTAAATAAAACTACACTTTTCAGCATCATCACTCATTTTTTCCTAAATATGGCCGATATTTCACAGATTCTACCAGAGTCTGTAAACTTATGAGCACAACTGTTCAGGATATTTGAGCAAACAAACAGGAGGAAATGTGTTTTTTTCTTGTTTCTACAGTGTTTCTGCTGCTCTGCTGAGTATTTGGACGTGTCTCTCTTCTCTCAGTTACCTGTGCTGCAGCTGTGAGGCCGACCTGTGGGACTGGATCACCAGCTTCCTCAAAGCTCAGCTTAGTTTGACTCAGAGCAGCCGTCTCCATGACAACCCCCCCAAAAAACAGATGTTTCTTCTTGTCGACAGGCCAGAGGAGGAATCTTAGTCTGTAATAATCTGGATTTCAATCTGTGGGAAACATGAAGTCCCGTCAGGACGCTGCTGACTCTCGTGTGTTTTGGTGATTTTCCAGCCATTTATAAATTCACACACACACACTTTTATCTTGTTTGTCTCTTTGTGATCAACCTGATTTTCACACATTTTCTTCTTCTGTCCTCATTTCTTCTTGGTTTGAAGGTTCAAACTCTTTCTGAAGAAAACTGAAGTTTGTGTTTGAATCACCAGAGAAACCACATCCTGTCTCATCTCTCTGGTTATTTCCTGTTGAAGTTTACTTCATCTTTCTGCTCTCGTCGTGTCGCAGCTTCTTCTCTCCGTCTAAAGGTATTTATTGTGACTTTATTGTGACTTTATTGTGTTTATATTGTGACAGTTTTCAGTGTTTGACTCTTGAATGACTCTTTGTTCATCTTGTTAGTTTAGTTCCAGTAGAAACAGCAGAAATCTGTAGTTCAGAACTCTACTAACAGTCAACACAAATCAACATGCTGGAAGTTTTCCTCCATTTTAGTGTCACTGTTCAAAGTGTCCAATAACAGCTGACAGTACTGAGTCAGTGTTCACAGATCAATAACTTCCAACATTTGTCTTCTTTGTGGAGAAAAACAACAACCTGCTCTGTCTGTATTAGTGACAGCTTCAAGTTCAAATCACTTGATTTGTTATTTACAAGAAGAAGAAACACAGAGAACACATGTGGCTCACATGCTGAGTACAAATAGAGTTACAGTCCATAAAAAGTACAAACAGGTCAAAATATCTTCATGTCCAACATACAGAGTGTGTGTGTCAGTGGTGGAGGAAGGGCTTAAATCTGGCTGCAGCTTTCAGACTAAAAGCATCTGGAGGAGGGAGGAGGCTGACTGGAGGAGCTATGAGCAGGACACACAGCTGTTTACTTTGAGGAGGTTTTTACACACCTGTGAGGTTTAAAAGAGGCCAAACACAGCTGGGATATACAAACCATTGGTTGAGATTCACACAGTAAAATATATAAAGGATATATATGTGTGTGCACGTGTTAAATAAAATATAACAATTATGACATCATCACCACAGTGGGCGCGTTTGCCGCGTTTGGGCAGTTTAGTTGTCCTGCTACTGCAGTAATTACGGTAGCCTTAATGCACTCTATCTGCTTTGACTGGCCTGCTGTAATTACTATAGTAGGAGTGCAACTGACTTTAAACAGCGGATGGTTTCCCGCTGTGCAGAGGAGCAACACCACGTGATAAATGTTTGTTTTTGTAAAACAACGTGTTGCACTACATATATTTAGTTGTCTGTGGATAAAATGTTCATTTATGTTGTTTCAGAATGTTTATTGTTCATTTAGCAGAAAACAGCTCTTACTGCTTAGATGCAACAGAAAATCATACATAATGTTGCTGCTATACGATCACATATTTTACACTAGAATGTGAAGGAATAGAAGACTGATAGCATTGTGATGTGAAGATGTATTTTATATTAGTCTTGTGTCTGGGTGCTTGCAGTTGCAGTTGCATGACACATTGTTGATGGTGACTGTGTGCTGCTGGTTTTTGTAGCAGAGTAAAGAGCGAGTCCTGTGTGGCCTGTTGTTCTTCCTGCACCACAGACATCTACCATAAGTCCACAGAAAGACACACCCCGTCACACAGGGCCCTGAATCTATCTGATGAGGATCTATACTGTCTGTCAGTGTTTGACTTTAGCTGTTCCAGCTTCTTTATTCCAAAGGTCAGTGCTGTGCTGGGATCATATTTCTTTACAGTCACTTCTGGTTAAAGATGAATCCAGAGTTGAGACTGTTTGTGAACCAGCTGACATTTGAAATCTTCCTGCTGTGAGTTACATGTTTGTTCTTCCTACGTTTGGTTTCCTGGTTGAAGCTGCTGATTAATTTCAGCTTCACTCATCAGCTTGATGAAAATGATTTTCAGCATCTAAAGGTAACGTAACCAACAGGTTTCATCATGTTTGTGTCAGCGGGGGTTAAAATGATGTGACACCAGTAGAGATTGTGCTAGTAGTGATTTATTATGTTGCTTTGTTGAATACTGCTGGAAGCTTTGAAACCTGGTTAATCCTCTTTGACTCTAATTAGCTTTGCTAACAAGATGCTGTTTAGGCAACAGAAACATCAGGAAACTCTGGAAAAGCTTCATTAGTCAAAATTCAGCCTGTTGACACACTAAGTGGCCAGAAAAATAGAAACACCTGAATAATACAATGAAATACAACAGTGATGCAATAAGTGTTGAGTTTTGTTGAGGTTCATTGGTTCTGTGGTTGTTTTGGACTGAATTATGTTGAAAGATGTTTCCAATATTTAGTGGAGCTCATTTTCATAAATAGAGGAGAGAAACTTATTACAAACACCTGGACAATAAAAGACAATCCAGTACAGCTGTTAAACAGGCCAGCAGCACTTGGACTATTCTGCCCCCCCTCCCTCTCAGAGTGGTATGTTCCATCTCTGCAGCTCATCAACATGTTCAGGACACTTTTTATTTTCAAGGATTGAAGATAATTAAGTTAAAATTGTGTGTTACTGTCTTTGGTTTGGACTGTTGTGTGCGTCCATCAAACTGTGAATAATCTGAGTCAAATATTAATGTAGTTACATGAATATTCATCCTTTACTAAGATCAGTATTTCATTCATTTTATTTATTGATTGTAATTAATTATAATGATATTATACTAGTTTGTATTGGCTGCTACTGCTGGTCATGTTAATCAGGATCAATCAGATCAATGAGTGTCTGCAGTGTCAGCAGCTTCCTGTGCTGAGCCTTTACTAAATATTACTGCATTCATCCTGCATTTTTCCATCATTTCAGTGGAAATCTTGTTGTATTGTTGAGTTTACATTGAATCAAGAATCAGACTAGTAGTTTCCACCAGTTAATGTGAATATCTGTTAATCATTAACCTGATATATTGATCAGGTTTAATGGTGGTGTAAGAACACGCAGACACACCTGTATTATACAACCTGTTGACTCTCCTTTAAGGTTATAAAGTTTGATCAACTGGAACTTTTGGACTATTTCTGATCTGATCAGTCACTTCAGAGGTGGTCTGTGATTTCCAGGAAGCCAAGTGTGTGAGAGAAGCTGCTGTTCTCTTTCTTTGAACTGTTCTTCTGTCCTCACTAAGTGTTTAGTTACACAACACACTTCCAGTAAAGGTTGAAGACAGCAGTTTGCCTTTAAAGCTTTTAATGGAGGAAAAATGTGAAAACAGGAACAAACAAATCCAATAATATTATAAATCAGAAAAAGATGAGATACAATAAACCAGAGTGAGAACAAAGGTGTTTGTCAGTAGTTAATATAGAAGACAGATACAAGATTAAAAGGAAAAAGATCAAAATACATAACAGTTAGTCCAACAGTAAAAATGAGTGAGAGGGTTTTATTAGCAGCTCATTAGCCTCAGACAGCTCGTATGCTGCTAGCTTGGAAAGCATCTATGATGTAAAGAGAATCTACAGATGATGCAGCAACAAGAACATTTAGAGGGAGAATAAAAGATGCCTGTCAGTGTTTGCTCTGCTCAGTTTGAATGAAATGCTGGATGTTAGCATGTCAGTTAAACTAGCTGCTATAGAACTGTGTCAGCGTGGGTCGCTGCTAACACACAACACCCAACTGAGACCATGTGCTGGCTGAACAATAGTGACATCACAAACCAACAAATGACCTTCAATCTACTTCTTTCAACAACTGTTGTATTTGACTGCAGTTGAGTTTCCTCCATCACTGGGTGTATTTCACAGCATCAGAGACAATAATGAATGTTACCTCTGTGCCACCCATTGTTCCACATCTGCACTATTTTAACACTAATTCCAACAGTCAACCTTTCACTGTCTGTTGTTACTCTGAAACATTACCTGCATATAACATGTAATATGTGCATCAATAATAATAAATGAGACTCAAATAAATACACAGCTGACACTGAGTGTTAAAGGCTCAATGTATGATGCTGCTGCTTTTCATAAATGAATGAAATAGATTATTAATAATATGCTGTTTAGTTGTGTTTAATGTTGAGCAGTAAAAGTAAAGCATGTTTTAATAGATGTTCTGCAGTGAATTTATTGTTCATCAAACAGTAAAATGTGCTGCAGTTATATTAGGAACACTGTCACTAGCTAGCAAGTCAACAACAGCTCACCAACCTGACAGATACACATTTTATCAGCTTTCAACACGTCACTAACTGCACTTAAACACAGTCATGTGATTCTGTTCTGACAGCTTTGACATCAAATCAACTCAAACGCTTTCAAACAGTCTTGAGTTTGTTTGTGTGAAACATTTTATTGATTGTCAGAGAAGTTTAGTGTCAGTATGAAGGGTCGCCCCATTCAGTCACCTTTAAACTGCTGCATGTTTTAATAACCAGTATCATGCTGGTAGTGAGGGAGACTTTGTTTCACAGCTGGTATGGTTAGTGATTAACAGCTAATAAAAAGTCATCAATAATATTCTCTGAAATCTTTCTAAACTATATCACAGACAAACTGTTGAAAACATCTTTTCATTGATGATATTCAGTATTTGAACCAAACTAAGAGCTGCAGCAATAGAAACAAAAGTTTATGTTGCTGCCAAACCTTCATTCAGTATCTTTATACTATATCAATATAAAATCAATGTCACATTATATAAACTACAAAGTGAATCACTGTCATCAAAACACAGTAAACTCTGTTTGTGGAATAATGACGGAGTTTAAACTACAATGTGATGCCTCATCACAGGAAGATCTTTGTTCTGCTGTACAGAACTGCATTT
Source organism: Euthynnus affinis (assembly GCA_029490765.1). Classification (NCBI taxonomy): domain Eukaryota; kingdom Metazoa; phylum Chordata; class Actinopteri; order Scombriformes; family Scombridae; genus Euthynnus; species Euthynnus affinis. Next base: position 910,230 of record CM055846.1, on the reverse strand, counting down.
AGTGTTGAGTCAGACAGATTGTTCACTCTTATTCTGCCTGTTTTCATCTTTACTGGAGATGATGATGATGATGATGATGATGATGGTGATGGTGATGGTGATGCTCCATTAATTCAACCATAAATCATGGAGACGTCTGTACTTTGATCCTTATAATCTAACACTGATTGACAGACAACATTCCCTCAAGATAAAATAGAATATAACACAGCTGTAGCAACTATAACAGAACCATAAATAAAGATGAATGTAAATAAAAATATGATGCATTGATGCTCTGAAATACAAACATTCATGTGATCTTGTGGCTCCTTCTAATCTCCTCGGGGATAAAAGAGAGAGAACACGTTTAGTGTCTGACAAACTTCACAAGTTTTGTCTCCACTGATATTTGTGAAAATTGTTGCATCAGTATCTTTATGTTTATTCACTAAATCATCAGTTGAAATACATGTCAGGCCTCTGAGTGTGATATGCTGCTTAACTGTTATTAATCAATAAAGTGTCATTCACTACAATCTCTAATGAAAACAGCAAGAAGTACAAATGAGTCCATAGAAAAGCAGAGTCCTCAGACTGATGATGAAGGACTGATGAAGGAGAATCAGCAGCAGTTTCTCTCTCTGTGTTTCCTCTGCAGGTGAAGCTACAAAGACTCTGTGACTGGATGTGGATCTGAATTCACCTGCTGACTGTTTTTATTTCTTCTGCCACACAGCTGACTCCACCAGCAGCTCATCTCCATTAAATGTGCTCTATAGTGGGAAATGAAAAGCCAACAGAGAACTGGAACCTTCTGAAAGTCAAACATTAAACATTAAACCTCAGTGGAAATGAAGAATAATGTCTTACTTTGCTGCCATCTGCTGGTTGAATCAAGAATGACGCCGTTGTAACTGCAGTGCTGGTGTGATGTGCAGCTTGTTGTAATGAATGAGCTTGTTGTTGTGTTTGTGTGAAGGTGTTTCTCTGCTATGGATCAGTGTGAGGACAGAGAGGAGGGAGTCCCTCCCTCTAAAAGCTCTCTGTGTGGGGAACATGACAGCCAGACCAAAGCTCAGAGGTGAGATGAGGATCTCTAACTGTCCATCACTGTTCTCCACTCACATCACTCCACCATCATTATTCACACTCAAAGCTCTGTGTGTGTTGTGTTGAAGAACAAAGAAGCAGCACAGACCAGACTCTGCTGGACCTGGACCTGGACCTGGACCTGGACCTGGACCTGGACCTGGACCTGGACCTGAACCTGAACCTGGACCTGGACCCAGCTGTGTGTCCATGAAGAGTGACAAGTCCATTGATGAACCTTTGAAGTTTAAACATGGACAACCTGCTGATGGAAGGTCAGAATGTAAAGCTGCAAAGACTGAACAGACTTTTCATTTCTATCCAACATGCACATTTATCAGAGCTGTTGTTGTTTCAGGATCCAGCAGCAGAGACCAGACTCTCCTGGACCTGAACCCAGCTGTCTGTCCTTTAAGAGCGACTGGTCAAAGGACGATTTCGTTAATTTTAAAGGAGGACGTCCATCTGCTGATCAGATGTAAGCTGTAACCAACTGTAAAATGACTTTTCATTTCTATCAAACATGCACATTTATCAGAGCTGTTGTTGTTTCAGGATCCAGCAGCAGAGACCAGACTCTCCTGGACCTGAACCCAGCTGTGTGTCCTTTAAGAGCGACTGGTCGAAGGACTGTTCCATTAATTTTAAAGAAGGGCGTCCATCTGCTGATCAGATGTAAGCTGTAACTGACAGTAAACGTCGGGTTATGCTAGAAAAGAACTGGTTTGTACGACGTGTTGTCTGACCACGTCAGTGAAAAGCCGGCCGTCATAGAGAGGGAGGAGACGTGATAATCATTTAAATATGGAGATAACAGATCACATGATCAGACAGTCTCTCCTGGAAGACATTCATGGTGTTGCACTCAGTTGTTCATATGAAAAGTGACATGATATGATTTATTTATACATTACAGACATAAAAAACATGTTAAAGTGAAAACATTTATTTCCAACATGGACCCAAAATGTTAAAAGACAAAACACAAGACAAACAACATAAAACTAAATCACCACAAATTAAATAAAATAATAAACGTCCACATTAAAACACAAAGTACAACAAAGACAGTTTGATGGCTGAAGTAAAACTGGAATTGCAGATTTCATTATAAACCTGTGAGCATGTTCCATAAATAAGTCCTGACCTGACTTCTATAAGCTCCTCTCATGTTTAACAGCTGGATGTGTAACAGGAGGCTGTTCCACAACACGGCAGCAGCTTAAAAAAGGAACTTCTGGCTACATTATTCACTGGAGGGACTTTATATGAACACACACTGGCCCTGGTGTTATAGCCATGCTGAGTATGTTCCATTGTTATCTGTGAAGTATTGAGGAGCAAACCCATTGATAATGTTGAACATATGATGCAGCTTCTGTTGTTCTACTCTGAGCTGTACTGGCAGCAGTCCTACACTTCTGAATTCATCACCAACATCAGTTAAAGAGGAAACATTTAATAAATACTGAATAATATTATTTTGCATCACCTGCAGTTTGTTCCTAAATTCAGATGTCAAATCACTGAACCAATCAGAACAGGCAGAATCAAACTGACGCTGCACCAATGAGGAAATGAGAAGTTTCTCAACAAATAAGTCAAAAAGAGTCTTAGTCTGTGAAACAGGAACTGAAGTTTTCTGCCACTCTTAGATAATATTTGATCAACAACAGATTCACAGGACAGTGACTGGTCCAATATTATTCCTAAATATGAGACAAAATATTATAAAATTTCAGTTTCATTACAAAAGATTTTCAACATCTTTGTTCCAAACAGGATTAACTGGGTTTTATCCAAATGTATTGAAAGCTTGTTATCTATGAGCCACTCTCTCACACTTTCTGATTCATTACTAAGAGTTGTGAGTTTCACTGACATCATTCCCAGATACCAGTAATGCAGAATCATCAGCATACAGCAGCAGCTTGCATGTCACAGCAGCTGTTGTATCATTTATATACATAAGAAATAAAAGAGGCCCTAAAATAGAACCATGCAGCACCACACATGTAATATCCTGAGGTTCTGATAGAACCACTTCAACATCACAGACTTGAGTTCTTCCTGTAATGTAAGAAATAAACCATTTTACAGCAGTATGTCCAAACACCATGCACTGTAACTATGGCAACAGTACAGAATGATTCACTGTGTCAACAGCTTTCTGCAAGTCAGCATAATTTCCTCCATCAAGGTTTTGTCTAATAAAATCAAACAAATGAATCAGACAGGTGTCAGTAGAGTCTGCTGCTGTAAAGCCAGACTGAAGCTCAACAACAAACTGTGTCTGACTAAATACTCCTCAACCTGCTCAAACACAACATACTGGGAGCTGCCCAGTTCAACCAGTCTGATACAAGCAGACACTGAGCAGCTCCACTGGAGCAGCTGGAGGTTGTAGCTGCCTTGCTCCAGGGCACTTCAGCAGTGTACAGTGAGGGAGGGAGAGCTGTATGGAGGGTTGTTCAGAGCTGTTGGGACTAAACCAAACTGACTGATGAAGCAAAACACTGAGCTGAAAGCTACAAACAGACTGAGCTGTTGATTCTCAGTGGGATCAGCAGGACTAGTAAAGCTTTACCACTACAGGGAGTCATCTGATTCTCTGTTCACATCCAAATATCACTTGATGGACCTTTAGCTTGTGTTTGTCTCTGTGTGGACAGACATAATGTGAGCTCATTCTTCATGATTCCTCCACAGAGTGGACCAGGAGAGCTCAGAGGTTCCCGGTGGTCAGTCTGCCCAGCAGCATCAAACACACCTGGACTCCATATTTATGGTCTGTACATGTACAACAACTACTTTTACATCTATTCTGTTCACAGTCATCTCCATGCTGCACTTTGTAGACCAGTGGATTGTCAGTCTGTCCAACATGGATCTGATGTTTGCTTCATGGTTTCAGTTTGATTGTGTCATTCATATAGTATTCTGTTCCAGCTGCTGGAGGAGAACATCGTCACTTTTGTGAAGAACGAGCTGAAGAAGATGCAGAAGGTTCTGAGTTCAGATTACCCAGAATGCTTAGAGAGTCAGAGGGAGGATGAGGAGGTGTTGGATGGTGAGGAGGAAGAGCAGAGGAGGAGCAGCAGAGACGCATTTCTGAAGATCACACTGCACTTCCTGAGGAGACTGAAGCAGGAGGAGCTGGCTGACCGTCTGCAGAACAGTAAGAGGATTTCTATAAAGATTTAACATGATGGATAAATGAGACATTTACTGATGTCTCAACAGGTGGAGGAAAATATGTTTATACTCTTTTAATATATTTGCTAATACTAATTTATTTATTGATTCTATTTTCTTTTTGTTCATACAGAATCTCCTGCCAAGTTCAATCATAAACTCAAGTCCAACCTGAAGAAGAAGTTCCAGTGTGTGTTTGAGGGGATTGCTAAAGCAGGAAACCCAACCCTTCTGAATCAGATCTACACAGAGCTCTACATCACAGAGGGAGGGACTGCAGAGGTCAATGATGAACATGAGGTCAGACAGATTCAAACAGCATCCTGGAAACCAGACAGACCAGAAACAACCATCAGATGTAAAGACATCTTTAAAGCCTCACCTGGAAGAGATGAACCAATCAGAACAGTGATGACAAAGGGAGTGGCTGGCATTGGGAAAACAGTCTTAACACAGAAGTTCACTCTGGACTGGGCTGAAGACAAAGCCAACCAGGACATACACTTCACATTTCCATTCACTTTCAGAGAGCTGAATGTGCTGAAAGAGAAAAAGTACAGCTTGGTGGAACTTGTTCATCACTTCTTTACTGAAACCAAAGAAGCAGGAATCTGCAGGTTTGAAGAGTTCCAGGTTGTGTTCATCTTTGACGGTCTGGATGAGTGTCGACTTCCTCTGGACTTCCACAACAATGAGATCCTGACTGATGTTACAGAGTCCACCTCGGTGGATGTGCTGCTGACAAACCTCATCAGGGGGAAACTGCTTCCCTCTGCTCGCCTCTGGATAACCACACGACCTGCAGCAGCCAATCAGATCCCTCCTGAGTGTGTCGGCATGGTGACAGAGGTCAGAGGGTTCACTGACCCACAGAAGGAGGAGTACTTCAGGAAGAGATTCAGAGAGGAGGAGAGAGCCAGCAGCATTGTCTCCTACATCAAGAGATCACGAAGCCTCCACATCATGTGCCACATGCCAGTCTTCTGCTGGATCACTGCTACAGTTCTGGAGAATGTGTTGAAAAGCAGAGAGGGAGGAGCGCTGCCCAAGACCCTGACTGAGATGTACATCCACTTCCTGGTGGTTCAGGCCAAACTGAAGAAGGTCAAGTATGATGGAGGAGCTGAGACAGATCCACACTGGAGTCCAGAGAGCAGGAAGATGATTGAGTCTCTGGGAAAACTGGCTTTTGAACAGCTGCAGAAAGGAAACCTGATCTTCTATGAATCAGACCTGACAGAGTGTGGCATCGATATCACAACAGCCTCAGTGTACTCAGGAGTGTTCACACAGGTCTTTAAAGAGGAGAGAGGGCTTTACCAGGACAAGGTGTTCTGCTTCATCCATCTGAGTGTTCAGGAGTTTCTGGCTGCTCTTCATGTCCATCTGACATTCATCAACTCTGGAGTCATTCTGCTGGCAGAAGAAGAAACACCATCTTGGTGGTCTGAAGTGTTTGGAGGCAAATCAACACTTTTCTACCAGAGTGCTGTGTACAAGGCCTTAAAGAGTCCAAATGGACACCTGGACTTGTTCCTCCGCTTCCTCCTGGGTCTTTCATTGCAGACCAATCAGACTCTCCTACGAGGTCTGCTGACACAGACAGGAAGTAGCTCACAGACCAATCAGGAAACAGTCGAGTACATCAAGAAGAAGATCAGCGAGGATCTGTCTGCAGAGAGAAGCATCAATCTGTTCCACTGTCTGAATGAACTGAATGATGATTCTCTAGTGGAGGAGATCCAGCAGTCCCTGAGATCAGGACGTCTCTCTGCAGATAAACTGTCTCCTGCTCAGTTGTCAGCTCTGGCCTTCATCTTACTGTCATCAGAAAAAGATCTGGATGTGTTTGACCTGAAGAAATACTCTTCTTCAGAGGAGGCTCTTCTGAGGCTGCTGCCAGTGTTCAAAGCCTCCAACAAAGCTCTGTAAGTACACAGACAAATATTGATTTATTGATTGATTGAAAAGATATTCAAAGAGATTTTTAAGAGGGGAGAAATATAAATGTTTCATTAAATATTTTTTCCAATTGTATTCTTCAGACTAAGTGGCTGTAACCTCTCAGAGAGAAGCTGTGAAGCTCTGTCCTCAGTTCTCAGCTCCCAGTCCTCTAGTCTGAGAGAGCTTGACCTGAGTAACAACAACCTTCAGGATTCAGGAGTGAAGCTACTGTCTGTTGGACTGGAGAGTCCACACTGCACACTGGAAACTCTCAGGTCAGGATTCATCATCCTGTTCAACTGATCACCATTTAAACTGTAATTTATATGAGTAGATAAACACCTGGACTTTTCTCTATGCAAGTTATTTTCAGACCAGTTGTGTGTTTGTGAATAACTTAGTATTTATACATTTTTAGTAGTTTTGTTCTGTCTCTGGTGTTGGAACTTGAAATATCAGAGAGGAGTCTTAAGATCCAAAACTGAATGAAGAACTGTGTAACTGGCCTAAAGTAAAACACATACAGACAGTTATTCAGTCAGTGAACAGATTTTAACAGTTACAGTTTCTTTTAATATCAAAGCATTATCCCTAACATCATGTTGACTAAGGTTACAGGAAGCTGGAACAACTCCACAATAAAAGCCTTTCAGAGGTTGGCTATTTGAATTGAGAAGTAGTGACTGAAAGTATTAAGTTTAACTCTAAAAATCACAGAAACACATTGGTGATGACAGTAATAAACACATGTGATCTCAGATCATGTGACGTGGGTCATGTTGTGTCTGCAGCCTGTCAGGATGTCTGATCACAGAGGAAGGCTGTGCTTCTCTGGCCTCAGCTCTGAGCTCCAACCCCTCCCATCTGAGAGAGCTGGACCTGAGGTACAATCATCCAGGAGACTCAGGAGAGAAGCTGCTGTCTGCTGGACTGAAGAATCCACACTGGAGACTGGACATTCTCAGGTATGGACAGACAGGTGGACACTCTCTGGTATGGACTTAGTACAGTGTACAATACAGTACAATGCACTGTTATGAACCTCAAATAGAACCAAAGGTGCATATCATACAACAGAGGGACTATTTTAACCAATATTTATTAAATAATAACTAAATAAACAACTAATATAGTAACAAAATAGAAAATGCCTTGTACCTGCAGGTTGCTCTGAAGTAGTGGGCTTCTCTACTACTGTGGCACCAATGCTTCTCTCTCCACCTTCAAAAAGACAAAAAGCAAGAGCACAGCACAGCATATCTTTTAATGTACCAATATAATACAGTTAACCACTCTCTCCATCTATTCAAAGAACAGAGCAGGAGCACAATACCCTCCTCAGTTTCCTGAAGTTTAAAATAGCCCTTTAACCAACACTAACATTAAATAACGGATCTTTAAGTTTCAACTAATTACAGCAGCCTGAATAGTGACAGAAGACGTTGTGTTGTCTCAATTTTTAATTTATGAGCTCCAAGTATGAACTCACTGAATGAAATTTTCACCATAATGCCTTAACTTTCAAATAATATTGACCACATTAACTAGACTAGATATGCCAATTATGCCATCAATTTCATTGAGGAAATTAGAAAGGGAACTACCACTTTTATTGTTGATTGTCCAGTTTGTTTGCTGCTTTAACATTGACAGGGGACGATGACGCATCAGTAACATTAGCTGTTAGCTAGCTAGCATGTTTATTTACTGACCTGGCGGCATTTAGCAGCATCTCCTGCAAGAGCTTTCCTTTTTATTCTCTCTCTGCTCCACCCTTCCTCTTTTTACCACCAACCATCTTGCTGCTCAGACATTTAGCCTCTAAATGCACTGTTGGGGCTTGGTTACAAGTTTGGCTATCAGAAGTAATTAATGATTATCAAAGATAATTATTAATTATTAAAATCAATAAAATTATTAATAAGAATTAATAATAACGGGGCACCACCCTGGAGTCAGGGAAAAGGAGCCAATTCAGTCTCAAAATATACTAATCTATGAATTTGGGGATTTTGATTAATAATTAACTTAATATACAAAATCACCATATCAGTAGATAGTTATGGTTGAAGGATTTGGAGTTCTTTACAGAGCAGAGGTTGGCAAAACTCATTCTTGTGCAACATTAAAACAGTCAACAGGTAGATCCAAAAGCATTTATTTAACAGAAAGGGTAAAAGCAAAACACACAATACTAATCTAGCTAAGTGTACTTATATACATGTGTGTGTGTGTGTTTGTTGGGAAGACAATGGTAAGATGGCTGCAGTCACCTGGTGACTGAGCACACGGCATGCAGACAATTTGGCTGATAAAGGGAACTACAGAGATAAAAGGCCAGACCATGTGGTGTCGTAAACCACATGTGCTGCCTGAACCAAGGTCGTAAAACCAGGTTTTAAACCTTATAACTGTGTAGTTCTCTATTCAAAGCCAATTGGTGAATGCTGAAGGTGCCGGTTAAGAAGAGGTTAGTTGCATGCAAGGCCTATTACTGGATGTAACCTTTGTTAAACATGCTAACAATAACCTAGCGGTGTAGCTATGCTGTAACCTGACTGAACAAGGACATCACAACAACAGTTCAATGTATAACCTTAGCCAACTCAATACAAGGGCCTGACTCGACACTTTTGAAGTCTGGTCACAGTTAAAACAGAAATAAATCTAAAGATAAAAGGATAAATGAGGAAATAAATAAATATGAAAATAAATATATTTTTTAATTAATTAATTAATTATATTCATGTATTTTTATATATCTGTGCATAGTTATTTATTTTAATTTATTTTCAAATTAACCTGCACCTTTATTTGATATTTGGACATTTTATTTCTACATTTCTTTATCGTTTCATTTATTGATATATTGAGACATTTATTTACTTATTTTTGATTCTGGCAGTTTCAGTCCTTCATAGTCTACGGTGGCCGGTGTGAATGTGGAGCTAGTCCCTCTCTCACAATGTAATGTGTATTGTACGCTAGAAAATATGAATGCGCATGCTCAGAGTGTTTTACTGTATTCAAAGCATAGACTGTACAAAGATAGATGTCTAAAGATTCAAAGGAGATCACACAAAAATGATGACACGTGGGACAGACAGCGTCATTTCATATTTCACAGCTGATTGGCTCGCTGTCTGACAGATAGCCAATCAGATAGCGCTGTGTCTGACAGCTAGCCAATCAGCTGTGAGATATTTAAAGTGACGTTGCAGTGCGGCTACAGCGCGAGCTTGGAGTTTACAGTCAGTAAAAAGAGGGGAGACTTTCTCAGCTAACGCCAGCTAACTGAAATAAAGTGGATTTCATACTCGAGCACAGGATATAAAGCTTTTATTTGGAGGAGAAAGTGGAATTAAAGCGCCTCGGAGCCCAGCAGCCACGGAATACTGTCCTCACTCAGACTGCTGGTAAAATGAACCGCGGGTTTAACGTGGTGAAGTTTGCCGGGAGGAAAAACCGCCATGCTGCCCTTTTGTGAGCCGTCAGCTGGTGAGTGAAAGCATATTTTATCATCCTGCCTCGGTGCTTCTGGTCCGTGTATTGGCCATATTGTTGTGCTGGATCGATTGATATAGATCAGGGGTCGGCAACCCGCGGCTCTTTCAATCCTCTGCCCTGTTTCCCTGTGGCTTTCAAACAAAATATCAATAAATAATGTCCATTTAATTTTAATTTATTTTATTTAGTTCGTTTATTTTTAATGTAATAGTTGTTATTTTGGAGATTTAAGTGATCTTTGTAGTGGATTTTCGGAGCTGATGCACTGGCAGTTGTCAGTTTTGAAGAAGAAAAGACCAAACGAGGAACTGTGTTGAAAAAGTCTGGGAAAAACCTTGCAAGGGAAAAACGAGTCTAGAGACACGTCCCTGTTTGTTTGGACGGTGTCCCCAAACTCGTCTGACAGCCCAAAACCAGCCTTTAAGCAAATCAGAGAAACTAGTTCAGCAGTTCCAAATCACAAATCTATGACCTAAATTTGTATCTTGGCTTTTGTCTTGTTAGCAGTGTGTGAACTATGTCGCGGCTTTCGGAGGGGGCTCACTTATTTTGGGGTGGGGGGGCGAGGAGGGAGAGACGCTTGCGCGCCTCGCAGCAAGAACTTACTCAAAACACAAGTCTGTGTAACGGGGGGGCTCAGTAACTGGTGACTGGATCACTCTTTATAAAAGAAGAGAGAGAAAAGGCAGAAGGATGGATGATTTATCAGCCAGGACTTTACTTCTCACTAGCAGACTTCGCGCCTACAACAACACTTCCGGACTAAGTATCATGTGACTCAACGAACCAATCAGAAGCTAGAAGAATAAGACTGAAATAAATGCTAAAGAATGACAGCAGCACATTCAACAGATTATCATTAATGTTAATTAAATTAAAGTGTAATGATTTAAATGTGGAAATATGTAAATAATAACAGTGAAAACATAACTATGCAAATATTAATTGTTAACATTTTAAACAAATTTGAACTAATCAATTTATAAATCTAACACCTGTATTGCCATTTCAGCACAATTATAGAAGCACATATCTTCCACACACGCATCACATCTAAACAAAACATACCAGTCCTGTTGCGAATAATCAAGTCCACATTATGCAAAATAAGCTCTGAAATACTTTAACACGCGTCAACAAATCAATCAATGACACCACACACGCATGACCATCATCATTTGAAAAAAATCGCCCAGGCTGCCTACAAGAGATCAATTCCTCGGTAACATCATATACAACACAGTGCTAACAATAAACAATTTATCCACTCTTCTGCTAAGTGCGAGCCAAGTACATTTTCAGAAAGCAGAAGCGTTTTTGTGTCTCTGCAAACTGTGCACCTCAAATTTCCATCCTTAAGAAACAGCCAGGTGTTGCAGGATCTCCATTCTCTCCACTGCCGGCTGGTCCAGTCAGCCGGGAGAAGGAGGCAGGTGGAGTCACCGTCATCAGTGGCTTCTGAGCTAACCTCGCTGGACTTGTCCCGGATGGTCACCCCAGACCCGGTTGTTGGCGGGCTTTCGCCGGCAGCAGTCCCCGCAGGTGCAGCGGTGGTGGTGTCTGTCGTAGCCGCTGCAGAGCTAGCATACGGCTGCAGAGGTCGCATTAACCGAATATTTTCCGTCATTGACAGAATTTTTTTAACAATGACGGGAAAATCTGAAATCCCTCCGTCATTTTGACAGATTACACTGAGGGTGATAAACCATAGATTTAAGAAATATGACTAATTTATTTAAATCAATAGCGTTTGGGAGCCGCTGAGCAGCGCTGTCTTGAAACGGGAGCTAACGTCTGTGTCGTTGCCATGGAAACTGCAGGTAGCGTAACTCCTTAGCCAGTGAGTGGTTAAGCGAGAGAGAGAGAGAGAGAGCGTCTGAAATAACGTGAATGCTAACGGAGCAGAGGCTAGCTGTTAGCAGCAGCAGTAAGTTGTCAGTCTGGCAGTAAATGTACAGTACAGACTACAGTGTGTCAGTTAATAAACGCTGCAGCTTGTCAACACCATGAAAAGTCACGTCTGTTGTTTCCCCAACTGCTGGAAAAGTGAAGGTTAGCTCCAAAGTTAGCAACAGTGGGTTAGCCTAGCTTAGCGATGCTAAACTGATAAATAGAAAACGGAGAAAGTGTAGCTGCCTGCTAACCCCCCCCCCCCAATAAAATGCAGAGTAATAATAGATGATTTTTACAATCCTGTCCGTCAATATGAACAATGAGAAAGTCTAATGCAGCCACTGCTTCACAGTCACTCACCTTATTTTTCTTTGTAAACCTGAAATTCGCGAGTAGGTTTCCTTGTTTTCTTTTCATGGTGACTGCAAAAATAATACAAATCTCACAGACTAATAGGGCGGTATTTTTCCCTTTCCAACGTCAGACTTAAAGTGACGTTTAAAGACTAGCGCACCCACGCATCGATGGTGAGGACCAGAATTACATGCAGCAATTCTTAAATCTTTATTAAAATGAAATGGTGCAATAGTGATGATGAATCGCCCTCATGCACAAATACATTAAAAACAGACAAATTTTACACATGATCCGTGATTATGACTATACAAAAAACAAAAGGAAATGCTTGGGAAAAGACAGCATGTTGCTAATATTTTAGAGGAACCCCCCCCCCCAAAAAAAGAGAATTTCACAAATCATGTTTTCAGGGGAGCTCATGTCTCTTTAAGGGGGCTCAGACCCCCCTGGATCCTCGTAGTTTGCACCATGCCTGTTACGTCTGGCGATGACCTGAATTCTGGTCTTGGTTCATCTGTGAAGCTCCTGGTTTATCAAACAACGCATGTTATCTTCTGTTTGACAGAACAGACGGGTTTTCCATGAAAGCAGCTAAAGAAAGCTGCGCTTACGTGATATAGCCCGGCTTGAGTTAACGTCAACTTTCACTTGAGGCTCAAACCGTTCCACTAACGGAGTTTAGCTGCTTCTAGTCAACGCTAAGTCCAACCAGACTGGAATAAGCCTGAAGTGTTTGCGTGCATGGAGGACATCAGCAGCCACGAACAGTCGAGTGTAGAAAAGCTGATACTGTGTCGCAAAAAGGAGAGAAAACTAGAGCGGTGTTCATCTCAGCAGCAAAACAAACCTGCTGATGAAATTATATGGAGAATATAAAGGAGTTTTCACCGAAAAGGTGCAAAATGGCTGCAATTAACAAGGTGAAGGAGATGACTGGACACTAAACTGATGATAGATTACTTGTTTACTTACAGACGAGTAGTGATAGCCTAAAGGTTAGAGAAGCGAGTCTGTAACCAGATGGATGAGGGTTCAATCCCTGCATCCGACCTGATGAGTCTGCAGGTTGAAAGTGAAGAGCAGCACTTGTTCCTGTTCATGGTTTTATCTTTATTTGCTAATAAACGAGCATTCAGATCATGACTGGTTATATTATCACTAGGCAAGATAATATCAGATGGATATTTAAAATTATAGTGTAAGCAATTAAAGAGAACTTTCCAACATTATCATCCTCTCTGATGTCCATTTACAATCATCAGTGAAAGTTTAACATTAACTGTAAACTGGAGAAGGATATAAGTACAGTGGAAGCAGCTTATAATGATCACGTCTGTCCGGGTTAAATATCATTATAAGCAGATGATTATTACAACATTTTCTTTATTTGTCATGCTGAATACCGTCTAACTGACATTTGTATATTTATTAGCCTGCATGAATATAAATATACGGATTTTAATGACTGTTTCAAAATAAAGTACAGCTGTTTCAAAATAAAGTACAGCTGTTTCAAAATAAAGTACAGCTGTTTCAAAATAAAGTACAGCTGTTCAAAATAAAGTACAGCTGTTTCAAAATAAAGTACAGCTGTTCAAAATAAAGTACAGCTGTTTCAAAATAAAGTACAGCTGTTTCAAAATAAAGTATAGCTGTTTCAAAATAAAGTACAGCTGTTTCAAAATAAAGTGCAGCTGTTTCAAAATAAAGTACAGCTGTTTCAAAATAAAGTACAGCTGTTTCAAACGCAGCGTGCACATTTATGAAGTGGTGAAATTTACTTAAATCTTCCATCGTCAAACGTTTCGGGAAGAAAACGACTTTCTGTCTCCGTCATGATTTCAGTAAGTGTCAGCAGTAAAGAACAAAGAGATTTATGTGGTTTAAAACGTTTTTCCAACGTTGTGATGTATGAAGAGAATGAATGAATACTGCAGGCAGACTGCTGGTTTCTATACGTGACTTTAAACAGCATAAATGTTTTATATGAATGATTTTGTCTCAGAGCTTTTTGATGAACAGCTGATCACTGTAACTGTGATCAATATAAACAGCTGATCACTATAAACAGCTGATCACTGTAACTGTGATCAATATAAACAGCTGATCAATATAAACAGCTGATCACTATAAACAGCTGATCACTGTAACTGTGATCAATATAAACAGCTGATCACTATAAACAGCTGATCAATATAAACAGCTGATCACTATAAACAGCTGATCACTATAAACAGCTGATCAATATAAACAGCTGATCACTGTAACTGTGATCAATATAAACAGCTGATCAATATAAACAGCTGATCACTATAAACAGCTGATCAATATAAACACTGTGTACATTTAAACAGCAGAAACGTAGTTTGGACTTTATTTAATTTTCTTTTTGTTTTCACAGTTTGAACAAAATCAGTGAATGAATAAATAAATCATTTCAAAATAAAGCTGGCACACTTTTATTTCTTAAACCATAAATGCTTTTAAATTGAAGGGCTGCGAGTGTGAAGACGTGATGGAACCGTCTTCTGAAAGCGTGTTTCTGTCCGTCAGACGTTCTTTGACACGCAGCTGAAAGCTCGACCGTTAGCCCGCCACGGAGCAGCTGGTTACCATGGTTACCATGGTTACTGAGCTGGACTCATATAAGCCACTTTGATGGAACTGAACTCTGACTTAAATTAGCGACGCTTACAGAAATAAGCCAGGCTATCCTGTTAGCTTCATGGAAAACCGCCCTGAAGAGTCCAGCTTGACATTTTGTTGTCTTGGTCAGTTTCAGAATATCCATATCAATCTGTAATATAAAAATAAAACGTGTTTAAATAACTACAAGTGTGTAGTTGTAAAGAATGGCGGAGTGATATTCTCAGTGATGAGGCTTGTCACTACCATGGATGTATAAAGAGAACTGGATACGGCGTCGGAGGCGGAGCCTCGTTCATTCCTATGAAACAACATTAGAGTTCAGTTTGTCACTGCCTGATCTGCGCTGTTCATTATATATTATATTATATTATATTATATTATATTATATTATATTATATTATTATACAAAGATACATTTAATACAAATTTAACACCTTCCATTTATATTCAAATATGAAACATCAATAACAAACATAATTAAACAAAAACAATATAAACAACATCAATCTGTACGAGGGAGATGTAAAGTTAAACATATATTTATCAAATGATTTATTTTGATTACAAAGTAATTTCCTGATTATTTGAGAGGTCTTAATAACTGTTTGTTGGTTGTTATCTTGTAAATAGAGACAAAGAGTTGTAGTTGAATCCAGAACAGATGGATGTTAGGTGTGATCTGCAGCACTCAGGCCATGTGGATGAGATATTTGCTGACAGATACGTTTGAGAGCGTTGTTAGTAGGTTGTCAGTCTGTATTGCAGTTGAGAACAAAATGACTTGAAATGTTTTCTAATACTGGCGTCAGTTTGTTGACACTTTGATAAATGAAGAGTCAATCCAGAACAATGCAGAGGATGCATGAATGAGATAATATTGTAGTTTGGTAATATTGAATTTATGGGGGAATGAGATCATTGTTTATACTGGGAATGATAAGAATTGTAAATAATTGTAGATAATAGATTGATATAAAATGTTCAAAGCTTTTATAAATACACTGTAAAAAACGTGCTGTGATTTTTACAGGAAATAACTGGCAGCAATTAACAAGTAACTTCCTGTCATTTATTTCACAGTAAGTATACTGTATTGTGCTTTTATTTACAGCATCAATGGCAACATGAAACACAGTCATTTAATGGTACTGTATCTACTTTTACTGTAGCTGTATGTAACTGTAAAATAAAATACAGTCATTTTATGCTACTGTGTAATGGATTACATCACCACACATTTGTAGTAAATTAGATTACAGTTATTCATATAATGCTGTAAACTTTCTAATCATTTAAATGTCAATCAATGAGAACAGAAGCAGCTCTTTAAATGACAATTATTTATGAACTGTTGAACAGAAACTACATTTTCCATATCAGGTATTTTCACTGTTCACAGGGATTGTTCACCATGTTTACAGAAATCTATTGGCCTTCTTCCAGATGGCAGAAATACACACACTGTAATTATATCTGTGATGTACAAATGGTTTTCCTTCAGACAGGACAGCAGAACAAATCAAGTTGTTTCCTCTTAATGACATAAACTGTAGTAAAAGAGCCTGTTGACTGTAGTTCTACATCTACCAGCTCACTGCAGCTGTTTCCTCTTTCACCAACTCTCCCTTCAATATATAAAACTGATCTGCTGAACAAACAGCACAAAACATTTAGCATAGAGCAACGTCTGCTGCCCAACACTGCAGTCTGCTTTATTTCCTGTACACTTCATAATAAAAGCCACACAGTGGTGCACCAGTGAGAAGCTTTTAATGTGAAGAAGCAACAGCAGCAAATATTTTGACAACTGAACACAGTAAATAAATAAACAGTAAATAAGAATGAAGTAAATAAATGTTTTCTTTTCAGCGGGACCAAACGCAACTTTCTGTCCTCTAAACTTCGTTTTCTAACAAAGTTTTCAAATGATATATTACTAACATTAGCAAATATCACCATGACAACGTTACAAATACAACATGTAAAAAGCTTGTTTAATCTGTAACCACAGTTCAACAAATGCTCATGAAAAATAATACTGATGTCATTTAATAAGCTCACTACAAGTTAAAAACACTGAACCTGTGAACTTGATATAAGTCTTTATAATATCCACACTGACACTGTTATTTCCTTGAAACAAACACTGTCAGCTGATCTAAACATGGAAGTGTGTTAGAAGTCAGCAGGTACTCAGGTGTCCTTACACTCTTTAAAATGCTGTTTGTGGATGTGGACTAGTCTGTAAAGAGTCCAACAGTCCACCTCAGTCCACTTTGCATCAGTCCGCTGGTCCAACAGGCTTTGGATGCAGGTGAGGAGCCGCTGGCTGATTTCACTTTGATCCTCCACTGCTGCTTCATGTTCTGCAGAAAATAGGATGACAGCTACTGTAGATGACAACAAACTGAAGTGTTTTACCTTTACTGTCAGTGTAACAGTCAAGCTTTGACCAGAACACATGTTTTTAAGACTCTCACAGTAAGCTTCTGTAGAACAGGCTCCACCTAATAAGAGTTTAATGACCTGTTGGAACAAACATTTAAATACATCTGAACAGCATCTCAACAATCACAGGGAAATAAACTGAATCTAATAGAAACAGGAAGTGATGTCAATAGGATCAATAGCTTTTGATCAGACTGCAGTGATGTCATTGTTTCCTCCTGATATTCAACTGTGAACCTTTAACAAGATGTGAAGATGGCAGCCAAGCTGCTGGTGAAGTCAGGTCTCCATCAGCAGCATCCATCTGCTCGTACACAGGATCTCAGGTTCAGCTTCTCCTGATCAATAATCATCAATCACTCAATTAACAACTATTCTATTCACTTAAAGTCCTGTTTTCTACCTGAAAACTCACAAACTGACACAACAGAGACAAAGTTGTATTTGAGTTAGTACATGAGAACAGATCTAAGCAGATGACTGCTGAGATGTTTGTGGTTCAGACAAAATAAATATAAAATATGTAAAAACAGGAACATAGTTTAACAATCACATCTGCCACAGAGCTGACTGACTACACTCAGTCTGTGGACTTTAAGTCTTCCACAGTGAGACCTGGATGATGGAGAGACTGGACTCATCAGCAGAGAGATCATCAGCTGTGAGGAGAAGAAATAAGATGAAGAAAGGCATCAGGATGTAGATTTAATTAATAGTCCTAAACACACACACACTCAAACATACATAAACACACACAGTAACTTCACAGTCTGGTGGTAGACGGTAGACTGTCAGACCATTTTATCTTCTCTATCAGACGTTAGAATAATGAACTATGAAGTTCCAGGGATGAAAAACAGGGTGATGTTTTGACAGTGATCTAGTATAACAGTGTTGAGTTAGCCAGGAGGAGACACAGGCTAAACACACTTCACACTGTCCTCACATGTGCTATGAAGGCAGAATTTATAAAGAGAACATCTGTAACGTTAACACATGTTGACAAGTTAGATTTATGACATGAAACTGTTTCAGTTTAACAACACAGTCAGGTTAACTATGGATCACTGTTAGCTAACATGCTACTAGCTAGCATTATAATGCTACACAGCACACTTCTGAGCAGCCAATTTAACTATAAAAACTAGCTTGGTGTGATGTCTGCTGTTAGTCAGGACTGAATGTTTTAATGCTGAAGACACTTACTGGTCAGCTGCTCATGGTGACTCCTGCTGCTGCTCCAGACTGATGCTAATGCTAATGCTAACGTTACTCCTCACCACGCTGCAAGAAGTTCACTGTCCACACTGCAAAACATCTCCACTGAACAGACGTCTTTGAGGTCTCCGTATCTTCCAGTGCTCATTTCTGAATGTTCAGAGTTTGTTGTCCTTTATTTCAGACTCTGCAGTTCAGTGTTAGCTGGTGAAGCTAGCAAGCTGTAGCATGTCAGACAGTCCATCTATGATACCGTCTGACAACTTTACACCGAGCAAAAACAAGAACATGAGAACTCTTAAAAAGAAAATCCTTTAAAGCAAATAAAAGATAATGAAGTCATCTAAAGAGCTGAATTTATCTGCACCTAAAATGATCTAATATCTAATTATCTCATTATAATAATGATCTAATATATCTAATATGTATGCTGGCGGGTGCTAACATGCTAAGCTAACAGTGTCAGCAGTCTGGATGGAGGAGCTGCTAACCGGCCTGAGAAAACTACAACTGTGGATCCTTGTGATGCGAATCACTTCAATTTTTCAGACAAATAATGAAGTTGAAGCGACCACCTCGCCTTCTCACCGCTTCTCACACGGCCGTAACCATAGAAACGCTTATGATGAAGGTCACATTGTTTTCTCCTCCAGCTCACCAACAGGCGGCGCTGTGCCACGCAGCTACTATAGTAAAAACTGTTGTGTTGCCTAGCAACAGCCAATCAGCTGAGTGTGATGAGGATCAGTGATGTCGTAGAGCTGCTCCATTAATCACATTTTATTTAGTCTTCCAACGATGATGAAAACAAGATGATGGAGATAAATGGATTATTCTGCCACATTCTGCTTCACAATGATGCTCTCGTTTTGTCTTGTGTTATAAATCCAGCGCAGTGAGAGACAGACAGAGCGGAGTCTTCCTCACAGCATCAATGTGTCTGAATTTAACAGTCAAATGTTGAGCGGTGGAAACTGACTCATTGAGATATCTCGGCCTACAGGTTACTTTGTTTTAGTGTCAGTCACACTTTGGATGCTGTTATTTTAGATACCAGGATGTTTGGCTGTAATGATCTCTCCTTTCATCCAGCTGCTTCCTCTGTCTGCAGCAGCTTTACGTTGCCGCTATATTCCCGCTTTTTGCCGCCATCACGTGTAGTTGTCCTGCAGATGAAAATATAAACCAGCAGAATGTCTGCTGGGAAATATGCTGATTGCCAAATAAATCAATTCATTCATAGCATTTTAAACAGCATAATATTATGTGACCTATTAGATATGTTGCCATGACAACTTCAATATAAACTTGTATTATGTAAAAGTTTGGTTTTGCCTCCGCTGTGAAGACATTGAGAGATTGACTGAGTGTTTGGTCAGATGGAGGCTAAGCGTGGTATGAGATTGAAAAGCCGGCGCACACTTCAGGAACAGTCCTGCACTTTGGCTCCACAGCAGTTAACAGCGTTTTCTCTCAGGTAACGTTACATCCAGCACTGGCACAGTGAAACAAACGGATCAGCCCGGAGCTCCACGCTTAAATAACATGTCATTGATCAGTAGGAGGTTTAATTTTCCCCGTACGGCCCCGGTGAGAGGCGGCTCAGGGAGGCAGGTGGAGGTGGTGGTGGAGCTGCAGCTGCAGGCTGCCCGCATGGCTGCATTCAATTAACAACAGCAAGGATATTAGTTTGATTTGATTATTGTTGCTTATATGCTCAGTTCACAAAGTTTGTCAAGAGTTCATTCTGCTGACTAAAATACATTTCTTGGATCATAGTTTGTGTTTTTGTGCTTTATTGCTGTTTAAATGTGGGATATTATATGGCTATTTAAACATATGTCCGCTAGTTGTTCTATATGGCCGCAATTCTGGAATATTAACGGACATATTGGCCGTCAGAAAAGTCTAGCGTCTAACCCTGGTCTGCATCTGTTATTGTTCAAGGAAACCCACTGTTAAAAAGACACGTTTGTTTGAAATGTTCAAGAAATGCAGGATGTTTCCAAAGTCAATGAGTAATGGTGTTAAATAATGGTGATTGTGATTGTTGCCATAATGGAGCAGCAGTAATATCATGTCCATGTTTGCATGCTGAAAGAGAACGTGCTGCTCTGACCCCCCTCCTCCTTTCAGGCTGCATCCTGCTGGAGTCCGATGGTTGACACCAGGTCTGAGGAAGTGTAAGTGTGTTTTTCATTTCATTCATCAAAACAAAGCAAACTTCAAACTGTGACATCACTCATTCACATCCTACTGAGGATGAAGATGATGTCATCATCAAACAGATGATAGATCAATAACTGCAGCTGTATTGTGTCTCGTTCTCTCCATCAGATTTCTGTCAACTCACACTGGATCCAAACACAGTAAACAGAGGACTCAAACTGTCTGACAACAACAGGAAGGTGACATGTGTGAATGAGAAGCAGTCATATCCTGATCATCGAGACAGATTTGATGACTTGTATCAGCTGCTGTGTAGAAATGATCTGACTGGTCGCTGTTACTGGGAGGTCGAGTGGAAAGGAGGAGTTGCTATATCAGTGAGTTACAGAGGAATCAGCAGGAAAGGAGACAGTAGAGACTGTGCGTTTGGAAATAATGATCAGTCCTGGAGACTGAGCTGCTTTGATGATGGTCGTTACGCTGTCTGGCACAATAACAGAGAAACATCCATCTCCTCCTCCTCCTCCTCCTCTGTCTCTAACAGAGTAGGAGTGTATGTGGACTGTCCTGCTGGCACTCTGTCCTTCTACAGAGTCTCCTCTGACTCTCTGATCCACCTCCACACCTTCAACACCACATTCACTCAGCCTCTGTGTGCTGGGTTTGGGTTTACTTCTGGTTCTGGTCCTGGTTCCTCAGTGTCTCTGTGTGATCTGTAGGAGGAAGAGTCTCCTCCTGTTAGAGAAACTTTCTCACTGCTGACCAGATAGTTCAGTCTGTACAGGATCACACACAGCTGATGGTATTTAGTACCAACATGATCTCTCACTGCTTGTAAATGTAAACATGGTTTCCACATGATTGACAGTTTGTTTGTAAAATGAATCAAATGATAAACTGAGTCCAGTTGTTGTTGTTTTCTGTTGTTAGTGTATTAGAAAGGCTTGAACTGTAATGGGATAATGGGAATGGGATCTTCACTATGTTTTGTTGTAGTTCTTATAGTAGTTTCATAGTAAGTGTGTTACCTGATTCCTTCACTTCTTTAGAGATCACATGACTAATGATGGTCAGAACAACAGGCCTCCTATTGGCTGGTTAAATGAACACCTCTAATGGTGAAGGCTGAGGCTCAGCAGCTGGAGTGTGGCTGCTTTTATGCTGCCTTCATATCATATTGGAATGAAGCTAATTATGAGATTGTGACTTGTAAATAGAATTCAGGTCAACATTCAAGTGGTAATTATGAAGTGGAAAAGCTGAAAGCTCTGATATTTACTGGATATGCTGGATTATTGTCAATAAGAGTATTTTTGAGCCTCATTCCACCAACTTTGTAATCATGCAGCCGTCTTGATTTGTTGTGTGACATGAACGCTGGCAAGTTGTAAACATGGGAATGTTTCCCGCCTCTACCATCCATCCCATATGATGTGAACACAGCATTAGAGATGAGAAGTCCAGGAGCTGTTGTGTGTTTCTGACATACAGGAAGTATTTAGTTTTTCTCTGGAGTGTTTATTTAGTTCCTGTGTAGAGAATAAAGTTGATGATCAGTAGCTGATGTTAGTTTTCTCCATTTATTTTTGTGTGTGTGCATGTTAATTCATATCTAATTTCATCTAGTAGATTGAAGGTATTTGACAGTTTCAGGACTGTTTAAAGTGTCAGTTTAATGTGTTTAGCTCACATTCAGTCTGACAGCTGTTGTTCATTGACTGTTTCTAAATAAGTTGTGCATCATCAGCACTCAGCTGTCATGTGTGATTAAAGCCAGCAGGTGTCACTGTTTATTCCTTTAGTTCATTCATCCTGATTGGTGGAAAATAGTTTGTATTGAAAGGAGCTTTTATGTCATTGCTTTCAGTTTCTGTGTAAATATTCATTTAAATATTCACTATAAATTGATTCCACTTTGCTATTATTATTATCACCATAGCTGTTACTGTTATTTTCTATTATTTTGTATAATTGCAAGTCACTTTTGTATTTCCTCTATTTTTTTCTATAGATACACACAAATCCTCATCATCAACTTTATGATCCAAGATGTTAATAAAGTCTATCTGCAAATACTTTTTACTATCTACTATGTTTCTATTGAATTCTTTTCATTTACTATTTAAATAACTTACAACATATCTGATATACTGTGTAAACTTTGTAAACGTGCATCACATAAGATAGATGATGTGGTTCAGTCAAACTGCTGATGTGAGAGTGGAAGAACAAACTGGTTTTACTGGTTTTAATGGTGACACGCTGTAAAGAGACACTTTGATTTCTGATGGTGAATTCAAAGACTTTGTTGTCATTGTGTTGTAAATATAAATGTGTTTAATAAGTGATTGTCTTCACAGCAACACTGTCTCTGTATTTGAACACTGGTGGAGTTTATTGATCCACAGAGAGCTGCTGAGGCTCAGTGACACCACTGGATCTGATTATTTCAAACATCTTCATTTCTTTTTAAAGCCTAAATGTTCCTGTTTTCATGTTTTGAAAGTGTGAGTGAAGCAAACAGCTCCTCCTCTGACAGGATGTGATGCTGTGAGTGAACAGCAGGTGGCAGCAGACGCTCATGTTTCTGTTCCTCCAACACTTGAGTTTCACACAGTTTCTATGTTCAGAGGTGGAAGAAATAAAACGCTTCCTTTACTTTAGTAAAAGTAGTAAAACTACCATCAAATACTCCTTTACAAGTAAAAGTCCTGCATTCAACAATATATTGAAGCTCTGAGAAATCAAATGTAGTGAATAATGAAACAGTTGAGTGTTTCTCTCTGACATGTGGAGAAGGTGGAAAAGTAGAAGGTGTGTCCACCAGTCCTCCCATAACACAGTCTAACTGGTCCCAGTATCAGTCTAACAGTGGACAGACTGGTATGATGACGGTGTGTTTATATTCACTATCTATATGTTGGACATTATGAAGGATGGTATTAAAATGTATTTAGATTTCATTAGCTGCTGTTTTTTAACCGTCTTGCCAAGTTGTGACTGTTGGCGTCGACCTGAACAGGAAACAGTCACAACCTGGAAAAATGTTCAAAATCTTTTTAATGGTGGAACAAGCAGAATATATTTTCATCCAGATGTTTCAAAGAGCCTTTGAAGATTGTGGAGATACTTTCATATGAACTGTGGGTTCAGACATGGCAGAGTGTTTCTGTGTTTCCTTTTAGAGGAAAGACGCTTCGCTCTGTGAACGTGAGGCTGATATGTGAGAGACACAAACTGGAGCTCAGATCAGAACGTCGTTTTCTGGCATCAGAGCAGCGTTACAGAACTCTGCCACGTCAGAGATGCACAGTATGAACTTTTCTGCTCTGCAGTCACATCATCATCATCACCTCTATGAATTCTGTAACCTGGTGTTGTTGAGGTCAGCGTCTTTGGGGTCAAAGTTCATTTCAGTTGGACTGTAGAATCACTGCAGCGTTCATCACTGCGACTCACACAGCTGTTACTCTTTATACTGACAAATGGAGTCACTGAGCAGCTGCTACTTTTCCTCCATTGAAGCTCATTGCAACACTAAAATACTCCATTTGAGTTTAAAAAGATGAAAAGTATTAATGATTTATTGTCAGAGTGAAAGTGATGAAAAGATTGAGAACAACAGTAAAGTGTGTGGTGGACATGAAATACCTGATGAGCTTGTTACGCTGAAATAACAGAAGATCTGTTGTGATCATGAAATAAAACAGTGAAGCACAACTTGTGTGGAGGTGTCAGGAGTATAAGAGGGAACATGAATGTCCTCTGCAGCCTCTGTAGCTCACTGAAGCAGAGAAAAACCAATCAAGGAGGCGAGAAGAAGCCGCCGACAGCAACAGAGCCGGCGGGGCGAAGAGGCCGAACAAAGAGGATGGATTTCAGAGTGAAGACTAAACCTTCCTAGAGTTAGTCCTGGAAGGTCCTGGAGGGTCCTGCATGCTCCTGGAAGAGTACTGGAGGGTATTCTGATTACTCCTGGAAGGTCCTGGAGAGTACTGCTGGGTCCTGGAGAGTATTCTGATTAGTCCTGGAGGGTTCTGGAGAGTCCTGCATGGTCCTGGAAGAGTCCCGGAGGGTATTCTGATTAGTCCTGGAGGGTCCTGGAGAATGTCTTGGAGGGTCCTGATGAGTCCTGGTGAGTCCTGGAGGGTCCTGGAAAGGTCATGGAGAGTACTGGAGGGTCCTGCAGGGTCCTGGAGGGTCCCGGGGAGTCCTGGAGGGTCCTGGTGGGTCTTGTAAGGTTCTGGAGTGTCCTGGAGGGTCCTGTTTTTGTTTTGGTCCCTGAGTTTTGTCTGCAGGCGTTCCTCTCAGGCTACGTGCAGCCTGTATGTAGCCTGAGAGGTGAAACTCAGGGCGTTGAAAGGCACAGATGCATCTCAATATGTCAGTCAGAGGACACTGAACCTTTAAAGAGATCCTCGGCTGGATTTAGCAGTGACGTGTAACGACTCGTACAGCAGCTCACACACTCATTCTGTTTATTGTCAATCTATTGTTCATATTTTGGGACGACGTACTCAGCCGCTGTAGGAGTTGCTGTCACATCCTGTTTTCATCTTTCTGACCTTCAGATAGCAGCAGGAATATTATAGATCCATCCATTTCATCCAGTAAAGTGACACTATCATATAAATACAAGTACTAATATAAAGTCAGCTGCTTTATATCCAAAGATATTTTTGATGGAGCGTTTTAGTTCATGTACAGATGACAATGAGTCAGTTATTGCTCAGTTCAACAGTTGTAGATCCAAAGGATGTGTTCTAATGATCAAGGTGACGTCCAATCAGCGCAGAGTAAAAAGTGACTAAAGACAAGAAGGAAACGGAGGAACAGTTCTAATAAGCAGTTAAACTGAGGAGGAAATCAGGAAAAAAAGGGATCAAATGCAACAAAGAGTCTAAATGATCCCATCATCTTTCATACTTGTGGATAGAAAATATCATTTGTCTTGTCATTTGAAGCTGGAAGGTGTTTAATGAGCACTTACCAAATTCTATCAGATGGAGTTTGTGTGTTTGTGTTTTTAAAGCAAAGAAGTGATGATAAGTGAAGGGTCGGCCACCTCAGAGATGATGTCACAGCGTTGGATTTGAGCTCATTGGACCAAACTGACTCAATGTTGCTTCGTCAGCTGGTTTGTTTGACAGCAGAGTTACGACAGGAAACAGAACAGATGTGTTTGTTTAAATGGAGAGCCTGCAGGTCTGAACTGTGACAGCAGGAGTCATGAAAGGAGGAGCTTCAGGTCAGAGGTCACACACTTCATCAGTAGGAATGTGTTGATGACAGTCAGCTGATATCAGTCACTCACTGTCAAAATGTCCAAATGTCAGCAAAAGTTCAAGCTCTGGCAAATATTGCTGAGATTTCTTGAGTTTGTGTGAATTATTGCGACGGCAGAATCACAAGAACGATCATTTCCTGGAGGAAGTGATCAATAACATCATGTGTCTGATCAGATCAATAGTTATTAATAGTGTGTTTGTAGCTGCAGGTGGGGCTTCACAGTGATATCAGATAAACACCAGCTGGAAGTATCACACTGCATTTTCACTTTGTGCATCAAAAAGCTGAAAAAATGACAAAATGCATCTTTTTCTGCTTGTCTGAGGTTTAACAGCAGCTCAACTGGAAACAGACTGACTGAAGGAGTGATGACGTCATCAATCATGTGACTTAAACGCCACTGAAGAGCTGAAAACATCAGATCTGTGTGGAGCCATGATGATGATGATGATGAGGAGGAGGAGACTGTAACCTTCCTCACATCAACACATGAAACTAACAGAAACGTCATATTTCCATCATGTTTTCCATCGTTGGAGCTTCGACTGTTTTAACGACGTCATCTGGTTGTTTCTTCTTCTTCTGCGACGGTTTAACGGCAGCGACTGTTTATCTGCTGATATTCACACAACAACAGCAGCGGATGGAAACAAACATTCACTACAAGTTTCTTTTGCTTCTCTTCTGGAAATGTGGTTGAAATTGTGTGTAAATTTGGAGGGAAAGCTGCTTATTGTCATGAAGAAGCTTTCAGAAAGAAGTGAAGTGTACATATTTGGACTTTGAAATGTTCTTGAAATGATACAGCACACATGATGCTGTTTTCTTCTGACGACTGAAAACTGCTCTGAACTATACAGTTCAATACTGGACTGTTGACAGAGACAAGACAACATACTTTCCTCCTTCTCTGTCTGTGGCTCTCAGATACAAACTCACTGCTTCCTTTAAATCTTTACAAAGTCATTTCCTAAAACAGCTGACCACTGTAGTTTCTACATAGATAACTAGAACTAGAATCTCCTGTTTGCTGAGTGCTATGATGTTAATATGCTATAATACACTGTACATTAGTGAGTCAGCTGGATATGGCTGAGGTGCAATAAGGAGCATGGTTGTCCACTGATGTTAGAATTCATTTTACACTCAGCCATGAAGCATTGACACAAATATCTACAGATACAGTTGTGCTCATAAGTTTACAAACCCTGGCAGAATGTGTCAGATGTGAAGCGTTCATAGTGTCTCTAGTTGTGACCATGAAGTTCACTTTTGCTCTCATCACTCCAAATCACTTTGTTCCAGGAGTTTGGAGCTTTGTGTCGTTGCTGTTTGACTGCAGCAGGATGTTTGTTTGGTGGCGTTGTCATAGTAACGGCTTCTTTCTGGCCACTTTTCTTCAAGTTCCTCCTTATTGTTGATCTTGAAGCTTTCAGCTGAAGTTCTTTGTGGGTTTTTCTGTCTGAAATCTTTGTTGTTCTAGCTGACTGTGGTTTGGTATCAACACAACTCTTCATGTTCCACTTCTTCTTCATCAGAGCTTCAACACTACTGATGGGCATTTTATCATCTCTGGATTCTTTTCACATCCTTTTCCTGCTTTCTAAAGTTGAACTCCCTTTTCTTTTGCTTTCCTCATGGCTCAGTATCCAGTAAAGTCAGAGCAGAAACTCATTGACTATTTCTACACAGACACTAATTCCTTAATTAGCTGCTTATTGAAAACAGATCGATACCAGTCCCGAACCAACACTTAGAGGTCTGAAGGATGATAGCAGACGGAGCGGAGATGAACTCCCGCCAGAAAACACACTGACAGTCCTTCCCGGGCAGCAATGGCGTCCTGTGGTCCAGAGCTCACAGACTAGCTTAGTTTAGCTTAGCTTAGCCTCTCAGATTAGATCAACTTTCACTGGACTAAAGTGGACGTTTCCTTCTTTTCTTTTCTTTATTAAACTCTCCAGTTCAGACTAAACTCATTAAAGAAGATCAGCTGATGTCAAAAGTCACACTGCAGGTTGTGTTTTCATAAAATGGAAACACTCTGAATATAATAAAAGTTTATTACAACATTCAGACAAACATCTGAAAAATATTGACTTGTGTATGAAATATTTTACAGTCTGACTGCAGCTCCGTCCAACCAGAAACCTCCAGAGCTGAAACATGAAGCCGACACAGAAGAGCCATTTATCAGTAAAACTGCCATCATGCAGATGTTTGTGCTGTATGTGGAGAGTTGTAGTTACTGACAGTGACCACTGGAGGGCAGTAAATACTCTGATTATCTCTCTATGAGTCCACATCAGTCAGTTTAGAAAGATCAATATCACTATTGATCAGTATTTATAGCAGCTGTATTTATAGCAGTATTTATATAGTGCTGATATAATGCAGTAAATGTGTCATAATGTCATTTATAGATCAGAGCAGTGAAAGAGAAAATAAGATGAGTTACAATAACATTTGATCCTGAACGCAGTTCAACCAGTCAGACTGCATAATGAGATGACGCACAAACACACACTGCTTCACTTCACCTGAGGAAAGTTGAACTGAAGCTCGTTTTCTGCTCAGAGAGCTGCACACTGATGAAGTTCATGAGGAAAAGTTGAGTAAGTGGAGCTCTGGTTGATTTCTCTTGGTCTTTGAGTCTCTTCATAGACAGTGTGTGATTGTTGGAGGAGTTTGTCAGCTTGGGAAACCTTCTGGTTGTTGTCGGGTAAAGATGGCGTCTGTCTTTCACTGAACTAAAGTTTCCTTCTTTTCTTTATCAAACTGATCTGTTAGTGAAACTGACATCCTGCAGTTTGTGTTGGAGAGACGCCACATCCTGTCTCTCTCTCTGGTATTTCCAGTTTTTCCTTTGGGAGTTTACTTCATTTTTGTGCTCTGGTCGTGTTGCAGCTTCTTTTCTCCGTCTAAAGGTATTTATTGTGACTTTATTGTGACTTTATTGTGTTTGTATTGTGACAGTTTTCAGTGTTTGACTCTTGAATGATTCTTTGTTCATCTTGTTAGTTTAGTTCCAGTAGAAACAGCAGAAATCTGTAGTTCAGAACTCACCAACACAAATCAACATGCTGGAAGTTTTCCTCCATTTTAGTGTCACTGTTCAAAGTGTCCAATAACAGCTGACAGTACTGAGTCAGTGTTCACAGATCAATAACTTCCAACATTTGTCTTCTTTGTGGAGAAAAACAACAACCTGCTCTGTCTGTATTAGTGACAGCTTCAAGTTCAAATCACTTGATTTGTTATTTACAAGAAGAAGAAACACAGAGAACACATGTGGCTCACATGCTGAGTACAAATAGAGTTACAGTCCATAAAAAGTACAAACAGGTCAAAATATCTTCATGTCCAACATACAGAGTGTGTGTGTCAGTGGTGGAGGAAGGGCTTAAATCTGGCTGCAGCTTTCAGACTAAAAGCATCTGGAGGAGGGAGGAGGCTGACTGGAGGAGCTATGAGCAGGACACACAGCTGTTTACTTTGAGGAGGTTTTTACACACCTGTGAGGTTTAAAAGAGGCCAAACACAGCTGGGATATACAAACCATTGGTAGAGATTCACACAGTAGAATATATAAAGGATATATATGTGTGTGCACGTGTTAAATAAAATATAACAATTATGACATCATCATCGCAGCGAAACACACATGACTGCCTGCGTTTGGGCAGTTTAGTTGCCCTGCTAATGCAGTAATTACGGTAGCCTCAATGTACTCTATCAGCTTTGACTGGGCTGCTGTAATTACTATAGTAGGAGTGCAACTGACTTTAAACAGCGGATGGTTTCCCGCTGTGCAGAGGAGCAACACCACGTGATAAATGTTTGTTTTTGTAAAACAACGTGTTGCACTACATATATTTAGTTGTCTGTGGATAAAATGTTCATTTATGTTGTTTCAGAATGTTTATTGTTCATTTAGAAGAAAACAGCTCTTACTGCTTAGATGCAACAGAAAATCATACATAATGTTGCTGCTATACGATCACATATTTTACACTAGAATGTGAAGGAATAGAAGACTGATAGCATTGTGATGTGAAGATGTATTTTATATTAGTCTTGTGTCTGGGTGCTTGCAGTTGCAGTTGCATGACACATTGTTGATGGTGACTGTGTGCTGCTGGTTTTTGTAGCAGAGTAAAGAGCGAGTCCTGTGTGGCCTGTTGTTCTTCCTGCACCACAGACATCTACCATAAGTCCACAGAAAGACACACCCCGTCACACAGGGCCCTGAATCTATCTGATGAGGATCTAGACTGTCTGTCAGTGTTTGACTTTAGCTGTTCCAGCTTCTTTATTCCAAAGGTCAGCGCTGTGCTGGGATCATATTTCTTTACAGTCACTTCTGGTTAAAGATGAATCCAGAGTTGAGACTGTTTGTGAACCAGCTGACATTTGAAATCTTCCTGCTGTGAGTTACATGTTTGTTCTTCCTACATTTGGTTTTCTGGTTGAAGCTGCTGATTAATTTCAGCTTCACTCATCAGCTTGATGAAAATGATTTTCAGCATCTAAAGGTAACGTAACCAACATGTTTCATCATGTTTGTGTCAGCGGGGGTTAAAATGATGTGACACCAGTAGAGATGGTGCTAGTAGTGATTTATTATGTTGCTTTGTTGAATACTGCTGGAAGCTTTGAAACCTGGTTAATCCTCTTTGACTCTAATTAGCTTTGCTAACAAGATGCTGTTTAGGAAACAGAAACATCAGGAAACTCTGGAAAAGCTTCATTAGTCAAAATTCAGCCTGTTGACACACTAAGTGGCCAGAAAAATAGAAACACCTGAATAATACAATGAAATACAACAGTGATGCAATAAGTGTTGAGTTTTGTTGAGGTTCATTGGTTCTGTGGTTGTTTTGGACTGAATTATGTTGAAAGATGTTTCCAATATTCAGTGGAGCTCATTTTCATAAATAGAGGAGAGAAACTTATTACAAACACCTGGACAATAAAAGACAATCCAGTACAGCTGTTAAACAGGCCAGCAGCACTTGGACTATTCTGCCCCCCCTCCCTCTCAGAGTGGTATGTTCCATCTCTGCAGCTCATCAACATGTTCAGGACAGTTTTTATTTTCAAGGATTGAAGATAATTAAGTTAAAATTGTGTGTTGCTGTCTTTGGTTTGGACTGTTGTGTGCGTCCATCAAACTGTGAATAATTAAGTCAAATATTAATGTAGTTACATGAATATTCATCCTTTACTAAGATCATTATTCCATTAATTTCATTTATTAATTGTAATTAATTATAATGATATTATAATAGTTTGTATTGGCTGCTACTGCTGGTGGTGTTAATCAGGATCAATCAGATCAATGAGTGTCAGCAGTGTCAGCAGCTTCCTGTGCTGAGCCTTTACTAAATATTACTGCATTCATCCTGCATTTTTCCATCATTTCAGTGGAAATCTTGTTGTATTGTTGAGTTTACATTTAATCAAGAATCAGACTAGTAGTTTCCACCAGTTAATGTGAATATCTGATATAATGGTTTAATGGTTGTGTAAGAACACATCCTGTATTATACAACCTGTTGACTTAACTTTTCAGTTATAAAGTTTTTTTTAACTAAAACTTTAGGCCAATTTATTATCTGATCAGTCACTTCAGAGGTGGTCTGTGATTTCCAGGAAGCCAAGTGTGTGAGAGAAGCTGCTGTTCTCTTTCTTTGAACTGTTCTTCTGTCCTCACTAAGTGTTTAGTTACACAACACACTTCCAGTAAAGGTTGAAGACAGCAGTTTGCCTTTAAAGCTTTTAATGGAGGAAAAATGTGAAAACAGGAACAAACAAATCCAATAATATTATAAATCAGAAAAAGATGAGATACAATAAACCAGAGTGAGAACAAAGGTGTTTGTCAGTAGTTAATATAGAAGACAGATACAAGATTAAAAGGAAAAAGATCAAAATACATAACAGTTAGTCCAACAGTGAAAATGAGTGAGAGGGTTTTATTAGCAGCTCATTAGCCTCAGACAGCTCGTATGCTGCTAGCTTGGAAAGCATCTATGATGTAAAGAGAATCTACAGATGATGCAGCAACAAGAACATTTAGAGGGAGAATAAAAGATGCCTGTCAGTGTTTGCTCTGCTCAGTTTGAATGAAATGCTGGATGTTAGCATGTCAGTTAAACTAGCTGCTATAGAACTGTGTCAGCGTGGGTCGCTGCTAACACACAACACCCAACTGAGACCATGTGCTGGCTGAACAATAGTGACATCACAAACCAACAAATGACCTTCAATCTACTTGTTTCAACAACTGTTGTATTTGACTGCAGTTGAGTTTCCTCCATCACTGGGTGTATTTCACAGCATCAGAGACAATAATGAATGTTACCTCTGTGCCACCCATTGTTCCACATCTGCACTATTTTAACACTAATTCCAACAGTCAACCTTTCACTGTCTGTTGTTACTCTGAAACATTACCTGCATATAACATGTAATATGTGCATCAATAATAAGAAATGAGACTCAAATAAATACACAGCTGACACTGAGTGTTAAAGGCTCAATGTATGATGCTGCTGCTTTTCATAAATGAATGAAATAGATTATTAATAATATGCTGTTTAGTTGTGTTTAATGTTGAGCAGTAAGAGTAAAGCATGTTTTAATAGATGTTCTGCAGTGAATTTATTGTTCATCAAACAGTAAAATGTGCTGCAGTTATATTAGGAACACTGTCACTAGCTAGCAAGTCAACAACAGCTCACCAACCTGACAGATACACATTTTATCAGCTTTCAACACGTCACTAACTGCACTTAAACACAGTCATGTGATTCTGTTCTGACAGCTTTGACATCAAATCAACTCAAACGCTTTCAAACAGTCTTGAGTTTGTTTGTGTGAAACATTTTATTGATTGTCAGAGAAGTTTAGTGTCAGTATGAAGGGTCGCCCCATTCAGTCACCTTTAAACTGCTGCATGTTTTAATAACCAGTATCATGCTGGTAGTGAGGGAGACTTTGTTTCACAGCTGGTATGGTTAGTGATTAAGAGCTAATAAAAAGTCATCAATAATATTCTCTGAAATCTTTCTAAACTATATCACAGACAAACTGTTGAAAACATCTTTTCATTGATGATATTCAGTATTTGAACCAAACTAAGAGCTGCAGCAATAGAAACAAAAGTTTATGTTGCTGCCAAACCTTCATTCAGTATCTTTATACTATATCAATATAAAATCAATGTCACATTATATAAACTACAAAGTGAATCACTGTCATCAAAACACAGTAAACTCTGTTTGTGGAATAATGACGGAGTTTAAACTACAATGTGATGCCTCGTCACAGGAAGATCTTTGTTCTGCTGTACAGAACTGCATTTAGTGTTGAGTCAGACAGATTGTTCTCTCTTATTCTGCCTGTTTTCATCTTTACTGGAGATGATGATGATGGTGATGATGATGATGATGATGATGATGCTCCATTAATTCAACCATAAATCATGGAGACGTCTGTACTTTGATCCTTATAATCTAACACTGATTGACAGACAACATTCCCTCAAGATAAAATAGAATATAACACAGCTGTAGCAACTATAACAGAACCATAAATAAAGATGAATGTAAATAAAAATATGATGCATTGATGCTCTGAAATACAAACATTCATGTGATCTTGTGGCTCCTTCTAATCTCCTCGGGGATAAAAGAGAGAGAACACGTTTAGTGTCTGACAAACTTCACAAGTTTTGTCTCCACTGATATTTGTGAAAATTGTTGCATCAGTATCTTTATGTTTATTCACTAAATCATCAGTTGAAATACATGTCAGGCCTCTGAGTGTGATATGCTGCTTAACTGTTATTAATCAATAATGTGTCATTCAGTACAATCTCTAATGAAAACAGCAAGAAGTACAAATGAGTCCATAGAAAAGCAGAGTCCTCAGACTGATGATGAAGGACTGATGAAGGAGAATCAGCAGCAGTTTCTCTCTCTGTGTTTCCTCTGCAGGTGAAGCTACAAAGACTCTGTGACTGGATGTGGATCTGAATTCACCTGCTGACTGTTTTTATTTCTTCTGCCACACAGCTGACTCCACCAGCAGCTCATCTCCATTAAATGTGCTCTATAGTGGTAAATGAAAAGCCAACAGAGAACTGGAACCTTCTGAAAGTCAAACATTAAACATTAAACCTCAGTGGAAATGAAGAATAATGTCTTACTTTGCTGCCATCTGCTGGTTGAATCAAGAATGACGCCGTTGTAACTGCAGTGCTGGTGTGATGTGCAGCTTGTTGTAATGAATGAGCTTGTTGTTGTGTTTGTGTGAAGGTGTTTCTCTGCTATGGATCAGTGTGAGGACAGAGAGGAGGGAGTCCCTCCCTCTAAAAGCTCTCTGTGTGGGGAACATGACAGCCAGACCAAAGCTCAGAGGTGAGATGAGGATCTCTAACTGTCCATCACTGTTCTCCACTCACATCACTCCACCATCATTATTCACACTCAAAGCTCTGTGTGTGTTGTGTTGAAGAACAAAGAAGCAGCACAGACCAGACTCTGCTGGACCTGGACCTGGACCTGGACCTGGACCTGGACCTGGACCTGGATCTGGACCTGGACCTGGACCCAGCTGTGTGTCCATGAAGAGTGATCATTCGATGGATGATTTCATTACTTTTAAAGAAGGACGTCCATCTGCTGATCAGATGTAAGCTGTAACTGTTAATAAATAAACAGTGAACAGACTTTTCATTTCTATCCAACATGCACATTTATCAGAGCTGTTGTTGTTTCAGGATCCAGCAGCAGAGACCAGACTCTCCTGGACCTGAACCCAGCTGTCTGTCCTTTAAGAGCGACTGGTCGAAGGATGATTTCATTACTTTTAAAGGAGGACGTCCATCTGCTGATCAGATGTAAGCTGTAACTGACAGTAAACGTCGGGTTATGCTAGAAAAGAACTGGTTTGTACGACGTGTTGTCCGACCACGTCAGTGAAAAGCCGGCCGTCATAGAGAGGGAGGAGACGTGATAATCATTTAAATATGGAGATAACAGATCACATGATCAGACAGTCTCTCCTGGAAGACATTCATGGTGTTGCACTCAGTTGTTCATATGAAAAGTGACATGATATGATTTATTTATACATTACAGACATAAAAAACATGTTAAAGTGAAAACATTTATTTCCAACATGGTCCCAAAATGTTAAAAGACAAAACACAAGACAAACAACATAAAACTAAATCACCACAAATTAAATAAAATAAGAAACGTCTACATCAAAACACAAAGTATAACAAAGAAAGTTTGATGTCTGAAGTAAAACTGGAATCACAGATTTCATTATAAACCTGTGACCATGTTCCATAAATAAGTCCTGACCTGACTTCTATAAGCTCCTCTCATGTTTAACAGCTGGATGTGTAACAGGAGGCTGTTCCACAACACGGCAGCAGCTTAAAAAAGGAACTTCTGGCTACATTATTCACTGGAGGGACTTTATATGAACACACACTGGCCCTGGTGTTATAGCCATGCTGAGTATGTTCCAGTGTTATCTGTGAAGTATTGAGGAGCAAACCCATTGATAATGTTGAACATATGATGCAGCTTCTGTTGTTCTACTCTGAGCTGTACTGGCAGCAGTCCTACACTTCTGAATTCATCACCAACATCAGTTAAAGAGGAAACATTTAATAAATACTGAATAATATTATTTTGCATCACCTGCAGTTTGTTCCTAAATTCAGATGTCAAACCACTGAACCAATCAGAACAGGCAGAATCAAACTGACGCTGCACCAATGAGGACACGAGAAGTTTCTCAACAGAAAAGTCAAAAAGAGTCTTAGTCTGTGAAACAGGAACTGAAGTTTTCTGTCACTCTTAGATAATATTTGATCAACAACAGATTCACAGGACAGTGACTGGTCCAATATTATTCCTCAATATGAGACAAAATATTATAAAATTTCATTTTTCATTACAAAAGATTTTCAACGTCTTTGTTCCAAACAGGATTAACTGGGTTTTATCCAAATGTATTGAAAGCTTGTTATCTATTAGCCACTCTCTCACACTTTCTGATTCATTACTAAGAGTTGTGAGTTTCACTGACATCATTCCCAGATACCAGTAATGCAGAATCATCAGCATACAGCAGCAGCTTGCATGTCACAGCAGCTGTTGTATCATTTATATACATAAGAAATAAAAGAGGCCCTAAAATAGAACCATGCAGCACCACACATGTAATATCCTGAGGTTCTGATAGAACCACTTCAACATCACAGACTTGAGTTCTTCCTGTAATGTAAGAAATAAACCATTTTACAGCAGTATGTCCAAACACCATGCACTGTAACTATGGCAACAGTACAGAATGATTCACTGTGTCAACAGCTTTCTGCAAGTCAGCATAATTTCCTCCATCAAGGTACAAGCTACAAACAGACTGAGCTGTTGATTCTCAGTGGGATCAGCAGGACTAGTAAAGCTTTACCACTACAGGGAGTCATCTGATTCTCTGTTCACATCCAAATATCACTTGATGGACCTTTAGCTTGTGTTTGTCTCTGTGTGGACAGACATAATGTGAGCTCATTCTTCATGATTCCTCCACAGAGTGGACCAGGAGAGCTCAGAGGTTCCCAGTGGTCAGTCTGCCCAGCAGCATCAAACACACCTGGACTCCATATTTATGGTCTGTACATGTACAACAACTACTTTTACATCTATTGTGTTCACAATCATCTCCATGCTGCACTTTGTAGACCAGTGGATTGTCAGTCTGTCCAACATGGATCTGATGTTTGCTTCATGATTTCAGTTTGATTGTGTCATTCATATAGTATTCTGTTCCAGCTGCTGGAGGAGAACATCGTCACTTTTGTGAAGAACGAGCTGAAGAAGATGCAGAAGGTTCTGAGTTCAGATTACCCAGAATGCTTAGAGAGTCAGAGGGAGGATGAGGAGGTGTTGGACGGTGAGGAGGAAGAGCAGAGGAGGAGCAGCAGAGACGCATTTCTGAAGATCACACTGCACTTCCTGAGGAGAATGAAGCAGGAGGAGCTGGCTGACTGTCTGCAGAGCAGTAAGAGGATTTCTATAAAGATTTAACATGATGGATAAATGAGACATTTACTGATGTCTCAACAGATGGAGGAAAATATGTTTGATGTCTTTTAAAATATTTGCTAATACTAATTTATTTATTGATTCTATTTTCTTTTTGTTCATACAGAATCTCCTGCCAAGTTCAATCATAAACTCAAGTCTAACCTGCAGAAGAAGTTCCAGTGTGTGTTTGAGGGGATCGCTAAAGCAGGAAACCCAACCCTTCTGAATCAGATCTACACAGAGCTCTACATCACAGAGGGAGGGACTGCAGAGATCAATGATGAACATGAGATCAGACAGATTGAAACAGCATCCAGGAAACCAGACAGACCAGAAACAACCATCAGACATGAAGACATCTTTAAAGCCTCACCTGGAAGAGATGAACCAATCAGAACAGTGATGACAAAGGGAGTGGCTGGCATTGGGAAAACAGTCTTAACACAGAAGTTCACTCTGGACTGGGCTGAAGACAAAGCCAATCAGGACATACACTTCACATTTCCATTCACTTTCAGAGAGCTGAATGTGCTGAAAGAGAAAAAGTACAGCTTGGTGGAACTTGTTCATCACTTCTTTACTGAAACCAAAGAAGCAGGAATCTGCAGGTTTGAAGAGTTCCAGGTTGTGTTCATCTTTGACGGTCTGGATGAGTGTCGACTTCCTCTGGACTTCCACAACAATGAGATCCTGACTGATGTTACAGAGTCCACCTCACTGGATGTGCTGCTGACAAACCTCATCAGGGGGAAACTGCTTCCCTCTGCTCGCCTCTGGATAACCACACGACCTGCAGCAACCAATCAGATCCCTCCTGAGTGTGTCGGCATGGTGACAGAGGTCAGAGGGTTCACTGACCCACAGAAGGAGGAGTACTTCAGGAAGAGATTCAGAGATGAGGAGCAGGCCAGCAGCATCATCTCCCACATCAAGACATCACGAAGCCTCCACATTATGTGCCACATGCCAGTCTTCTGCTGGATCACTGCTGCAGCTCTGGAGGATGTGTTGAAAAGCAGAGAGGGAGGAGAGCTGCCCAAGACCCTGACTGAGATGTACATCCACTTCCTGGTGGTTCAGTCCAAACTGAAGAACATCAAGTATGAAGGAGGAGCTGAGACAGATCCACACTGGAGTCCAGAGAGCAGGAAGATGATTGAGTCTCTGGGAAAACTGGCTTTTGAGCAGCTGCAGAAAGGAAACCTGATCTTCTATGAATCAGACCTGACAGAGTGTGGCATCGATATCAGAGCAGCCTCAGTGTACTCAGGAGTGTTCACACAGGTCTTTAAAGAGGAGAGAGGGCTGTACCAGGACAAGGTGTTCTGCTTCGTCCATCTGAGTGTTCAGGAGTTTCTGGCTGCTCTTCATGTCCATCTGACATTCATCAAGTCTGGAGTCAATCTGCTGGTAGAAGAACAAACAACATCCCGGTGGTCTGAAGTGTTCAGAGACAAACCAACACATTTCTACCAGAGAGCTGTGGACGAGGCCTTACAGAGTCCAAATGGACACTTGGACTTGTTCCTCCGCTTCCTCCTGGGTCTTTCACTGCAGACCAATCAGACTCTCTTACGAGGCTTGCTGAAAAAGACAAGAAGTAGCTCAAAGACCAGTCAGGCAATAGTCGAGTACATCAAGAAGAAGATCAGTGAGAATCTGTCTACAGAGAGAAGCATCAATCTGTTCCACTGTCTGAATGAACTGAATGATCGTTCTCTAGTGGATGAGATCCAACAGTCCCTGAGATCAGGAAGTCTCTCCACAGATAAACTGTCTCCTGCTCAGTGGTCAGCTCTGGTCTTCATCTTACTGTCATCAGAAAAAGATCTGGATGTGTTTGACCTGAAGAAATACTCTGCTTCAGAGGAGGCTCTTCTGAGGCTGCTGCCAGTGTTCAAAGCCTCCAACAAAGCGCTGTAAGTACACAGACAGTTATTGATTGATTGATTGATTGAAAAGATATTCAAAGATATTATTTCAAGAGGGGAGAAATATAAATGTTTCATTAAATATTTTTTCCAATTGCGTTCTTCAGACTAAGTGGCTGTAACCTGTCAGAGAGAAGCTGTGCAGCTCTGTCGTCAGTTCTCAGCTCCCAGTCCTCTAGTCTGAGTGAGCTGGACCTGAGTAACAACAACCTGCAGGATTCAGGAGTGAAGCTTCTGTTGCCCGGACTGGAGAGTCCACACTGCACACTGGAAACTCTCAGGTCAGATCATGTTTGTCTCAACTGATTTGAGATATTTCTCTAAACTATAAATACCATACAGTTTAAACAGCATCTCTTTGTATTTCAGAATCTCCTTGTCATCAGGATTTTAAATATTACAGTGTAGAAAATCTGACATATGTTTCTCTACTTCAGCTTCATGTGCTGTCCATCACAAAGATAACATCTCTGATTGACATGAAGAAGCTCATCATGTTTTGATTCCATGT
Organism: Euthynnus affinis; assembly: GCA_029490765.1. Classification (NCBI taxonomy): domain Eukaryota; kingdom Metazoa; phylum Chordata; class Actinopteri; order Scombriformes; family Scombridae; genus Euthynnus; species Euthynnus affinis. Next base: position 870,931 of record CM055846.1, on the reverse strand, counting down.
GATTTATGTTACTGAATTACTTTTTATTCAGATTAATTGATTATTAACTGTCACATCTCTGGCTGGTTTAGAACAGATCACCAAAGATCATAGCCAGTGCTTGAAAGAGATTACATATCATCAAAGTTTAGACTTCTTTTAACACAAATGTTATTTGTCTTCTTGTTTATCATTGTCTCTTCAGACTTGGTGGCTGTAACCTCTCAGAGAGAAGCTGTGAAGCTCTGTCCTCAGTTCTCAGCTCCCAGTCCTCTAGTCTGAGGGAGATGGACCTGAGTAACAACAACCTGCAGGATTCAGGAGTGAAGCTACTGTTGCCCAGACTGGAGAGTCCACACTGTACTCTGGAAACTCTCAGGTCAGATCATGTTTGTCTCAACTGATTTGAGATATTTCTCTAAACTATAAATACCATACAGTTTAAACAGCATCTCTTTGTATTTCAGAATCTCTTTGTCATCAGGATATTAAATATTACAGTGTAGAAAATCTGACATATGTTTCTCTACTTCAGCTTCATGTACTGTCCAGCACAAAGATAACATCTTTGATTGACATGAAGAAGCTCATCATGTTTTGATTCCATGTGATTTATGTTACTGAATTACTTTTTATTCAAATTAATTGATTATTAACTGTCACATCTCTGGCTGGTTTAGAACAGATCACCAAAGATCATAGCCAGTGCTTGGAAGAGATTGCATATCATCAAAGTTTAGACTTCTTTTAACATAAATGTTATTTGTCTTCTTGTTTATTATTGTCTCTTCAGACTTGGTGGCTGTAACCTGTCAGAGAGAAGCTGTGCAGCTCTGTCCTCAGTTCTCAGCTCCCAGTCCTCTAGTCTGAGAGAGCTGGACCTGAGTAACAACAACCTGCAGGATTCTGGAGTGAAGCTACTGTCTGGTGGACTGGAGAGTCCACACTGCACACTGGAAACTCTCAGGTCAGGATTCATCAATCTTTCCAACTGATCACCATTTAAACTGTAATTTTATATGAATAGATAAATACCTGGTCTATATTCAGGTTATTTTCAGACCGGTTATGTGTTTATAATTTGTGAACAACTTTTTATGAATATATTTTCAGTAGTTTCAGTAGTTCTGTCTCTGCTGCTGGAACCTGAAATACCAGAGAGGAGTTAAACACATACAGACAGTTATACAGTCAGTGAACAGATTTTAACAGTTACAGTTTCTTTTAATATCAGAGTATTATCTGTGCTGGAATGACAGTGATTTTTACTCACCATGGTGATATGACAGTGAATCCCAGCTGTTATGTGGTTAACCAACAATTAATTATTGGGTTTTTTTTTCCAAACAAACTGAAAACTCTGGATGATTCCTGAAACTGAATGGAGTCAGAAATGTTTCTTTAATGTTTTTCCACAACGTTCAGTCCTTATATGACACATTAGTTGGGATTGTTCTGTATTCAGCTGTGAGCATCTGTCACCTGCAGCTCTTTATCTAATCAGCTCACTGTGGTTGTTTCTTCTTTTACTATTTTTTTATTTCAACCTATTTTTATGCCGCTAAGAGTTAGCAGTCCCTAACATCATGTTGACTTAGGTTACAGATAGATGAAAATATATAGATAGATATTTTCTATCTATATAAATGGAAAAACTTCACAATAAAAGCCTTACAGTGGTTAGCCATTTGAATTGAGAAGTAGTTACTGAAAGTATTAAGTTTAACTCTAAAAGTCAGAGAAACACATTGGTGATGACAGTAATAAACACATGTGATCTCAGATCATGTGATGTGTGTCATTTTGTGTCTGCAGTCTGTCAGGATGTCTGATCACAGAGGAAGGCTGTGCTTCTCTGGCCTCAGCTCTGAGCTCCAACCCCTCCCATCTGAGAGAGCTGGACCTGAGTTACAATCATCCAGGAGACTCAGGAGAGAAGCTGCTGTCTGCTGGACTGAAGGATCCACACTGGAAACTGGACACTCTCAGGTATGGACAGACAGGTGGACACTCTCAGGTATGGACAGATTAACTTAGTTCAAGAACTAAAGACTTAAGTTCAAGAAAGTTAGATTCCTGTGTCTATATCTGGTCTAATTTCTCACTCAGGAATTCCTCCACTGCTGCTGTGCTGCACAGTCCAGATCCATCCTCCTGTTTAGCTTAACAACAGTCCTTAACAGTCTGTTAAAGGACATAAAGAGTCCTTCAGGGCTGCAGAAGCAGCTATCTACTGCTCAATAGAAGAAGTGAAATGAAACCTCTAAATCTGAAAAAAAGAAATTTTGTCATTGAAGGGGCCTAAATAAGATGTAATGTTTTACTGATGTGTTTAAAAATATAGTTTACAATATGCATTATGATTTATTTTCTAATATGCTGCTCCCAATTTTTCTATATCTCACCAGTCTTCTTCTCTTAACAATTCCTCACACTCATGTACTTTACAGTTGTAGAGAATTGAAGGAATGATGTCCATATTACATTTTGGTTGTTGATTGGTTAGAGAGGACAATCATCATTTTATGTGTCTTGGCCAATCACAGATTAGCATGAAAACATGAAGTACATTAAATTGATGTAAGAGATCCCACCCTGAGGAGGACAGCAGGAGCCCGTCCTCCTCTGCCCTATATATATATATATATATATATATATATATATATATATATATATATATATATATATATATATATATATATTGTCTTCCTCAAGCTTGGGTCCTCTACCATGTTACTGTGAGACAAAAAGGCAGATGTGTATGAATTACTAACAAGCAGCTACTAACAGCAAACTGATATTTGCTGAATAAAGCAACAGAAACTGGGATAAGCTAACGCTAATCCATAGCCTGTTAGCTTGAGTGTGTTACAGCTTCAGTTGACTGTGCAAACTCAACTTACTCACTTAATTTAAACATGGCGGATGCAATGTAAGTATCTACATGTGTAAGCTGAGAACACACTTTCATTGATGTAGGAATGTTGTCAAAAGTAACCAACTCACAGCTCCAACTCAGCAACAGAAAGACAGCAGGATCCTTTACACATGGCGCGCACCCAAAATTCAACATGGTCTTCACATCAACTTCACGTTCTCTATATTTGACACTGAACATCAAAGCTCCATGCAGTGGTGGAAACAAGCAGAGTTACTGAAATATTAATTAGACATTACATTTTACAGCTCCAACTGTACACCTCCGGTCTTTGTGAAAAGGGCCTGACTCGACACTTCTGAAGTCTCGTCACAGTTAAAACAGAAATAAATCTAAAGATAAAAGGATAAATGAGGAAATAAATAAATATGAAAATAAATATATTTTTTAATAAATTAATTAATTGTATTCATGTATTTTTATATATCTGTGTATAGTTATTTATTTTAATTTATTTTCAAATTAACCTGCACCTTTATTTGATATTTGGACATTTTATTTCTACATTTCTTTATTGTTTCATTTTTTTGATTTATTCAGACATTTATTTACTTATTTTTGATTTTGGCAGTTTCAGTCCTTCATATTCTACGGTGGCCGGTGTGAATGTGGAGCTAGTCCCTCTCTCACAATGTAATGTTTATTGTACGCTAGAAAATATGAATGCGCATGCTCAGAGTGTTCCTGTATTCAAAGCATAGACTGTATAAAGATAGATGTCTAAAGATTCAAAGTAGATCACACAAAAATGATGACACGTGGGTCAGACAGCATCATTTCATATTTCATGGATGATTGGCTCGCTGTCTGACAGATAGCCAATCAGATAGCGCTCTGTCTGACAGCTAGCCAATCAGCTGTGAGATATTTAAAGTGACGTTGCAGTGCGGCTACAGCGCGAGCTTGGAGTTTACAGTCAGTAAAAAGAGGGGAGACTTTCTCAGCTAACGCCAGCTAACTGAAATAAAGTGGATTTCATACTCGAGCACAGGATATAAAGCTTTTATTTGGAGGAGAAAGTGGAATTAAAGCGCCTCGGAGCCCAGCAGCCACGGAATACTGTCCTCACTCAGACTGCTGGTAAAATGAACCGCGGGTTTAACGTGGTGAAGTTTGCCGGGAGGAAAAACCGCCATGCTGCCCTTTTGTGAGCCGTCAGCTGGTGAGTGAAAGCATATTTTATCATCCTGCCTCGGTGCTTCTGGTCCGTGTATTGGCCATATTGTTGTGCTGGATCGATTGATATAGATCAGGGGTCGGCAACCCGCGGCTCTTTCAATCCTCTGCCCTGTTTCCCTGTGGCTTTCAAACAAAATATCAATAAATAATGTCCATTTCATTTTAATTTATTTTATTTAGTTAGTTTATTTTAATGTAATAGTTGTTATTTTGGAGATTTAAGTGATCATTGTAGTGGATTTTCGGAGCTGATGCACTGGCAGTTGTCAGTTTTGAAGAAGAAAAGACCAAACGTGGAACTGTGTTGAAAAAGTCTGGGAAAAACCTTGCAAGGGAAAAACGAGTCTAGAGACACGTCCCTGTTTGTTTGGACGGTGTCCCCAAACTCGTCTGACAGCCCAAAACCAGCCTTTAAGCAAATCAGAGAAACTAGTTCAGCAGTTCCAAATCACAAATCTATGATCTGTAAATTTGTATCCTGGCTTTTGTCTTGTTAGCAGTGTGTGAACTATGTCGCGGCTTTCGGGGGGCTCACTTATTTTGGGGTGGGGGGGCGAGGAGGGAGAGACGCTTGCGCGCCTCGCAGCAAGAACTTACTCAAAACACAAGTCTGTGTAACGGGGGGGTTCAGTAACTGGTGACTGGATCACTCTTTATAAAAGAAGAGAAAGAAAAGGCAGAAGGATGGATGATTTATCAGCCAGGACTTTACTTCTCACTAGTAGACTTCGCGCCTACAACAACACTTCCGGACTAAGTATCATGTGACTCAACGAACCAATCAGAAGCTAGAAGAATAAGACTGAAATAAATGCTAAAGAATGACAGCAGCACATTCAACAGATTATCATTAATGTTAATTAAATTAAAGTGTAATGATTTAAATGTGGAAATATGTAAATAAGAACAGTGAAAACATAACTATGCAAATATTAATTAACATTTTAAACAAATTTGAACTAATCAATGTATAAATCTAACACCTGTATTGCCATTTCAGCACAATTATAGAAGCACATATCTTCCACACACGCATCACATCTAAACAAAACATACCAGTCCTGCTGCGAATAATCAAGTCCACATTATGCAAAATAAGCTCTGAAATACTTTAACACGCGTCAACAAATCAATCAATGACACCACACACGCATGACCATCATCATTTGAAAAAAATCGCCCAGGCTGCCTACAAGAGATCAATTCCTCGGTAACATCATATACAACACAGTGCTAACAATAAACAATTTATCCACTCTTCTGCTAAGTGCGAGCCAAGTACATTTTCAGAAAGCAGAAGCGTTTTTGTGTCTCTGCAAACTGTGCACCTCAAATTTCCATCCTTAAGAAACAGCCAGGTGTTGCAGGATCTCCATTCTCTCCACTGCCGGCTGGTCCAGTCAGCCGGGAGAAGGAGGCAGGTGGAGTCACCGTCATCAGTGGCTTCTGAGCTAACCTCGCTGGACTTGTCCCGGATGGTCACCCCAGACCCGGTTGTTGGCGGGCTTTCGCCGGCAGCAGTCCCCGCAGGTGCAGCGGTGGTGGTGTCTGTCGTAGCCGCTGGAGAGCTAGCATACGGCTGCAGAGGTCGCATTAACCGAATATTTTCCATCATTGACAGAATTTTTTTAACAATGATGGGAAAATCTGAAATCCCTCCGTCATTTTGACAGATTACACTGAGGGTGATAAACCATAGATTTAAGAAATATGACTAATTTATTTAAATCAATAGCGTTTGGGAGACGCTGAGCAGCGCTGTCTGGAAACGGGAGCTAACGTCTGTGTCGTTACCATGGAAACTGCATGTAGCGTAACTCCCTTGCCAGTGAAAGGTTAAGAGAGAGAGAGAGAGAGAGAGAGCATCTGAAATAACGGTTAATGCTAACGGAGCAGAGGCTAGCTGTTAGCAGCAGCAGTAAGTTGTCAGTCTGGCAGTAAATGTACAGTACAGACTACAGTGTGTCAGTTAATAAACGCTGCAGCTTGTCAACACCATGAAAAGTCACGTCTGTTGTTTCCCCAACTGCTGGAACAGACACACACACACATACACACATAATCACTTGTATCAAAAAATATCAACTACCGTCAAAAAAATTCAAATAAAATGCAGAGTGATAATAGATGATTTTTACAACCCTGTCCGTCAATATGAACAATGAGAAAGTCTAATGCAGCCACTGCTTCACTGTCACTCACCTTATTTTTCTTTGTAAACCTGAAATTCGCGAGTAGGTTTCCTTGTTTTCTTTTCATGGTGACTGCAAAAATAATACAAATCTCATAGACAAATAGGGCGGTATTTTTCCCTTTCCAACGTCAGACTGAAAGTGACGTTTAAAGACTAGCGCACCCACGCATCGATGGTGAGGACCAGAATTACATGCAGCAATTCTTAAATCTTTATTAAAATGAAATAGTGCAATAGTGATGATGAATCGCCCTCATGCACAAATACATTAAAAACAGCCACATTTTACACATGATCCGTGATTATGACTATACAAAAAACAAAAAACAAAAGGAAATGCTTGGGAAAAGACAGCATGTTGCTAATATTTTAGAGGAACCCCCCCAAAAAAAAGAGAATTTCACAAATCATGTTTTCAGGGGAGCTCATGTCTCTTTAAGGGGGCTCAGACCCCCCTGGATCCTCGTAGTTTGCACCATGCCTGTTACGTCTGGCGATGACCTGAATTCTGGTCTTGGTTCATCTGTGAAGCTCCTGGTTTTATCAAACAACGCATGTTATCTTCTGTTTGACAGAACAGACGGGTTTTCCATGAAAGCAGCTAAAGAAAGCTGCGCTTACGTGATATAGCCCGGCTTGAGTTAACGTCAACTTTCACTTGAGGCTCAAACCGTTCCACTAACGGAGTTTAGCTGCTTCTAGTCAACGCTAAGTCCAACCAGACTGGAATAAGCCTGAAGTGTTTGTGTGCATGGAGGACATCAGCAGCCACGAACAGTCGAGTGTAGAAAAGCTGATACTGTGTCGCAAAAAGGAGAGAAAACTAGAGCGGTGTTCATCTCAGCAGCAAAACAAACCTGCTGATGAAATTATATGGAGAATATAAAGGAGTTTTCACCGAAAAGGTGCAAAATGGCTGCAATTAACAAGGTGAAGGAGATGACTGGACACTAAACTGATGATAGATTACTTGTTTACTTACAGACGAGTAGTGATAGCCTAAAGGTTAGAGAAGCAAGTCTGTAACCAGATGGATGAGGGTTCAGTCCCTGCATCCGACCTGATGAGTCTGCAGGTTGAAAGTGAAGAGCAGCACTTGTTCCTGTTCATGGTTTTATCTTTATTTGCTAATAAACGAGCATTCAGATCATGACTGGTTATATTATCACTAGGCAAGATAATATCAGATGGATATTTAAAATTATAGTGTAAGCAATTAAAGAGAACTTTCCAACATTATCATCCTCTCTGATGTCCATTTACAATCATCAGTGAAAGTTTAACATTAACTGTAAACTGGAGAAGGATATAAGTACAGTGGAAGCAGCTTATAATGATCACGTCTGTCCGGGTTAAATATCATTATAAGCAGATGATTATTACAACATTTTCTTTATTTGTCATGCTGAATACCGTCTAACTGACATTTGTATATTTATTAGCCTGCATGAATATAAATATACGGATTTTAATGACTGTTTCAAAATAAAGTACAGCTGTTTCAAAATAAAGTACAGCTGTTCAAAATAAAGTACAGCTGTTTCAAACACAGCGTGCACATTTATGAAGCGGTGAAATTTACTTAAATCTTCCATTGTCAAACGTTTCGGGGAGAAAACGACTTTCTGTCTCCGTCATGATTTCAGTAAGTGTCAGCAGTAAAGAACAAAGAGATTTATGTGGTTTAAAACGTTTTTCCAACGTTGTGATGTATGAAGAGAATGAATGAATACTGCAGGCAGACTGCTGGTTTCTATACGTGACTTTAAACAGCATAAATGTTTTATATGAATGATTTTGTCTCAGAGCTTTTTGATGAACAGCTGATCACTGTAACTGTGATCAATATAAACAGCTGATCACTGTAACTGTGATCAATATAAACAGCTGATCACTGTAACTGTGATCAATATAAACAGCTGATCACTGTAACTGTGATCAATATAAACAGCTGATCAATATAAACAGCTGATCACTATAAACAGCTGATCACTGTAACTGTGATCAATATAAACAGCTGATCACTGTAACTGTGATCAATATAAACAGCTGATCACTATAAACAGCTAATCAATATAAACAGCTGATCAATATAAACAGCTGATCACTATAAACAGCTGATCATTATAAACAGCTGATCAATATAAACAGCTGATCACTATAAACAGCTGATCAATATAAACAGCTGATCAATATAAACAGCTGATCACTGTAACTGTGATCAATATAAACAGCTGATCACTATAAACAGCTGATCACTATAAACAGCTGATCAATATAAACAGCTGATCACTATAAACAGCTGATCACTGTAAACAGCTGATCACTATAAACAGCTGATCACTATAAACAGCTGATCAATATAAACAGCTGATCAATATAAACAGCTGATCACTATAAACAGCTGATCACTGTAACTGTGATCAATATAAACAGCTGATCAATATAAACAGCTGATCACTATAAACAGCTGATCACTGTAACTGTGATCAATATAAACAGCTGATCAATATAAACAGCTGATCACTGTAACTGTGATCAATATAAACAGCTGATCAATATAAACAGCTGATCACTATAAACAGCTGATCAATATAAACAGCTGATCACTGTAACTGTGATCAGTATAAACAGCTGATCAATATAAACAGCTGATCAATATAAACAGCTGATCACTATAAACAGCTGATCACTATAAACAGCTGATCAATATAAACACTGTGTACATTTAAACAGCAGAAACGTAGTTTGGACTTTATTTAATTTTCTTTTTGTCTTCACAGTTTGAACAAAATCAGTGAATGAATAAATAAATCATTTCAAAATAAAGCTGGCACACTTTTATTTCTTAAACCATAAATGCTTTTAAATTGAAGGGCTGCGAGTGTGAAGACGTGATGGAACCGTCTTCTGAAAGCGTGTTTCTGTCCGTCAGACGTTCTTTGACACGCAGCTGAAAGCTCGACCGTTAGCCCGCCACGGAGCAGCTAGTTACCATGGTTACCATGGTTACCATGGTTACTGAGCTGGACTCATATAAGACACTTTGATGGAACTGAACTCTCACTTAAATTAGCGACGCTTACAGAAATAAGCCAGGCTATCCTGTTAGCTTCATGGAAAACCGCCCTGAAGAGTCCAGCTTGACATTTTGTTGTCTTGGTCAGTTTCAGAATATCCATATCAATCTTGTAATATAAAAATAAAACGTGTTTAAATAACTACAAGTGTGTAGTTGTAAAGAATGGCGGAGTGATATTCTCAGTGATGAGGCTTGTCACTACCATGGATGTATAAAGAGAACTGGATACGGCGTCGGAGGCGGAGCCTCGTTCATTCCTATGAAACAACATTAGAGTTCAGTTTGTCACTGCCTGATCTGCGCTGTTCATTATATATTATATTATATTATATTATATTATATTATATTATATTATATTATATTATATTATATTATTGTACAAAGATACATTTAATACAAATTTAACACCTTCCATTTATATTCAAATATGAAACATCAATAACAAACATAATAAAAAAAAAACAATGTAAACAACATCAATCTGTACGAGGGAGATGTAAAGTTAAACATATATTTATCAAATGATTTATTTTGATGACAAAGTAATTTCCTGATTATTTGAGAGGTCTTAATAACTGTTTGTTGGTTGTTATCTTGTAAATAGAGACAAAGAGTTGTAGTTGAATCCAGAACAGATGGATGTTAGGTGTGATCTGCAGCACTCAGGCCATGTGGATGAGATATTTGCTGACAGATACGTTTGAGAGCGTTGTTAGTAGGTTGTCAGTCTGTATTGCAGTTGAGAACAAAATGACTTGAAATGTCTTCTAATACTGGCGTCAGTTTGTTGACACTTTGATAAATGAAGAGTCAATCCAGAACAATTTTACCTTTACTGTCAGTGTAACAGTCAAGCTTTGACCAGAACACATGTTTTTAAGACTCTCACAGTAAGCTTCTGTAGAACAGGCTCCACCTAATAAGAGTTTAATGACCTGTTGTAACAAACATTTAAATACATCTGAACAGCATCTCAACAATCACAGGGAAATAAACTGAATCTAATAGAAACAGGAAGTGATGTCAATAGGATCGATAGCTTTTGATCAGACTGCAGTGATGTCATTGTTTCCTCCTGATATTCAACTGTGAACCTTTAACAAGATGTGAAGATGGCAGCCAAGCTGCTGGTGAAGTCAGGTCTCCATCAGCAGCATCCATCTGCTCGTACACAGGATCTCAGGTTCAGCTTCTCCTGATCAATAATCATCAATCACTCAATTAACAACTATTCTATTCACTTAAAGTCCTGTTTTCTACCTGAAAACTCACAAACTGACACAACAGAGACAAAGTTGTATTTGAGTTAGTACATGAGAACAGATCTAAGCAGATGACTGCTGAGATGTTTGTGGTTCAGACAAAATAAATATAAAATATGTAAAAACAGGAACATAGTTTAACAATCACATCTGCCACAGAGCTGACTGACTCCACTCAGTCGCTATCACGTGTAGTTGTCCTGCAGATGAAAATATAAACCACCAAAATGTCTGCTGGGAAATATGCTGATTGCCAAATAAATCAATTCATTCATAGCATTTTAAACAGCATAATATTATGTGACCTATTAGATATGTTGCCATGACAACTTCAATATAAACTTGTATGATGTAAAAGTTGGGTTTTGCCTCCGCTGTTAAGACATTGAGAGATTGACTGAGTGTTTGGTCAGATGGAGGCTAAGCGTGGTATGAGATTGAAAAGCCGGCGCACACTTCAGGAACAGTCCTGCACTTTGGCTCCACAGCAGTTAACAGCGTTTTCTCTCAGGTAACGTTACATCCAGCACTGGCACAGTGAAACAAACGGATCAGCCCGGAGCTCCACGCTTAAATAACATGTCATTGATCAGTAGGAGGTTTAATTTTCCCCGTACGGCCCCGGTGAGAGGCGGCTCAGGGAGGCAGGTGGAGGTGGTGGTGGAGCTGCAGCTGCAGGCTGCCCGCATGGCTGCATTCAATTAACAACAGCAAGGATATTAGTTTGATTTGATTATTGTTGCTTATATGCTCAGTTCACAAAGTTTGTCAAGAGTTCATTTTGCTGACTAAAATACATTTGTTGGATCATAGTTTGTGTTTTTGTGCTTTATTGCTGTTTAAATGTAGGATATTATATGGCTATTTAAACATGTCCGCTAGTTGTTCTATATGGCTGCAATTCTGGAATATTAACGGACATATTGGCCGTCAGAAAAGTCTAGCGTCTAACCCTGGTCTGCATCTGGTATTGTTCAAGGAAATCCACTGTTAAAAAGACACGTTTGTTTGAAATGTTCAAGAAATGCAGGATGTTTCCAAAGTCAGTGAGTAATGGTGTTAAATAATGGTGATTGTGATTGTTGCCATAATGGAGCAGCAGTAATATCATGTCCATGTTTGCATGCTGAAAGAGAACGTGCTGCTCTGACCCCCCTCCTCCTTTCAGGCTGCATCCTGCTGGAGTCCGATGGTTGACACCAGGTCCGAGGAAGTGTAAGTGTGTTTTTCATTTCATTCATCAAAACAAAGCAAACTTCAAACTGTGACATCACTCATTCACATCCTACTGAGGATGAAGATGATGTCATCATCAAACAGATGATAGATCAATAACTGCAGCTGTATTGTGTCTCGTTCTCTCCATCAGATTTCTGTCAACTCACACCGGATCCAAACACAGTAAACAGAGGACTCAAACTGTCTGACAACAACAGGAAGGTGACATGTGTGGAGGAGGATCAGTCATATCCTGATCATCCAGACAGATTTGATTGCTGGCTTCAGCTGCTGTGTAGAAATGATCTGATTGGTCGCTGTTACTGGGAGGTCGAGTGGAGAGGAAGAGTTCGTATATCAGTGAGTTACAGAGGAATCAGCAGGAAAGGAAAAAGTGATGACTGTTTGTTTGGAGGGAATGATCAGTCCTGGAGACTGGGTTGCTCTGATGATGGTCGTTACTATGTCTGCCACAATCAAAGAAAAACATCCATCTCCTCCTCCTCCTCCTCCTCCTCTGTCTCTAACAGAGTAGGAGTGTATGTGGACTGTCCTGCTGGCACTCTGTCCTTCTACAGAGTCTCCTCTGACTCTCTGATCCACCTCTACACCATCAACACCACATTCACTGAACCTCTGTATGCTGGGTTTGGGTTTAATTCTGGTTCCTCAGTGTCTCTGTGTGATCTGTAGGAGGAAGAGTCTCCTCCTGTTAGAGAAACTTTCTCACTGCTGACCAGATAGTTCAGTCTGTACAGGATCACACACAGCTGATGGTATTTAGTACCAACATGATCTCTCACTGCTTGTAAATGTAAACATGGTTTCCACATGATTGACAGTTTGTTTGTAAAATGAATCAAATGATAAACTGAGTCCAGTTGTTGTTGTTTTCTGTTGTTAGTGTATTAGAAAGGCTTGAACTGTAATGGGATAATGGGAATGGGATCTTCACTATGTTTTGTTGTAGTTCTTATAGTAGTTTCATAGTAAGTGTGTTACCTGATTCCTTCACTTCTTTAGAGATCACATGACTAATGATGGTCAGAACAACAGGCCTCCTATTGGCTGGTTAAATGAACAGCTCTAATGGTGAAGGCTGAGGCTCAGCAGCTGGAGTGTGGCTGCTTTTATGCTGCCTTCATATCATATTGGAATGATGCTAATTATGAGATTGTGACTTGTAAATAGAATTCAGGTCAACATTCAAGTGGTAATTATGAAGTGGAAAAGCTGAAAGCTCTGATATTTACTGGATATGCTGGATTATTGTCAATAAGAGTATTTTTGAGCCTCATTCCACCAACTTTGTAATCATGCAGCCGTCTTGATTTGTTGTGTGACATGAACGCTGGCAAGTTGTAAACATGGGAATGTTTCCCGCCTCTACCATCCATCCCATATGATGTGAACACAGCATTAGAGATGAGAAGTCCAGGAGCTGTTGTGTGTTTCTGACATACAGGAAGTATTTAGTTTTTCTCTGGAGTGTTTATTTAGTTCCTGTGTAGAGAATAAAGTTGATGATGATCAGTAGCTGATGTTAGTTTTCTCCATTTATTTTTGTGTGTGTGCATGTTAATTCATATCTAATTTCATCTAGTAGATTGAAGGTATTTGACAGTTTCAGGACTGTTTAAAGTGTCAGTTTAATGTGTTTAGCTCACATTCAGTCTGACAGCTGTTGTTCATTGACTGTTTCTAAATAAGTTGTGCATCATCAGCACTCAGCTGTCATGTGTGATTAAAGCCAGCAGGTGTCACTGTTTATTCCTTTAGTTCATTCATCCTGATTGGTGGAAAATAGTTTGTATTGAAAGGAGCTTTTATGTCATTGCTTTCAGTTTCTGTGTAAATATTCATTTAAATATTCACTATAAATTGATTCCACTTTGCTATTATTATTATCACCATAGCCGTTATTGTTATTTTCTATTATTTTGTATAATTGCAAGTTTTGTATTTCCTCTATTTTTTTCTATAGATACACACAAATCCTCATCATCAACTTTATGATCCAAGATGTTAATAAAGTCTATCTGCAAATACGTTTTACTATCTACTATGTTTCTATTGAATTCTTTTCATTTACTATTTAAATAACTTACAACATATCTGATATACTGTGTAAACTTTGTAAATGTGCATCACATGAGATAGATGATGTGGTTCAGTCAAACTGCTGATGTGAGAGTGGAAGAACAAACTGGTTTTACTGGTTTTAATGGTGACACGCTGTAAAGAGACACTTTGATTTCTGATGGTGAATTCAAAGACTTTGTTGTCATTGTGTTGTAAATATAAATGTGTTTAATAAGTGATTGTCTTCACAGCAACACTGTCTCTGTATTTGAACACTGGTGGAGTTTATTGATCCTCAGAGAGCTGCTGAGGCTCAGTGACACCACTGGATCTGATTATTTCAAACATCTTCATTTCTTTTTAAAGCCTAAATGTTCCTGTTTTCATGTTTTGAAAGTGTGAGTGAAGCAAACAGCTCCTCCTCTGACAGGATGTGATGCTGTGAGTGAACAGCAGGTGGCAGCAGACGCTCATGTTTCTGTTCCTCCAACACTTGAGTTTCACACAGTTTCTATGTTCAGAGGTGGAAGAAATAAAACGCTTCCTTTACTTTAGTAAAAGTAGTAAAACTACCATCAAATACTCCTTTACAAGTAAAAGTCCTGCATTCAACAATATATTGAAGCTCTGAGAAATCAAATGTAGTGAATAATGAAACAGTTGAGTGTTTCTCTCTGATATGTGGAGGAAAAGTAGAAGGTGTGTCCACCAGTCCTCCCATAACACAGTCTAACTGGTCCCAGTATCAGTCTAACAGTGGACAGACTGGTTTGATGACGGTGTGTTTATATTCACTATCTATATGTTGGACATTATGAAGGATGGTATTAAAATGTATTTAGATTTCATTAGCTGCTGTTTTTTAACCGTCTTGCCAAGTTGTGACTGTTGGCGTCGACCTGAACAGGAAACAGTCACAACCTGGAAAAATGTTCAAAATGTTTTTAATGGTGGAACAAGCAGAATATATTTTCATCCAGATGTTTCAAAGAGCCTTTGAAGATTGTGGAGATACTTTCATATGAACTCTGGGTTCAGACATGGCAGAGTGTTTCTGTGTTTCCTTTTAGAGGAAAGACGCTTCGCTCTGTGAACGTGAGGCTGATATGTGAGAGACACAAACTGGAGCTCAGATCAGAACGTCGTTTTCTGGCATCAGAGCAGCGTTACAGAACTCTGCCACGTCAGAGATGCACAGTATGAACTTTTCTGCTCTGCAGTCACATCATCATCATCACCTCTATGAATTCTGTAACCTGGTGTTGTTGAGGTCAGCGTCTTTGGGGTCAAAGTTCATTTCAGTTGGACTGTAGAATCACTGCAGCGTTCATCACTGCGACTCACACAGCTGTTACTCTTTATACTGACAAATGGAGTCACTGAGCAGCTGCTACTTTTCCTCCATTGAAGCTCATTGCAACACTAAAATACTCCGTTTGAGTTTAAAAAGATGAAAAGTATTAATGATTTATTGTCAGAGTGAAAGTGATGAAAAGATTGAGAACAACAGTTGAACTCTGTAAAGTGTGTGGTGGACATGAAATACCTGATGAGCTTGTTACGCTGAAATAACAGAAGATCTGTTGTGATCATGAAATAAAACAGTGAAGCACAACTTGTGTGGAGGTGTCAGGAGTATAAGAGGGAACATGAATGTCCTCTGCAGCCTCTGTAGCTCACTGAAGCAGAGAAAAACCAATCAAGGAGGCGAGAAGAAGCCGCCGACAGCAACAGAGCCGGCGGGGCGAAGAGGCCGAACAAAGAGGATGGATTTCAGAGTGAAGACTAAACCTTCCTAGAGTTAGTCCTGGAAGGTCCTGGAGGGTCCTGGAGAGTCCTGGAGGGTCCTGGAAAGGTCATGGAGAGTATTCTGATTAATCCTGGAAGGTCCTGGAGGGTCCTGGAAGATCCTGGAGAGTCCTGGAGAGTCCTAGAGGCTCCCGGGGAGTCCTGGAGGGTCCTGGAAGGTCCTGGAGAGTCCTGGTGAGTCCTGGAGAGTCCTAGAGGGTCCTGAAGGGTCCTGGAAGGTCCTGGAGAGTCCTGGAGAGTCCTAGAGGCTCCCGGGGAGTCCTGGAGGGTCCTGGAAGGTCCTGGAGAGTCCTGGTGAGTCCTGGTGAGTCCTGGAGAGTCCTAGAGGGTCCTGAAGGGTCCTGGAGAGTTTTGGAGTGTCCTGGAGGATTTTAAAGAACCCTAGAGAGTCCTGGAGGGTCCTGGTGGGTCCTGGAGAATCGTGGAGAGTTTCCTGGAGAGTCCTAGAAAGTCATGGAGAGTGTCCCGGGGAGTCCTGGAGGGTCCTGGAAGATCATGGAGAGTCCTGGAGAGTGTCCTGGTGAGTCCTGCTGGGTCCTGGAGAGTCCTAGAGAGTCCTGCTGGGTCCTGGAGAGTCCTGGTGACTCCTGGAGAGTCCTGCTGGGTCCTGGAGAGTCCTGAAGGGTCCTGGAGAGTCCTGGAGGGTATTCTGATTAGTCCTGGAAGGTCCTGGAGTGTCCTGGAGAGTACTGCTGGGTCCTGGAGAGTATTCTGATTAGTCCTGGAGGGTTCTGGAAAGGTCATGGAGAGTCCTGGAGGGTCCTGGCGAGTCCTGCATGGTCCTGGAAGGTCCTGGAGAGTCCTGGAGAGTCCTGGTGTTGCTGTCAGACTGAGGGCAGCAGTGATGTGGGTCTGATCTTTGGCTCCTTGTTATTCGGCTGCTCTTTCATGTGTTTTGTCTCATTGTGTCTTCTTGCAGATCAACAGTGTCGTTCCTTGCTGTGCTTTCTCTCCTCACTTTGGTTTCTTCATCATTCGTCTTTAGTTGAAACAGGATATTTTCTTCTTCTGCTGCTATTTCACACATTTCAGCAGATTAATAACACTTGAAATGAATATTGTTTACTTTGAGATCAATATAAGTTACTATTATCAGTAATACACTTATTTAGATTACTGCTTAACACTCCTATTGATGTTTTAGTGAATAGTGTTGAACTTCAAAGCAGCACCAACGTTGCTTTACTTTCATCTGAATGCTAAACACATCATTTGTGTTGACAGAGTAAGGTAGGGAACAAAGTGATGTCCTTCCTTTCTCAGAGTAGACAGATGGCAGCAGCTTAGATGGCAGTGGCCACCGCATTTCTGTCACAGAGTCAGTTTGATTTATATAGCGTCAAATCACATAAGAAGTGATCTCAGGGCTCTTTTGACATGGAGCAGGTGTAGACCGGACTCTTTACTTTACAGAGAGCCAACAATGAACCCATGAGCAGGCATGTGGAGACAGCAGCAAGGAAAAACTCCCCTTTAACAGGAAGGAACCTCAAGCAGAACCGGACTCTAGCTGGACAACAACAACAACAACAACAACAACAAGAACATGAAGATGGGTCTGTTGAAGTGTGGTGAGGAACCTCCGAAGCTGCTTCAGGGGAACAAGTTCCAGGAGAGAAGGTTCCAGATCAAAGAGCACAAACTGCTGCTGCTCAAAGACAAGAAGGTAAAATGTCAGATATGTGAAAGTCAAATGTTTATTCTCCACTAAAACTGTCACACACACAAAGCCAGAAATATCCAGACACATTGTTTTTGTCCCATTTCTAAATGTGTGTGTTTACAGTGTTTGTGTTTTATGCACAAGCCTCAATTTCACTCCCACAGTCAGATAGAAGTGGATGCAGACACAGCATGAATCAGCTGTTTGCAGATCAATACTTCTACCTGCTCACCGCCTGTTAGACTGTTGAGTGAAAAGAAAACAACAAGTGCACTTTGACTTCATTTGACATCAGAGAGGTTCTCCAACAGCCAGAGCAGCCCCATAATACACCAAACTGAAGAATACAAAGAAAAACCAAACAGCATTGTGTCGTATTTCTGATGGTGGAAGTGATTCATATTCTGTGTTGTTGTGCAGAGCATCAAACCAGAGAAGGAGTGGGCTCTGAAGTCCATGAAGATCTACATGGGCATCCGCAGGAAGCTGAAAGCTCCAACAAGGTAACATGAAGCTCCAACTTGATAGCAAACACTGTGAGCAGACGCTGATGAAGCTTTAGGATGATTTAAACATGTCATGTGTTTTCTGCTCTGTAGGGAACAGAACAGCGTATGTTTGCTTTCACTAGCTCAACCTATATGAAAGCTATTTCCTGCATTATATACATTTACATCAATCTAGCAAATAACAAAGTATGATGATGCTTTCCAGAACAACTGCAGTCTAACTACATTCTATATATTTCTATATAGATAGACTATATACAGTATATGTGAAATCGTTGTATTATGCACTAACTCTTGACTTTTTGGATGTTTGGTTCCAGCATGTGAGAAAATATTGACTGTAAAATGATGTTTTTGTTTTGGTCCCTGAGTTTTGTCTGCAGGCGTTCCTCTCAGGCTACGTGCAGCCTGTATGTAGCCTGAGAGGTGAAACTCAGGGCGTTGAAAGGCACAGATGCATCTCAATATGTCAGTCAGAGGACACTGAACCTTTAAAGAGATCCTCAGCTGGATTTAGCAGCGACGTGTAACGACTCGTACAGCAGCTCACACACTCATTCTGTTTATTGTCAATCTATTGTTCATATTTTGGGATGACGTACTCAGCCACTGTAGGAGTTGCTGTCACATCCTGTTTTCATCTTTCTGACCTTCAGATAGCAGCAGGAATATTATAGATCCATCCATTTCATCCAGTAAAGTGACACTATCATATAAATACAAGTACTAATATAAAGTCAGCTGCTTTATATCCAAAGATATTTTTGATGGAGCGTTTTAGTTCATGTACAGATGACAATGAGTCAGTTATTGCTCAGTTCAACAGTTGTAGATCCAAAGGATGTGTTCTAATGATCAAGGTGACGTCCAATCAGCGCAGAGTAAAAAGTGACTAAAGACAAGAAGGAAACGGAGGAACAGTTCTAATAAGCAGTTAAACTGAGGAGGAAATCAGGAAAAAAAGGGATCAAATGCAACAAAGAGTCTAAATGATCCCATCATCTTTCATACTTGTGGATAGAAAATATCATTTGTCTTGTCATTTGAAGCTGGAAGGTGTTTAATGAGCACTTACCAAATTCTATCAGATGGAGTTTGTGTGTTTGTGTTTTTAAAGCAAAGAAGTGATGATAAGTGAAGGGTCGGCCACCTCAGAGATGATGTCACAGCGTTGGATTTGAGCTCATTGGACCAAACTGACTCAATGTTGCTTCGTCAGCTGGTTTGTTTGACAGCAGAGTTACGACAGGAAACAGAACAAATGTGTTTGTTTAAATGGAGAGCCTGCAGGTCTGAACTGTGACAGCAGGAGTCATGAAAGGAGGAGCTTCAGGTCAGAGGTCACACACTTCATCAGTAGGAATGTGTTGATGACAGTCAGTTGATATCAGTCACTCACTGTCAAAATGTCCAAATGTCAGCAAAAGTTCAAGCTCTGGCAAATATTGCTGAGATTTCTTGAGTTTGTGTGAATTATTGCGACGGCAGAATCACAAGAACGATCATTTCCTGGAG
The DNA here is from genome assembly GCA_029490765.1 of Euthynnus affinis. Classification (NCBI taxonomy): domain Eukaryota; kingdom Metazoa; phylum Chordata; class Actinopteri; order Scombriformes; family Scombridae; genus Euthynnus; species Euthynnus affinis. The sequence goes on along the minus strand of CM055846.1, from coordinate 851,501 downwards.
GAAGTGATCAATAACATCATGTGTCTGATCAGATCAATAGTTATTAATAGTGTGTTTGTAGCTGCAGGTGGGGCTTCACAGTGATATCAGATAAACACCAGCTGGAAGTATCACACTGCATTTTCACTTTGTGCATCAAAAAGCTGAAAAAAGGACAAAATGCATCTTTTTCTGCTTGTCTGAGGTTTAACAGCAGCTCAACTGGAAACAGACTGACTGAAGGAGTGATGACGTCATCAGTCATGTGACTTAAACGCCACTGAAGAGCTGAAAACATCAGATCTGTGTGGAGCCATGATGATGATGATGAGGAGGAGACTGTAACCTTCCTCACATCAACACATGAAACTAACAGAAACGTCATATTTCCATCATGTTTTCCATCGTTGGAGCTTCGACTGTTTTAACGACGTCATCTGGTTGTTTCTTCTTCTTCTGCGACGGTTTAACGGCAGCAACTGTTTAAATGAAACGACACTTTTCAGCATCATCAGTCATTTTTTCCTAAATATGGCCGATATTTCACAGATTCTACCAGAGTCTGTAAACTTATGAGCACAACTGTTCAGGATATTTGATCAAACAAACAGGAGGAAATGTGTTTTTTCTTGTTTCTACAGTGTTTCTGCTGCTCTGCTGAGTATTTGGACGTGTCTCTCTTCTCTCAGTTACCTGTGCTGCAGCTGTGAGGCCGACCTGTGGGACTGGATCACCAGCTTCCTCAAAGCTCAGCTCAGTTTGACTCAGAGCAGCCGTCTCCATGACAACCCCCCCAAAAAACAGATGTTTCTTCTTGTCGACAGGCCAGAGTTGGAATCTTAGTCTGTAATAATCTGGATTTCAATCTGTGGGAAACATGAAGTCCCGTCAGGACGCTGCTGACTCTCCTGTGTTTTGATGATTTTCCAGCCGTTTATAAATTCACACACACACACACACACAATGTAAATAAACAGGTGCAGGTGTGTGTGTGTGTGTGTGTGTTGTTCAGGGGCAGAATAATAATCCTCAGATTCACAGAAAATCCAATTTACAGTTTGATGTCAGACGCGGGAAACAGTCCGCGGTCCGAAAGATGAAACCAGACGCAGCGGCGGTGAAACAGTCCGACTTCCGTCCGGGAACAACAGCTTTTGGTCAGCAGGAGGAAACCAGGAGACAGCGGAGACTAAAACAGATCGATACCAGTCCCGAACCAACACTTAGAGGTCTGAAGGATGATAGCAGACGGAGCGGAGATGAACTCCCGCCAGAAAACACACCGACAGTCCTTCCCGGGCAGCAATGGCGTCCTGTGGTCCAGAGCTCACAGACTAGCTTATCTTAGCTTAGCTTAGCACACACTCGCACAAACTGTCTCTCTAATCAACTGTGATAAAGCAAACTTGGGCTTGGTTGACTGTAGCTACACTTTTCTTGTGTTTCGCTAAACAAACAGCCAAATATCTTCATCATCATCTCTCTGCATTTTTCCTGCTCCGTCTGTTTCTCTCCGTTTGGCGTCTTTCTCTCGTTGTCTTTGTTGTTTTTTTTCTTTTTCACTAAAAACCCGCCTTCATGGTTCTCTTTCCTACTGACGACCAATGGACACTGACTGACACCTCAGTAACCAATAAAACAAGAATAACTGATACTAAAGGCACAATCTGTTCTATTTTTAGTTTACCACTGTTTGCTTTGAATATTGTTGAGAACTATTAACTATTTGAACTATTGTTTGAACTACACAAACATTACATGAACACTTGAATTATTTGCATCCTGCCAAACTTATAAATAAAGAATTTAAATCTCACTTCTTTCCTTTATTAAAACTAAATGACTTCTAGTTTACTGCTCTTACTAATTTTCCCTTGAAGTATATTAGGAGCTAACTTATTTTTCACAGCGGGCTCTGAGTGAAATCACTAATAAATAAACTAATCAATTCATTGATCTTTATACATTCAATAAATGATCATCAGCTTCAGTTTGACAAAGTTCAACATGAAAACACAGCTGACATGTTCACACGTCAGCACGAAGAATCAACAGTTTGTTTACTTTTAATATTTCATGATTCTGAACTTTTACTGAAATATGATTGAAATAAACAAACTTTGTTTTTAAAGAACTTTTGATGTTTTTTATATGAAAGTAGAAACAAACAGACAGAAGATGAGGAGGGTGTTTCTATACTGTTGTACTTCTATACTGTACTTTTACTCAGTACTCACACTGTTACAGCTGTTTCTGATTGGTTCTCTGCTCGCTTCAACACTGAGTCACATGATGAACTTTACCAACACACAGCAGCTCATTTTACACACAAACACACAAACACAACAACTCATGTGTCAATCAGACACACTGAGATAAAAACACAACAACAGGCAGCACATGAGGATCTTCATTACATCACTGTTTTATTGTGTTTATGCAGTTTAATGCTTGATAGAGTAGAAATGTGTATATTGTTCATACAAACACACAGTTTGTCCTGCAGGTGGCAAAGCTTTATTTATTTATTTATTCATATAAAAAGAACTGTTATTAACTGTTATTATTTTTCATTTCTGAAACTGTGATGATGTGTTTTTGTATTTCAGGATTGTTTAGTTTTTATGTTTAATGTGTTTCTTTATGTTTCTTTGTCTTTTAACATCTTGAGACCATGTTGGAAACACCAGTTTTCACTTGAACATGTTATCTGTTGGATTTCTGCTTTTGTGTCTGTAATTCATAAATAAATAATATCAGTAAATGTTTCTATAAACATGTGAGAGTGTTGAAGGTTTTACAGCTTTTATAAATGAATTTAAATGATGTGTGAAAACAAGACGACATGTTAACATGTTTGTTTGTTTTTATATTGAAGTTATTAGTGTTCATTCTCTCTGTGCTTATTATTAATCTGACTGTACGGTGGCTGTTTGAGGACATTTCACACTCAGTTTATCAGGTTCAGATTAGATCAACTTTCACTGGACTAAAGTGGACGTTTCCTTCTTTTCTTTTCTTTATTAAACTCTCCAGTTCAGACTAAACTCATTAAAGAAGATCAGCTGATGTCAAAAGTCACACTGCAGGTTGTGTTTTCATAAAATGGAAACACTCTGATTATAATAAAAGTTTATTACAATATTCAGACAAACATTTGAAAAATATTGACTTGTGTATGAAATATTTTACAGTGTGACTGCAGCTCCGTCCAACCAGAAACCTCCAGAGCTGAAACATGAAGCCGACACAGAAGAGCCATTTATCAGTAAAACTGACATCATGCAGATGTTTGTGCTGTATGTGGAGAGTTGTAGTTACTGACAGTGACCACTGGAGGGCAGTAAATACTCTGATTATCTCTCTATGAGTCCACATCAGTCAGTTTAGAAAGATCAATATCACTATTGATCAGTATTTATAACAGCTGAATAATGTCTGTGTTCACATATATAGTGTCATTATCAGACTGGTGAACAGTAGTGCTGATATAATGCAGTAAATGTGTCATAATGTCATTTATAGATCAGAGCAGTGAAAGAGAAAATGAGATGAGTTACAAGAACATTTGATCCTGAACGCAGTTAGTTCAACCAGTCAGACTGCACACACACACTCACACACACACACACACACACTCACACACACACAGACTCACACACACACGCACACACACACACACAAACATACATTCCTCTCTCATTCATTTCCTCCTTTTTATCCTTTTGGAGTTCTTCTTTCTGCTCTCGTTGTGTAGCAGGTTCTTCTCTCCGTCTAAAGGTATTTATTGTGACTTTATTGTGTTTGTATTGTGACAGTTTTCAGTGTTTGACTCTTGAATGACTCTTTGTTCATCTTGTTAGTTTAGTTCCAGTAGAAACAGCAGAAATCTGTAGTTCAGAACTCTACTAACAGTCAACACAAATCAACATGCTGGAAGTTTTCCTCCATTTTAGTGTCACTGTTCAAAGTGTCCAATAACAGCTGACAGTACTGAGTCAGTGTTCACAGATCAATAACTTCCAACATTTGTCTTCTTTGTGGAGAAAAACAACAACCTGCTCTGTCTGTATTAGTGACAGCTTCAAGTTCAAATCACTTGATTTGTTATTTACAAGAAGAAGAAACACAGAGAACACATGTGGCTCACATGCTGAGTACAAATAGAGTTACAGTCCATAAAAAGTACAAACAGGTCAAAATATCTTCATGTCCAACATACAGAGTGTGTGTGTCAGTGGTGGAGGAAGGGCTTAAATCTGGCTGCAGCTTTCAGACTCTGTGACGCTGATAGATGTGTAATGTAGCTCCTTTCCTCTGACTTTAATGAACAGCTGCAGCTTTCACACAGCAGCAGCATCCATACCTGTGTCTCCAGACTGAGAGGCAGCGATAACTTCATCAACTATTTACATCCTCTGATGTGGTGTTGAGATCTCACCATAGTCTTATTAACTTAAAGGCTTTTCTCTGCAGAAAACACACAGATTCCAAGTTTATACAGTGAAATCATTGGGAGTAAAGCGGCCGTGCTCAGGATGAGTCCAGCACCATCAAAGCCCCCCCACCTTCACAGTCTCAGGTTGATGTTCTCACCAACATCTCTCTAAACTGTCCTCTGACTGTGCAACCAGCCAAAGGCTCATCTGAGTCGCCTTCAGTTATTACAGTTCACTCACAGCAAGAAGTTCAGCGAGGCTCTGCAGACTGTTCTGCCCTGAGTTTGGCCTGTCAGGCTTCATACAGGCTGCCCTCCTTATTACTGGACTGGGCTGCAGCCTGAAAGGAAGCCTGCAGACACTACTCAGGGCTGAAAAATGATCAAATATTCTCTGCATGATTGTAAAACAGTGTGTTTAATTATATTTTGATACCAGTTAATATTCAACTATAAAGCTGCTGAACCATCAATTATACAGAAAGACAGTAAAGTCCAGTACTCTGTGTGCTAAACATACTTTACCACCAGCTAGTATTACTAGTTATATTATCTTTCATAAAGTATTAGGTCACATTCAAATACAGAAGTTTAAATAGTAAATCTATTTGTTATGTTACCATTTATGTAGAAAACACAATAACTAATTGACTGTGGTTCTTCCCAGTGTGTAGTGTGTATTAGGGGGAGTGTTCTAGAGAGAGAGACGGGACCCAGATGCAGAGGTAAAAAAGATTTATTCAGTCAAAAACTCAAAACAGGAACTTCAGATGTCCAGGACTGTCTCTACTGGAGAAAAGAAAACCATAAACATGAGAGGCAGAGGATTCCCTCAGCAGCAGCATTCACTGCAGATGTGCAGAGGAATAATGTGGTGCAGGATGGATGTAGGGGGTTTAAGTAGCCAGTTGATTGTGATGAGGTGCAGGTGTGGCTTGTGATCCCTGCTGCCATGATCACAAGAGCAGAACCATGACATCAGGTGAAGTACTGTGAGTTCAGAGGAGCTGTGAGCTTGGAGTATCTTTCTTCAAGATGTCTTCTTCAGACCTGTTATCCTCAGAGCCAATCTGACTATTCAGGCTGAAGCTGAACCTTGTTAGTTGAGTTGAATACAGCTAAGTCATTCAAACTGAAAGTTCAAACTGAAGTTTGTGTTTGAATCACCAAAGAAACCACATCCTCTCTCTCTCTCTCTCTCTCTCTCTGGTTATTTCCTGTTGAAGTTTACTTCCTCTTTCTGCTCTCGTCGTGTCGCAGCTTCTTTTCTCCGTCTAAAGGTATTTATTGTGACTTTATTGTGACTTTATTGTGTTTGTATTGTGACAGTTTTCAGTGTTTGACTCTTGAATGACTCTTTGTTCATCTTGTTAGTTTAGTTCCAGTAGAAACAGCAGAAATCTGTAGTTCAGAAAAGCTGTTTACTTTGAGGAGGTTTTTACACACCTGTGAGGTTTAAAAGAGGCCAAACACAGCTGGAATATACAAACCATTGGTAGAGATTCACACAGTAAAATATTTAAGGATATATATATGTGTGCGTGTGTGCACATACGGTAGCCTTAATACACTCTATCAGCTTTGACTGGGCGGCTGTAATTACTATAGTAGGAGTGCAACTGACTTTAAACAGCAGATGGTTTCCCGCTGTGCAGAGGAGCAACACCACGTGATAAATGTTTATTTTTTGTAAAACAACGTGTTGCACTACATATATTTAGTTGTCTGTGGATAAAATGTTCATTTATGTTGTTTCAGAATGTTTATTGTTCATTTAGAAGAAAACAGCTCTTACTGCTTAGATGCAACAGAAAATCATACATAATGTTGCTGCTATACGATCACATATTTTACACTAGAATGTGAAGGAATAGAAGACTGATAGCATTGTGATGTGAAGATGTATTTTATATTAGTCTTGTGTCTGGGTGCTTGCAGTTGCAGTTGCATGACACATTGTTGATGGTGACTGTGTGCTGCTGGTTTTTGTAGCAGAGTAAAGAGCGAGTCCTGTGTGGCCTGTTGTTCTTCCTGCACCACAGACATCTACCATAAGTCCACAGAAAGACACACCCCGTCACACAGGGCCCTGAATCTATCTGATGAGGATCTATACTGTCTGTCAGTGTTTGACTTTAGCTGTTCCAGCTTCTTTATTCCAAAGGTCAGCGCTGTGCTGGGATCATATTTCTTTACAGTCACTTCTGGTTAAAGATGAATCCAGAGTTGAGACTGTTTGTGAACCAGCTGACATTTGAAATCTTCCTGCTGTGAGTTACATGTTTGTTCTTCCTACATTTGGTTTCCTGGTTGAAGCTGCTGATTAATTTCAGCTTCACTCATCAGCTTGATGAAAATGATTTTCAGCATCTAAAGGTAACGTAACCAACAGGTTTCATCATGTTTGTGTCAGCGGGGGTTAAAATGATGTGACACCAGTAGAGATGGTGCTAGTAGTGATTTATTATGTTGCTTTGTTGAATACTGCTGGAAGCTTTGAAACCTGGTTAATCCTCTTTGACTCTAATTAGCTTTGCTAACAAGATGCTGTTTAGGCAACAGAAACATCAGGAAACTCTGGAAAAGCTTCATTAGTCAAAATTCAGCCTGTTGACACACTAAGTGGCCAGAAAAATAGAAACACCTGAATAATACAATGAAATACAACAGTGATGCAATAAGTGTTGAGTTTTGTTGAGGTTCATTGGTTCTGTGGTTGTTTTGGACTTAATTATGTTGAAAGATGTTTCCAATATTTAGTGGAGCTCATTTTCATAAATAGAGGAGAGAAACTTATTACAAACACCTGGACAATAAAAGACAATCCAGTACAGCTGTTAAACGGGCCAGCAGCACTTGGACTATTCTGCCCCCCCTCCCTCTCAGAGTGGTATGTTCCATCTCTGCAGCTCATCAACATGTTCAGGACACTTTTTATTTTCAAGGATTGAAGATAATTAAGTTAAAATTGTGTGTTACTGTCTTTGGTTTGGACTGTTGTGTGCGTCCATCAAACTGTGAATAATCTGAGTCCAATATTAATGTAGTTACATGAATATTCATCCTTTACTAAGATCAGTATTTCATTAATTTAATTTATTAATTATAATGATATTATAATAGTTTGTATTGGCTGCTACTGCTGGTGGTGTTAATCAGGATCAATCAGATCAATGAGTGTCTGCAGTGTCAGCAGCTTCCTGTGCTGAGCCTTTACTAAATATTACTGCATTCATCCTGCATTTTTCCATCATTTCAGTGGAAATCTTGTTGTATTGTTGAGTTTACATTGAATCAAGAATCAGACTAGTAGTTTCCACCAGTTAATGTGAATATCTGATATATTGATCAAGTTTAATGGTGGTGTAAGAACACGCAGACACACCTGTATTATACAACCTGTTGACTCTCCTTTAAGGTTATAAAGTTTGATCAACTGGAACTTTTGGACTATTTCTGATCTGATCAGTCACGTCAGAGGTGGTCTGTGATTTCCAGGAAGCCAAGTGTGTGAGAGAAGCTGCTGTTCTCTTTCTTTGAACTGTTCTTCTGTCCTCACTAAGTGTTTAGTTACACAACACACTTCCAGTAAAGGTTGAAGACAGCAGTTTGCCTTTAAAGCTTTTAATGGAGGAAAAATGTGAAAACAGTAACAAACAAATCCAATAATATTATAAATCAGAAAAAGATGAGATACAATAAACCAGAGTGAGAACAAAGGTGTTTGTCAGTAGTTAATATAGAAGACAGATACAAGATTAAAAGGGAAAAGATCAAAATACAGAACAGTTAGTCCAACAGTAAAAATGAGTGAGAGGGTTTTATTAGCAGCTCATTAGCCTCAGACAGCTCGTATGCTGCTAGCTTGGAAAGCATCTATGATGTAAAGAGAATCTACAGATGATGCAGCAACAAGAACATTTAGAGGGAGAATAAAAGATGCCTGTCAGTGTTTGCTCTGCTCAGTTTGAATGAAATGCTGGATGTTAGCATGTCAGTTAAACTAGCTGCTATAGAACTGTGTCAGCGTGGGTCGCTGCTAACACACAACACCCAACTGAGACCATGTGCTGGCTGAACAATAGTGACATCACAAACCAACAAATGACCTTCAATCTACTTGTTTCAACAACTGTTGTATTTGACTGCAGTTGAGTTTCCTCCATCACTGGGTGTATTTCACAGCATCAGAGACAATAATGAATGTTACCTCTGTGCCACCCATTGTTCCACATCTGCACTATTTTAACACTAATTCCAACAGTCAACCTTTCACTGTCTGTTGTCACTCTGAAACATTACCTGCATATAACATGTAATATGTGCATCAATAATAATAAATGAGACTCAAATAAATACACAGCTGACACTGAGTGTTAAAGGCTCAATGTATGATGCTGCTGCTTTTCATAAATGAATGAAATAGATTATTAATAATATGCTGTTTAGTTGTGTTTAATGTTGAGCAGTAAAAGTAAAGCATGTTTTAATAGATGTTCTGCAGTGAATTTATTGTTCATCAAACAGTAAAATGTGCTGCAGTTATATTAGGAACACTGTCACTAGCTAGCAAGTCAACAACAGCTCACCAACCTGACAGATACACATTTTATCAGCTTTCAACACGTCACTAACTGCACTTAAACACAGTCATGTGATTCTGTTCTGACAGCTTTGACATCAAATGAACTCAAACGCTTTCAAACAGTCTTGAGTTTGTTTGTGTGAAACATTTTATTGATTGTCAGAGAAGTTTAGTGTCAGTATGAAGGGTCGCCCCATTCAGTCACCTTTAAACTGCTGCATGTTTTAATAACCAGTATCATGCTGGTAGTGAGGGAGACTTTGTTTCACAGCTGGTATGGTTAGTGATTAACAGCTAATAAAAAGTCATCAATAATATTCTCTGAAATCTTTCTAAACTATATCACAGACAAACTGTTGAAAACATCTTTTCATTGATGATATTCCGTATTTGAACCAAACTAAGAGCTGCAGCAATAGAAACAAAAGTTTATGTTGCTGCCAAACCTTCATTCAGTATCTTTATACTATATCAATATAAAATCAATGTCACATTATATAAACTACAAAGTGAATCACTGTCATCAAAACACAGTAAACTCTGTTTGTGGAATAATGACGGAGTTTAAACTACAATGTGATGCCTCATCACAGGAAGATCTTTGTTCTGCTGTACAGAACTGCATTTAGTGTTGAGTCAGACAGATTGTTCTCTCTTATTCTGCCTGTTTTCATCTTTACTGGAGATGATGATGATGATGATGATGATGATGATGATGCTCCATTAATTCAACCATAAATCATGGAGACGTCTGTACTTTGATCCTTATAATCTAACACTGATTGACAGACAACATTCCCTCAAGATAAAATAGAATATAACACAGCTGTAGCAACTATAACAGAACCATAAATAAAGATGAATGTAAATAAAAATATGATGCATTGATGCTGTGAAATACAAAGATTCATGTGATCTTGTGGCTCCTTCTAATCTCCTCGGGGATAAAAGAGAGAGAACACGTTTAGTGTCTGACAAACTTCACAAGTTTTGTCTCCACTGATATTTGTGAAAATTGTTGCATCAGTATCTTTATGTTTATTCACTAAATCATCAGTTGAAATACATGTCAGGCCTCTGAGTGTGATATGCTGCTTAACTGTTATTAATCATTAAAGTGTCATTCAGTACAATCTCTAATGAAAACAGCAAGAAGTACAAATGAGTCCATAGAAAAGCAGAGTCCTCAGACTGATGATGAAGGACTGATGAAGGAGAATCAGCAGCAGTTTCTCTCTCTGTGTTTCCTCTGCAGGTGAAGCTACAAAGACTCTGTGACTGGATGTGGATCTGAATTCACCTGCTGACTGTTTTTATTTCTTCTGCCACACAGCTGACTCCACCAGCAGCTCATCTCCATTAAATGTGCTCTATAGTGGTAAAAGAAAAGCCAACAGAGAACTGGAACCTTCTGAAAGTCAAACATTAAACATTAAACCTCAGTGGAAATGAAGAATAATGTCTTACTTTGCTGCCATCTGCTGGTTGAATCAAGAATGACGCCGTTGTAACTGCAGTGCTGGTGTGATGTGCAGCTTGTTGTAATGAATGAGCTTGTTGTTGTGTTTGTGTGAAGGTGTTTCTCTGCTATGGATCAGTGTGAGGACAGAGAGGAGGGAGGCCCTCCCTCTAAAAGGCGAAGGGAACATGACAGCCAGACCAAAGCTCAGAGGTGAGATGAGGATCTCTAACTGTCCATCACTGTTCTCCACTCACATCACTCCACCATCATTATTCACACTCAAAGCTCTGTGTGTGTTGTGTTGAAGAACAAAGAAGCAGCAAAAACCAGACTCTGCTGGACCTGGACCTGGACCTGGACCTGGACCTGGACCTGGACCTGGACCAGACTGTATGTCCATGAAGAGCGATCATTCGATGGATGATTTCATTACTTTTAAAGAAGGACGTCCATCTGCTGATCAGATGTAAGCTGTAACTGTTAATAAATAAACAGTGAACAGACTTTTCATTTCTATCCAACATGCACATTTATCAGAGCTGTTGTTGTTTCAGGATCCAGCAGCAGAGACCAGACTCTCCTGGACCTGAACCCAGCTGTCTGTCCTTTAAGAGCGACTGGTCAAAGGACAATTTCATTGATTTTAAAGGAGGACATCCATCTGCTGATCAGATGTAAGCTGTAACTGACAGTAAACGTTGGTTATGCTAGAAAAGAACTGGTTTGTACGACGTGTTGTCCGACCACGTCAGTGAAAAGCCGGCCGTCATAGAGAGGGAGGAGACGTGATAATCATTTAAATATGGAGATAACAGATCACATGATCAGACAGTCTCTCCTGGAAGACATTCATGGTGTTGCACTCAGTTGTTCATATGAAAAGTGACATGATATGATTTATTTATACATTACAGACATAAAAAACATGTTAAAGTGAAAACATTTATTTCCAACATGGTCCCAAAATGTTAAAAGACAAAACACAAGACAAACAACATAAAACTAAATCACCACAAATTAAATAAAATAAGAAACGTCTACATCAAAACACAAAGTACAACAAAGACAGTTTGATGGCTGAAGTAAAACTGGAATTACAGATTTCATTATAAACCTGTGACCATGTTCCATAAATAAGTCCTGACCTGACTTCTATAAGCTCCTCTCATGTTTAACAGCTGGATGTGTAACAGGAGGCTGTTCCACAACACGGCAGCAGCTTAAAAAAGGAACTTCTGGCTACATTATTCACTGGAGGGACTTTATATGAACACACACTGGCCCTGGTGTTATAGCCATGCTGAGTATGTTCCATTGTTATCTGTGAAGTATTGAGGAGCAAACCCATTGATAATGTGGAACATATGATGCAGCTTCTGTTGTTCTACTCTGAGCTGTACTGGCAGCAGTCCTACACTTCTGAATTCATCACCAACATCAGTTAAAGAGGATACATTTAATAAATACTGAATAATATTATTTTGCATCACCTGCAGTTTGTTCCTAAATGTAGATGTCAAACCACTGAACCAATCAGAACAGGCAGAATCAAACTGACGCTGCACCAATGACAACATGAGAAGTTTCTCAACAGAAAAGTCAAAAAGAGTCTTAGTCTGTGAAACAGGAACTGAAGTTTTCTGCCACTCTTAGATAATATTTGATCAACAACAGATTCACAGGACAGTGACTGGTCCAATATTATTCCTAAATATGAGACAAAATATTATAAAATTTCAGTTCCATTACAAAAGATTTTCAACGTCTTTGTTCCAAACAGGATTAACTGGGTTTTATCCAAATGCATTGAAAGCTTGTTATCTATGAGCCACTCTCTCACACTTTCTGATTCATTACTAAGAGTTGTGAATTTCACTGACATCATTCCCAGATACCAGTAATGCAGAATCATCAGCATACAGCAGCAGCTTGCATGTCACAGCAGCTGTTGCATCATTTATATACATAAGAAATAAAAGAGGCCCTAAAATAGAACCATGCAGCACCACACATGTAATATCCTGAGGTTCTGATAGAACCACTTCAACATCACAGACTTGAGTTCTTCTTGTCATGTAAGAAATAAACCATTTTACAGCAGTATGTCCAAACACCATGCACTGTAACTATGGCAACAGTACAGAATGATTCACTGTGTCAACAGCTTTCTGCAAGTCAGCATAATTTCCTCCATCAAGGTTTTGTCTAATAAAATCAATCAAATGAATCAGACAGGTGTCAGTAGAGTCTGCTGCTGTAAAGCCAGACTGAAGCTCAACAACAAACTGTGTCTGACTAAATACTCCTCAACCTGCTCAAACACAACATACTGGGAGCTGCCCAGTTCAACCAGTCTGATACAAGCAGACACTGAGCAGCTCCACTGGAGCAGCTGGGGGTTGTAGCTGCCTTGCTCCAGGGCACTTCAGCAGTGTACAGTGAGGGAGGGAGAGCTGTATGGAGGGTTGTTCAGAGCTGTTGGGACTAAACCAAACTGACTGATGAAGCAAAACACTGAGCTGAAAGCTACAAACAGACTGAGCTGTTGATTCTCAGTGGGATCAGCAGGACTAGTAAAGCTTTACCACTACAGGGAGTCATCTAATTCTCTGTTCACGTCCAAATATCACTTGATGGACCTTTAGCTTGTGTTTGTCTTTGTGTGGACAGACATAATGTGAGCTCATTCTTCATGATTCCTCCACAGAGTGGACCAGGAGAGCTCAGAGGTTCCCAGTGGTCAGTCTGCCCAGCAGCATCAAACACACCTGGACTCCATATTTATGGTCTGTACATGTACAACAACTACTTTTACATCTATTCTGTTCACAATCATCTCCATGCTGCACTTTGTAGACCAGTGGATTGTCAGTCTGTCCAACATGGATCTGATGTTTGCTTCATGGTTTCAGTTTGATTGTGTCATTCATATAGTATTCTGTTCCAGCTACTGGAGGAGAACATCATCACTTTTGTGAAGAACGAGCTGAAGAAGATGCAGAAGGTTCTGAGTTCAGATTACCCAGAATGCTTAGAGAGTCAGAGGGAGGATGAGGAGGTGTTGGACGGTGAGGAGGAAGAGCAGAGGAGGAGCAGCAGAGACGCATTTCTGAAGATCACACTGCACTTCCTGAGGAGACTGAAGCAGGAGGAGCTGGCTGACTGTCTGCAGAGCAGTAAGAGGATTTCTATAAAGATTTAACATGATGGATAAATGAGACATTAATGATGGAGGAAAACATGTCTTTAGTCTTTTAAAATATTTGCTAATACTAATTTATTTATTGATTCTATTTTCTTTTTGTTCATACAGAATCTCTTGTCGTGTTTAATCATAAACTCAAGTCCAACCTGAAGAAGAAGTTCCAGTGTGTGTTTGAGGGGATTGCTAAAGCAGGAAACCCAACCCTTCTGAATCAGATCTACACAGAGCTCTACATCACAGAGGGAGGGACTGCAGAGGTCAATGATGAACATGAGGTCAGACAGATTCAAACAGCATCCAGGAAGCCAGACAGACCAGAAACAACCATCAGATGTAAAGACATCTTTAAAGCCTCACCTGGAAGAGATGAACCAATCAGAACAGTGATCACAAAGGGAGTGGCTGGCATTGGGAAAACAGTCTTAACACAGAAGTTCACTCTGGACTGGGCTGAAGACAAAGCCAACCAGGACATACAGTTCACATTTCCATTCACTTTCAGAGAGCTGAATGTGCTGAAAGAGAAAAAGTACAGCTTGGTGGAACTTGTTCATCACTTCTTTACTGAAACCAAAGAAGCAGGAATCTGCAGGTTTGAAGAGTTCCAGGTTGTGTTCATCTTTGACGGTCTGGATGAGTGTCGACTTCCTCTGGACTTCCACAACAATGAGATCCTGACTGATGTTACAGAGTCCACCTCAGTGGATGTGCTGCTGACAAACCTCATCAGGGGGAAACTGCTTCCCTCTGCTTGCCTCTGGATAACCACACGACCTGCAGCAGCCAATCAGATCCCTCCTGAGTGTGTCGGCATGGTGACAGAGGTCAGAGGGTTCACTGACCCACAGAAGGAGGAGTACTTCAGGAAGAGATTCAGAGATGAGAAGCAGGCCAGCACCATCATCTCCCACATCAAGACATCACGAAGCCTCCACATCATGTGCCACATGCCAGTCTTCTGCTGGATCACTGCTACAGTTCTGGAGGATCTGTTGAAAAGCAGAGAGGGAGGAGCGCTGCCCAAGACCCTGACTGAGATGTACATCCACTTCCTGGTGGTTCAGGCCAAACTGAAGAAGGTCAAGTATGATGGAGGAGCTGAGACAGATCCACACTGGAGTCCAGAGAGCAGGAAGATGATTGAGTCTCTGGGAAAACTGGCTTTTGAGCAGCTGCAGAAAGGAAACCTGATCTTCTATGAATCAGACCTGAGAGAGTGTGGCATCGATATCAGAGCAGCCTCAGTGTACTCAGGAGTGTTCACACAGGTCTTTAAAGAGGAGAGAGGGCTGTACCAGGACAAGGTGTTCTGCTTCATCCATCTGAGTGTTCAGGAGTTTCTGGCTGCTCTTCATGTCCATCTGACATTCATCAAGTCTGGAGTCATTCTGCTGGCAGAAGAACAACCAACATCATTGTGGTCTGAAGTGTTTGGAGGCAAATCAACACTTTTCTACCAGAGTGCTGTGTACAAGGCCTTAAAGAGTCCAAATGGACACCTGGACTTGTTCCTCCGCTTCCTCCTGGGTCTTTCACTGCAGACCAATCAGACTCTCCTACAGGGTCTGCTGACACAGACAGGAAGTAGCTCACAGACCAATCAGGAAACAGTCGAGTACATCAAGAAGAAGATCAGTGAGAATCTGTCTGCAGAGAGAAGCATCAATCTGTTCCACTGTCTGAATGAACTGAATGATGATTCTCTAGTGGAGGAGATCCAACAGTCCCTGAGATCAGGAAGTCTCTCTGCAGATAAACTGTCTCCTGCTCAGTTGTCAGCTCTGGCCTTCATCTTACTGTCATCAGAAAAAGATCTGGATGTGTTTGACCTGAAGAAATACTCTTCTTCAGAGGAGGCTCTTCTGAGGCTGCTGCCAGTGTTCAAAGCCTCCAACAAAGCTCTGTAAGTACACAGACAAATATTGATTTATTGATTGATTGAAAAGATATTCAAAGAGATTTTTTAAGAGGGGAGAAATATAAATGTTTCATTAAATATTTTTTCCAATTGTATTCTTCAGACTAAATGGCTGCAACCTCTCAGAGAGAAGCTGTGCAGCTCTGTCCTCAGTTCTCAGCTCCCAGTCCTCTAGTCTGAGAGAGCTGGACCTGAGTAACAACAACCTTCAGGATTCAGGAGTGAAGCTACTGTCTGCCGGACTGAAGAGTCCACACTGTACACTGGAAACTCTCAGGTCAGGATTCATCAATCTGTTCAACTGATCACCATTTAAACTGTAATTTATATGAGTAGATAAACACCTGGACTTTTCTCTATGCAAGTTATTTTCAGACCAGTTGTGTGTTTGTGAATAACTTAGTATTTATACATTTTTAGTAGTTTTGTTCTGTCTCTGGTGTTGGAACTTGAAATATCAGAGAGGAGTCTTAAGATCCAAAACTGAATGAAGAACTGTGTAACTGGCCTAAAGTAAAACACATACAGACAGTTATTCAGTCAGTGAACAGATTTTAACAGTTACAGTTTCTTTTAATATCAAAGCATTATCCCTAACATCATGTTGACTAAGGTTACAGGAAGCTGGAACAACTCCACAATAAAAGCCTTTCAGAGGTTGGCTATTTGAATTGAGAAGTAGTGACTGAAAGTATTAAGTTTAACTCTTAAAATCACAGAAACACATTGGTGATGACAGTAATAAACACATGTGATCTCAGATAATGTGACGTGGGTCATGTTGTGTCTGCAGCCTGTCAGGATGTCTGATCACAGAGGAAGGCTGTGCTTCTCTGGCCTCAGCTCTGAGCTCCAACCCCTCCCATCTGAGAGAGCTGGACCTGAGGTACAATCATCCAGGAGCCTCAGGAGAGAAGCTGCTGTCTGATGGACTGAAGAATCCACACTGGAGACTGGACACTCTCAGGTATGGACAGACAGGTGGACACTCTCTGGTATGGACTTAGTACAGTGTACAATACAGTACAATGCACTGTTATGAACCTCAAATAGAACCAAAGGTGCATATCATACAACAGAGGGACTATTTTAACCAATATTTATTAAATAATAACTAAATAAACAACTAATATAGTAACAAAATAGAAAATGCCTTGTACCTGCAGGTTGCTCTGAAGTAGTGGGCTTCTCTACTACTGTGGCACCAATGTTTCTCTCTCCACCTTCAAAAAGACAAAAAGCAAGAGCACAGCATATCTTTTAATGTACCAATATAATACAGTTAACAACTCTCTCCATCTATTCAAAGAACAGAGCAGGAGCACAATACCCTCCTCAGTTTCCTGAAGTTTAAAATAGCCCTGTAACCAACACTAACATTAAATAACGGATCTTTAAGTTTCAACTAATTACAGCAGCCTGAATAGTGACAGAAGACGTTGTGTTGTCTCAATTTTTAATTTATGAGCTCCAAGTATGAACTCACTGAATGAAATTTTCACCATAATGCCTTAACTTTCAAATAATATTGACCACATTAACTAGACTAGATATGCCAATTATGCCATCAATTTCATTGAGGAAATTAGAAAGGGAACTACCACTTTTATTGTTGATTGTCCAGTTTGTTTGCTGCTTTAACATTGACAGGGGACGATGACGCATCAGTAACATTAGCTGTTAGCTAGCTAGCATGTTTATTTACTGACTAACCGGGCGGCATTTAGCAGCATCTCCTGCAAGAGCTTTCCTATTTATTCTCTCTCTGCTCCACCCTTCCTCTTTTTACCACCAACCATCTTGCTGCTCAGACATTTAGCCTCTAAATGCACTGTTGGGGCTTGGTTACAAGTTTGGCTATCAGAAGTAATTAATGATTATCAAAGATAATTATTAATTATTAAAATCAATAAAATTATTAATAAGAATTAATAGTAACGGGGCACCACTCTGGAGTCAGGGAAAAGGAGCCAATTCAGTCTCAAAATATACTAATCTATGAATTTGGGGATTTTGATTAATAATTAACTTAATATACAAAATCAGCATATCAGTAGTTATGGTTGAAGGATTTGGAGTTCTTTACAGAGCAGAGGTTGGCAAAACTCATTCTTGTGCAACATTAAAACAGTCAACAGGTAGATCCAAAAGCATTTATTTAACAGAAAGGGTAAAAGCAAAACACACAATACTAATCTAGCTAAGTGTACTTATATACATGTGTGTGTGTGTGTGTTTGTTGGGAAGACCATGGTAAGATGGCTGCAGTCACCTGGTGACTGAGCACACGGCATGCAGACAATTTGGCTGATAAAGGGAACTACAGAGATAAAAGGCCAGACCATGTGGTGTCGTAAACCACATGTGCTGCCTGAACCAAGGTCGTAAAACCAGGTTTTAAACCTTATAACTGTGTGGTTCTCTATTCAAAGCCAATTGGTGAATGCTGAAGGTGCCGGTTAAGAAGAGGTTAGTTGCATGCAAGGCCTAGTTACTGGATGTAACCTTTGGTAAACATGCTAACAATAACCTAGCGGTGTAGCTATGCTGTAACCTGACTGAACAAGGACATCACAACAATAGTTCAATGTATAACCTTAGCCAACTCAATACAAGGGCCTGACTCGACACTTCTGAAGTCTGGTCACAGTTAAAACAGAAATAAATCTAAAGATAAAAGGATAAATGAGGAAATAAATAAATATGAAAATAAATATATTTTTTAATTAATTAATTAATTGTATTCATGTATTTTTATATATCTGTGCATAGTTATTTATTTTAATTTATTTTCAAATTAACCTGCACCTTTATTTGATATTTGGACATTTTATTTCTACATTTCTTTATCGTTTCATTTATTGATATATTGAGACATTTATTTACTTATTTTTGATTCTGGCAGTTTCAGTCCTTCATATTCTACGGTGGCCGGTGTGAATGTGAAGCTAGTCCCTCTCTCACAATGTAATGTTTATTGTACGCTAGAAAATATGAATGCGCATGCTCAGAGTGTTTTACTGTATTCAAAGCATAGACTGTACAAAGATAGATGTCTAAAGATTCAAAGTAGATCACACAAAAATGATGACACGTGGGACAGACAGCGTCATTTCATATTTCACAGCTGATTGGCTCGCTGTCTGACAGATAGCCAATCAGATAGCGCTCTGTCTGACAGCTAGCCAATCAGCTGTGAGATATTTAAAGTGACGTTGCAGTGCGGCTACAGCGCGAGCTTGGAGTTTACAGTCAGTAAAAAGAGGGGAGACTTTCTCAGCTAACGCCAGCTAACTGAAATAAAGTGGATTTCATACTCGAGCACAGGATATAAAGCTTTTATTTGGAGGAGAAAGTGGAATTAAAGCGCCTCGGAGCCCAGCAGCCACGGAATACTGTCCTCACTCAGACTGCTGGTAAAATGAACCGCGGGTTTAACGTGGTGAAGTTTGCCGGGAGGAAAAACCGCCATGCTGCCCTTTTGTGAGCCGTCAGCTGGTGAGTGAAAGCATATTTTATCATCCTGCCTCGGTGCTTCTGGTCCGTGTATTGGCCATATTGTTGTGCTGGATCGATTGATATAGATCAGGGGTCGGCAACCCGCGGCTCTTTCAATCCTCTGCCCTGTTTCCCTGTGGCTTTCAAACAAAATATCAATAAATAATGTCCATTTAATTCAGTTAGTTTATTTTAATGTAATAGTTGTTATTTTGGAGATTTAAGTGATCTTTGTAGTGGATTTTCGGAGCTGATGCACTGGCAGTTGTCAGTTTTGAAGAAGAAAAGACCAAACGAGGAACTGTGTTGAAAAAGTCTGGGAAAAACCTTGCAAGGGAAAAACGAGTCTAGAGACACGTCCCTGTTTGTTTGGACGGTGTCCCCAAACTCGCCTGACAGCCCAAAACCAGCCTTTAAGCAAATCAGAGAAACTAATACATTAACACGCGTCAACAAATCAATCAATGACACCACACACGCATGACCATCATCATTTGAAAAAAATCGCCCAGGCTGCCTACAAGAGATCAATTCCTCGGTAACATCATATACAACACAGTGCTAACAATAAACAATTTATCCACTCTTCTGCTAAGTGCGAGCCAAGTACATTTTCAGAAAGCAGAAGCGTTTTTGTGTCTCTGCAAACTGTGCACCTCAAATTTCCATCCTTAAGAAACAGCCAGGTGTTGCAGGATCTCCATTCTCTCCACTGCCGGTGTGTCGGTTTAACTGGTGGCTGAATTAACTGGTGATAGAGGCAGATGTTTGGTAGGCGTGGCTTTTCAGGACCCCTTGTTGACTAACCAAGAAATAACAGTCTCATTACTTTGCCACTCGCACACTAATTCTTCAGTGTCCTAAGATGGTTCAGGTTGGTGAAAATAGATTACGAAAACATTCGCTATCGGGTGACGTAAAAACAACCCATGCTGGAGTCTAGCAGTATTTAAAAAAAAAAAAAAAAAAAAAAAAAGTTCAATACGTACAAATTGCACTTGTATATTTTATGTTGTGGCTCATACACTACACGATGTACTCATTTTTAAAAGGACGTAACATGGTTTAAGTCCTTCAAAACAAGACACAATCCGCCTCACAATAATAAAACCCCAATGCAGTCGAAATATGAGCGAACTGTGGTATTATTGTAGCTAAAATATGCTATATGATGTAATATATAGCCTCACAATATATCCTAGCAATAATGGCATCAGTCAGACCCACAGCAAATGCAACACCAGCCCTGCAGTTAATATACATTTTTATTTAATGTATCCATTAACACTATGGACAAAGTCAAGGTCAGTATGCAATGTAAGAGTCATGTCTTCTCATAGTAGCTACAGTGACGAAAGGACAACAATGTGTTTAAAGGAATTTTTTTTTTTTTTTGGCAGTTCTTGCAACTGTAATCCCCCTCTGTGGAGGGATAATTAGCACATACAGTGTGAAACCACATTTTGCAGTTCGTGCACTCAATCTGAAAGGAAAAAAAGACAACTTTAGATCATTGTCAAACATTGTTTGGTTCAGGTCACTCACCCAGAGAAGAACGTAGAATAAAGTAGTGAAAACAGACATTACTATATCATCATCAATTAAAATTGCATGTTGGATGCTAAAGTCTCAGCTGTGCTCCTGTGTGTGGAGTCTGTGTTCTTGTTCTTCTGCACCAGTGTCCTCAAAAAGGTTCAAAGACATGCAAATTAGGTGAATTAAGTGAAACACACACCGACTATACAAACACTCTGTTATGACATTTCACCCAGTGATATTGAGATAACCTATCCAAGGTGGATCCCAGTCATCCATCCAAATGGCAGTCTGGAGTTCAACTATTCCTCTCACCCAGTTGTCGGTGGCGGCCCCTGTGCTCTCCTCCCCACATGCCCGACACAGTTGGGAGAGGTCATCTGTGAAAATACAGACATGTCAATATCAATGTTGCCACTACACACAACATTTAAGCATACCTGACACAATACTGCATACCTGTGTTATTTAGGAGGGACAATGCCATGTCCAGCCGCATCCTGGCAACACCTTCCGGGTCCACAGGGTAGTCAACTCTTTCTTTTAGCAAGATTTGCTCTGCAAGCTCAAAAGTGTGATAGGTATAACACTCATTCTAGTAAAAGATGTCCGCAGAGATAATCACATTGTTACCTTGCACACAAACACGCCACACGATGTTGCATCCTGTTGCCTCGGATGCTCTATTGTGGAGCATGCCCACCTCCCAACTGCAGGATAGTGCCTTCGGACCAGTGCTCTACACAGAGAACAGAGTGATATACAATAAGCCTGTCATAACGTCAGCTCATGTAAGATCAATTGCAATTCAAGATAATTTGAATGATGTTAAGGCTTTCAACAAGGACAACCTCATGTTAGCCTAAGTAAACAGTAATCACAAATGATCCAATGTGCTTTGTTGCTACCTCAATATTATTCAAAGTGCATGAAAACAAAAGCCAGTCAAATGCAAACATTACAGCTCATATTTAACTCACCTTGTGACATCTCTGCAGTGGCTCAGTTGCTGCTCTGTGGCCCCGAATGGGTCCACAAAGACAGCCCTCATCTCCTTGAGATATATGATCTATGGAAATGCAATTAAAAAATATATATATATAGTCAACCCCTCATACATCAGATAGTCCCACTGTTGCATTTACATCTGTTAACACTTAAGATTACTTACAATGAGTGTCCAATGTCTGTTGGCACAGACTGCCCCTGCTGCCACTTCATATTTGGAAAGGTCCAACTTAACAGACAAAAATGAAATGACTTGGGGGGAGGGAAAAAAAAAAAAAAAAAAAAAAAAAAAGCACATTACACTCACCCTTTTAAATCCTCTGATGGAAGTCATGGCATATGCATCAATAATGCCAGCCCCCGTTCTCCTCCCCACCAGAGAGAGGTAGGAATTTACGATCTATGAGTATAAGCACGACTTGTGATCTGTTGTTCAAACCATATAGAAAGTTAATCATACCAATAATAGGTCTTAAATAAATAAGGAGAAAGTACTTCACTCTCCAGCTCCTGCTCTGGGGCCAGGTCCAGCAAGTTTTCACTGTAAACTTTATATGGCCCAATCTTTGAGAACAGAGTCTCCTTCCTCTTCCCTGCCCATATGTCCCTGATTACTGTAAAAATATAAGCGTCAGTTATTTGTGAAATGCACAATTTAGGGTGTAAATTGCAGAAGTGTACTCACCAATTTCTGTTTCCGTCAAGTGGCTTGTGGCTGAGGGTGTGGGGTGGGGAGTGGTATGGGTTGGGCCAGCCAGAGGAGAAGGATCCAACACCTTCAGTAAATTGGCAGGGATCCTCTCCTCTGGCTGGACATAGTGCACAAGGTGGTCTATGTTTACCCTGTGCGAACACTTTCCCTCAGGTGACACAAGGTCAGCATTTTTGCCCTCAAGTTTCGAAATGACATATGGTCCAAGCATATCTGGGTCCATTTTCCCTCCTTTGCGGCGCTCCTGCCGGATGTTCCTCTTCATGACTTGGTCCCCCACTTGGAAATGGTCCTCCTGGCCCTTCTCCTCTCTTTTCCTACGGACCTTTTCCTGGCTCTTCAGGATATTCTCCTTTACCTCCATGTAGGTATCCTCTTGTTTTTTCAGCCCCTCATTGATGTCCTCATTTTTAATGAGGCTTGTGACTCTGTCTTCAGTTACCTGCCACAAACCACAGAGAGAATGTAGAGGATATAGGTGGAATGGCTGACTGTTCAATCAAATCCAAATTTCTAAAACAATACATAAGAGAATCTTACATCATACTCCTCCGGCACCTCAGAGGGATACCTCGCCTCCCGCCCAAACATTAAGAAATATGGGCTGTACTTGGTAGTCAGCTGCTTTTTGGTGCGTAGCCCAAACATCGTGGCCTGTAAGTACAGGTCCCAACGTTGTGGGTGTTCCAGCACCACTTTGTTCAGGGACCTCAAAACAGAATGTAGGTATAAGCATGAATAGGAAGGACAGGATTTGGGTTCCCTGGTACAATATGACAAGCTATTTTCAGAAATTGTTACTAATGGCACGTTAAGATAACAGAATTCATTCACATGTGAATGACAAAATATACCTCTGTATTGTGCCGTTCAATTTCTCCACAAGCCCGTTGGTTTGTGGGTGGTAGGGGGAGCACAAGCTCCTTTTTATTCCAAGGGTCTCACAAAGGCCATAGTTGATCTAGAAACAATTAGTTGGACAAGAATGGAAGAAGTCAGCACAGCAACAGTTATATATTGGGGATTGATAATGACTCAGAACTGTACCTTGTTGCAAAACTCAGTGCCCTGGTCTGTTAGCAGTCTTTTAGGTGCACCAAATTTGTAAAAGAAGTTAAGAATACAATTGGTGACCTCATCTGCTTTTTTAGTCTTAAGTGGGTAGGCTTCTGCCCATTTGGTGAAATAATCAACCATAACACATATGTACTGGTTGCCACCATGTGTCTGCGTGAGTTTACCCACCAGATCCATCCCCACTAGTTCGAGAGGCTCAGTTACCTGTGAGGAATAGAAAACAGAAAGGAAAACAATGAGACATGAGCATTATAGTAGGCTATCACTGTATTACTGTTGATGCCATTAACTCCTTTACCTCTATGGGCTCATACTCCCTCTTTTCTTTGATACTGGCTCTCTTGGCCTGGCACTGTGGACACTGAGCAATCTGAAAAGGAAAAACATTTCAAAGTTATTACAAATGTGCACATTAATATCCCATATAGAGAACTAGTGGTAAGCTGCTACATTTGTATTCCACCTCAATATTTAAAAAAAAGATACCAACTCACCCACTTGCGAATGTCCTCCTCCATGCCAGGCCAATAGTATCGTTGGATGATGGCACTGTGGGTCTTCTCCACACCACAGTGTCCCCCAAAAGCACTGCTGTGGAACTCCTCAAAGATGGCATTTGCCTCCTCAGCACTTGCTATCACCTTCGCCAAGTGCTCAGTTTTGTTTTTTTTCCGCCTGCAAATGTAGTGCAGGTCTCCATCTGGTGTTTCAATGTCATAATATTAAATTATTGGGAGTTGTACCATAACAGTCGATCATTGTATTGTTAGGAGCACATGGCATGCATCCTCACCCTTTATTGAGAAGTTCTCAGCTCTTCTCTTAATAATGTATTTTTGTTTGCTGTTTAACCCTGGGGGAAACTGGTTGCTTGTTTTGACATCCAGTATCTGTCTAACAATATTCGGATCCATTGCTTTAAATTTCCCTTCTCACCCTTACCTCTCACACAATACAATAAACGACAAAGACACAAAACACCCTCTCACACAAACACACCTCACTCAACTACTTTCTCTCACAAAGACACTCAGTCACGCACTATCCCTTTCTGTCACTTACTCTATCACGCTTACCTACCTACTTACAATTATTTCTGCTCTATCTATCTATCTATCTATCTATCGCTATATCTATCTATCTATCGCTATATCTATCTATCTCTCGCTATATCTATCTATCTCTCGCTATATCTATCTGTCTCTCGCTATATCTATCTGTCTCTCGCTATGTCACAAAACTCCAACCATCAAACCCACAAAGCTGTGGCATGTTAATCGACTTTATATAGCTTCCACCCCCCCTCGTCATTTCATTTTCGACACCTGTGTATAATCACTAATTAGTCTGGACACAGCTGACAAGCTTTATGAAAGAATAAACAGTTATCACATCGACTGGACATCAGATTAATAATGATATGTGATGCACATATGACACTGACAACAAGACCATTTTGTTAATGATTTATTGATGTTTGCCGTTACAGCCTTTACTCGTATTTAATATTGGCTATTTAATATCGGCTCTGTTGGACACTGAACAATCTAAACACACAAAAGTAATTTCAAAATTCTGAAGGATGGGTTAATGCAAATGAATTGAGAACTGATCATTTTAATTGAACTTGATACTATTGTATCCCCGTAGTGATTTTGGTTTCTACACCTGTTGGAGAACATTATCCAATTTCTGTCACTATTTACTGAATGAAAGTAAACGGTCGTGTCTAATATGGATGAATGAGCGTGCTGAATTGTGTAAGTATATCGATATGATGAGAGAGATAAATGCCTATAGCCTTTGATATAAAACATGATCGATAGTACTTCAGACTACAGATGTTGTCACAAGTTAAAGTGGGCATGACACTATCACAACTTGACACAGCTAACCCAGCTAGCAGCTAACTCCCCGCTATGTACGAGTTGAACACATACATACCTCAGACTATATGTTTCATTTACAAGCTGTATGAAAGTGGAAATAGTTACCAAATTGACGTCAGATTCATAACGGAATATCAGACAGTCAGCAACATTTTGTGAACGACTCAATGCTACTGTTGTTTACAGTATTTTGAACAGGCATCGGCACAGTCACCTTCCACAGCCCATTGCACTGGAATATCACCAGTTAATTCAGCCACCAGTTAAACCGACACACCGGCTGGTCCAGTCAGCCGGGAGGAGGAGGCAGGTGGAGTCACGTGTAGTTGTCCTGCAGATGAAAATATAAACCAGCAAAATGTCTGCTGGGAAATATGCTGATTGCCAAATAAATCAATTCATTCATAGCATTTTAAACAGCATAATATTATGTGACCTATTAGATATGTTGCCATGACAACTTCAATATAAACTTGTATGATGTAAAAGTTTGGTTTTGCCTCCGCTGTTAAGACATTGAGAGATTGACTGAGTGTTTGGTCAGATGGAGGCTAAGCGTGGTATGAGATTGAAAAGCCGGCGCACACTTCAGGAACAGTCCTGCACTTTGGCTCCACAGCAGTTAACAGCGTTTTCTCTCAGGTAACGTTACATCCAGCACTGGCACAGTGAAACAAACGGATCAGCCCGGAGCTCCACGCTTAAATAACATGTCATTGATCAGTAGGAGGTTTAATTTTCCCCGTACGGCCCCGGTGAGAGGCGGCTCAGGGAGACGGCGGCAGGTGGAGGTGGTGGTGGAGCTGCAGCTGCAGGCTGCCCACATGGCTGCATTCAATTAACAACAGCAAGGATATTAGTTTGATTTGATTATTGTTGCTTATATGCTCAGTTCACAAAGTTTGTCAAGAGTTCATTCTGCTGACTAAAATACATTTGTTGGGTCATAGTTTGTGTTTTTGTGCTTTATTGCTGTTTAAATGTAGGATATTATATGGCTATTTAAACATGTGTCCGCTAGTTGTTCTATATGGCCACAATTCTGGAATATTAACGGACATATTGGCCGTCAGAAAAGTCTAGCGTCTAACCCTGGTCTGCATCTGTTATTGTTCAAGGAAACCCACTGTTAAAAAGACACGTTTGTTTGAAATGTTCAAGAAATGCAGGATGTTTCCAAAGTCAGTGAGTAATGGTGTTAAATAATGGTGATTGTGATTGTTGCCATAATGGAGCAGCAGTAATATCATGTCCATGTTTGCATGCTGAAAGAGAACGTGCAGCTCTGACCCCCCTCCTCCTTTCAGGCTGCATCCTGCTGGAGTCCGATGGTTGACACCAGGTCTGAGGAAGTGTAAGTGTGTTTTTCATTTCATTCATCAAAACAAAGCAAACTTCAAACTGTGACATCACTCATTCACATCCTACTGAGGATGAAGATGATGTCATCATCAATCAGATGATAGATCAATAACTGCAGCTGTATTGTGTCTCGTTCTCTCCATCAGATTTCTGTCAACTCACACTGGATCCAAACACAGCACGCAGAAACCTCAAACTGTCTGACAACAACAGGAAGGTGACAGATGTGAAGGAGGTTCAGTCATATCCTGATCATCCAGACAGATTTGATTACTGGACTCAGCTGCTGTGTAGAAATGATCTGACTGGTCGCTGTTACTGGGAGGTCGAGAGGAGAGGAGGAGTTTCTATATCAGTGAGTTACAGAGGAATCAGCAGGAAAGGAGACAGTGATGACTGTTTGTTTGGATTTAATGATCAGTCCTGGATTCTATTCTGCTTTGATGATGGTAGTTACTCTGTCCGGCACAATAAGAGAGAAACATCCATCTCCTCCTCCTCCTCCTCCTCCTCTGTCTCTCACAGAGTAGCAGTGTATGTGGACTGTCCTGCTGGCACTCTGTCCTTCTACAGAGTCTCCTCTGACACACTGATCCACCTCCACACCTTCAACACCACATTCACTCAGCCTCTGTGTGCTGGGTTTATGGTCGGGTCTGATTCCTCAGTGTCTCTGTGTGATCTGTAGGAGGAAGAGTCTCCTCCTGTTAGAGAAACTTTCTCACTGCTGACCAGATAGTTCAGTCTGTACAGGATCACACACAGCTGATGGTATTTAGTACCAACATGATCTCTCACTGCTTGTAAATGTAAACATGGTTTCCACATGATTGACAGTTTGTTTGTAAAATGAATCAAATGATAAACTGAGTCCAGTTGTTGTTGTTTTCTGTTGTTAGTGTATTAGAAAGGCTTGAACTGTAATGGGATAATGGGAATGGGATCTTCACTATGTTTTCTTGTAGTTCTTATAGTAGTTTCATAGTAAGTGTGTTACCTGATTCCTTCACTTCTTTAGAGATCACATGACTAATGATGGTCAGAACAACAGGCCTCCTATTGGCTGGTTAAATGAACAGCTCTAATGGTGAAGGCTGAGGCTCAGCAGCTGGAGTGTGGCTGCTTTTATGCTGCCTTCATATCATATTGGAATGATGCTAATTATGAGATTGTGACTTGTAAATAGAATTCAGATCAACATTCAAGTGGTAATTATGAAGTGGAAAAGCTGAAAGCTCAGATATTTACTGGATATGCTGGATTATTGTCAATAAGAGTATTTTTCAGCCTCATTCCAGCAACTTTGTAATCATGCAGCCGTCTTGATTTGTTGTGTGACAT
This sequence comes from Euthynnus affinis, assembly GCA_029490765.1. Taxonomy (NCBI): domain Eukaryota; kingdom Metazoa; phylum Chordata; class Actinopteri; order Scombriformes; family Scombridae; genus Euthynnus; species Euthynnus affinis. The sequence goes on along the minus strand of CM055846.1, from coordinate 823,491 downwards.
GAACGCTGGCAAGTTGTAAACATGGGAATGTTTCCCGCCTCTACCATCCATCCCATATGATGTGAACACAGCATTAGAGATGAGAAGTCCAGGAGCTGTTGTGTGTTTCTGACATACAGGAAGTATTTAGTTTTTCTCTGGAGTGTTTATTTAGTTCCTGTGTAGAGAATAAAGTTGATGATGATCAGTAGCTGATGTTAGTTTTCTCCATTTATTTTTGTGTGTGTGCATGTTAATTCATATCTAATTTCATCTAGTAGATTGAAGGTATTTGACAGTTTCAGGACTGTTTAAAGTGTCAGTTTAATGTGTTTAGCTCACATTCAGTCTGACAGCTGTTGTTCATTGACTGTTTCTAAATAAGTTGAGCATCATCAGCACTCAGCTGTCATGTGTGATTAAAGCCAGCAGGTGTCACTGTTTATTTCTTTAGTTCATTCATCCTGATTGGTGGAAAATAGTTTGTATTGAAAGGAGCTTTTATGTCATTGCTTTCAGTTTCTGTGTAAATATTCATTTAAATATTCACTATAAATTGATTCCACTTTGCTATTATTATTATCACCATAGCCGTTATTGTTATTTTCTATTATTATGTATAATTGCAAGTCACTTTTGTATTTCCTCTATTTTTTTCTATAGATACACACAAATCCTCATCATCAACTTTATGATCCAAGATGTTAATAAAGTCTATCTGCAAATACTTTTTACTATCTACTATGTTTCTATTGAATTCTTTTCATTTACTATTTAAATAACTTACAACATATCTGATATACTGTGTAAACTTTGTAAACGTGCATCACATAAGATAGATGATGTGGTTCAGTCAAACTGCTGATGTGAGAGTGGAAGAACAAACTGGTTTTACTGGTTTTAATGGTGACACGCTGTAAAGAGACACTTTGATTTCTGATGGTGAATTCAAAGACTTTGTTGTCATTGTGTTGTAAATATAAATGTGTTTAATAAGTGATTGTCTTCACAGCAACACTGTCTCTGTATTTGAACACTGGTGGAGTTTATTGATCCTCAGAGAGCTGCTGAGGCTCAGTGACACCACTGGATCTGACTATTTCAAACATCTTCATTTCTTTTTAAAGCCTAAATGTTCCTGTTTTCATGTTTTGAAAGTGTGAGTGCTCCTCCTCTGACAGGATGTGATGCTGTGAGTGAACAGCAGGTGGCAGCAGACGCTCATGTTTCTGTTCCTCCAACACTTGAGTTTCACACAGTTTCTATGTTCAGAGGTGGAAGAAATAAAACGCTTCCTTTACTTTAGTAAAAGTAGTAAAACTACCATCAAATACTCCTTTACAAGTAAAAGTCCTGCATTCAACAATATATTGAAGCTCTGAGAAATCAAATGTAGTGAATAATGAAACAGTTGAGTGTTTCTCTCTGACATGTGGAGAAGGTGGAAAAGTAGAAGGTGTGTCCACCAGTCCTCCCATAACACAGTCTAACTGGTCCCAGTATCAGTCTAACAGTGGACAGACTGGTTTGATGACGGTGTGTTTATATTCACTATCTATATGTTGGACATTATGAAGGATGGTATTAAAATGTATTTAGATTTCATTAGCTGCTGTTTTTTAACCGTCTTGCCAAGTTGTGACTGTTGGCGTCGACCTGAACAGGAAACAGTCACAACCTGGAAAAATGTTCAAAATGTTTTTAATGGTGGAACAAGCAGAATATATTTTCATCCAGATGTTTCAAAGAGCCTTTGAAGATTGTGGAGATACTTTCATATGAACTCTGGGTTCAGACATGGCAGAGTGTTTCTGTGTTTCCTTTTAGAGGAAAGACGCTTCGCTCTGTGAACGTGAGGCTGATATGTGAGAGACACAAACTGGAGCTCAGATCAGAACGTCGTTTTCTGGCATCAGAGCAGCGTTACAGAACTCTGCCACGTCAGAGATGCACAGTATGAACTTTTCTGCTCTGCAGTCACATCATCATCATCACCTCTATGAATTCTGTAACCTGGTGTTGTTGAGGTCAGCGTCTTTGGGGTCAAAGTTCATTTCAGTTGGACTGTAGAATCACTGCAGCGTTCATCACTGTGACTCACACAGCTGTTACTCTTTATACTGACAAATGGAGTCACTGAGCAGCTGCTACTTTTCCTCCATTGAAGCTCATTGCAACACTAAAATACTCCGTTTGAGTTTAAAAAGATGAAAAGTATTAATGATTTATTGTCAGAGTGAAAGTGATGAAAAGATTGAGAACAACAGTTAAACTCTGTAAAGTGTGTGGTGGACATGAAATACCTGATGAGCTTGTTACGCTGAAATAACAGAAGATCTGTTGTGATCATGAAATAAAACAGTGAAGCACAACTTGTGTGGAGGTGTCAGGAGTATAAGAGGGAACATGAATGTCCTCTGCAGCCTCTGTAGCTCACTGAAGCAGAGAAAAACCAATCAAGGAGGCGAGAAGAAGCCGCCGACAGCAACAGAGCCGGCGGGGCGAAGAGGCCGAACAAAGAGGATGGATTTCAGAGTGAAGACTAAACCTTCCTAAAGTTAGTCCTGGAAGGTCCTGGAGGGTCCTGGAGGGTCCTGGGGGGTCCTGGCGGGTCCTGGAAAGGTCATGGAGAGTCCTGGAGGGTCCTGGGGGGTCCTGCATGCTCCTGGAAGAGTCCTGGAGGGTATTCTGATTAGTCCTGGAAGGTCCTGGAGAGTCCTGGAGGATCCTGGAGAGTCCTGCTGGGTCCTGGAGAGTATTTTGATTAATCCTGGAGGGTCCTGGAGAGTACTGGGGGGTCTTGGAGAGTCCTGGAGAGTATTCTGATTAGTCCTGGAAGGTCCTGGAGAGTGTCTTGGTGAGTCCTGGAGAGTCCTTGAGGGTCCTGGAGAGTCTTTGAGAATATCCTGGAAAGTCCTGAAGAGTCATTGAGAAAGTCCTGGAGGGTCCTGGAAGGTCCTGGAGGGTCCTGCTGGGTCCTGCTGGGTCCTGGAGAGTCCTGGAGAGTCCTGGAGAGTCCTGGTGACTCCTGGAGAGTCCTGAGGAGTCCTGGAGGTTCCTGGAAGGTCCTGGAGAGTCCTGGAGAGTACTGGAGAGTATTCTGATTAGCCCTGGAAGGTCCTGGAGTGTCCTGGAGAGTATTCTGATTAGCCCTGGAAGGTCCTGGAGTGTCCTGGAGAGTACTGGAGGGTCCTGGAGAGTATTGTGATTAGTCCTGGAAGGTCCTGGAGAGTGTCTTGGTGAAATAGTTGTATTATTAACTAACTCTTGACTTTTTGGATGTTTGGTTCCAGCATGTGAGAAAATATTGACTGTAAAATGATGTTTTTGTTTTGGTCCCTGAGTTTTGTCTGCAGGCGTTCCTCTCAGGCTACGTGCAGCCTGTATGTAGCCTGAGAGGTGAAACTCAGGGCGTTGAAAGGCACAGATGCATCTCAATATGTCAGTCAGAGGACACTGAACCTTTAAAGAGATCCTCAGCTGGATTTAGCAGCGACGTGTAACGACTCGTACAGCAGCTCACACACTCATTCTGTTTATTGTCAATCTATTTTTCATATTTTGGGACGACGTACTCAGCCGCTGTAGGAGTTGCTGTCACATCCTGTTTTCATCTTTCTGACCTTCAGATAGCAGCAGGAATATTATAGATCCATCCATTTCATCCAGTAAAGTGACACTATCATATAAATACAAGTACTAATATAAAGTCAGCTGCGTTATATCCAAAGATATTTTTGATGGAGCGTTTTAGTTCATGTACAGATGACAATGAGTCAGTTATTGCTCAGTTCAACAGTTGTAGATCCAAAGGATGTGTTCTAATGATCAAGGTGACGTCCAATCAGCGCAGAGTAAAAAGTGACTAAAGACAAGAAGGAAACGGAGGAACAGTTCTAATAAGCAGTTAAACTGAGGAGGAAATCAGGAAAAAAAGGGATCAAATGCAACAAAGAGTCTAAATGATCCCATCATCTTTCATACTTGTGGATAGAAAATATCATTTGTCTTGTCATTTGAAGCTGGAAGGTGTTTAATGAGCACTTACCAAATTCTATCAGATGGAGTTTGTGTGTTTGTGTTTTTAAAGCAAAGAAGTGATGATAAGTGAAGGGTCGGCCACCTCAGAGATGATGTCACAGCGTTGGATTTGAGCTCATTGGACCAAACTGACTCAATGTTGCTTCGTCAGCTGGTTTGTTTGACAGCAGAGTTACGACAGGAAACAGAACAGATGTGTTTGTTTAAATGGAGAGCCTGCAGGTCTGAACTGTGACAGCAGGAGTCATGAAAGGAGGAGCTTCAGGTCAGAGGTCACACACTTCATCAGTAGGAATGTGTTGATGACAGTCAGCTGATGTCAGTCACTCACTGTCAAAATGTCCAAATGTCAGCAAAAGTTCAAGCTCTGGCAAATATTGCTGAGATTTCTTGAGTTTGTGTGAATTATTGCGACGGCAGAATCACAAGAATGATCATTTCCTGGAGGAAGTGATCAATAACATCATGTGTCTGATCAGATCAATAGTTATTAATAGTGTGTTTGTAGCTGCAGGTGGGGCTTCACAGTGATATCAGATAAACACCAGCTGGAAGTATCACACTGCATTTTCACTTTGTGCATCAAAAAGCTGAAAAAAGGACAAAATGCATCTTTTTCTGCTTGTCTGAGGTTTAACAGCAGCTCAACTGGAAACCGACTGACTGAAGGAGTGATGACGTCATCAGTCATGTGACTTAAACGCCACTGAAGAGCTGAAAACATCAGATCTGTGTGGAGCCATGATGATGATGATGAGGAGGAGGAGGAGACTGTAACCTTCCTCACATCAACACATGAAACTAACAGAAACGTCATATTTCCATCATGTTTTCCATCGTTGGAGCTTCGACTGTTTTAACGACGTCATCTGGTTGTTTCTTCTTCTTCTGCGACAGTTTAACGGCAGCGACTGTTTATCTGCTGATATTCACACAACAACAGCAGCGGATGGAAACAAACATTCACTACAAGTTTCTTTTGCTTCTCTTCTGGAAATGTGGTTGAAATTGTGTGTAAATTTGGAGGGAAAGCTGCTTATTGTCATGAAGAAGCTTTCAGAAAGAAGTGAAGTGTACATATTTGGACTTTGAAATGTTCTTGAAATGATACAGCACACATGATGCTGTTTTCTTCTGACGACTGAAAACTGCTCTGAACTATACAGTTCAATACTGGACTGTTGACAGAGACAAGACAACATACTTTCCTCCTTCTCTGTCTGTGGCTCTCAGATACAAACTCACTGCTTCCTTTAAATCTTTACAAAGTCATTTCCTAAAACAGCTGACCACTGTAGTTTCTACATAGATAACTAGAACTAGAATCTCCTGTTTGCTGAGTGCTATGATGTTAATATGCTATAATACACTGTACATTAGTGAGTCAGCTGGATATGGCTGAGGTGCAATAAGGTGCATGATTGTCCACTGATGTTAGAATTCATTTTACACTCAGCCATGAAGCATTGACACAAATATCTACAGATACAGTTGTGCTCATAAGTTTACAAACCCTGGCAGAATGTGTCAGATGTGAAGCGTTCATAGTGTCTCTAGTTGTGACCATAAAGTTCACTTTTGCTCTCATCACTCCAAATCACTTTGTTCCAGGAGTTTGGAGCTTTGTGTCGTTGCTGTTTGACTGCAGCAGGATGTTTGTTTGGTGGCGTTGTCATAGTAACGGCTTCTTTCTGGCCACTTTTCTTCAAGTTCCTCCTTATTGTTGATCTCGAAGCTTTCAGCTGAAGTTCTTTGTGGGTTTTTCTGTCTGAAATCTTTGTTGTTCTAGCTGACTGTGGTTTGGTATCAACACAACTCTTCATGTTCCACTTCTTCTTCATCAGAGCTTCAACACTACTGATGGGCATTTTATCATCTCTGGATTCTTTTCACATCCTTTTCCTGCTTTCTAAAGTTGAACTCCCTTTTCTTTTGCTTTCCTCATGGCTCAGTATCCAGTAAAGTCAGAGCAGAAACTCATTGACTATTTCTACACAGACACTAATTCCAGGTGTGAAACTTTCCCTTCACAGCCATTTAAACCTGTGTGTTTATTATCAGCTCAAACATTCAAGGGGATGGAAACTATTGATCAGGAACATTTGGCTCATTTCACTCAAAACATTTCAGAGTACAATGATGTGATAATAAATGTCTTCACCTGACCACCATCCCTAAATAAAACTACACTTTTCAGCATCATCACTCATTTTTTCCTAAATATGGCCGATATTTCACAGATTCTACCAGAGTCTGTAAACTTATGAGCACAACTGTTCAGGATATTTGAGCAAACAAACAGGAGGAAATGTGTTTTTTTCTTGTTTCTACAGTGTTTCTGCTGCTCTGCTGAGTATTTGGACGTGTCTCTCTTCTCTCAGTTACCTGTGCTGCAGCTGTGAGGCCGACCTGTGGGACTGGATCACCAGCTTCCTCAAAGCTCCGCTCAGTTTGACTCAGAGCAGCCGTCTCCATGACAACCCCCCAAAAAACAGATGTTTCTTCTTGTCGACAGGCCAGAGGAGGAATCTTAGTCTGTAATAATCTGGATTTCAATCTGTGGGAAACATGAAGTCCCGTCAGGACGCTGCTGACTCTCGTGTGTTTTGGTGATTTTCCAGCCGTTTATAAATTCACACACACACACACACTGTAAATAAACAGGTGCAGGTGTGTGTGTGTGTGTGTGTGTGTGTGTGTGTGTGTGTGTGTGTGTGTGTGTGTGTTGTTCAGGGGCAGAGTAATAATCCTCAGATTCACAGAAAACCCAATTTACAGTTTGATGTCAGACGCGGGAAACAGTCCGCGGTCCGAAAGATGAAACCAGACGCAGCGGCGGTGAAACAGTCCGACTTCCGTCCGGGAACAACAGTTTTTGGTCAGCAGGAGGAAACCAGGAGACAGCGGAGACGAAAACAGATCGATACCAGTCCCGAACCAACACTTAGAGGTCTGAAGGATGATAGCAGACGGAGCGGAGATGAACTCCCGCCAGAAAACACACCGACAGTCCTTCCCGGGCAGCAATGGCGTCCTGTGGTCCAGAGCTCACAGACTAGCTTAGCTTAGCTTAGCTTAGCACACACTCGCACAAACTGTCTCTCTAATCAACTGTGATAAAGCAAACTTGGGCTTGGTTGACTGTAGCTACACTTTTCTTGTGTTTCGCTAAACAAACAGCCAAATATCTTCATCATCATCTCTCTGCATTTTTCCTGCTCCGTCTGTTTCTCTCCGTTTGGCGTCTTTCTCTCGTTGTCTTTGTTGTTTTTTTCTTTTTCACTAAAAACCCGCCTTCATGGTTCTCTTTCCTACTGACGACCAATGAACACTGACTGACACCTCAGTAACCAATAAAACAAGAATAACTGATACTAAAGGCACAATCTGTTCTATTTTTAGTTTACCACACTGTTTGCTTTGAATATTGTTGAGAACTATTAACTATTTGAACTATTGTTTGAACTACACAAACATTACATGAACACTTGAATTATTTGCATCCTGCCAAACTTATAAATAAAGAATTTAAATCTCACTTCTTTCCTTTATTAAAACTAAATGACTTTTAGTTTCCTGCTCTTACTAATTTTCCCTTGAAGTATATTAGGAGCTAACTTATTTTTCACAGCGGGCTCTGAGTGAAATCACTAATAAATAAACTAATCAATTCATTGATCTTTATACATTCAATAAATGATCATCAGCTTCAGTTTGACAGAGTTCAACATGAAAACACAGCTGACATGTTCACATGTCAGTACGAAGAATCAACAGTTTGTTTACTTTTAATATTTCATGATTCTGAACTTTTACTGAAATATGATTGAAATAAACAAACTTTGTTTTTAAAGAACTTTTGATGTTTTTTATATGAAAGTAGAAACAAACAGACAGAAGATGAGGAGGGTGTTTCTATACTGTTGTACTTCTATACTGTACTTTTACTCAGTACTCACACTGTTACAGCTGTTTCTGATTGGTTCTCTGCTCGCTTCAACACTGAGTCACATGATGAACTTTACCAACACACAGCAGCTCATTTTACACACAAACACAACAACTCATGTGTCAATCAGACACACTGAGATAAAAACACAACAACAGGCAGCACATGAGGATCTTCATTACATCACTGTTTTATTGTGTTCATGCAGTTTAGTGCTTGATAGAGTAGAAATGTGTATATTGTTCATACAAACACACAGTTTGTCCTGCAGGTGGCAAAGCTTTATTTATTTATTTATTCATATAAAAAGAACTGTTATTAACTGTTATTATTTTTCATTTCTGAAACTGTGATGATGTGTTTTTGTATTTCAGGATTGTTTAGTTTTTATGTTTAATGTGTTTCTTTATGTTTCTTTGTCTTTTAACATCTTGAGACCATGTTGGAAACACCAGTTTTCACTTTAACATGTTATCTGTTGGATTTCTGCTTTTGTGTCTGTAATTCATAAATAAATAATATCAACAAATGTTTCTATAAACATGTGAGAGTGTTGAAGGTTTTACAGCTTTTATAAATGAATTTAAATGATGTGTGAAAACAAGACGACATGTTAACATGTTTGTTTGTTTTTATATTGAAGTTATTAGTGTTCATTCTCTCTGTGCTTATTATTAATCTGACTGTACGGTGGCTGTTTGAGGACATTTCACACTCAGTTTATCAGGTTCAGATTAGATCAACTTTCACTGGACTAAAGTGGACGTTTCCTTCTTTTCTTTTCTTTATTAAACTCTCCAGTTCAGACTAAACTCATTAAAGAAGATCAGCTGATGTCAAAAGTCACACTGCAGGTTGTGTTTTCATAAAATGGAAACACTCTGAATATAATAAAAGTTTATTACAATATTCAGACAAACATTTGAAAAATATTGACTTGTGTATGAAATATTTTACAGTCTGACTGCAGCTCCGTCCAACCAGAAACCTCCAGAGCTGAAACATGAAGCCGACACAGAAGAGCCATTTATCAGTAAAACTGCCATCATGCAGATGTTTGTGCTGTATGTGGAGAGTTGTAGTTACTGACAGTGACCACTGGAGGGCAGTAAATACTCTGATTATCTCTCTATGAGTCCACATCAGTCAGTTTAGAAAGATCAATATCACTATTGATCAGTATTTATAACAGCTGAATAATGTCTGTGTTCACATATATAGTGTTATTATCAGACTGGTGAACATTAGTGCTGATATAATGCAGTAAATGTGTCATAATGTCATTTATAGATCAGAGCAGTGAAAGAGAAAATGAGATGAGTTACAAGAACATTTGATCCTGAACGCAGTTAGTTCAACCAGTCAGACTGCACACACACACTCACACACACACACACACACTCACACACACACAGACTCACACACACACGCACACACACACATACACACATACATTCCTCTCTCATTCATTTCCTCCTTTTTATCCTTTTGGAGTTCTTCTTTCTGCTCTCGTTGTGTAGCAGGTTCTTCTCTCCGTCTAAAGGTATTTATTGTGACTTTATTGTGACTTTATTGTGACTTTATTGTGTTTGTATTGTGACAGTTTTCAGTGTTTGACTCTTGAATGACTCTTTGTTCATCTTGTTAGTTTAGTTCCAGTAGAAACAGCAGAAATCTGTAGTTCAGAACTCTACTAACAGTCAACACAAATCAACATGCTTGAAGTTTTCCTCCATTTTAGTGTCACTGTTCAAAGTGTCCAATAACAGCTGACAGTACTGAGTCAGTGTTCACAGATCAATAACTTCCAACATTTGTCTTCTTTGTGGAGAAAAACAACAACCTGCTCTGTCTGTATTAGTGACAGCTTCAAGTTCAAATCACTTGATTTGTTATTTACAAGAAGAAGAAACACAGAGAACACATGTGGCTCACATGCTGAGTACAAATAGAGTTACAGTCCATAAAAAGTACAAACAGGTCAAAATATCTTCATGTCCAACATACAGAGTGTGTGTGTCAGTGGTGGAGGAAGGGCTTAAATCTGGCTGCAGCTTTCAGACTCTGTGACGCTGATAGATGTGTAATGTAGCTCCTTTCCTCTGACTTTAATGAACAGCTGTGGCTGTCACACAGCAGCAGCATCCATACCTGTGTCTCCAGACTGAGAGGCAGCGGTAACTTCATCAACTATTTACATCCTCTGGTGTGGTGTTGAGATCTCACCATAGTCTTATTAACTTAAAGGCTTTTCTCTGCAGAAAACACACAGATTCAAAGTTTATACAGTGAAATCATTGGGAGTAAAGCGGCCGTGCTCAGGATGAGTCCAGCACCATCAAAGCCCCCCCACCTTCACAGTCTCAGGTTGATGTTCTCACCAACATCTCTCTAAACTGTCCTCTGACTGTGCAACCAGCCAAAGGCTCATCTGAGTCTCCTTCAGTTATTACAGTTCACTCACAGCAAGAAGTTCAGCGAGGCTCTGCAGACTGTTCTGCCCTGAGTTTGGCCTGTCAGGCTTCATACAGGCTGCCCTCCTTATTACTGGACTGGGCTGCAGCCTGAAAGGAAGCCTGCAGACACTACTCAGGGCTGAAAAATGATCAAATATTCTCTGCATGATTGTAAAACAGTGTGTTTAATTATATTTTGATACCAGTTAATATTCAACTATAAAGCTGCTGAACCATCAATTATACAGAAAGACAGTAAAGTCCAGTACTCTGTGTGCCAAACATACTTTACCACCAGCTAGTATTACTAGTTATATTATCTTTCATAAAATATTAGGTCACATTCAAATACAGAAGTTTAAATAGTAAATCTATTTGTTATGTTACCATTTATGTAGAAAACACAATAACTAATTTACTGTTTGTTTGTTTGTTTTAAACTGACTTGTGTTAACAGTCATGCTAATATGACAAAGTTGTGTTGTGGATGTAAATAAGTCAGTAAAAAGGGCTGCAGGTAAGTTGAGGTGGTTCTTCCCAGTGTGTAGTGTGTATTAGGGGGAGTGTTCTAGAGAGAGAGACGGGACCCAGATGCAGAGGTAAAAAAGATTTATTCAGTCAAAAACTCAAAACAGGAACTTCAGATGTCCAGGACTGTCTCTACTGGAGAAAAGAAAACCGTAAACATGAGAGGCAGAGGATTCCCTCAGCAGCAGCATTCACTGCAGATGTGCAGAGGAATAATGTGGTGCAGGATGGATGTAGGGGGTTTAAGTAGCCAGTTGATTGTGATGAGGTGCAGGTGTGGCTTGTGATCCCTGCTGCCATGATCACAAGAGCAGAACCATGACATCAGGTGAAGTACTGTGAGTTCAGAGGAGCTGTGAGCTTGGAGTATCTTTCTTCAAGATGTCGTCTTCAGACCTGTTATCCTCAGAGCCAATCTGACTATTCAGGCTGAAGCTGAACCTTGTTAGTTGAGTTGAATACAGCTAAGTCATTCAAACTGAAAGTTCAAACTGAAGTTTGTGTTTGAATCACCAAAGAAACCACATCCTCTCTCTCTCTCTCTCTCTCTGGTTATTTCCTGTTGAAGTTTACTTCCTCTTTCTGCTCTCGTCGTGTCGCAGCTTCTTTTCTCCATCTAAAGGTATTTATTGTGACTTTATTGTGACTTTATTGTGTTTGTATTGTGACAGTTTTCAGTGTTTGACTCTTGAATGACTCTTTGTTCATCTTGTTAGTTTAGTTCCAGTAGAAACAGCAGAAATCTGTAGTTCAGAAAAGCTGTTTACTTTGAGGAGGTTTTTACACACCTGTGAGGTTTAAAAGAGGCCAAACACAGCTGGGATATACAAACCATTGGTAGAGATTCACACAGTAAAATATTTAAGGATATATATATGTGTGCGTGTGTGCACATACGGTAGCCTTAATACACTCTATCAGCTTTGACTGGGCGGCTGTAATTACTATAGTAGGAGTGCAACTGACTTTAAACAGCGGATGGTTTCCCGCTGTGCAGAGGAGCAACACCACGTGATAAATGTTTATTTTTTGTAAAACAACGTGTTGCACTACATATATTTAGTTGTCTGTGGATAAAATGTTCATTTATGTTGTTTCAGAATGTTTATTGTTCATTTAGAAGAAAACAGCTCTTACTGCTTAGATGCAACAGGAAATCATACATAATGTTGCTGCTATACGATCACATATTTTACACTAGAATGTGAAGGAATAGAAGACTGATAGCATTGTGATGTGAAGATGTATTTTATATTAGTCTTGTGTCTGGGTGCTTGCAGTTGCAGTTGCATGACACATTGTTGATGGTGACTGTGTGCTGCTGGTTTTTGTAGCAGAGTAAAGAGCGAGTCCTGTGTGGCCTGTTGTTCTTCCTGCACCACAGACATCTACCATAAGTCCACAGAAAGACACACCCCGTCACACAGGGCCCTGAATCTATCTGATGAGGATCTATACTGTCTGTCAGTGTTTGACTTTAGCTGTTCCAGCTTCTTTATTCCAAAGGTCAGCGCTGTGCTGGGATCATATTTCTTTACAGTCACTTCTGGTTAAAGATGAATCCAGAGTTGAGACTGTTTGTGAACCAGCTGACATTTGAAATCTTCCTGCTGTGAGTTACATGTTTGTTCTTCCTACGTTTGGTTTCCTGGTTGAAGCTGCTGATTAATTTCAGCTTCACTCATCAGCTTGATGAAAATGATTTTCAGCATCTAAAGGTAACGTAACCAACAGGTTTCATCATGTTTGTGTCAGCGGGGGTTAAAATGATGTGACACCAGTAGAGATGGTGCTAGTAGTGATTTATTATGTTGCTTTGTTGAATACTGCTGGAAGCTTTGAAACCTCGTTAATCCTCTTTGACTCTAATTAGCTTTGCTAACAAGATGCTGTTTAGGCAACAGAAACATCAGGAAACTCTGGAAAAGCTTCATTAGTCAAAATTCAGCCTGTTGACACACTAAGTGGCCAGAAAAATAGAAACACCTGAATAATACAATGAAATACAACAGTGATGCAATAAGTGTTGAGTTTTGTTGAGGTTCATTGGTTCTGTGGTTGTTTTGGACTTAATTATGTTGAAAGATGTTTCCAATATTTAGTGGAGCTCATTTTCATACATAGAGGAGAGAAACTTATTACAAACACCTGGACAATAAAAGACAATCCAGTACAGCTGTTAAACAGGCCAGCAGCACTTGGACTATTCTGCCCCCCCTCCCTCTCAGAGTGGTATGTTCCATCTCTGCAGCTCATCAACATGTTCAGGACACTTTTTATTTTCAAGGATTGAAGATAATTAAGTTAAAATTGTGTGTTACTGTCTTTGGTTTGGACTGTTGTGTGCGTCCATCAAACTGTGAATATTCTGAGTCAAATATTAATGTAGTTACATGAATATTCATCCTTTACTAAGATCAGTATTTCATTAATTTCATTTATTAATTATAATGATATTATAATAGTTTGTATTGGCTGCTACTGCTGGTGGTGTTAATCAGGATCAATCAGATCAATGAGTGTCTGCAGTGTCAGCAGCTTCCTGTGCTGAGCCTTTACTAAATATTACTGCATTCATCCTGCATTTTTCCATCATTTCAGTGGAAATCTTGTTGTATTGTTGAGTTTACATTTAATCAAGAATCAGACTAGTAGTTTCCACCAGTTAATGTGAATATCTGTTAATCATTAAGCTGATATATTGATCAGGTTTAATGGTGGTGTAAGAACACGCAGACACACCTGTATTATACAACCTGTTGACTCTCCTTTAAGGTTATAAAGTTTGATCAACTGGAACTTTTGGACTATTTCTGATCTGATCAGTCACGTCAGAGGTGGTCTGTGATTTCCAGGAAGCCAAGTGTGTGAGAGAAGCTGCTGTTCTCTTTCTTTGAACTGTTCTTCTGTCCTCACTAAGTGTTTAGTTACACAACACACTTCCAGTAAAGGTTGAAGACAGCAGTTTGCCTTTAAAGCTTTTAATGGAGGAAAAATGTGAAAACAGTAACAAACAAATCCAATAATATTATAAATCAGAAAAAGATGAGATACAATAAACCAGAGTGAGAACAAAGGTGTTTGTCAGTAGTTAATATAGAAGACAGATACAAGATTAAAAGGAAAAAGATCAAAATACAGAACAGTTAGTCCAACAGTAAAAATGAGTGAGAGGGTTTTATTAGCAGCTCATTAGCCTCAGACAGCTCGTATGCTGCTAGCTTGGAAAGCATCTATGATGTAAAGAGAATCTACAGATGATGCAGCAACAAGAACATTTAGAGGGACAATAAAAGATGCCTGTCAGTGTTTGCTCTGCTCAGTTTGAATGAAATGCTGGATGTTAGCATGTCAGTTAAACTAGCTGCTATAGAACTGTGTCAGCGTGGGTCGCTGCTAACACACAACACCCAACTGAGACCATGTGCTGGCTGAACAATAGTGACATCACAAACCAACAAATGACCTTCAATCTACTTGTTTCAACAACTGTTGTATTTGACTGCAGTTGAGTTTCCTCCATCACTGGGTGTATTTCACAGCATCAGAGACAATAATGAATGTTACCTCTGTGCCACCCATTGTTCCACATCTGCACTATTTTAACACTAATTCCAACAGTCAACCTTTCACTGTCTGTTGTTACTCTGAAACATTACCTGCATATAACATGTAATATGTGCATCAATAATAATAAATGAGACTCAAATAAATACACAGCTGACACTGAGTGTTAAAGGCTCAATGTATGATGCTGCTGCTTTTCATAAATGAATGAAATAGATTATTAATAATATGCTGTTTAGTTGTGTTTAATGTTGAGCAGTAAAAGTAAAGCATGTTTTAATAGATGTTCTGCAGTGAATTTATTGTTCATCAAACAGTAAAATGTGCTGCAGTTATATTAGGAACACTGTCACTAGCTAGCAAGTCAACAACAGCTCACCAACCTGACAGATACACATTTTATCAGCTTTCAACACGTCACTAACTGCACTTAAACACAGTCATGTGATTCTGTTCTGACAGCTTTGACATCAAATGAACTCAAACGCTTTCAAACAGTCTTGAGTTTGTTTGTGTGAAACATTTTATTGATTGTCAGAGAAGTTTAGTGTCAGTATGAAGGGTCGCCCCATTCAGTCACCTTTAAACTGCTGCATGTTTTAATAACCAGTATCATGCTGGTAGTGAGGGAGACTTTGTTTCACAGCTGGTATGGTTAGTGATTAACAGCTAATAAAAAGTAATAAAATAATATTCTCTGAAATCTTTCTAAACTATATCACAGACAAACTGTTGAAAACATCTTTTCATTGATGATATTCAGTATTTGAACCAAACTAAGAGCTGCAGCAATAGAAACAAAAGTTTATGTTGCTGCCAAACCTTCATTCAGTATCTTTATACTATATCAATATAAAATCAATGTCACATTATATAAACTACAAAGTGAATCACTGTCATCAAAACACAGTAAACTCTGTTTGTGGAATAATGACGGAGTTTAAACTACAATGTGATGCCTCATCACAGGAAGATCTTTGTTCTGCTGTACAGAACTGCATTTAGTGTTGAGTCAGACAGATTGTTCTCTCTTATTCTGCCTGTTTTCATCTTTACTGGAGATGATGATGATGATGATGATGATGCTCCATTAATTCAACCATAAATCATGGAGACGTCTGTACTTTGATCCTTATAATCTAACACTGATTGACAGACAACATTCCCTCAAGATAAAATAGAATATAACACAGCTGTAGCAACTATAACAGAACCATAAATAAAGATGAATGTAAATAAAAATATGATGCATTGATGCTCTGAAATACAAACATTCATGTGATCTTGTGGCTCCTTCTAATCTCCTCGGGGATAAAAGAGAGAGAACACGTTTAGTGTCTGACAAACTTCACAACTTTTGTCTCCACTGATATTTGTGAAAATTGTTGCATCAGTATCTTTATGTTTATTCACTAAATCATCAGTTGAAATACATGTCAGGCCTCTGAGTGTGATATGCTGCTTAACTGTTATTAATCAATAAAGTGTCATTCAGTACAATCTCTAATGAAAACAGCAAGAAGTACAAATGAGTCCATAGAAAAGCAGAGTCCTCAGACTGATGATGAAGGACTGATGAAGGAGAATCAGCAGCAGTTTCTCTCTCTGTGTTTCCTCTGCAGGTGAAGCTACAAAGACTCTGTGACTGGATGTGGATCTGAATTCACCTGCTGACTGTTTTTATTTCTTCTGCCACACAGCTGACTCCACCAGCAGCTCATCTCCATTAAATGTGCTCTATAGTGGTAAATGAAAAGCCAACAGAGAACTGGAACCTTCTGAAAGTCAAACATTAAACATTAAACCTCAGTGGAAATGAAGAATAACGTCTTACTTTGCTGCCATCTGCTGGTTGAATCAAGAATGACGCCGTTGTAACTGCAGTGCTGGTGTGATGTGCAGCTTGTTGTAATGAATGAGCTTGTTGTTGTGTTTGTGTGAAGGTGTTTCTCTGCTATGGATCAGTGTGAGGACAGAGAGGAGGGAGGCCCTCCCTCTAAAAGGCGAAGGGAACATGACAGCCAGACCAAAGCTCAGAGGTGAGATGAGGATCTCTAACTGTCCATCACTGTTCTCCACTCACATCACTCCACCATCATTATTCACACTCAAAGCTCTGTGTGTGTTGTGTTGAAGAACAAAGAAGCAGCAAAAACCAGACTCTGCTGGACCTGGACCTGGACCTGGACCTGGACCTGGACCTGGACCAGACTGTATGTCCATGAAGATGGATGATTTCATTACTTTTAAAGAAGGACGTCCATCTGCTGATCAGATGTAAGCTGTAACTGTTAATAAATAAACAGTGAACAGACTTTTCATTTCTATCCAACATGCACATTTATCAGAGCTGTTGTTGTTTCAGGATCCAGCAGCAGAGACCAGACTCTCCTGGACCTGAACCCAGCTGTCTGTCCTTTAAGAGCGACCGGTCAAAGGATGATTTCATTGATTTTAAAGGAGGACGTCCATCTGCTGATCAGATGTAAGCTGTAACTGACAGTAAACGTCGGGTTATGCTAGAAAAGAACTGGTTTGTACGACGTGTTGTCCGACCACGTCAGTGAAAAGCCGGCCGTCATAGAGAGGGAGGAGACGTGATAATCATTTAAATATGGAGATAACAGATCACATGATCAGACAGTCTCTCCTGGAAGACATTCATGGTGTTGCACTCAGTTGTTCGTATGAAAAGTGACATGATATGATTTATTTATACATTACAGACATAAAAACATGTTAAAGTGAAAACATTTATTTCCAACATGGTCCCAAAATGTTAAAAGACAAAACACAAGACAAACAACATAAAACTAAATCACCACAAATTAAATAAAATAATAAACGTCTACATCAAAACACAAAGTACAACAAAGACAGTTTGATGGCTGAAGTAAAACTGGAATTACAGATTTCATTATAAACCTGTGAGCATGTTCCATAAATAAGTCCTGACCTGACTTCTATAAGCTCCTCTCATGTTTAACAGCTGGATGTGTAACAGGAGGCTGTTCCACAACACGGCAGCAGCTTAAAAAAGGAACTGCTGGCTACATTATTCACTGGAGGGACTTTATATGAACACACACTGGCCCTGGTGTTATAGCCATGCTGAGTATGTTCCATTGTTATCTGTGAAGTATTGAGGAGCAAACCCATTGATAATGTTGAACATATGATGCAGCTTCTGTTGTTCTACTCTGAGCTGTACTGGCAGCAGTCCTACACTTCTGAATTCATCACCAACATCAGTTAAAGAGGAAACATTTAATAAATACTGAATAATATTATTTTACATCACCTGCAGTTTGTTCCTAAATTCAGATGTCAAACCACTGAACCAATCAGAACAGGCAGAATCAAACTGACGCTGCACCAATGACAACATGAGAAGTTTCTCAACAGAAAAGTCAAAAAGAGTCTTAGTCTGTGAAAAACGAACTGAAGTTTTCTGCCACTCTTAGATAATATTTGATCAACAACAGATTCACAGGACAGTGACTGGTCCAATATTATTCCTAAATATGAGACAAAATATTATAACATTTCAGTTTCATTACAAAAGATTTTCAACGTCTTTGTTCCAAACAGGATTAACTGGGTTTTATCCAAATGTATTGAAAGCTTGTTATCTATGAGCCACTCTCTCACACTTTCTGATTCATTACTAAGAGTTGTGAATTTCACTGACATCATTCCCAGATACCAGTAATGCAGAATCATCAGCATACAGCAGCAGCTTGCATGTCACAGCAGCTGTTGTATCATTTATATACATAAGAAATAAAAGAGGCCCTAAAATAGAACCATGCAGCACCACACATGTAATATCCTGAGGTTCTGATAGAACCACTTCAACATCACAGACTTGAGTTCTTCCTGTCATGTAAGAAATAAACCATTTTACAGCAGTATGTCCAAACACCATGCACTGTAACTATGGCAACAGTACAGAATGATTCACTGTGTCAACAGCTTTCTGCAAGTCAGCATAATTTCCTCCATCAAGGTTTTGTCTAATAAAATCAATCAAATGAATCAGACAGGTGTCAGTAGAGTCTGCTGCTGTAAAGCCAGACTGAAGCTCAACAACAAACTGTGTCTGACTAAATACTCCTCAACCTGCTCAAACACAACATACTGGGAGCTGCCCAGTTCAACCAGTCTGATACAAGCAGACACTGAGCAGCTCCACTGGAGCAGCTGGAGGTTGTAGCTGCCTTGCTCCAGGGCACTTCAGCAGTGTACAGTGAGGGAGGGAGAGCTGTATGGAGGGTTGTTCAGAGCTGTTGGGACTAAACCAAACTGACTGATGAAGCAAAACACTGAGCTGAAAGCTACAAACAGACTGAGCTGTTGATTCTCAGTGGGATCAGCAGGACTAGTAAAGCTTTACCACTACAGGGAGTCATCTAATTCTCTGTTCACGTCCAAATATCACTTGATGGACCTTTAGCTTGTGTTTGTCTTTGTGTGGACAGACATAATGTGAGCTCATTCTTCATGATTCCTCCACAGAGTGGACCAGGAGAGCTCAGAGGTTCCCAGTGGTCAGTCTGCCCAGCAGCATCAAACACACCTGGACTCCATATTTATGGTCTGTACATGTACAACAACTACTTTTACATCTATTCTGTTCACAATCATCTCCATGCTGCACTTTGTAGACCAGTGGATTGTCAGTCTGTCCAACATGGATCTGATGTTTGCTTCATGATTTCAGTTTGATTGTGTCATTCATATAGTATTCTGTTCCAGCTGCTGGAGGAGAACATCATCACTTTTGTGAAGAACGAGCTGAAGAAGATGCAGAAGGTTCTGAGTTCAGATTACCCAGAATGCTTAGAGAGTCAGAGGGAGGATGAGGAGGTGTTGGACGGTGAGGAGGAAGAGCAGAGGAGGAGCAGCAGAGACGCATTTCTGAAGATCACACTGCACTTCCTGAGGAGACTGAAGCAGGAGGAGCTGGCTGACTGTCTGCAGAGCAGTAAGAGGATTTCTATAAAGATTTAACATGATGGATAAATGAGACATTAATGATGGAGGAAAACATGTCTTTAGTCTTTTAAAATATTTGCTAATACTAATTTATTTATTGATTCTATTTTCTTTTTGTTCATACAGAATCTCTTGTCGTGTTTAATCATAAACTCAAGTCCAACCTGAAGAAGAAGTTCCAGTGTGTGTTTGAGGGGATCGCTAAAGCAGGAAACCCAACCCTTCTGAATCAGATATACACAGAGCTCTACATCACAGAGGGAGGGACTGCAGAGGTCAATGATGAACATGAGGTCAGACAGATTCAAACAGCATCCAGGAAGCCAGACAGACCAGAAACAACCATCAGATGTAAAGACATCTTTAAAGCCTCACCTGGAAGAGATGAACCAATCAGAACAGTGATGACAAAGGGAGTGGCTGGCATTGGGAAAACAGTCTTAACACAGAAGTTCACTCTGGACTGGGCTGAAGACAAAGCCAACCAGGACATACAGTTCACATTTCCATTCACTTTCAGAGAGCTGAATGTGCTGAAAGAGAAAAAGTACAGCTTGGTGGAACTTGTTCATCACTTCTTTACTGAAACCAAAGAAGCAGGAATCTGCAGGTTTGAAGAGTTCCAGGTTGTGTTCATCTTTGACGGTCTGGATGAGTGTCGACTTCCTCTGGACTTCCACAACAATGAGATCCTGACTGATGTTACAGAGTCCACCTCAGTGGATGTGCTGCTGACAAACCTCATCAGGGGGAAACTGCTTCCCTCTGCTTGCCTCTGGATAACCACACGACCTGCAGCAGCCAATCAGATCCCTCCTGAGTGTGTCGGCATGGTGACAGAGGTCAGAGGGTTCACTGACCCACAGAAGGAGGAGTACTTCAGGAAGAGATTCAGAGATGAGAAGCAGGCCAGCACCATCATCTCCCACATCAAGACATCACGAAGCCTCCACATCATGTGCCACATGCCAGTCTTCTGCTGGATCACTGCTACAGTTCTGGAGGATCTGTTGAAAAGCAGAGAGGGAGGAGCGCTGCCCAAGACCCTGACTGAGATGTACATCCACTTCCTGGTGGTTCAGGCCAAACTGAAGAAGGTCAAGTATGATGGAGGAGCTGAGACAGATCCACACTGGAGTCCAGAGAGCAGGAAGATGATTGAGTCTCTGGGAAAACTGGCTTTTGAGCAGCTGCAGAAAGGAAACCTGATCTTCTATGAATCAGACCTGAGAGAGTGTGGCATCGATATCAGAGCAGCCTCAGTGTACTCAGGAGTGTTCACACAGGTCTTTAAAGAGGAGAGAGGGCTGTACCAGGACAAGGTGTTCTGCTTCATCCATCTGAGTGTTCAGGAGTTTCTGGCTGCTCTTCATGTCCATCTGACATTCATCAAGTCTGGAGTCATTTTGCTGGCAGAAGAACAACCAACATCCTTGTGGTCTGAAGTGTTTGGAGGCAAATCAACACTTTTCTACCAGAGTGCTGTGTACAAGGCCTTAAAGAGTCCAAATGGACACCTGGACTTGTTCCTCCGCTTCCTCCTGGGTCTTTCACTGCAGACCAATCAGACTCTCCTACAGGGTCTGCTGACACAGACAGGAAGTAGCTCACAGACCAATCAGGAAACAGTCGAGTACATCAAGAAGAAGATCAGTGAGAATCTGTCTGCAGAGAGAAGCATCAATCTGTTCCACTGTCTGAATGAACTGAATGATGATTCTCTAGTGGAGGAGATCCAACAGTCCCTGAGATCAGGAAGTCTCTCTGCAGATAAACTGTCTCCTGCTCAGTTGTCAGCTCTGGCCTTCATCTTACTGTCATCAGAAAAAGATCTGGATGTGTTTGACCTGAAGAAATACTCTTCTTCAGAGGAGGCTCTTCTGAGGCTGCTGCCAGTGTTCAAAGCCTCCAACAAAGCTCTGTAAGTACACAGACAAATATTGATTTATTGATTGATTGAAAAGATATTCAAAGAGATTTTTTAAGAGGGGAGAAATATAAATGTTTCATTAAATATTTTTTCCAATTGTATTCTTCAGACTAAATGGCTGCAACCTCTCAGAGAGAAGCTGTGCAGCTCTGTCCTCAGTTCTCAGCTCCCAGTCCTCTAGTCTGAGAGAGCTGGACCTGAGTAACAACAACCTTCAGGATTCAGGAGTGAAGCTACTGTCTGCCGGACTGAAGAGTCCACACTGTACACTGGAAACTCTCAGGTCAGGATTCATCAATCTGTTCAACTGATCACCATTTAAACTGTAATTTATATGAGTAGATAAACACCTGGACTTTTCTCTATGCAAGTTATTTTCAGACCAGTTGTGTGTTTGTGAATAACTTAGTATTTATACATTTTTAGTAGTTTTGTTCTGTCTCTGGTGTTGGAACTTGAAATATCAGAGAGGAGTCTTAAGATCCAAAACTGAATGAAGAACTGTGTAACTGGCCTAAAGTAAAACACATACAGACAGTTATTCAGTTAGTGAACAGATTTTAACAGTTACAGGTTCTTTTAATATCAAAGCATTATCCCTAACATCATGTTGACTAAGGTTACAGGAAGCTGGAACAACTCCACAATAAAAGCCTTTCAGAGGTTGGCTATTTGAATTGAGAAGTAGTGACTGAAAGTATTAAGTTTAAGTCTAAAGATCACAGAAACACATTGGTGATGACAGTAATAAACACATGTGATCTCAGATAATGTGACGTGGGTCATGTTGTGTCTGCAGCCTGTCAGGATGTCTGATCACAGAGGAAGGCTGTGCTTCTCTGGCCTCAGCTCTGAGCTCCAACCCCTCCCATCTGAGAGAGCTGGACCTGAGGTACAATCATCCAGGAGCCTCAGGAGAGAAGCTGCTGTCTGATGGACTGAAGAATCCACACTGGAGACTGGACACTCTCAGGTATGGACAGACAGGTGGACACTCTCTGGTATGGACTTAGTACAGTGTACAATACAGTACAATGCACTGTTATGAACCTCAAATAGAACCAAAGGTGCATATCATACGACAGAGGGACTATTTTAACCAATATTTATTAAATAATAACTAAATAAACAACTAATATAGTAACAAAATAGAAAATGCCTTGTACCTGCAGGTTGCTCTGAAGTAGTGGGCTTCTCTACTACTGTGGCACCAATGCTTCTCTCTCCACCTTCAAAAAGACAAAAAGCAAGAGCACAGCATATCTTTTAATTTCAACTAATTACAGCAGCCTGAATAGTGACAGAGGACGTTGTGTTGTCTCAATTTTTAATTTATGAGCTCCAAGTATGAACTCACTGAATGAAATTTTCACCATAATGCCTTAACTTTCAAATAATATTGACCACATTAACTAGACTAGATATGCCAATTATGCCATCAATTTCATTGAGGAAATTAGAAAGGGAACTACCACTTTTATTGTTGATTGTCCAGTTTGTTTGCTGCTTTAACATTGACAGGGGACGATGACGCATCAGTAACATTAGCTGTTAGCTAGCTAGCATGTTTATTTACTGACTAACCGGGCGGCATTTAGCAGCATCTCCTGCAAGAGCTTTCCTATTTATTCTCTCTCTGCTCCACCCTTCCTCTTTTTACCACCAACCATCTTGCTGCTCAGACATTTAGCCTCTAAATGCACTGTTGGGGCTTGGTTACAAGTTTGGCTATCAGAAGTAATTAATGATTATCAAAGATAATTATTAATTATTAAAATCAATAAAATTATTAATAAGAATTAATAATAACGGGGCACCACTCTGGAGTCAGGGAAAAGGAGCCAATTCAGTCTCAAAATATACTAATCTATGAATTTGGGGATTTTGATTAATAATTAACTTAATATACAAAATCAGCATATCAGTAGTTATGGTTGAAGGATTTGGAGTTCTTTACAGAGCAGAGGTTGGCAAAACTCATTCTTGTGCAACATTAAAACAGTCAACAGGTAGATCCAAAAGCATTTATTTAACAGAAAGGGTAAAAGCAAAACACACAATACTAATCTAGCTAAGTGTACTTATATACATGTGTGTGTGTGTGTTTGTTGGGAAGACCATGGTAAGATGGCTGCAGTCACCTGGTGACTGAGCACACGGCATGCAGACAATTTGGCTGATAAAGGGAACTACAGAGATAAAAGGCCAGACCATGTGGTGTCGTAAACCACATGTGCTGCCTGAACCAAGGTCGTAAAACCAGGTTTTAAACCTTATAACTGTGTGGTTCTCTATTCAAAGCCAATTGGTGAATGCTGAAGGTGCCGGTTAAGAAGAGGTTAGTTGCATGCAAGGCCTAGTTACTGGATGTAACCTTTGGTAAACATGCTAACAATAACCTAGCGGTGTAGCTATGCTGTAACCTGACTGAACAAGGACATCACAACAACAGTTCAATGTATAACCTTAGCCAACTCAATACAAGGGCCTGACTCGACACTTCTGAAGTCTGGTCACAGTTAAAACAGAAATAAATCTAAAGATAAAAGGATAAATGAGGAAATAAATAAATATGAAAATAAATATATTTTTTAATTAATTAATTAATTGTATTCATGTATTTTTATATATCTGTGCATAGTTATTTATTTTAATTTATTTTCAAATTAACCTGCACCTTTATTTGATATTTGGACATTTTATTTCTACATTTCTTTATCGTTTCATTTATTGATATATTGAGACATTTATTTACTTATTTTTGATTCTGGCAGTTTCAGTCCTTCATATTCTACGGTGGCCGGTGTGAATGTGAAGCTAGTCCCTCTCTCACAATGTAATATGTATTGTACGCTAGAAAATATGAATGCGCATGCTCAGAGTGTTTTACTGTATTCAAAGCATAGAATGTACAAAGATAGATGTCTAAAGATTCAAAGTAGATCACACAAAAATGATGACACGTGGGACAGACAGCGTCATTTCATATTTCACAGCTGATTGGCTCGCTGTCTGACAGATAGCCAATCAGATAGCGCTCTGTCTGACAGCTAGCCAATCAGCTGTGAGATATTTAAAGTGACGTTGCAGTGCGGCTACAGCGCGAGCTTGGAGTTTACAGTCAGTAAAAAGAGGGGAGACTTTCTCAGCTAACGCCAGCTAACTGAAATAAAGTGGATTTCATACTCGAGCACAGGATATAAAGCTTTTATTTGGAGGAGAAAGTGGAATTAAAGCGCCTCGGAGCCCAGCAGCCACGGAATACTGTCCTCACTCAGACTGCTGGTAAAATGAACCGCGGGTTTAACGTGGTGAAGTTTGCCGGGAGGAAAAACCGCCATGCTGCCCTTTTGTGAGCCGTCAGCTGGTGAGTGAAAGCATATTTTATCATCCTGCCTCGGTGCTTCTGGTCCGTGTATTGGCCATATTGTTGTGCTGGATCGATTGATATAGATCAGGGGTCGGCAACCCGCGGCTCTTTCAATCCTCTGCCCTGTTTCCCTGTGGCTTTCAAACAAAATATCAATAAATAATGTCCATTTAATTCAGTTAGTTTATTTTAATGTAATAGTTGTTATTTTGGAGATTTAAGTGATCTTTGTAGTGGATTTTCGGAGCTGATGCACTGGCAGTTGTCAGTTTTGAAGAAGAAAAGACCAAACGAGGAACTGTGTTGAAAAAGTCTGGGAAAAACCTTGCAAGGGAAAAACGAGTCTAGAGACACGTCCCTGTTTGTTTGGACGGTGTCCCCAAACTCGCCTGACAGCCCAAAACCAGCCTTTAAGCAAATCAGAGAAACTAATACATTAACACGCGTCAACAAATCAATCAATGACACCACACACGCATGACCATCATCATTTGAAAAAAATCGCCCAGGCTGCCTACAAGAGATCAATTCCTCGGTAACATCATATACACCACAGTGCTAACAATAAACAATTTATCCACTCTTCTGCTAAGTGCGAGCCAAGTACATTTTCAGAAAGCAGAAGCGTTTTTGTGTCTCTGCAAACTGTGCACCTCAAATTTCCATCCTTAAGAAACAGCCAGGTGTTGCAGGGTCTCCATTCTCTCCACTGCCGGTGTGTCGGTTTAACTGGTGGCTGAATTAACTGGTGATAGAGGCAGATGTTTGGTAGGCGTGGCTTTTCAGGACCCCTTGTTGACTAACCAAGAAATAACAGTCTCATTACTTTGCCACTCGCACACTAATTCTTCAGTGTCCTAAGATGGTTCAGGTTGGTGAAAATAGATTACGAAAACATTCGCTATCGGGTGACGTAAAAACAACCCATGCTGGAGTCTAGCAGTATTTAAAAAAAAAAAAAAAAAAAAAAGTTCAATACGTACAAATTGCACTTGTATATTTTATGTTGTGGCTCATACACTACACGATGTACTCATTTTTAAAAGGACGTAACATGGTTTAAGTCCTTCAAAACAAGACACAATCCGCCTCACAATAATAAAACCCCAATGCAGTCGAAATATGAGCGAACTGTGGTATTATTGTAGCTAAAATATGCTATATGATGTAATATATAGCCTCACAATATATCCTAGCAATAATGGCATCAGTCAGACCCACAGCAAATGCAACACCAGCCCTGCAGTTAATATACATTTTTATTTAATGTATCCATTAACACTATGGACAAAGTCAAGGTCAGTATGCAATGTAAGAGTCATGTCTTCTCATAGTAGCTACAGTGACGAAAGGACAACAATGTGTTTAAAGGAATTTTTTTTTTTTTTTGGCAGTTCTTGCAACTGTAATCCCCCTCTGTGGAGGGATAATTAGCACATACAGTGTGAAACCACATTTTGCAGTTCGTGCACTCAATCTGAAAGGAAAAAAAGACAACTTTAGATCATTGTCAAACATTGTTTGGTTCAGGTCACTCACCCAGAGAAGAACGTAGAATAAAGTAGTGAAAACAGACATTACTATATCATCATCAATTAAAATTGCATGTTGGATGCTAAAGTCTCAGCTGTGCTCCTGTGTGTGGAGTCTGTGTTCTTGTTCTTCTGCACCAGTGTCCTCAAAAAGGTTCAAAGACATGCAAATTAGGTGAATTAAGTGAAACACACACCGACTATACAAACACTCTGTTATGACATTTCACCCAGTGATATTGAGATAACCTATCCAAGGTGGATCCCAGTCATCCATCCAAATGGCAGTCTGGAGTTCAACTATTCCTCTCACCCAGTTGTCGGTGGCGGCCCCTGTGCTCTCCTCCCCACATGCCCGACACAGTTGGGAGAGGTCATCTGTGAAAATACAGACATGTCAATATCAATGTTGCCACTACACACAACATTTAAGCATACCTGACACAATACTGCATACCTGTGTTATTTAGGAGGGACAATGCCATGTCCAGCCGCATCCTGGCAACACCTTCCGGGTCCACAGGGTAGTCAACTCTTTCTTTTAGCAAGATTTGCTCTGCAAGCTAAAAAGTGTGATAGGTATAACACTCATTCTAGTAAAAGATGTCCGCAGAGATAATCACATTGTTACCTTGCACACAAACACGCCACACGATGTTGCATCCTGTTGCCTCGGATGCTCTATTGTGGAGCATGCCCACCTCCCAACTGCAGGATAGTGCCTTCGGACCAGTGCTCTACACAGAGAACAGAGTGATATACAATAAGCCTGTCATAACGTCAGCTCATGTAAGATCAATTGCAATTCAAGATAATTTGAATGATGTTAAGGCTTTCAACAAGGACAACCTCATGTTAGCCTAAGTAAACAGTAATCACAAATGATCCAATGTGCTTTGTTGCTACCTCAATATTATTCAAAGTGCATGAAAACAAAAGCCAGTCAAATGCAAACATTACAGCTCATATTTAACTCACCTTGTGACATCTCTGCAGTGGCTCAGTTGCTGCTCTGTGGCCCCGAATGGGTCCACAAAGACAGCCCTCATCTCCTTGAGATATATGATCTATGGAAATGCAATTAAAAAATATATATATATAGTCAACCCCTCATACATCAGATAGTCCCACTGTTGCATTTACATCTGTTAACACTTAAGATTACTTACAATGAGTGTCCAATGTCTGTTGGCACAGACTGCCCCTGCTGCCACTTCATATTTGGAAAGGTCCAACTTAACAGACAAAAATGAAATGACTTGGGGGGAGGGAAAAAAAAAAAAAAAAAAAAAAAAAGCACATTACACTCACCCTTTTAAATCCTCTGATGGAAGTCATGGCATATGCATCAATAATGCCAGCCCCCGTTCTCCTCCCCACCAGAGAGAGGTAGGAATTTACGATCTATGAGTATAAGCACAACTTGTGATCTGTTGTTCAAACCATATAGAAAGTTAATCATACCAATAATAGGTCTTAAATAAATAAGGAGAAAGTACTTCACTCTCCAGCTCCTGCTCTGGGGCCAGGTCCAGCAAGTTTTCACTGTAAACTTTATATGGCCCAATCTTTGAGAACAGAGTCTCCTTCCTCTTCCCTGCCCATATGTCCCTGATTACTGTAAAAATATAAGCGTCAGTTATTTGTGAAATGCACAATTTAGGGTGTAAATTGCAGAAGTGTACTCACCAATTTCTGTTTCCGTCAAGTGGCTTGTGGCTGAGGGTGTGGGGTGGGGAGTGGTGTGGGTTGGGCCAGCCAGAGGAGAAGGATCCAACACCTTCAGTAAATTGGCAGGGATCCTCTCCTCTGGCTGGACATAGTGCACAAGGTGGTCTATGTTTACCCTGTGCGAACACTTTCCCTCAGGTGACACAAGGTCAGCATTTTTGCCCTCAAGTTTCGAAATGACATATGGTCCAAGCATATCTGGGTCCATTTTCCCTCCTTTGCGGCGCTCCTGCCGGATGTTCCTCTTCATGACTTGGTCCCCCACTTGGAAATGGTCCTCCTGGCCCTTCTCCTCTCTTTTCCTACGGACCTTTTCCTGGCTCTTCAGGATATTCTCCTTTACCTCCATGTAGGTATCCTCTTGTTTTTTCAGCCCCTCATTGATGTCCTCATTTTTAATGAGGCTTGTGACTCTGTCTTCAGTTACCTGCCACAAACCACAGAGAGAATGTAGAGGATATAGGTGGAATGGCTGACTGTTCAATCAAATCCAAATTTCTAAAACAATACATAAGAGAATCTTACATCATACTCCTCCGGCACCTCAGAGGGATACCTCGCCTCCCGCCCAAACATTAAGAAATATGGGCTGTACTTGGTAGTCAGCTGCTTTTTGGTGCGTAGCCCAAACATCGTGGCCTGTAAGTACAGGTCCCAACGTTGTGGGTGTTCCAGCACCACTTTGTTCAGGGACCTCAAAACAGAATGTAGGTATAAGCATGAATAGGAAGGACAGGATTTGGGTTCCCTGGTACAATATGACAAGCTATTTTCAGAAATTGTTACTAATGGCACGTTAAGATAACAGAATTCATTCACATGTGAATGACAAAATATACCTCTGTATTGTGCCGTTCAATTTCTCCACAAGCCCGTTGGTTTGTGGGTGGTAGGGGGAGCACAAGCTCCTTTTTATTCCAAGGGTCTCACAAAGGCCATAGTTGATCTAGAAACAATTAGTTGGACAAGAATGGAAGAAGTCAGCACAGCAACAGTTATATATTGGGGATTGATAATGACTCAGAACTGTACCTTGTTGCAAAACTCAGTGCCCTGGTCTGTTAGCAGTCTTTTAGGTGCACCAAATTTGTAAAAGAAGTTAAGAATACAATTGGTGACCTCATCTGCTTTTTTAGTCTTAAGTGGGTAGGCTTCTGCCCATTTGGTGAAATAATCAACCATAACACATATGTACTGGTTGCCACCATGTGTCTGCGTGAGTTTACCCACCAGATCCATCCCCACTAGTTCGAGAGGCTCAGTTACCTGTGAGGAATAGAAAACAGAAAGGAAAACAATGAGACATGAGCATTATAGTAGGCTATCACTGTATTACTGTTGATGCCATTAACTCCTTTACCTCTATGGGCTCATACTCCCTCTTTTCTTTGATACTGGCTCTCTTGGCCTGGCACTGTGGACACTGAGCAATCTGAAAAGGAAAAACATTTCAAAGTTATTACAAATGTGCACATTAATATCCCATATAGAGAACTAGTGGTAAGCTGCTACATTTGTATTCCACCTCAATATTAAAAAAAAAGATACCAACTCACCCACTTGCGAATGTCCTCCTCCATGCCAGGCCAATAGTATCGTTGGATGATGGCACTGTGGGTCTTCTCCACACCACAGTGTCCCCCAAAAGCACTGCTGTGGAACTCCTCAAAGATGGCATTTGCCTCCTCAGCACTTGCTATCACCTTCGCCAAGTGCTCAGTTTTGTTTTTTTTCCGCCTGCAAATGTAGTGCAGGTCTCCATCTGGTGTTTCAATGTCATAATATTAAATTATTGGGAGTTGTACCATAACAGTCGATCATTGTATTGTTAGGAGCACATGGCATGCATCCTCACCCTTTATTGAGAAGTTCTCAGCTCTTCTCTTAATAATGTATTTTTGTTTGCTGTTTAACCCTGGGGGAAACTGGTTGCTTGTTTTGACATCCAGTATCTGTCTAACAATATTCGGATCCATTGCTTTAAATTTCCCTTCTCACCCTTACCTCTCACACAATACAATAAACGACAAAGACACAAAACACCCTCTCACACAAACACACCTCACTCAACTACTTTCTCTCACAAAGACACTCAGTCACGCACTATCCCTTTCTGTCACTTACTCTATCACGCTTACCTACCTACTTACAATTATTTCTGCTCTATCTATCTATCTATCTATCTATCTATCGCTATATCTATCTATCTCTCGCTATATCTATCTATCTCTCGCTATATCTATCTATCTCTCGCTATATCTATCTGTCTCTCGCTATATCTATCTGTCTCTCGCTATGTCACAAAACTCCAACCATCAAACCCACAAAGCTGTGGCATGTTAATCGACTTTATATAGCTTCCACCCCCCCTCGTCATTTCATTTTCGACACCTGTGTATAATCACTAATTAGTCTGGACACAGCTGACAAGCTTCATGAAAGAATAAACAGTTATCACATCGACTGGACATCAGATTAATAATGATATGTGATGCACATATGACACTGACAACAAGACCATTTTGTTAATGATTTATTGATGTTTGCCGTTACAGCCTTTACTCGTATTTAATATTGGCTATTTAATATCGGCTCTGTTGGACACTGAACAATCTAAACACACAAAAGTAATTTCAAAATTCTGAAGGATGGGTTAATGCAAATGAATTGAGAACTGATCATTTTAATTGAACTTGATACTATTGTATCCCCGTAGTGATTTTGGTTTCTACACCTGTTGGAGAACATTATCCAATTTCTGTCACTATTTACTGAATGAAAGTAAACGGTCGTGTCTAATATGGATGAATGAGCGTGCTGAATTGTGTAAGTATATCGATATGATGAGAGAGATAAGTGCCTATAGCCTTTGATATAAAACATGATCGATAGTACTTCAGACTACAGATGTTGTCACAAGTTAAAGTGGGCGTGACACTATCACAACTTGACACAGCTAACCCAGCTAGCAGCTAACTCCCCGCTATGTACGAGTTGAACACATACATACCTCAGACTATATGTTTCATTTACAAGCTGTATGAAAGTGGAAATAGTTACCAAATTGACGTCAGATTCATAACGGAATATCAGACAGTCAGCAACATTTTGTGAACGACTCAATGCTACTGTTGTTTACAGTATTTTGAACAGGCATCGGCACAGTCACCTTCCACAGCCCATTGCACTGGAATATCACCAGTTAATTCAGCCACCAGTTAAACCGACACACCGGCTGGTCCAGTCAGCCGGGAGGAGGAGGCAGGTGGAGTCACGTGTAGTTGTCCTGCAGATGAAAATATAAACCAGCAAAATGTCTGCTGGGAAATATGCTGATTGCCAAATAAATCAATTCATTCATAGCATTTTAAACAGCATAATATTATGTGACCTATTAGATATGTTGCCATGACAACTTCAATATAAACTTGTATGATGTAAAAGTTTGGTTTTGCCTCCGCTGTGAAGACATTGAGAGATTGACTGAGTGTTTGGTCAGATGGAGGCTAAGCGTGGTATGAGATTGAAAAGCCGGCGCACACTTCAGGAACAGTCCTGCACTTTGGCTCCACAGCAGTTAACAGCGTTTTCTCTCAGGTAACGTTACATCCAGCACTGGCACAGTGAAACAAACGGATCAGCCCGGAGCTCCACGCTTAAATAACATGTCATTGATCAGTAGGAGGTTTAATTTTCCCCGTACGGCCCCGGTGAGAGGCGGCTCAGGGAGACGGCGGCAGGTGGAGGTGGTGGTGGAGCTGCAGCTGCAGGCTGCCCGCATGGCTGCATTCAATTAACAACAGCAAGGATATTAGTTTGATTTGATTATTGTTGCTTATATGCTCAGTTCACAAAGTTTGTCAAGAGTTCATTCTGCTGACTAAAATACATTTGTTGGGTCATAGTTTGTGTTTTTGTGCTTTATTGCTGTTTAAATGTAGGATATTATATGGCTATTTAAACATGTGTCCGCTAGTTGTTCTATATGGCCACAATTCTGGAATATTAACGGACATATTGGCCGTCAGAAAAGTCTAGCGTCTAACCCTGGTCTGCATCTGTTATTGTTCAAGGAAACCCACTGTTAAAAAGACACGTTTGTTTGAAATGTTCAAGAAATGCAGGATGTTTCCAAAGTCAGTGAGTAATGGTGTTAAATAATGGTGATTGTGATTGTTGCCATAATGGAGCAGCAGTAATATCATGTCCATGTTTGCATGCTGAAAGAGAACGTGCTGCTCTGACCCCCCTCCTCCTTTCAGGCTGCATCCTGCTGGAGTCCGATGGTTGACACCAGGTCTGAGGAAGTGTAAGTGTGTTTTTCATTTCATTCATCAAAACAAAGCAAACTTCAA
Organism: Euthynnus affinis; assembly: GCA_029490765.1. NCBI lineage: Eukaryota > Metazoa > Chordata > Actinopteri > Scombriformes > Scombridae > Euthynnus > Euthynnus affinis. Next base: position 791,055 of record CM055846.1, on the reverse strand, counting down.
ACTGTGACATCACTCATTCACATCCTACTGAGGATGAAGATGATGTCATCATCAATCAGATGATAGATCAATAACTGCAGCTGTATTGTGTCTCGTTCTCTCCATCAGATTTCTGTCAACTCACACTGGATCCAAACACAGCACGCAGAAACCTCAAACTGTCTGACAACAACAGGAAGGTGACAGATGTGAAGGAGGTTCAGTCATATCCTGATCATCCAGACAGATTTGATTACTGGACTCAGCTGCTGTGTAGAAATGATCTGACTGGTCGCTGTTACTGGGAGGTCGAGAGGAGAGGAGGAGTTTCTATATCAGTGAGTTACAGAGGAATCAGCAGGAAAGGAGACAGTGATGACTGTTTGTTTGGATTTAATGATCAGTCCTGGATTCTATTCTGCTTTGATGATGGTAGTTACTCTGTCCGGCACAATAAGAGAGAAACATCCATCTCCTCCTCCTCCTCCTCCTCCTCTGTCTCTCACAGAGTAGCAGTGTATGTGGACTGTCCTGCTGGCACTCTGTCCTTCTACAGGGTCTCCTCTGACACACTGATCCACCTCCACACCTTCAACACCACATTCACTCAGCCTCTGTGTGCTGGGTTTATGGTCGGGTCTGATTCCTCAGTGTCTCTGTGTGATCTGTCGGAGGAAGAGTCTCCTCCTGTTAGAGAAACTTTCTCACTGCTGACCAGATAGTTCAGTCTGTACAGGATCACACACAGCTGATGGTATTTAGTACCAACATGATCTCTCACTGCTTGTAAATGTAAACATGGTTTCCACATGATTGACAGTTTGTTTGTAAAATGAATCAAATGATAAACTGAGTCCAGTTGTTGTTGTTTTCTGTTGTTAGTGTATTAGAAAGGCTTGAACTGTAATGGGATAATGGGAATGGGATCTTCACTATGTTTTGTTGTAGTTCTTATAGTAGTTTCATAGTAAGTGTGTTACCTGATTCCTTCACTTCTTTAGAGATCACATGACTAATGATGGTCAGAACAACAGGCCTCCTATTGGCTGGTTAAATGAACAGCTCTAATGGTGAAGGTTGAGGCTCAGCAGCTGGAGTGTGGCTGCTTTTATGCTGCCTTCATATCATATTGGAATGATGCTAATTATGAGATTGTGACTTGTAAATAGAATTCAGGTCAACATTCAAGTGGTAATTATGAAGTGGAAAAGCTGAAAGCTCTGATATTTACTGGATATGCTGGATTATTGTCAATAAGAGTATTTTTGAGCCTCATTCCACCAACTTTGTAATCATGCAGCCGTCTTGATTTGTTGTGTGACATGAACGCTGGCAAGTTGTAAACATGGGAATGTTTCCCGCCTCTACCATCCATCCCATATGATGTGAACACAGCATTAGAGATGAGAAGTCCAGGAGCTGTTGTGTGTTTCTGACATACAGGAAGTATTTAGTTTTTCTCTGGAGTGTTTATTTAGTTCCTGTGTAGAGAATAAAGTTGATGATGATCAGTAGCTGTTAGTTTTCTCCATTTATTTTTGTGTGTGTGCATGCTAATTCATATCTAATTTCATCTAGTAGATTGAAGGTATTTGACAGTTTCAGGACTGTTTAAAGTGTCACTTTAATGTGTTTAGCTGACATTCAGTCTGACAGCTGTTGTTCATTGACTGTTTCTAAATAAGTTGTGCATCATCAGCACTCAGCTGTCATGTGTGATTAAAGCCAGCAGGTGTCACTGTTTATTCCTTTAGTTCATTCATCCTGATTGGTGGAAAATAGTTTGTATTGAAAGGAGCTTTTATGTCATTGCTTTCAGTTTCTGTGTAAATATTCATTTAAATATTCACTATAAATTGATTCCACTTTGCTATTATTATTATCACCATAGCCGTTATTGTTATTTTCTATTATTTTGTATAATTGCAAGTTTTGTATTTCCTCTATTTTTTTCTATAGATACACACAAATCCTCATCATCAACTTTATGATCCAAGATGTTAATAAAGTCTATCTGCAAATACTTTTTACTATCTACTATGTTTCTATTGAATTCTTTTCATTTACTATTTAAATAACTTACAACATATCTGATATACTGTGTAAACTTTGTAAACGTGCATCACATAAGATAGATGATGTGGTTCAGTCAAACTGCTGATGTGAGAGTGGAAGAACAAACTGGTTTTACTGGTTTTAATGGTGACACGCTGTAAAGAGACACTTTGATTTCTGATGGTGAATTCAAAGACTTTGTTGTCATTGTGTTGTAAATATAAATGTGTTTAATAAGTGATTGTCTTCACAGCAACACTGTCTCTGTATTTGAACACTGGTGGAGTTTATTGATCCACAGAGAGCTGCTGAGGCTCAGTGACACCACTGGATCTGATTATTTCAAACATCTTCATTTCTTTTTAAAGCCTAAATGTTCCTGTTTTCATGTTTTGAAAGTGTGAGTGAAGCAAACAGCTCCTCCTCTGACAGGATGTGATGCTGTGAGTGAACAGCAGGTGGCAGCAGACGCTCATGTTTCTGTTCCTCCAACACTTGAGTTTCACACAGTTTCTATGTTCAGAGGTGGAAGAAATAAAACGCTTCCTTTACTTTAGAAAAAGTAGTAAAACTACCATCAAATACTCCTTTACAAGTAAAAGTCCTGCATTCAACAATATATTGAAGCTCTGAGAAATCAAATGTAGTGAATAATGAAACAGTTGAGTGTTTCTCTCTGACATGTGGAGGAAAAGTAGAAGGTGTGTCCACCAGTCCTCCCATAACACAGTCTAACTGGTCCCAGTATCAGTCTAACAGTGGACAGACTGGTTTGATGACGGTGTGTTTATATTCACTATCTATATGTTGGACATTATGAAGGATGGTATTAAAATGTATTTAGATTTCATTAGCTGCTGTTTTTTAACCGTCTTGCCAAGTTGTGACTGTTGGCGTCGACCTGAACAGGAAACAGTCACAACCTGGAAAAATGTTCAAAATCTTTTTAATGGTGGAACAAGCAGAATATATTTTCATCCAGATGTTTCAAAGAGCCTTTGAAGATTGTGGAGATACTTTCATATGAACTCTGGGTTCAGACATGGCAGAGTGTTTCTGTGTTTCCTTTTAGAGGAAAGACGCTTCGCTCTGTGAACGTGAGGCTGATATGTGAGAGACACAAACTGGAGCTCAGATCAGAACATCGTTTTCTGGCATCAGAGCAGCGTTACAGAACTCTGCCACGTCAGAGATGCACAGTATGAAATTTTCTGCTCTGCAGTCTCATCATCATCATCACCTCTATGAATTCTGTAACCTGGTGTTGTTGAGGTCAGCGTCTTTGGGGTCAAAGTTCATTTCAGTTGGACTGTAGAATCACTGCAGCGTTCATCACTGCGACTCACACAGCTGTTACTCTTTATACTGACAAATGGAGTCACTGAGCAGCTGCTACTTTTCCTCCATTGAAGCTCATTGCAACACTAAAATACTCCGTTTGAGTTTAAAAAGATGAAAAGTATTAATGATTTATTGTCAGAGTGAAAGTGATGAAAAGATTGAGAACAACAGTTGAACTCTGTAAAGTGTGTGGTGGACATGAAATACCTGATGAGCTTGTTACGCTGAAATAACAGAAGATCTGTTGTGATCATGAAATAAAACAGTGAAGCACAACTTGTGTGGAGGTGTCAGGAGTATAAGAGGGAACATGAATGTCCTCTGCAGCCTCTGTAGCTCACTGAAGCAGAGAAAAACCAATCAAGGAGGCGAGAAGAAGCCGCCGACAGCAACAGAGCCGGCGGGGCGAAGAGGCCGAACAAAGAGGATGGATTTCAGAGTGAAGACTAAACCTTCCTAAAGTTAGTCCTGGAAGGTCCTGGAGGGTCCTGGAGGGTCCTGGAGAGTACTGGCGGGTCCTGGAAAGGTCATGGAGAGTCCTGGAGGGTCCTGGGGGGTCCTGGCGGGTCCTGGAAAGGTCATGGAGAGTCCTGGAGGGTCCGGGGGGGTCCTGCATGCTCCTGGAAGAGTCCTGGAGGGTATTCTGATTAGTCCTGGAAGGTCCTGGAGTGTCCTGGAGAGTACTGCTGGGTCCTGGGGAGTCCTGGAGAGTCCTGCATGGTCCTGGAAGAGTCCTGGAGGGTATTCTGATTAGTCCTGGAAGGTCCTGGAGTGTCCTGGAGAGTACTGGAGGGTCCTGCAGGGTCCTGGAGGCTCCCGGGGAGTCCTGGCGGGTCCTGGAAAGGTCATGGAGAGTCCTGATGAGTCCTGGAGGGTCTTGTAAGGTTCTGGAGTGTCCTGGAGAGTCCTGCATGGTCCTGGAAGGTCCTGGAGAGTCCTGATGAGTCCTGATGAGTCCTGGAGGGTCCTGTTTTTGTTTTGGTCCCTGAGTTTTGTCTGCAGGCGTTCCTCTCAGGCTACGTGCAGCCTGTATGTAGCCTGAGAGGTGAAACTCAGGGCGTTGAAAGGCACAGATGCATCTCAATATGTCAGTCAGAGGACACTGAACCTTTAAAGAGATCCTCAGCTGGATTTAGCAGCGACGTGTAACGACTCGTACAGCAGCTCACACACTCATTCTGTTTATTGTCAATCTATTGTTCATATTTTGGGACGACGTACTCAGCCGCTGTAGGAGTTGCTGTCACATCCTGTTTTCATCTTTCTGACCTTCAGAGAGCAGCAGGAATATTATAGATCCATCCATTTCATCCAGTAAAGTGACACTATCATATAAATACAAGTACTAATATAAAGTCAGCTGCTTTATATCCAAAGATATTTTTGATGGAGCGTTTTAGTTCATGTACAGATGACAATGAGTCAGTTATTGCTCAGTTCAACAGTTGTAGATCCAAAGGATGTGTTCTAATGATCAAGGTGACGTCCAATCAGCGCAGAGTAAAAAGTGACTAAAGACAAGAAGGAAACGGAGGAACAGTTCTAATAAGCAGTTAAACTGAGGAGGAAATCAGGAAAAAAAGGGATCAAATGCAACAAAGAGTCTAAATGATCCCATCATCTTTCATACTTGTGGATAGAAAATATCATTTGTCTTGTCATTTGAAGCTGGAAGGTGTTTAATGAGCACTTACCAAATTCTATCAGATGGAGTTTGTGTGTTTGTGTTTTTAAAGCAAAGAAGTGATGATAAGTGAAGGGTCGGCCACCTCAGAGATGATGTCACAGCGTTGGATTTGAGCTCATTGGACCAAACTGACTCAATGTTGCTTCGTCAGCTGGTTTGTTTGACAGCAGAGTTACGACAGGAAACAGAACAAATGTGTTTGTTTAAATGGAGAGCCTGCAGGTCTGAACTGTGACAGCAGGAGTCATGAAAGGAGGAGCTTCAGGTCAGAGGTCACACACTTCATCAGTAGGAATGTGTTGATGACAGTCAGCTGATATCAGTCACTCACTGTCAAAATGTCCAAATGTCAGCAAAAGTTCAAGCTCTGGCAAATATTGCTGAGATTTCTTGAGTTTGTGTGAATTATTGCGACGGCAGAATCACAAGAACGATCATTTCCTGGAGGAAGCGATCAATAACATCATGTGTCTGATCAGATCAATAGTTATTAATAGTGTGTTTGTAGCTGCAGGTGGGGCTTCACAGTGATATCAGATAAACACCAGCTGGAAGTATCACACTGCATTTTCACTTTGTGCATCAAAAAGCTGAAAAAAGGACAAAATGCATCTTTTTCTGCTTGTCTGAGGAGACTGTAACCTTCCTCACATCAACACATGAAACTAACAGAAACGTCATATTTCCATCATGTTTTCCATCGTTGGAGCTTCGACTGTTTTAACGACGTCATCTGGTTGTTTCTTCTTCTTCTGCGACGGTTTAACGGCAGCAACTGTTTATCTGCTGATATTCACACAACAACAGCAGCGGATGGAAACAAACATTCACTACAAGTTTCTTTTGCTTCTCTTCTGGAAATGTGGTTGAAATTGTGTGTAAATTTGGAGGGAAAGCTGCTTATTGTCATGAAGAAGCTTTCAGAAAGAAGTGAAGTGTACATATTTGGACTTTGAAATGTTCTTGAAATGATACAGCACACATGATGCTGTTTTCTTCTGACGACTGAAAACTGCTCTGAACTATACAGTTCAATACTGGACTGTTGACAGAGACAAGACAACATACTTTCCTCCTTCTCTGTCTGTGGCTCTCAGATACAAACTCACTGCTTCCTTTAAATCTTTACAAAGTCATTTCCTAAAACAGCTGACCACTGTAGTTTCTACATAGATAACTAGAACTAGAATCTCCTGTTTGCTGAGTGCTATGATGTTAATATGCTATAATACACTGTACATTAGTGAGTCAGCTGGATATGGCTGAGGTGCAATAAGGTGCATGATTGTCCACTGATGTTAGAATTCATTTTACACTCAGCCATGAAGCATTGACACAAATATCTACAGATACAGTTGTGCTCATAAGTTTACAAACCCTGGCAGAATGTGTCAGATGTGAAGCGTTCATAGTGTCTCTAGTTGTGACCATAAAGTTCACTTTTGCTCTCATCACTCCAAATCACTTTGTTCCAGGAGTTTGGAGCTTTGTGTCGTTGCTGTTTGACTGCAGCAGGATGTTTGTTTGGTGGCGTTGTCATAGTAACGGCTTCTTTCTGGCCACTTTTCTTCAAGTTCCTCCTTATTGTTGATCTTGAAGCTTTCAGCTGAAGTTCTTTGTGGGTTTTTCTGTCTGAAATCTTTGTTGTTCTAGCTGACTGTGGTTTGGTATCAACACAACTCTTCATGTTCCACTTCTTCTTCATCAGAGCTTCAACACTACTGATGGGCATTTTATCATCTCTGGATTCTTTTCACATCCTTTTCCTGCTTTCTAAAGTTGAACTCCCTTTTCTTTTGCTTTCCTCATGGCTCAGTATCCAGTAAAGTCAGAGCAGAAACTCATTGACTATTTCTACACAGACACTAATTCCTTAATTAGCTGCTTATTGAAAACAGATCGATACCAGTCCCGAACCAACACTTAGAGGTCTGAAGGATGATAGCAGACGGAGCGGAGATGAACTCCTGCCAGAAAACACACCGACAGTCCTTCCCGGGCAGCAATGGCGTCCTGTGGTCCAGAGCTCACAGACTAGCTTAGCTTAGCTTAGCTTAGCCTCTCAGATTAGATCAACTTTCACTGGACTAAAGTGGACGTTTCCTTCTTTTCTTTTCTTTATTAAACTCTCCAGTTCAGACTAAACTAATTAAAGAAGATCAGCTGATGTCAAAAGTCACACTGCAGGTTGTGTTTTCATAAAATGGAAACACTCTGAATATAATAAAAGTTTATTACAATATTCAGTCAAACATCTGAAAAATATTGACTTGTGTATGAAATATTTTACAGTGTGACTGCAGCTCCGTCCAACCAGAAACCTCCAGAGCTTAAACATGAAGCCGACACAGAAGAGCCATTTATCAGTAAAACTGCCATCATGCAGATGTTTGTGCTGTATGTGGAGAGTTGTAGTTACTGACAGTGACCACTGGAGGGCAGTAAATACTCTGATTATCTCTCTATGAGTCCACATCAGTCAGTTTAGAAAGATCAATATCACTATTGATCAGTATTTATAGCAGCTGTATTTATAGCAGTATTTATATAGTGCTGATATAATGCAGTAAATGTGTCATAATGTCATTTATAGATCAGAGCAGTGAAAGAGAAAATGAGATGAGTTACAATAACATTTGATCCTGAACGCAGTTCAACCAGTCAGACTGCATAATGAGATGACGCACAAACACACACTGCTTCACTTCACCTGAGGAAAGTTGAACTGAAGCTTGTTTTCTGCTCAGAGAGCTGCACACTGATGAAGTTCATGAGGAAAAGTTGAGTAAGTGGAGCTCTGGTTGATTTCTCTTGGTCTTTGAGTCTCTTCATAGACAGTGTGTGATTGTTGGAGGAGTTTGTCAGCTTGGGAAACTTTCTGGTTGTTGTCGGGTAAAGATGGCGTCTGTCTTTCACTGAACAGAAGTTTCCTTCTTTTCTTTATTAAACTGATCTGTTAGTGAAACTGACATCCTGCAGTTTGTGTTGGAGAGACGCCACATCCTGTCTCTCTCTCTGGTATTTCCAGTTTTTCCTTTGGGAGTTTACTTCATCTTTGTGCTCTGGTCGTGTCGCAGCTTCTTTTCTCCGTCTAAAGGTATTTATTGTGACTTTATTGTAACTTTATTGTGTTTGTATTGTGACAGTTTTCAGTGTTTGACTCTTGAATGACTCTTTGTTCATCTTGTTAGTTTAGTTCCAGTAGAAACAGCAGAAATCTGTAGTTCAGAACTCTACTAACAGTCAACACAAATCAACATGCTGGAAGTTTTCCTCCATTTTAGTGTCACTGTTCAAAGTGTCCAATAACAGCTGACAGTACTGAGTCAGTGTTCACAGATCAATAACTTCCAACATTTGTCTTCTTTGTGGAGAAAAACAACAACCTGCTCTGTCTGTATTAGTGACAGCTTCAAGTTCAAATCACTTGATTTGTTATTTACAAGAAGAAGAAACACAGAACACATGTGGCTCACATGCTGAGTACAAATAGAGTTACAGTCCATAAAAAGTACAAACAGGTCAAAATATCTTCATGTCCAACATACAGAGTGTGTGTGTCAGTGGTGGAGGAAGGGCTTAAATCGCCTGTTGAGCAGTAAAAGTAAAGCATGACAAAAAATAGAAACACCTGAATAATACAATGAAATACAACAGTGATGCAATAAGTGTTGAGTTTTGTTGAGGTTCATTGGTTCTGTGGTTGTTTTGGACTTAATTATGTTGAAAGATGTTTCCAATATTTAGTGGAGCTCATTTTCAGCAGACATCAAATGAACTCAAACGCTTTCAAACAGTCTTGAGTTTGTTTGTGTGAAACATTTTATTGATTGTCAGAGAAGTTTAGTGTCAGTATGAAGGGTCGCCCCATTCAGTCACCTTTAAACTGCTGCATGTTTTAATAACCAGTATCATGCTGGTAGTGAGGGAGACTTTGTTTCACAGCTGGTATGGTTAGTGATTAACAGCTAATAAAAAGTCATCAATAATATTCTCTGAAATCTTTCTAAACTATATCACAGACAAACTGTTGAAAACATCTTTTCATTGATGATATTCAGTATTTGAACCAAACTAAGAGCTGCAGCAATAGAAACAAAAGTTTATGTTGCTGCCAAACCTTCATTCAGTATCTTTATACTATATCAATATAAAATCAATGTCACATTATATAAACTACAAAGTGAATCACTGTCATCAAAACACAGTAAACTCTGTTTGTGGAATAATGACGGAGTTTAAACTACAATGTGATGCCTCATCACAGGAAGATCTTTGTTCTGCTGTACAGAACTGCATTTAGTGTTGAGTCAGACAGATTGTTCTCTCTTATTCTGCCTGTTTTCATCTTTACTGGAGATGATGATGATGATGATGATGATGATGATGATGCTCCATTAATTCAACCATAAATCATGGAGACGTCTGTACTTTGATCCTTATAATCTAACACTGATTGACAGACAACATTCCCTCAAGATAAAATAGAATATAACACAGCTGTAGCAACTATAACAGAACCATAAATAAAGATGAATGTAAATAAAAATATGATGCATTGATGCTCTGAAATACAAACATTCATGTGATCTTGTGGCTCCTTCTAATCTCCTCGGGGATAAAAGAGAGAGAACACGTTTAGTGTCTGACAAACTTCACAAGTTTTGTCTCCACTGATATTTGTGAAAATTGTTGCATCAGTATCTTTATGTTTATTCACTAAATCATCAGTTGAAATACATGTCAGGCCTCTGAGTGTGATATGCTGCTTAACTGTTATTAATCAATAAAGTGTCATTCAGTACAATCTCTAATGAAAACAGCAAGAAGTACAAATGAGTCCATAGAAAAGCAGAGTCCTCAGACTGATGATGAAGGACTGATGAAGGAGAATCAGCAGCAGTTTCTCTCTCTGTTTCCTCTGCAGGTGAAGCTACAAAGACTCTGTGACTGGATGTGGATCTGAATTCACCTGCTGACTGTTTTTATTTCTTCTGCCACACAGCTGACTCCACCAGCAGCTCATCTCCATTAAATGTGGTCTATAGTGGTAAATGAAAAGCCAACAGAGAACTGGAACCTTCTGAAAGTCAAACATTAAACATTAAACCTCAGTGGAAATGAAGAATAATGTCTTACTTTGCTGCCATCTGGTGGTTGAATCAAGAATGACGCCGTTGTAACTGCAGTGCTGGTGTGATGTGCAGCTTGTTGTAATGAATGAGCTTGTTGTCGTGTTTGTGTGAAGGTGTTTCTCTGCTATGGATCAGTGTGAGGACAGAGAGGAGGGAGTCCCTCCCTCTAAAAGCTCTCTGTGTGGGGAACATGACAGCCAGACCAAAGCTCAGAGGTGAGATGAGGATCTCTAACTGACCATCACTGTTCTCCACTCACATCACTCCACCATCATTATTCACACTCAAAGCTCTGTGTGTGTTGTAGAAGAAGCCCAGATCTGAAAAGACCAGAATTTGCTGGACCTGGACCTGGACCTGGACCTGGACCTGGACCCAGCTGTATGTCCATGAAGAGCGATCATTCGAAGGAAGGTTTCATTACTTTTAAAGGAGGACGTCCATCGACTGATCATATGTAAGCTATAGCCGACTTTAAACAGACTTTACATTTCTATCCAACATGCACATTTATCAGAGCTGTTGTTGTTTCAGGATCCAGCAGCAGAGACCAGACTCTCCTGGACCTGAACCCAGCTGTCTGTCCTTTAAGAGCGACCGGTCGAAGGACAATTTCATTGATTTTAAAGGAGGACGTCCATCTGCTGATCAGATGTAAGCTGTAACTGACAGTAAACGTTGGGTTATGCTAGAAAAGAACTGGTTTGTACGACGTGTTGTCCGACCACGTCAGTGAAAAGCCGGCCGTCATAGAGAGGGAGGAGACGTGATAATCATTTAAATATGGAGATAACAGATCACATGATCAGTCAGTCTCTCCTGGAAGACATTCATGGTGTTGCACTCAGTTGTTCATTTGAAAAGTGACATGATATGATTTATTTATACATTACAGACATAAAAAACATGTTAAAGTGAAAACATTTATTTCCAACATGATCCCAAAATGTTAAAAGACAAAACACAAGACAAACAACATAAAACTAAATCACCACAAATTAAATAAAATAATAAACTCTCACATTAAAACACAAAGTACAACAAAGACAGTTTGATGGCTGAAGTAAAACTGGAATTGCAGATTTCATTATAAACCTGTGACCATGTTCCATAAATAAGTCCTGACCTGACTTCTATAAGCTCCTCTCATGTTTAACAGCTGGATGTGTAACAGGAGGCTGTTCCACAACACGGCAGCAGCTTAAAAAAGGAACTTCTGGCTACATTATTCACTGGAGGGACTTTATATGAACACACACTGGCCCTGGTGTTATAGCCATGCTGAGTATGTTCCAGTGTTATCTGTGAAGTATTGAGGAGCAAACCCATTGATAATGTTGAACATATGATGCAGCTTCTGTTGTTCTACTCTGAGCTGTACTGGCAGCAGTCCTACACTTCTGAATTCATCACCAACATCAGTTAAAGAGGAAACATTTAATAAATACTGAATAATATTATTTTGCATCACCTGCAGTTTGTTCCTAAATTCAGATGTCAAACCACTGAACCAATCAGAACAGGCAGAATCAAACTGACGCTGCACCAATGAGGACATGAGAAGTTTCTCAACAGAAAAGTCAAAAAGAGTCTTAGTCTGTGAAACAGGAACTGAAGTTTTCTGCCACTCTTAGATAATATTTGATCAACAACAGATTCACAGGACAGTGACTGGTCCAATATTATTCCTTAATATGAGACAAAATATTATAAAATTTCAGTTCCATTACAAAAGATTTTCAACATCTTTGTTCCAAACAGGATTAACTGTGTTTTATCCAAATGTACTGAAAGCTTGTTATCTATGAGCCACTCTCTCACACTTTCTGATTCATTACTAAGAGTTGTGAATTTCACTGACATCATTCCCAGATACCAGTAATGCAGAATCATCAGCATACAGCAGCAGCTTGCATGTCACAGCAGCTGTTGTATCATTTATATACATAAGAAATAAAAGAGGCCCTAAAATAGAACCATGCAGCACCACACATGTAATATCCTGAGGTTCTGATAGAACCACTTCAACATCACAGACTTGAGTTCTTCCTGTCATGTAAGAAATAAACCATTTTACAGCAGTATGTCCAAACACCATGCACTGTAACTATGGCAACAGTACAGAATGATTCACTGTGTCAACAGCTTTCTGCAAGTCAGCATAATTTCCTCCATCAAGGTTTTGTCTAATAAAATCAATCAAATGAATCAGACAGGTGTCAGTAGAGTCTGCTGCTGTAAAGCCAGACTGAAGCTCAACAACAAACTGTGTCTGACTAAATACTCCTCAACCTGCTCAAACACAACATACTGGGAGCTGCCCAGTTCAACCAGTCTGATACAAGCAGACACTGAGCAGCTCCACTGGAGCAGCTGGAGGTTGTAGCTGCCTTGCTCCAGGGCACTTCAGCAGTGTACAGTGAGGGAGGGAGAGCTGTATGGAGGGTTGTTCAGAGCTGTTGGGACTAAACCAAACTGACTGATGAAGCAAAACACTGAGCTGAAAGCTACAAACAGACTGAGCTGTTGATTCTCAGTGGGATCAGCAGGACTAGTAAAGCTTTACCACTACAGGGAGTCATCTGATTCTCTGTTCACATCCAAATATCACTTAATGGACCTTTAGCTTGTGTTTGTCTCTGTGTGGACAGACATAATGTGAGCTCATTCTTCATGATTCCTCCACAGAGTGGACCAGGAGAGCTCAGAGGTTCCCAGTGGTCAGTCTGCCCAGCAGCATCAAACACACCTGGACTCCATATTTATGGTCTGTACATGTACAACAACTACTTTTACATCTATTCTGTTCACAATCATCTCCATGCTGCACTTTGTAGACCAGTGGATTGTCAGTCTGTCCAACATGGATCTGATGTTTGCTTCATGGTTTCAGTTTGATTGTGTCATTCATATAGTATTCTGTTCCAGCTGCTGGAGGAGAACGTCGTCACTTTTGTGAAGAATGAGTTGAAGAAGATGCAGAAGGTTCTGAGTTCAGATTACCCAGAATGCTTAGAGAGTCAGAGGGAGGATGAGGAGGTGTTGGATGGTGAGGAGGAAGAGCAGAGGAGGAGCAGCAGAGACGCATTTCTGAAGATCACACTGCACTTCCTGAGGAGAATGAAGCAGGAGGAGCTGGCTGACCGTCTGCAGAGCAGTAAGAGGATTTCTATAAAGATTTAATATGATGGATAAATGAGACATTTACTGATGTCTCAACAGGTGGAGGAAAATATGTTTATACTCTTTTAATATATTAATGAACTCTGATTGATTTAATCTCTTCTTTCTTATTTAAGGAACTTGTGCTCCAGAGTGTCGACATAAACTGAAGTCTAACCTGGAGCAGAAGTTCCAGTGTGTGTTTGAGGGGATTGCTAAAGCAGGAAACCCAACCCTTCTGAATCAGATCTACACAGAGCTCTACATCACAGAGGGAGGGACTGCAGAGGTCAATGATGATCATGAGGTCAGACAGATTGAAACAGCATCCAGGAAACCAGACAGACCAGAAACAACCATCAGATGTAAAGACATCTTTAAAGCCTCACCTGGAAGAGATGAACCAATCAGAACAGTGATGACAAAGGGAGTGGCTGGCATTGGGAAAACAGTCTTAACACAGAAGTTCACTCTGGACTGGGCTGAAGACAAAGCCAACCAGGACATAGACTTCACATTTCCATTCACTTTCAGAGAGCTGAATGTGCTGAAAGAGAAAAAGTACAGCTTGGTGGAACTTGTTCATCACTTCTTTACTGAAACCAAAGAAGCAGGAATCTGCAGGTTTGAAGAGTTCCAGGTTGTGTTCATCTTTGACGGTCTGGATGAGTGTCGACTTCCTCTGGACTTCCACAACAATGAGATCCTGACTGATGTTACAGAGTCCACCTCAGTGGATGTGCTGCTGACAAACCTCATCAGGGGGAAACTGCTTCCCTCTGCTCGCCTCTGGATAACCACACGACCTGCAGCAGCCAATCAGATCCCTCCTGAGTGTGTCGGCATGGTGACAGAGGTCAGAGGGTTCACTGACCCACAGAAGGAGGAGTACTTCAGGAAGAGATTCAGAAACAAGAAACAGGTGGGCACCATCATCTCCCACATCAAGACATCACGAAGCCTCCACATCATGTGCCACATGCCAGTCTTCTGCTGGATCACTGCTACAGTTCTGGAGGATCTGTTGAAAAGCAGAGAGGGAGGAGAGCTGCCCAAGACCCTGACTGAGATGTATATCCACTTCCTGGTGATTCAGGCCAAACTGAAGAAGGTCAAGTATGATGGAGGAGCTGAGACAGATCCACACTGGAGTCCAGAGAGCAGGAAGATGATTGAGTCTCTGGGAAAACTGGCTTTTGAGCAGCTGCAGAAAGGAAACCTGATCTTCTATGAATCAGACCTGACAGAGTGTGGCATCGATATCAGAGCAGCCTCAGTGTACTCAGGAGTGTTCACACAGGTCTTTAAAGAGGAGAGAGGGCTGTACCAGGACAAGGTGTTCTGCTTCGTCCATCTGAGCGTTCAGGAGTTTCTGGCTGCTCTTCATGTCCATCTGACATTCATCAAGTCTGGAGTCAATCTGCTGGAAGAACAAACAGCATCCTGGTGGTCTGAAGTGTTCAGAGACAAATCAATACGTTTCTACCAGAGTGCTGTGGACGAGGCCTTGCAGAGTCCAAATGGACACCTGGACTTGTTCCTCCGCTTCCTCCTGGGTCTTTCACTGCAGACCAATCAGACTCTCCTGCGAGGTCTGCTGACACAGACAGGAAGTAGCTCACAGACCAGTCAGGCAACAGTCAAGTACATCAAGAAGAAGATCAGTGAGAATCTGTCTACAGAGAGAAGCATCAATCTGTTCCACTGTCTGAATGAACTGAATGATCGTTCTCTAGTGGAGGAGATCCAACAGTCCCTGAGATCAGGACGTCTCTCCACAGATAAACTGTCTCCTGCTCAGTGGTCAGCTCTGGTCTTCATCTTACTGTCATCAGAAAAAGATCTGGATGTGTTTGACCTGAAGAAATACTCTGCTTCAGAGGTGGCTCTTCTGAGGCTGCTGCCAGTGGTCAAAGCCTCCAACAAAGCGTTGTAAGTACACATTGATTGATTGATGTAATTAATAATCAATTAATCAGAATAAAAAGTAATTCAGTAACATAAATCACATGGAATCAAAACATGATGAGCTTCTTCATGTCAATCAAAGATGTTATCTTTGTGCTGGGCAGTATATGAAGTTGAAGTAGAGAAACATGTCAGATTTTCTACACTGTAATATTTAAAATCCTGATGACAAGGAGATTCTGAAATACAAAGAGATGCTGTTTAAACTGTATGGTATTTATAGTTTAGAGAAATATCTCAAATCAGTTGAGACAAACATGATCTGACCTGAGAGTTTCCAGTGTACAGTGTGGACTCTCCAGTCTGGGCAACAGTAGCTTCATTCCTGAATCCTGCAGGTTGTTGTTACTCAGGTCCAGCTCCCTCAGACTAGAGGACTGGGAGCTGAGAACTGAGGACAGAGCTGCACAGCTTCTCTCTGAGAGGTTACAGCCATTTAGTTTGAAAAATACAATTGGAAAAAATATTTAATGAAACATTTATATGTCTCCCCTCTTGAAATAATATCTTTTAACTGTCACATCTCTGGCTGGTTTAGAACAGATCACCAAAGATCATAGCCAGTGCTTGGAAGAGATTACATACCATCAAAGTTTAGACTTATTTTAACACAAATGTTATTCGTCTTCTTGTTTATTATTGTCTTTTCAGACTAAGTGGCTGTAACCTGTCAGAGAGAAGCTATGCAGCTCTGTCCTCAGTTCTCAGCTCCCAGTCCTCTAGTCTGAGAGAGCTGGACCTGAGTAACAACAACGTGCAGGATTCAGGAGTGAAGCTACTGTCTGGTGGACTGGAGAGTCCACACTGCACACTGGAAACTCTCAGGTCAGGATTCATCAATCTGTCCAACTGATCACCATTTAAACTGTAATTTATATGAATAGATAAACACCTGGTCTATATTCAAGTTATTTTCAGACCAGTTGTGTGTTTATACTTTGTGAACAACTTTTTATGAATATATTTTTATTAGTTTTGTTCTGTCTCTGCTGTTGGAACCTGAAATACCAGAGAGGAGCTTTAAGATCCAAAACCTGAATGAAGAACTGTGTAACTGGCCTAAAGTAAAACACATACAGACAGTTATACAGTCAATGAACAGATTTTAACAGTTACAGTTTCTTTTAATTTCACAGCATTATCTGTGCAGGAATGATAGTGATTTTTACTCACCATGGTGATATGACAGTCAATCCCAGCTGTTATGTGGTTAACCAACAATTAATTATTGGGTTTTTTTTTTCAAACAAACTTAAAACTCTGGATGATTCCTGAAACTGAATGGAGTCAGAAATGTTTCCTTACTGTTCTTTTACTATTTTTTTTTATTTAAACCTATTTTTATGCAGCGAAGAGTTAGCAGTCCCTAACATCATGTTAACTTAGGTTACAGGAAGATGGAAAAACTTCACAATAAAAGCCTTACAGTGGTTAGCTATTTGAATTGAGAAGTAGTGACTGAAAGTATTAAGTTTAACTCTAAAAGTCACAGAAACACATTGGTGATGACAGTAATAAACATGTGATCTCAGATCATGTGACGTGGGTCATTTTGTGTCTGCAGTCTGTCAGGATGTCTGATCACAGAGGAAGGCTGTGCTTCTCTGGCCTCAGCTCTGAGCTCCAACCCCTCCCATCTGAGAGAGCTGGACCTGAGTTACAATCATCCAGGAGACTCAGGAGAGAAGCTTCTGTCTGCTGGACTGAAGGATCCAAACTGGAGACTGGACACTCTCAGGTATGAACAGACAGGTGGACACTCTCAGGTATGGACAGACAGGTGGACACTCTCAGGTATGAACAGACAGGTGGACACTCTCAGGTATGGACAGACAGGTGGACACTCTCAGGTATGAACAGACAGGTGGACACTCTCAGGTATGAACAGACAGGAGGACAGGTTTGTAAGTGTGAATCAGTTTTAACAGTCCTGTCATCTGTTCAGAATACAAACTGCTGAGGCTGAAGAGAAAGAGGGAAATGCTTTAGATTACAGACCTCAATGTACTTACTGTAATTACTCTGTATGTGCAATCTTTTGTACTAACGATGTACCAGCACAGTATGTATCAGTGGCAGCTGGTGACTCAAAAAATGCTGAGGACAGGATGAAAACCAACATGGAATCTTACAACAAACTGCATCATACTATATCATTGTCCTGATGAAATCAGAATGGTGGGGAACAATTTCATATGCCAATAAAACCATTTGCTTTCCAAAACAAAAACCAGAGTCATGCAAATGATGCGTCTTTAAAGACTAAACATAGAAGTGCTCATTTAGCCATGGAGTGGTTCAGAATGTGTCATTTTATCCACAAAGTGAAATTCAAATTTATAGTATTGTTCTATTCTGACAATGAATTAATGTTCTCATCAAAAACAGACAACATATCACATGATTCACGTGTGTTTCCTATGTATTTACTTATTATACAGAAATATATATAATACCACAAAGCTTATAATGTGATACAGGAACAGATGAGGGCTGAATACTAAAAACATTCACAGATCTAAAAGTTTGGGTTCACATCAGAAAGTATTAATGCATCTATCAAATACATGACTTACACACTCTTATTTATATGCAGGACATACAAAACATAGTCTACAAAGCTGACATGTTAACACAAGCTAACTCTCCTGGTTATTTCTCTGGTTGGTTCTCTCTCCAGCCTCTCCAGCAGCGTTCTGCTGCTGCTGTGCTGCACAGTCCAGATCCATCCTCCTGTTTAGCTTAACAACAGTCCTTAACAGTCCTATAAAGAGTCCTTCAGGGCTGCAGAAGCAGCTATCTACTGCTCAATAGAAGAAGTGAAATGAAATCTCTAAATCTGAAAAAAAGAAATTTTGTTGTTGAAGAGGCCTAAATAAGATAAAATGTTTTACTGATGTGTTTAAAAATATAGTTTACAATTTGCATTATGATTTATTTTCTAATATGCTACTCTATCAATTTATCTATATGTTACTGGTTATCTTCTCTTAACAGTTCCTCACACTCATGTACGTTACAGTTGTAGAGAATTGAAGATGAAATCTGGAACCTATCAATCAACATGATGTCAATATTACATTCTGGTTGTTGATTGGTTCGGGAGGACGTCATCATTTTATGTGTCTTGATCACAGATTAGCGTGAAAACATGAAGTACATTAAATTGATGTAAGAGATCCCACCCTGAGGAGGACAGCAGGAGCCCGTCCTCCTCTGCCCACCACTCCCCCCACTCTTCCCCTCTGCCCCCCACCATCACTTCACACACACACACACATATATATATATATATGTATATATATATATATATATATATATATATATATATATATATATATATATATATATATATATATATATATATACATATATATATATATTGTCTTCTGTAGTTACAGAGTAAGTTATGTTGGTTGTTCCTCCCTTGTTACATTTAGGGTTAAAGGGTAATTACAGGGTGTGTGGGCTGTAATCTAAAGCACTGATAGTTCCTCCCTTGTTACATGTAATTACAGGGTATGCAGGGCTGGACTGGGAAAATCATTCAGACAGGCTGGGAAATATAGCATGAAATACAGACCCAGTCAGGCCAGTTTATCAGTAGGAGGTCTGAGGGTCCCCACTAGGAAATATTAATGACAAAGACTTGATTTCCTGCATTCTGGTGAATTTTAGTGCATGTGAATAACAAACTAATGAGCCGACAACTGCTTAGTACAATGTACTGTTATGACCCTCAAATAGAACCAAAGGTACATATCATACAACAGAAGGACTAATTTTAACTAATCTTTATTAAATAATAACTAAACAAACAACTAATATAGTAACAAAATAGAAAATGTCTTGTACCTGCAGGTTGCTCTGAAGTAGTGGGCTTCTCTACTACTGTGGCACCAATGCTTCTCTCTCCACCTTCAAAAAGACAAAAAGCAAGAGCACAGCACAGCATATCTTTTAATGTACCAATATAATACAGTTAACAACTCTCTTAAAGGTATCGTATGTAATTATTCCACATTAAAATGTCTAAAAACAACTAGACCTATGTTCTATATGTTGTTGAGTTTTGTACTTACATTATCCCAAATGTTTCCAACAATTTTCAAACCCAGAGAAATTTATAATTTAATAAAAGTAACGGACCGTTTCAGAGAAACAAACGTTTCGGCTAACAGCCCCTCCAGGAAACAAACAGCTGCAGAAATATTGATTTTTTTTTTAGGTGAAACAGCTTTTAGTAGTATTTTTAACTATTTTAATCTGTGCGTACGTTTGATTTTGGAGAAGAGGAGACTTCTGCGGATAATTCGGCTGCCAGCAGAAACCGGACGAACGTCTGAATGTAAAGTCATAAGAGATATAAACCGCTAAAGTGTTAGCAGCAGCTCAGCTAATGGCCTGTATCTGACGTCCGTGGGTCGCCGTACATCGTCGGAGAAACACAGATCTCTGAGCTTTATTCAGTGTTTTTACCTGTAATCAGCGTGTCCGTTTGTTCTGGAGAGGAGGAGACCTCTGCGAGTAAAAACATCCTGAACCATGAACTTCGGAGTAATCTATCCTGGTGAAGCTGATTATTTAACAACGAAGACAACAACTCCCATGATCCCTTGCTACTTCACAACGTCATCACTCGCCGTCTGTTGTTATTGTTTTGATTGAGTGACCCCTAGCGGCTGAAATTACATATTGTGTGATTAACAGCCATTGGTTAATCGATATCAGATTTCCCAGATCGATTGTAATTGTACGCAGCCTTCCCTGAAATCAATACGCTGGTTGCTGGTTACCGCTGTTATAAACCAAAAAGAAGAAGAAAAGGGTTTTTCCCGCCCAAACAGAGTGGTACATCCTGTCAGCCGAGGTGTTTACTATCTCTGCAGCCGAACACCGCAGCTCCTCCACGGACTGTTTCTCCCTGACGGTCCCGGTGTTTCCTCCGCAGGCTCCACATCACCGCTGCTTCTTCCCGCTTTAACCTGAATAACAAACCGGGGTTTGGGGCTCCGCTTGGATCCAAACAGAGAGCCCAGGCTAGCTGGGAGGCTAGCGGAGGCTAGTGGAGGCTAAGTGGCTGAGCTTCCTTCCCGTCATACAGCTAACACTTCGCTAGCGCAAATCTGTCCCGGCCATGGTTCCTGCTGACCGTTACTATGGTTACTGCCTTGTCGGCCGTGTGTCGCCACTCTCCGTATCTGTCATTTCAACTTTAAAGCCCTCTAGTGTTTCATGTAGTCTTATGGTTGTAATTTGTTATTTTCCAGTTGGCACATTTCTATTTTTAGGGGCAGATGGAGTGAAATACTGGCACTGTAGAGCCCTGCCTCTACTGTTCATGTCCACTCTGTTAGTCTGTGAAAGAAATATAGAGATGGACAAAAGTTTGAACATTCTTTATTAATGTAGCTGTTACCTGAGCAGATCTTGCTCTGATTCCTCTCTTCTTTTTCCTCATTATTGGTGAAAAGTGAATCCCATATTACACATCTAATAGTTTGAATGTAATGTACAGTAACAACATTAAAGCAAATGTAATACGATAAACAGAGTTTAACGTTACTGTGAGACAAAAAGGCAGATGTGTATGAGTTACTAACAAGCAGCTACTAACAGCAAACTGATGTTTGTTTGCTAAATTCAGTTGACTGTGCAAACTCAACTTACACACTTAATTTAAACATGGTGGACACAATGTAAGTATCTACATGTGTAAGCTGAGAACACACTTTCATTGATGTAGGAATGTTGTCAAAAGTAACCAACTCATAGCTCGAACTCAGCAACAGAAAGACAGCGGGATCCTTTACACATGGCGTGCACCCAAAATTCAACATGGTCTTCACATCAACTTCACGTTCTCTATATTTGACACTGAACATCAAACTTCCATGCAGTGGTGGAAACAAGCAGAGTTACTGAAATATTAATTAGACATTACATTTTACAGCTCCAACTGTACACCTCTGGTCTTTGTGAAAAGGGCCTGACTCGACACTTCTGAAGTCTCGTTATAGTCACAGTCTGCTGTGGCGTGTGCTGGTTTGATTGTTAATGCCTGAAGAGTCGAGACACACTCCCCTCATTATCATATGGGTGAAGGAAATACAGCAAGAAATAAATACAGAAATAAATGAAAAAGAAATAAATCTAAAGATAAAGAATAAATGAGGAAATAAATAAATATGAAAATAAATTAATACAGAAAATAAAAAATAATCATATTTATGTATTTTTATATTTCTGTGTATATTTATTTATTTTCAAATTAACCTGCACCTTTATGAAATAATTGGACATTTTAAATGTACATTTCTTTTTTATTGTTTCATTTATTTATTTATATTTGATTTTGGCAGTTTCAGTCCTTCACAGTCTACGGTGGCTGTTAAGAGTGTTTTAATGAATTCAACGTAGATCACATGAAATTGATGGCACATAGGTCAGACAGGCTGTAGACACACTAAAGCATCATTTCATATTTCACAGCTGATTGGCTCGCTGTCTGACAGACTGCCAATCAGATAGCGCTCTGTCTGACAGCTAGCCAATCAGCTGTGAGATATTTAAAGTGACGTTGCAGTGCGGCTACAGCGCGAGCTTGGAGTTTACAGTCAGTAAAAAGAGGGGAAACTTTCTCAGCTAACGCCAGCTAACTGAAATAAAGTGGATTTCATACTCGAGCACAGGATATAAAGCTTTTATTTGGAGGAGAAAGTGGAATTAAAGCGCCTCGGAGCCCAGCAGCCACGGTATACTGTCCTCACTCAGACTGCTGGTAAAATGAACCGCGGGTTTAACGTGGTGAAGTTTTCCAGGAGGAAAAACCGCCATGCTGCCCTTTTGTGAGCCGTCAGCTGGTGAGTGAAAGCATATTTTATCATCCTGCCTCGGTGCTTCTGGTCCGTGTATTGGCCATATTGTTGTGCTGGATCGATTGATATAGATCAGGGGTCGGCAAACAAAATATCAATACATAATGTCGATTTAATTTTAATTTATTTTAGTCAGTTATTTAGTTCAGTTAGTTTATTTTAACGTAATAGTTGTTATTTTGGATATTTAAGTGATCATTGTAGTGGATTTTGGAGCTGATGCACTGGTAGTTGTCAGTTTTGAAGAAGAGAAGACCAAACGAGGAACTGCGTTGAAAAAGTCTGGGAAAAACCTTGCAAGGGAAAAACGAGTCTAGAGACACGTCCCTGTTTGTTTGGACGGTGTCCCCAAACTCGTCTGACAGCCCAAAACCAGCCTTTAAGCAAATCAGAGAAACTAGTTCAGCAGTTCCAAATCATCCGCACTTGCATCCGACCTGATGAGTCTGCAGGTTGAAAGTGAAGAGCAGCACTTGTTCCTGTTCATGGTTTTATCTTTATTTGCTAATAAACGAGCATTCAGATCATGACTGGTTATATTATCACTAGGCAAGATAATATCAGATGGATATTTAAAATTATAGTGTAAGCAATTAAAGAGAACTTTCCAACATTATCATCCTCTCTGATGTCCATTTACAATCATCAGTGAAAGTTTAACATTAACTGTAAACTGGAGAAGGATATAAGTACAGTGGAAGCAGCTTATAATGATCACGTCTGTCCGGGTTAAATATCATTATAAGCAGATGATTATTACAACATTTTCTTTATTTGTCATGCTGAATACCGTCTAACTGACATTTGTATATTTATTAGCCTGCATGAATATAAATATACAGATTTTAATGACTTTCAAAATAAAGTACAGCTGTTTCAAAATAAAGTGCAGCTGTTTCAAAATAAAGTACAGCTGTTTCAAAATAAAGCACAGCTGTTTCAAAATAAAGTACAGTGACTTTAAACAGCATAAATGTTTTATATGAATGATTTTGTCTCAGAGCTTTTTGATAAACAGCTGATCACTGTAACTGTGATCAATATAAACAGCTGATCAATATAAACAGCTGATCACTATAAACAGCTGATCAATATAAACAGCTGATCACTGTAACTGTGATCAATATAAACAGCTGATCAATATAAACAGCTGATCACTATAAACAGCTGATCAATATAAACAGCTGATCACTGTAACTGTGATCAATATAAACAGCTGATCACTGTAACTGTGATCAATATAAACAGCTGATCACTGTAACTGTGATCAATATAAACAGCTGATCACTATAAACAGCTGATCACTGTAACTGTGATCAATATAAACAGCTGATCACTGTAACTGTGATCAATATAAACAGCTGATCACTGTAACTGTAATCAATATAAACAGCTGATCACTATAAATAGCTGATCAATATAAACAGCTGATCACTATAAACAGCTGATCACTATAAACAGCTGATCAATATAAACAGCTGATCACTATAAACAGCTGATCAATATAAACAGCTGATCAACATAAACAGCTGATCACTATAAACAGCTGATCAATATAAACACTGTGTACATTTAAACAGCAGAAACGTAGTTTGGACTTTATTTAATTTTCTTTTTGTCTTCACAGTTTGAACAAAATCAGTGAATGAATAAATAAATCATTTCAAAATAAAGCTGGCACACTTTTATTTCTTAAACCATAAATGCTTTTAAATTGAAGGGCTGCGAGTGTGAAGACGTGATGGAACCGTCTTCTGAAAGCGTGTTTCTGTCCGTCAGACGTTCTTTGACACGCAGCTGAAAGCTCGACCGTTAGCCCGCCACGGAGCAGCTAGTTACCATGGTTACCATGGTTACTGAGCTGGACTCATATAAGCCACTTTGATGGAACTGAACTCTGACTTAAATTAGCGACGCTTACAGAAATAAGCCAGGCTATCCTGTTAGCTTCATGGAAAACCGCCCTGAAGAGTCCAGCTTGACATTTTGTTGTCTTGGTCAGTTTCAGAATATCCATATCAATCTTGTAATATAAAAATAAAACGTGTTTAAATAACTACAAGTGTGTAGTTGTAAAGAATGGCGGAGTGATATTCTCAGTGATGAGGCTTGTCACTACCATGGATGTATAAAGAGAACTGGATACGGCGTCGGAGGCGGAGCCTCGTTCATTCCTATGAAACAACATTAGAGTTCAGTTTGTCACTGCCTGATCTGCGCTGTTCATTATATATTATATTATATTATATTATATTATATTATATTATATTATATTATATTATATTATATTATTGTACAAAGATACATTTAATACAAATTTAACACCTTCCATATATATTCAAATATGAAACATCAATATCAAACATAATTAAACAAAAACAATGTAAACAACATCAATCTGTACGAGGGAGATGTAAAGTTAAACATATATTTATCAAATGATTTATTTTGATGACAAAGTAATTTCCTGATTATTTGAGAGGTCTTAATAACTGTTTGTTGGTTGTTATCTTGTAAATAGAGACAAAGAGTTGTAGTTGAATCCAGAACAGATGGATGTTAGGTGTGATCTGCAGCACTCAGGCCATGTGGATGAGATATTTGCTGACAGATACGTTTGAGAGCGTTGTTAGTAGGTTGTCAGTCTGTATTGCAGTTGAGAACAAAATGACTTGAAATGTTTTCTAATACTGGCGTCAGTTTGTTGACACTTTGATAAATGAAGAGTCAATCCAGAACAATGCAGAGGATGCATGAATGAGATAATATTGTAGTTTGGTAATATTGAATTTATGGGGGAATGAGATCATTGTTTATACTGGGAATGATAAGAATTGTAAATAATTGTAGATAATAGATTGATATAAAATGTTCAAAGCTTTTATAAATACACTGTAAAAAACGTGCTGTGATTTTTACAGGAAATAACTGGCAGCAATTAACAAGTAACTTCCTGTCATTTATTTCACAGTAAGTTTACTGTACTGTGCTTTTATTTACAGCATCAATGGCAACATGAAACACAGTCATTTAATGGTACTGTATCTACTTTTACTGTAGCTGTATGTAACTGTAAAATAAAATACAGTCATTTTATGCTACTGTGTAATGGATTACATCACCACACATTTGTAGTAAATTAGATTACAGTTATTCATATAATGTTGTAAACTTTCTAATCATTTAAATGTCAATCAATGAGAACAGAAGCAGCTCTTTAAATGACAATTATTTATGAACTGTTGAACAGAAACTACATTTTCCATATCAGGTATTTTCACTGTTCACAGGGATTGTTCACCATGTTTACAGAAATCTATTGGCCTTCTTCCAGATGGCAGAAATACACACACTGTAATTATATCTGTGATGTACAAATGGTTTTCCTTCAGACAGGACAGCAGAACAAATCAAGTTGTTTCCTCTTAATGACATAAACTGTAGTAAAAGAGCCTGTTGACTGTAGTTCTACATCTACCAGCTCACTGCAGCTGTTTCCTCTTTCACCAACTCTCCCTTCAATATATAAAACTGATCTGCTGAACAAACAGCACAAAACATTTAGCATAGAGCAACGTCTGCTGCCCAACACTGCAGTCTGCTTTATTTCCTGTACACTTCATAATAAAAGCCACACAGTGGTACACCAGTGAGAAGCTTTTAATGTGAAGAAGCAACAGCAGGAAATATTTTGACAACTGAACACAGTAAATAAATAAACAGTAAATAAGAATGAAGTAAATAAATGTTTTCTTTTCAGCGGGACCAAACGCAACTTTCTGTCCTCTAAACATCGTTTTCTAACAAAGTTTTCAAATGATATATTACTAACATTAGCAAATATCACCATGACAACGTTACAAATACAACATGTAAAAAGCTTGTTTAATCTGTAACCACAGTTCAACAAATGCTCATGAAAAATAATACTGATGTCATTTAATAAGCTCACTACAAGTTAAAAACACTGAACCTGTGAACTTGATATAAGTCTTTATAATATCCACACTGACACTGTTGTTTCCTTGAAACAAACACTGTCAGCTGATCTAAACATGGAAGTGTGTTAGAAGTCAGCAGGTACTCAGGTGTCCTTACACTCTTTAAAATGCTGTTTGTGGATGTGGACTAGTCTGTAAAGAGTCCAACAGTCCACCTCAGTCCACTTTGCATCAGTCCGCTGGTCCAACAGGCTTTGGATGCAGGTGAGGAGCCGCTGGCTGATTTCACTTTGATCCTCCACTGCTGCTTCATGTTCTGCAGAAAATAGGATGACAGCTACTGTAGATGACAACAAACTGAAGTGTTTTACCTTTACTGTCAGTGTAACAGTCAAGCTTTGACCAGAACACATGTTTTTAAGACTCTCACAGTAAGCTTCTGTAGAACAGGCTCCACCTAATAAGAGTTTAATGACCTGTTGTAACAAACATTTAAATACATCTGAACAGCATCTCAACAATCACAGGGAAATAAACTGAATCTAATAGAAACAGGAAGTGATGTCAATAGGATCAATAGCTTTTGATCAGACTGCAGTGATGTCATTGTTTCCTCCTGATATTCAACTGTGAACCTTTAACAAGATGTGAAGATGGCAGCCAAGCTGCTGGTGAAGTCAGGTCTCCATCAGCAGCATCCATCTGCTCGTACACAGGATCTCAGGTTCAGCTTCTCCTGATCAATAATCATCAATCACTCAATCAACAACTATTCTATTCACTTAAAGTCCTGTTTTCTACCTGAAAACTCACAAACTGACACAACAGAGACAAAGTTGTATTTGAGTTAGTACATGAGAACAGATCTAAGCAGATGACTGCTGAGATGTTTGTGGTTCAGACAAAATAAATATAAAATATGTAAAAACAGGAACATAGTTTAACAATCACATCTGCCACAGAGCTGACTGACTCCACTCAGTCTGTGGACTTTAAGTCTTCCACAGTGAGACCTGGATGATGGAGAGACTGGACTCATCAGCAGAGAGATCATCAGCTGTGAGGAGAAGAAATAAGATGAAGAAAGACATCAGGATGTAGATTTAATTCATAGTCCTAAACACACACACACTCACACACTCAAACATACATAAATACACACAGTAACTTCACAGTCTGGTCGTAGACGGTAGACTGTCAGACCATTTTATCTTCTCTATGAGACGTTAGAATAATGAACTATGAAGTTCCAGGGATGAAAAACAGGGTGATGTTTTGACAGTGATCTAGTATAACAGTGTTGAGTTAGCCAGGAGGAGACACAGGCTAAACACACTTCACACTGTCCTCACATGTGCTATGAAGGCAGAATTTATAAAGATAACATCTGTAACGTTAACACATGTTGACAAGTTAGATTTATAACATGAAACTGTTTCAGTTTAACAACACAGTCAGGTTAACTATGGATCACTGTTAGCTAACATGCTACTAGCTAACATAATGTTACACAGCACACTTCTGAGCAGCCAATTTAACTATAAAAACTAGCTTGGTGTGATGTCTGCTGTTAGTCAGGACTGAATGTTTTAATGTTGAAGACACTTACTGGTCAGCTGCTCATGGTGACTCCTGCTGCTGCTCCAGACTGATGCTAATGCTAATGCTAACGTTACTCCTCACCACGCTGCAAGAAGTTCACTGTCCACACTGCAAAACATCTCCACTGAACAGACGTCTTTGTGGTCTCCGTATCTTCCAGTGCTCATTTCTGAATGTTCAGAGTTTGTTGTCCTTTATTTCAGACTCTGCAGTTCAGTGTTAGCTGGTGAAGCTAGCAAGCTGTAGCATGTCAGACAGTCCATCTATGATACCGTCTGACAACTTTACATCGAGCAAAAACAAGAACATGAGAACTCTTAAAAAGAAAATCCTTTAAAGTAAATAAAAGATAATGAAGTCATCTAAAGAGCTGAATTTATCTGCACCTAAAATGATCTAATATCTAATTATCTCATTATAATTAATTTAATGATCTAATATATCTAATATGTATGCTGGCGGGTGCTAACATGCTAAGCTAACAGTGTCAGCAGTCTGGATGGAGGAGCTGCTAACCGGCCTGAGAAAACTACAACTGTGGATCCTTGTGATGCGAATCACTTCAATTTTTCAGACAAATAATGAAGTTGAAGCGACCACCTCGCCTTCTCACCGCTTCTCACGCGGCCGTAACCATAGAAACGTTCATGATGAAGGTCACATTGTTTTCTCCTCCAGCTCACCAACAGGCGGCGCTGTGCCACGCAGCTACTATAGTAAAAACTGTTGTGTTGCCTAGCAACAGCCAATCAGCTGAGTGTGATGAGGATCGGTGATGTCGTAGAGCTGCTCCATTAATCACATTTTATTTAGTCTTCCAGCGATGATGAAAACAAGATGATGGAGATAAATGGATTATTCTGCCACATTCTGCTTCACAATGATGCTCTCGTTTTGTCTTGTGTTATAAATCCAGCGCAGTGAGAGACAGACAGAGCGGAGTCTTCCTCACACCATCAATGTGTCTGAATTTAACAGTCAAATGTTGAGCAGTGGAAACTGACTCATTGAGATATCTCGGCCTACAGGTTACTTTGTTTTAGTGTCAGTCACACTTTGGATGCTGTTATTTTAGATACCAGGATGTTTGGCTGTAATGATCTCTCCTTTCATCCAGCTGCTTCCTCTGTCTGCAGCAGCTTTACGTTGCTGCTATATTCCCGCTTTTTGCCGCTATCACGTGTAGTTGTCCTGCAGATGAAAATATAAACCAGCAAAATGTCTGCTGGGAAATATGCTGATTGCCAAATAAATCAATTCATTCATAGCATTTTAAACAGCATAATATTATGTGACCTATTAGATATGTTGCCATGACAACTTCAATATAAACTTGTCTGATGTAAAAGTTTGGTTTTGCCTCCGCTGTTAAGACATTGAGAGATTGACTGAGTGTTTGGTCAGATGGAGGCTAAGCGTGGTATGAGATTGAAAAGCCGGCGCACACTTCAGGAACAGTCCTGCACTTTGGCTCCACAGCAGTTAACAGCGTTTTCTCTCAGGTAACGTTACATCCAGCACTGGCACAGTGAAACAAACGGATCAGCCCGGAGCTCCACGCTTAAATAACATGTCATTGATCAGTAGGAGGTTTAATTTTCCCCGTACGGTCCCGGTGAGAGGCGGCTCAGGGAGACGGCGGCAGGTGGAGGTGGTGGTGGAGCTGCAGCTGCAGGCTGCCCGCATGGCTGCGTTCAATTAACAACAGCAAGGATATTAGTTTGATTTGATTATTGTTGCTTATATGCTCACTTCACAAAGTTTGTCAAGAGTTCATTCTGCTGACTAAAATACATTTGTTGGATCATAGTTTGTGTTTTTGTGCTTTATTGCTGTTTAAATGTAGGATATTATATGGCTATTTAAACATATGTCTGCTAGTTGTTCTATATGGCCGCAATTCTGGAATATTAACGGACATATTGGCCGTCAGAAAAGTCTAGCGTCTAACCCTGGTCTGCATCTGTTATTGTTCAAGGAAATCCACTGTTAAAAAGACACGTTTGTTTGAAATGTTCAAGAAATGCAGGTTGTTTCCAAAGTCAGTGAGTAATGGTGTTAAATAATGGTGATTGTGATTGTTGCCATAATGGAGCAGCAGTAATATCATGTCCATGTTTGCATGCTGAAAGAGAACGTGCTGCTCTGACCCCCCTCCTCCTTTCAGGCTGCATCCTGCTGGAGTCCGATGGTTGACACCAGGTCTGAGGAAGTGTAAGTGTGTTTTTCATTTCATTCATCGAAACAAAGCAAACTTCAAACTGTGACATCACTCATTCACATCCTACTGAGGATGAAGATGATGTCATCATCAATCAGATGATCGATCAATAACTGCAGCTGTATTGTGTCTCGTTCTCTCCATCAGATTTCTGTCAACTCACACTGGATCCAAACACAGCACACAGAAAACTCAAACTGTCTGACAACAACAGGAAGGTGACACGTGTGGAGGAAGATCAGTCATATCCTGATCATCCAGACAGATTTGATCGCTGGCTTCAGCTGCTGTGTAGAAATGATCTGACTGGTCGCTGTTACTGGGAGGTCGAGAGGAGAGGAGGAGTTGCTATATCAGTGAGTTACAGAGGAATCAGCAGGAAAGGAAACAGTAAGGACTGTTCGTTTGGAGAGAATGATCAGTCCTGGAGACTGTTCTGCTCTGATAATGGTCGTTACTCTGTCTGGCACAATAAGAGATCAACATCCATCCCCTCCTCCTCCTCCTCCTCCTCCTCCTCTGTCTCTAACAGAGTAGCAGTGTATGTGGACTGTCCTGCTGGCACTCTGTCCTTCTACAGAGTCTCCTCTGACTCTCTGATCCACCTCCACACCTTCAACACCACATTCACTGAACCTCTGTATGCTGGGTTTGGGTTCAGGTCTGGTTCCTCAGTGTCTCTGTGTGATCTGTAGGAGGAAGAGTCTCCTCCTGTTAGAGAAACTTTCTCACTGCTGACCAGATAGTTCAGTCTGTACAGGATCACACACAGCTGATGGTATTTAGTACCAACATGATCTCTCACTGCTTGTAAATGTAAACATGGTTTCCACATGATTGACAGTTTGTTTGTAAAATGAATCAAATGATAAACTGAGTCCAGTTGTTGTTGTTTTCTGTTGTTAGTGTATTAGAAAGGCTTGAACTGTAATGGGATAATGGGAATGGGATCTTCACTATGTTTTGTTGTAGTTCTTATAGTAGTTTCATAGTAAGTGTGTTACCTGATTCCTTCACTTCTTTAGAGATCACATGACTAATGATGGTCAGAACAACAGGCCTCCTATTGGCTGGTTAAATGAACACCTCTAATGTTGAAGGTTGAGGCTCAGCAGCTGGAGTGTGGCTGCTTTTATGCTGCCTTCATATCATATTGGAATGATGCTAATTATGAGATTGTGACTTGTAAATAGAATTCAGGTCAACATTCAAGTGGTAATTATGAAGTGGAAAAGCTGAAAGCTCTGATATTTACTGGATATGCTGGATTATTGTCAATAAGAGTATTTTTCAGCCTCATTCCACCAACTTTGTAATCATGCAGCCGTCTTGATTTGTTGTGTGACATGAACGCTGGCAAGTTGTAAACATGGGAATGTTTCCCGCCTCTACCATCCATCCCATATGATGTGAACACAGCATTAGAGATGAGAAGTCCAGGAGCTGTTGTGTGTTTCTGACATACAGGAAGTATTTAGTTTTTCTCTGGAGTGTTTATTTAGTTCCTGTGTAGAGAATAAAGTTGATGATGATCAGTAGCTGATGTTAGTTTTCTCCATTTATTTTTGTGTGTGTGCATGTTAATTCATATCTAATTTCATCTAGTAGATTGAAGGTATTTGACAGTTTCAGGACTGTTTAAAGTGTCAGTTTAATGTGTTTAGCTCACATTCAGTCTGACAGCTGTTGTTCATTGACTGTTTCTAAATAAGTTGAGCATCATCAGCACTCAGCTGTCATGTGTGATTAAAGCCAGCAGGTGTCACTGTTTATTTCTTTAGTTCATTCATCCTGATTGGTGGAAAATAGTTTGTATTGAAAGGAGCTTTTATGTCATTGCTTTCAGTTTCTGTGTAAATATTCATTTAAATATTCACTATAAATTGATTCCACTGTGCTATTATTATTATCACCATAGCTGTTATTGTTATTTTCTATTATTTTGTATAATTGCAAGTCACTTTTGTATTTCCTCTATTTTTTTCTATAGATACACACAAATCCTCATCATCAACTTTATGATCCAAGATGTTAATAAAGTCTATCTGCAAATACTTTTTACTATCTACTATGTTTCTATTGAGTTCTTTTCATTTACTATTTAAATAACTTACAACATATCTGATATACTGTGTAAACTTTGTAAATGTGCATCACATGAGATAGATGATGTGGTTCAGTCAAACTGCTGATGTGAGAGTGGAAGAACAAACTGGTTTTACTGGTTTTAATGGTGACACGCTGTAAAGAGACACTTTGATTTCTGATGGTGAATTCAAAGACTTTGTTGTCATTGTGTTGTAAATATAAATGTGTTTAATAAGTGATTGTCTTCACAGCAACACTGTCTCTGTATTTGAACACTGGTGGAGTTTATTGATCCTCAGAGAGCTGCTGAGGCTCAGTGACACCACTGGATCTGATTATTTCAAACATCTTCATTTCTTTTTAAAGCCTAAATGTTCCTGTTTTCATGTTTTGAAAGTGTGAGTGAAGCAAACAGCTCCTCCTCTGACAGGATGTGATGCTGTGAGTGAACAGCAGGTGGCAGCAGACGCTCATGTTTCTGTTCCTCCAACACTTGAGTTTCACACAGTTTCTATGTTCAGAGGTGGAAGAAATAAAACGCTTCCTTTACTTTAGTAAAAGTAGTAAAACTACCATCAAATACTCCTTTACAAGTAAAACTCCTGCATTCAACAATATATTGAAGCTCTGAGAAATCAAATGTAGTGAATAATGAAACAGTTGAGTGTTTCTCTCTGACATGTGGAGGAAAAGTAGAAGGTGTGTCCACCAGTCCTCCCATAACACAGTCTAACTGGTCCCAGTATCAGTCTAACAGTGGACAGACTGGTTTGATGACGGTGTGTTTATATTCACTATCTATATGTTGGACATTATGAAGGATGGTATTAAAATGTATTTAGATTTCATTAGCTGCTGTTTTTTAACCGTCTTGCCAAGTTGTGACTGTTGGCGTCGACCTGAACAGGAAACAGTCACAACCTGGAAAAATGTTCAAAATGTTTTTAATGGTGGAACAAGCAGAATATATTTTCATCCAGATGTTTCAAAGAGCCTTTGAAGATTGTGGAGATACTTTCATATGAACTGTGGGTTCAGACATGGCAGAGTGTTTCTGTGTTTCCTTTTAGAGGAAAGACGCTTCGCTCTGTGAACGTGAGGCTGATATGTGAGAGACACAAACTGGAGCTCAGATCAGAACGTCGTTTTCTGGCATCAGAGCAGCGTTACAGAACTCTGCCACGTCAGAGATGCACAGTATGAACTTTTCTGCTCTGCAGTCACATCATCATCATCACCTCTATGAATTCTGTAACCTGGTGTTGTTGAGGTCAGCGTCTTTGGGGTCAAAGTTCATTTCAGTTGGACTGTAGAATCACTGCAGCGTTCATCACTGCGACTCACACAGCTGTTACTCTTTATACTGACAAATGGAGTCACTGAGCAGCTGCTACTTTTCCTCCATTGAAGCTCATTGCAACACTAAAATACTCCGTTTGAGTTTAAAAAGATGAAAAGTATTAATGATTTATTGTCAGAGTGAAAGTGATGAAAAGATTGAGAACAACAGTTGAACTCTGTAAAGTGTGTGGTGGACATGAAATACCTGATGAGCTTGTTACGCTGAAATAACAGAAGATCTGTTGTGATCATGAAATAAAACAGTGAAGCACAACTTGTGTGGAGGTGTCAGGAGTATAAGAGGGAACATGAATGTCCTCTGCAGCCTCTGTAGCTCACTGAAGCAGAGAAAAACCAATCAAGGAGGCGAGAAGAAGCCGCCGACAGCAACAGAGCCGGCGGGGCGAAGAGGCCGAACAAAGAGGATGGATTTCAGAGTGAAGACTAAACCTTCCTAGAGTTAGTCCTGGAAGGTCCTGGAAAGGTCATGGAGAGTATTCTGATTAATCCTGGAAGGTCCTGGAGAGTATTCTGATTAATCCTGGAAGGTCCTGGAGAGTCCTGGAGAGTCCTGGAGGGTCCTGGAGAGTCCTGGAAGGTCCTGGAGGGTCCTGGAGAGTCCTGGAAGGTCCTGGAGGGTCCTGGAGGGTCCTGGAGGGTTCTGGAGAGTCCTGGAGGGTCCTGGAGAGTCCTGCATGGTCCTGGAAGAGTCCTGGAGGGTATTCTGATTAGTCCTGGAGTGTCCTGGAGAGTACTGGAGGGTCCTGCAGGGTCCTGGAGGCTCCCGGGGAGTCCTGGAGGGTCCTGGGGGGTCCTGCAGGGTCCTGGTGAGTCCTGGAGGGTTCTGGAGTGTCCTGCATGCTCCTGGAAGAGTCCTGGAGGGTATTCTGATTAGTCCTGGAGGGTCCTGGTGGGTCTTGTAAGGTTCTGGAAGGTCCTGGAGAGTCCTGCATGGTCCTGGAAGGTCCTGGAGAGTCCTGGAGGGTCCTGTTTTTGTTTTGGTCCCTGAGTTTTGTCTGCAGGCGTTCCTCTCAGGCTACGTGCAGCCTGTATGTAGCCTGAGAGGTGAAACTCAGGGCGTTGAAAGGCACAGATGCATCTCAATATGTCAGTCAGAGGACACTGAACCTTTAAAGAGATCCTCAGCTGGATTTAGCAGCGACGTGTAACGACTCGTACAGCAGCTCACACACTCATTCTGTTTATTGTCAATCTATTGTTCATATTTTGGGACGACGTACTCAGCCGCTGTAGGAGTTGCTGTCACATCCTGTTTTCATCTTTCTGACCTTCAGAGAGCAGCAGGAATATTATAGATCCATCCATTTCATCCAGTAAAGTGACACTATCATATAAATACAAGTACTAATATAAAGTCAGCTGCTTTATATCCAAAGATATTTTTGATGGAGCGTTTTAGTTCATGTACAGATGACAGTGAGTCAGTTATTGCTCAGATCAACAGTTGTAGATCCAAAGGATGTGTTCTAATGATCAAGGTGACGTCCAATCAGCGCAGAGTAAAAAGTGACTAAAGACAAGAAGGAAACGGAGGAACAGTTCTAATAAGCAGTTAAACTGAGGAGGAAATCAGGAAAAAAAGGGATCAAATGCAACAAAGAGTCTAAATGATCCCATCATCTTTCATACTTGTGGATAGAAAATATCATTTGTCTTGTCATTTGAAGCTGGAAGGTGTTTAATGAGCACTTACCAAATTCTATCAGATGGAGTTTGTGTGTTTGTGTTTTTAAAGCAAAGAAGTGATGATAAGTGAAGGGTCGGCCACCTCAGAGATGATGTCACAGCGTTGGATTTGAGCTCATTGGACCAAACTGACTCAATGTTGCTTCGTCAGCTGGTTTGTTTGACAGCAGAGTGACGACAGGAAACAGAACAAATGTGTTTGTTTAAATGGAGAGCCTGCAGGTCTGAACTGTGACAGCAGGAGTCATGAAAGGAGGAGCTTCAGGTCAGAGGTCACACACTTCATCAGTAGGAATGTGTTGATGACAGTCAGCTGATATCAGTCACTCGCTGTCAAAATGTCCAAATGTCAGCAAAAGTTCAAGCTCTGGCAAATATTGCTGAGATTTCTTGAGTTTGTGTGAATTATTGCGACGGCAGAATCACAAGAACGATCATTTCCTGGAGGAAGTGATCAATAACATCATGTGTCTGATCAGATCAATAGTTATTAATAGTGTGTTTGTAGCTGCAGGTGGGGCTTCACAGTGATATCAGATAAACACCAGCTGGAAGTATCACACTGCATTTTCACTTTGTGCATCAAAAAGCTGAAAAAAGGACAAAATGCATCTTTTTCTGCTTGTCTGAGGTTTAACAGCAGCTCAACTGGAAACAGACTGACTGAAGGAGTGATGACGTCATCAGTCATGTGACTTAAACGCCACTGAAGAGCTGAAAACATCAGATCTGTGTGGAGCCATGATGATGATGATGATGAGGAGGAGGAGACTGTAACCTTCCTCACATCAACACATGAAACTAACAGAAACGTCATATTTCCATCATGTTTTCCATCGTTGGAGCTTCGACTGTTTTAACGACGTCATCTGGTTGTTTCTTCTTCTTCTGCGACGGTTTAACGGCAGCGACTGTTTAAATAAAACGACACTTTTCAGCATCATCACTCATTTTTTCCTAAATATGGCCGATATTTCACAGATTCTACCAGAGTTTGTAAACTTATGAGCACAACTGTTCAGGATATTTGATCAAACAAACAGGAGGAAATGTGTTTTTTTCTTGTTTCTACAGTGTTTCTGCTGCTCTGCTGAGTATTTGGACGTGTCTCTCTTCTCTCAGTTACCTGTGCTGCAGCTGTGAGGCCGACCTGTGGGACTGGATCACCAGCTTCCTCAAAGCTCCGCTCAGTTTGACTCAGAGCAGCCGTCTCCATGACAACCCCCCCAAAAAACAGATGTTTCTTCTTGTCGACAGGCCAGAGTTGGAATCTTAGTCTGTAATAATCTGGATTTCAATCTGTGGGAAACATGAAGTCCCGTCAGGACGCTGCTGACTCTCGTGTGTTTTGATGATTTTCCAGCCGTTTATAAATTCACACACACACACACACACAATGTAAATAAACAGGTGCAGGTGTGTGTGTGTTGTTCAGGGGCAGAATAATAATCCTCAGATTCACAGAAAATCCAATTTACAGTTTGATGTCAGACGCGGGAAACAGTCCGCGGTCCGAAAGATGAAACCAGACGCAGCGGCGGTGAAACAGTCCGACTTCCGTCCGGGAACAACAGCTTTTGGTCAGCAGGAGGAAACCAGGAGACAGCGGAGACTAAAACAGATCGATACCAGTCCCGAACCAACACTTAGAGGTCTGAAGGATGATAGCAGACGGAGCGGAGATGAACTCCCGCCAGAAAACACACCGACAGTCCTTCCCGGGCAGCAATGGCGTCCTGTGGTCCAGAGCTCACAGACTAGCTTAGCTTAGCTTAGCTTAGCACACACTCGCACAAACTGTCTCTCTAATCAACTGTGATAAAGCAAACTTGGGCTTGGTTGACTGTAGCTACACTTTTCTTGTGTTTCGCTAAACAAACAGCCAAATATCTTCATCATCATCTCTCTGCATTTTTCCTGCTCCGTCTGTTTCTCTCCGTTTGGCGTCTTTCTCTCGTTGTCTTTGTTGTTTTTTTCTTTTTCACTAAAAACCCGCCTTCATGGTTCTCTTTCCTACTGACGACCAATGAACACTGACTGACACCTCAGTAACCAATAAAACAAGAATAACTGATACTAAAGGCACAATCTGTTCTATTTTTAGTTTACCACTGTTTGCTTTGAATATTGTTGAGAACTATTAACTATTTGAACTATTGTTTGAACTACACAAACATGAACACTTGAATTATTTGCATCCTGCCAAACTTATAAATAAAGAATTTAAATCTCACTTCTTTCCTTTATTAAAACTAAATGACTTTTAGTTTACTGCTCTTACTAATTTCCCTTGAAGTATATTAGGAGCTAACTTATTTGAAGCCGACATTTTTCACAGCGGGCTCTGAGTGAAATCACTAATAAATAAACTAATCAATTCATTGATCTTTATACATTCAATAAATGATCATCAGCTTCAGTTTGACAGAGTTCAACATGAAAACACAGCTGACATGTTCACACGTCAGTACGAAGAATCAACAGTTTGTTTACTTTTAATATTTCATGATTCTGAACTTTTACTGAAATATGATTGAAATAAACAAACTTTGTTTTTAAAGAACTTTTGATGTTTTTTATATGAAAGTAGAAACAAACAGACAGAAGATGAGGAGGGTGTTTCTATACTGTTGTACTTCTATACTGTACTTTTACTCAGTACTCACACTGTTACCGCTGTTTCTGATTGGTTCTCTGCTCGCTTCAACACTGAGTCACATGATGAACTTTACTAACACACAGCAGCTCATTTTACACACAAACACACAAACACAACAACTCATGTGTCAATCAGACACACTGAGATAAAAACACAGCAACAGGCAGCACATGAGGATCTTCAGTACATCACTGTTTTATTGTGTTTATGCAGTTTAATGCTTGATAGAGTAGAAATGTGTATATTGTTCATACAAACACACAGTTTGTCCTGCAGGTGGCAAAGCTTTATTTATTTATTTATTCATAAAAAAAAAAGAACTGTTATTAACTGTTATTATTTTTCATTTCTGAAACTGTGATGATGTGTTTTTGTATTTCAGGATTGTTTAGTTTTTATATTTAATGTGTTTCTTTATGTTTCTTTGTCTTTTAACATCTTGAGACCATGTTGGAAACACCAGTTTTCACTTTAACATGTTATCTGTTGGATTTCTGCTTTTGTGTCTGTAATTCATAAATAAATAATATCAACAAATGTTTCTATAAACATGTGACTAAAGTGGACATTTCCTTCTTTTCTTTTCTTTATTAAACTCTCCAGTTCTGACTAAACTCATTAAAGAAGATCAGCTGATGTCAAAAGTCACACTGCAGGTTGTGTTTTCATAAAATGGAAACACTCTGAATATAATAAAAGTTTATTACAATATTCAGTCAAACATCTGAAAAATATTGACTTGTGTATGAAATATTTTATAGTCTGACTGGTGAACATTAGTGCTGATATAATGCAGTAAATGTGTCATAATGTGATTTATAGATCAGAGCAGTGAAAGAGAAAATGAGATGAGTTACAATAACATTTGATCCTGAATGTTCTCAAAGCTCAGTAACAGTAAACAGGTCTGAACAGGTCTGAACAAAAACTGCAGTTCAGACTGAGACTAGTTGAAACAGCAAGACTGCATACTGATGAAGATGAAGGTGTGGCATAAACACACACACACAAACACGAAGCAGCTTCACTTCACTTCACCTGAGGAAAGTTGAACTGAAGCTCGTTTTCTGCTCAGACCTGCTCAGAGAGCTGCACACTGATGAAGTTCATGAGGAAAAGTTGAGTAAGTGGAGCTCTGGTTGATTTCTCTTGGTCTTTGAGTCTCTTCGTAGACAGTGTGTGATTGTTGGAGGAGTTTGTCAGCTTGGGAAACTTTCTGGTTGTTGTCAGGTAAAGATGGCGTCTGTGTGAGCCGTACTCATGCAGAAAAATCCTCCTGTGATGTTAAATAATTGCTCATTATATTAATGGGTTATTATTACTGATACATTGATGAGTAAGGAGCATTTTACTGTTGTAGTTTGTGTTTTATTTATTATTTGATAATTTATAACAAATATTCTATAAGATAATGACATGTTTGTATGTAAATATTTAAATGTTCAGTTTACAAAGTAACTACTAACTACAGCTGTTAAATAAATGTGATGCAGTGAAAAGTAAAATATTTCCCTCTGAAATGTAGTGAAGTATAAAAAGGTATATAATGTGAATACTGAAGTGAAGTACGATTACCTTAAACTTGTTCTTTAGTGCAGTATTTGAGTAAATGTTCTTCCCCCACTGAGGAGGGCAGGGCTCAGCTGACTGTCTGTAAGAATGAGGAAACACACTCAGTGGTAAGATGAGATACTGTCAGTATCTTATCACTGCTGCAGAGTCTGTTTTCCACTGAAACACTGAGGAGAGCAGCTTATTCTCTTGGTTTTAATCAGTTTGATCAGTTACAGTATGTTCATTTAGGAGAA
Source organism: Euthynnus affinis (assembly GCA_029490765.1). NCBI lineage: Eukaryota > Metazoa > Chordata > Actinopteri > Scombriformes > Scombridae > Euthynnus > Euthynnus affinis. The sequence goes on along the minus strand of CM055846.1, from coordinate 751,483 downwards.
ACATCATACATGATGTGAGAATACAGACTGTAGGAAAGAGTCAAACACAAGATGTTTAATTCATACTGTTAAAAACTATTAGTGACAAAAACAGTAAAGAACAGGGAAAGGGTTATTTTTAAAGGTAAAGAGATGAGAGGAAAAGAGAAGAAACTGGAGGAAAAATAGACGGAACTGAAGTTTCTGAAATTAATTCAACACAAACACAAACACACTGCTGGTCTGATCAACACGTGATGGAAATGAGGAGTGACGTCAACAGTGACTGAAGTTGGTCAAAAACTGACACACTGACAAAATGATAAATAATTGTTGATATTTTATGAAATATCTGAAGTCAACGTTTCACTGTTATTTTAAGGATGTTTTATGTAACATGCAGCTACACAGTCAGGTACACAACACACACTCTACTCCTTACTCACTCACTGGACCCACAGCAGCACACACATGCCAAAGGTAACAAATAAAAGGATCATAAAGTGAAAGATTATTAATGTGTATATTAATATAATTTAAAAATACATGTCATAATGCTTAATCATAATATTTATCAGAATTAACTAATCTTAGTAATGATGATTAAATAGTTTGATTATTTGACCAAATTGTGACACGTAGGTATTTAAACAGCTGATCAGACACTGATCGACTTTCCTGCTTCATCAATACATGAAGACATGAGGAACACATGAGGAAATAAATGAGGTGAAAACAATTATTAAACTAACGAAGGGAATAAATCTGCACAGCTTCTATATTCTTATATATATTCTTGAACATGTTTGAGATTACAGTGATCAGGTTTCCACATGTTCAGCAGTTAAAACTGATTTGACCTGTTACTGCATGACTGAACAAAACTGAACAAAAATCTGCAACAAATGAATGAACAGGATGTTAAACTGGTGGTCTGTGGACCACAGGAAGGTCCAGGAGCAGCAGAGGTCAGTGAGCTCTTTATGGATCATTTGCAGATCTGGTGCGTCTTACTACTTTTAGCAAATGTGCCGTCATCAATCCACCAAGGTGCAAACACACCTGGCTCTTAAAGGGAATGGGAGATGACACTGTGATTGGTTTATTGCATGTTACCCTGAAAACACACTCATGATTAATGAGGAGACTAAGTACAATCCCTTTGAACCAGGCGCCTGGCGCATTGACCATTTTCCCGCCGTTAAAGTAACAAAAGTGGATTTTGGACCCTAAATGCAGCAGCGCCATGTGTAACAGGGTTGTTAGGGGTGTAACTGATAAATGTTTGTTTTTGTAAAACAACGTGTTGCACTACATATATTTAGTTGTCTGTGGATAAAATGTTCATTTATGTTGTTTCAGAATGTTTATTGTTCATTTAGAAGAAAACAGCTCTTATTGCTTAGATGCAACAGAAAATCATACATAATGTTGCTGCTATACGATCACATATTTTACACTAGAATGTGAAGGAATAGAAGACTGATAGCATTGTGATGTGAAGATGTATTTTATATTAGTCTTGTGTCTGGGTGCTTGCAGTTGCAGTTGCATGACACATTGTTGATGGTGACTGTGTGCTGCTGGTTTTTGTAGCAGAGTAAAGAGCGAGTCCTGTGTGGCCTGTTGTTCTTCCTGCACCACAGACATCTACCATAAGTCCACAGAAAGACACACCCCGTCACACAGGGCCCTGAATCTATCTGATGAGGATCTATACTGTCTGTCAGTGTTTGACTTTAGCTGTTCCAGCTTCTTTATTCCAAAGGTCAGCGCTGTGCTGGGATCATATTTCTTTACAGTCACTTCTGCTTAAAGATGAATCCAGAGTTGAGACTGTTTGTGAACCAGCTGACATTTGAAATCTTCCTGCTGTGAGTTACATGTTTGTTCTTCCTACGTTTGGTTTCCTGGTTGAAGCTGCTGATTAATTTCAGCTTCACTCATCAGCTTGATGAAAATGATTTTCAGCATCTAAAGGTAACGTAACCAACAGGTTTCATCATGTTTGTGTCAGCGGGGGTTAAAATGATGTGACACCAGTAGAGATGGTGCTAGTAGTGATTTATTATGTTGCTTTGTTGAATACTGCTGGAAGCTTTGGAACCTCGTTAATCCTCTTTGACTCTAATTAGCTTTGCTAACAAGATGCTGTTTAGGCAACAGAAACATCAGGAAACTCTGGAAAAGCTTCATTAGTCAAAATTCAGCCTGTTGACACACTAAGTGACCAGAAAAACAGAAACACCTGAATAATACAATGAAATACAACAGTGATGCAATAAGTGTTGAGTTTTGTTGAGGTTCATTGGTTCTGTGGTTGTTTTGGACTTAATTATGTTGAAAGATTGTGAAAGACTGTTTTTATTTCTTCTGCCACACAGCTGACTCCACCAGCAGCTCATCTCCATTAAATGTGCTCTATAGTGGTAAATGAAAAGCCAACAGAGAACTGGAACCTTCTGAAAGTCAAACATTAAACATTAAACCTCAGTGGAAATGAAGAATAATGTCTTACTTTGCTGCCATCTGGTGGTTGAATCAAGAATGACGCCGTTGTAACTGCAGTGCTGGTGTGATGTGCAGCTTGTTGTAATGAATGAGCTTGTTGTTGTGTTTGTGTGAAGGTGTTTCTCTGCTATGGATCAGTGTGAGGACAGAGAGGAGGGAGTCCCTCTCTCTAAAAGCTCTCTGTGTGGGGAACATGACAGCCAGACCAAAGCTCAGAGGTGAGATGAGGATCTCTAACTGTCCATCACTGTTCTCCACTCACATCACTCCACCATCATTATTCACACTCAAAGCTCTGTGTGTGTTGTAGAAGAAGCCCGGATCTGAAAAGACCAGAATTTGCTGGACCTGGATCCAGCTGTGTGTCCATGAAGAGTGACAAGTCCATTGATGAACCTTACAAGTTTAAGTCTGGACAACCTGCTGATGGAAGGTCAGAATGTAAAGCTGCAAAGACTGAACAGACTTTTCATTTCTATCCAACATGCACATTTATCAGAGCTGTTGTTGTTTCAGGATCCAGCAGCAGAGACCAGACTCTCCTGGACCTGAACCCAGCTGTCTGTCCTTTAAGAGCGACCGGTCGAAGGACTATGAAATTAATTTCAAAGGAGGACGTCCATCTGCTGATCAGATGTAAGCTGTAACTGACAGTAAACGTCGGGTTATGCTAGAAAAGAACTGGTTTGTACGACGTGTTGTCCGACCACGTCAGTGAAAAGCCGGCCGTCATAGAGAGGGAGGAGACGTGATAATCATTTAAATATGGAGATAACAGATCACATGATCAGACAGTCTCTCCTGGAAGACATTCATGGTGTTGCACTCAGTTGTTCATATGAAAAGTGACATGATATGATTTATTTATACATTACAGACATAAAAACATGTTAAAGTGAAAACATTTATTTCCAACATGGTCCCAAAATGTTAAAAGACAAAACACAAGACAAACAACATAAAACTAAATCACCACAAATTAAATAAAATAATAAACGTCTACATCAAAACACAAAGTACAGCAAAGACAGTTTGATGGCTGAAGTAAAACTGGAATTGCAGATTTCATTATAAACCTGTGAGCATGTTCCATAAATAAGTCCTGACCTGACTTCTATAAGCTCCTCTCATGTTTAACAGCTGGATGTGTAACAGGAGGCTGTTCCACAACACGGCAGCAGCTTAAAAAAGGAACTTCTGGCTACATTATTCACTGGAGGGACTTTATATGAACACACACTGGCCCTGGTGTTATAGCCATGCTGAGTATGTTCCATTGTTATCTGTGAAGTATTGAGGAGCAAACCCATTGATAATGTTGAACATATGATGCAGCTTCTGTTGTTCTACTCTGAGCTGTACTGGCAGCAGTCCTACACTTCTGAATTCATCACCAACATCAGTTAAAGAGGATACATTTAATAAATACTGAATAATATTATTTTACATCACCTGCAGTTTGTTCCTAAATTCAGATGTCAAACCACTGAACCAATCAGAACAGGCAGAATCAAACTGACGCTGCACCAATGAGGACATGAGAAGTTTCTCAACAGAAAAGTCAAAAAGAGTCTTAGTCTGTGAAACAGGAACTGAAGTTTTCTGCCACTCTTAGATAATATTTGATCAACAACAGATTCACAGGACAGTGACTGGTCCAATATTATTCCTAAATATGAGACAAAATATTATAAAATTTCAGTTTCATTACAAAAGATTTTCAACGTCTTTGTTCCAAACAGGATTAACTGTGTTTTATCCAAATGTATTGAAAGCTTGTTATCTATGAGCCACTCTCTCACACTTTCTGATTCATTACTAAGAGTTGTGAATTTCACTGACATCATTCCCAGATACCAGTAATGCAGAATCATCAGCATACAGCAGCAGCTTGCATGTCACAGCAGCTGTTGTATCATTTATATACATAAGAAATAAAAGAGGCCCTAAAATAGAACCATGCAGCACCACACATGTAATATCCTGAGGTTCTGATAGAACCACTTCAACATCACAGACTTGAGTTCTTCCTGTCATGTAAGAAATAAACCATTTTACAGCAGTATGTCCAAACACCATGCACTGTAACTATGGCAACAGTACAGAATGATTCACTGTGTCAACAGCTTTCTGCAAGTCAGCATAATTTCCTCCATCAAGGTTTTGTCTAATAAAATCAAACAAATGAATCAGACAGGTGTCAGTAGAGTCTGCTGCTGTAAAGCCAGACTGAAGCTCAACAACAAACTGTGTCTGACTAAATACTCCTCAACCTGCTCAAACACAACATACTGGGAGCTGCCCAGTTCAACCAGTCTGATACAAGCAGACACTGAGCAGCTCCACTGGAGCAGCTGGAGGTTGTAGCTGCCTTGCTCCAGGGCACTTCAGCAGTGTACAGTGAGGGAGGGAGAGCTGTATGGAGGGTTGTTCAGAGCTGTTGGGACTAAACCAAACTGACTGATCCTGTGTATATTCTCATTTGTCCAGGTCATATTTATCTCTAGGCAACAATGATTCCTTCATCAGTTCAACTGAACTGATGAAGCCGCTTGGATAAGAGGCGAAACGTCTTCATAAGACAAATTTAAGTCCAGTTGCTTTGGAATCATTGTTGCCTAGAGACAAACTGACTGATGAAGCAAAACACTGAGCTGAAAGCTACAAACAGACTGAGCTGTTGATTCTCAGTGGGATCAGCAGGACTAGTAAAGCTTTACCACTACAGGGAGTCATCTGATTCTCTGTTCACATCCAAATATCACTTGATGGACCTTTAGCTTGTGTTTGTCTCTGTGTGGACAGACATAATGTGAGCTCATTCTTCATGATTCCTCCACAGAGTGGACCAGGAGAGCTCAGAGGTTCCCAGTGGTCAGTCTGCCCAGCAGCATCAAACACACCTGGACTCCATATTTATGGTCTGTACATGTACAACAACTACTTTTACATCTATTCTGTTCACAATCATCTCCATGCTGCACTTTGTAGACCAGTGGATTGTCAGTCTGTCCAACATGGATCTGATGTTTGCTTCATGGTTTCAGTTTGATTGTGTCATTCATATAGTATTCTGTTCCAGCTGCTGGAGGAGAACATCGTCACTTTTGTGAAGAACGAGCTGAAGAAGATGCAGAAGGTTCTGAGTCCAGATTACCCAGAATGCTTAGAGAGTCAGAGGGAGGATGAGGAGGTGTTGGACGGTGAGGAGGAAGAGCAGAGGAGGAGCAGCAGAGACGCATTTCTGAAGATCACACTGCACTTCCTGAGGAGAATGAAGCAGGAGGAGCTGGCTGACTGTCTGCTGAGCAGTAAGAGGATTTCAACAGATTTAACATGATGGATAAATGAGACATTAATGATGGAGAAAATTATGTTTGATGTTCAATTAAATGTTTAAATATTTAATTTATAGTTCATTTATTGATTATTTTTGTGTGTGTTCATTCAGGAACTCATGTTGGCAGGTGTCAACGTAAATTCAAGTCTAACCTGCAGAAGAAGTTCCAGTGTGTGTTTGAGGGGATCGCTAAAGCAGGAAACCCAACCCTTCTGAATCAGATCTACACAGAGCTCTACATCACAGAGGGAGGGACTGCAGAGGTCAATGATGAACATGAGGTCAGACAGATTGAATCAGCATCCAGGAAACCAGACAGACCAGAAACAACAATCAGACAAGAAGACCTCTTTAAAGCCTCACCTGGAAGAGATGAACCAATCAGAACAGTGATGACAAAGGGAGTGGCTGGCATTGGGAAAACAGTCTTAACACAGAAGTTCACTCTGGACTGGGCTGAAGACAAAGCCAACCAGGACATACACTTCACATTTCCATTCACTTTCAGAGAGCTGAATGTGCTGAAAGAGAAAAAGTACAGCTTGGTGGAACTTGTTCATCACTTCTTTACTGAAACCAAAGAAGCAGGAATCTGCAGGTTCGAAGAGTTCCAGGTTGTGTTCATCTTTGACGGTCTGGATGAGTGTCGACTTCCTCTGGACTTCCACAACAATGAGATCCTGACTGATGTTACAGAGTCCACCTCAGTGGATGTGCTGCTGACAAACCTCATCAGGGGGAAACTGCTTCCCTCTGCTCGCCTCTGGATAACCACACGACCTGCAGCAGCCAATCAGATCCCTCCTGAGTGTGTCGGAATGGTTACAGAGGTCAGAGGGTTCACTGACCCACAGAAGGAGGAGTACTTCAGGAAGAGATTCAGAGATGAGAAGCAGGCCAGCACCATCATCTCCCACATCAAGAGATCACGAAGCCTCCACATCATGTGCCACATGCCAGTCTTCTGCTGGATCACTGCTACAGTTCTGGAGGAGCTGTTGAAAAGCAGAAAGAGAGGAGAGCTTCCCAAGACCCTGACTGAGATGTACATCCACTTCCTGGTGGTTCAGTCCAAACGGAAGAAGGTCAAGTATGATGGAGGAGCTGAGACAGATCCACACTGGAGTCCAGACAGCAGGAAGATGATTGAGTCTCTGGGAAAACTGGCTTTTGAGCAGCTGCAGAAAGGAAACTTGATCTTCTATGAATCAGACCTGAAAGAGTGTGGCATCGATATCAGAGCAGCCTCAGTGTGCTCAGGAGTGTTCACACAGGTCTTTAAAGAGGAGAGAGGGCTGTACCAGGACAAGGTGTTCTGCTTCATCCATCTGAGTGTTCAGGAGTTTCTGGCTGCTCTTCATGTGCATCTGACATTCATCAAGACTGGAGTCAATCTGCTGGCAGAAGAACAGAAAACATCCCAGAAGTCTGAAGTCTTCAGAGGCAAATCAACATGGTTCTACCAGAGTGCTGTGGACCAGGCCTTACAGAGTCAAAATGGACACCTGGACTTGTTCCTCCGCTTCCTCCTGGGTCTTTCACTGCAGACCAATCAGACTCTCCTACGAGGTCTGCTGACACTGACAGGAAGTAGCTCACAGAACAATCAGGAAACAGTCAAGTACATCACGAAGAAGATCGATGAGAATCTGTCTGCAGAGAGAAGCATCAATCTGTTCCACTGTCTGAATGAACTGAATGATCGTTTTCTAGTGAATGAGATACAGTGGTCCCTGAGATCAGGAAGTCTCTCCACAGATGAACTGTCTCCTGCTCAGTGGTCAGCTCTGGTCTTCATCTTACTGTCATCAGAAAAATATCTGGATGTGTTTGACCTGAAGAAATACTCTGCTTCAGAGGAGGCTCTTCTGAGGCTGCTGCCAGTGGTCAAAGCCTCCAACAAAGTTCTGTAAGTACACAGATAGTTATTGATTTATTGATTGAAAAGATATTCAAAGGGATTTTTTCAAGAGGGGAGAAATATAAATATTTCATTAAATAGTTTTTCCAATTGTATTCTTCAGACTAAGTGGCTGTAACCTCTCAGAGAGAAGCTGTGCAGCTCTGTCCTCAGTTCTCAGCTCCCAGTCCTCTAGTCTGAGAGAGATGGACCTGAGTAACAACAACCTGCAGGATTCTGGAGTGAAGCAGCTGTCTGTTGGACTGGAGAGTCCACACTGTACTCTGGAAACTCTCAGGTCAGATCATGTTTGTCTCAACCGATTTAAGATATTTCTCTAAATTATAAATACCATACAGTTTAAACAGCATCTCTTTGTATTTCAGAATCTCCTTGTCATCAGGATTTTAAATATTACAGTGTAGAAAATCTGACATATGTTTCTCTACTTCAGCTTCATGTACTGTCCAGCACAAAGATAACATCTCTGATTGACATGAAGAAGCTCATCATGTTTTGATTCCATGTGATTTATGTTACTGAATTACTTTTTATCATGATTAATTGATTATTAACTGTCACATCTCTGGCTGGTTTTGAACAGATCACCAAAGCCCATAGTCCGTGCTTGGAAGAGATTACATATCATCAAAGTTTAGACTTATTTTAACACAAATGTTATTTGTCTTCTTCTTTATTATTGTCTCTTCAGACTCAGTGACTGTAACCTCTCAGAGAAAAGCTGTACAGCTCTGTCCTCAGTTCTCAGCTCCCAGTCCTCTAGTCTGAGAGAGATGGACCTGAGTAACAACAACCTGCAGGATTCAGGAGTGAAGCTACTGTCTGCTGGACTGGAGAGTCCACACTGTAAACTGGGAACTCTCAGGTCAGATCATGTTTGTCTCAACTGATTTGAGATATTTCTCTAAACTATAAATACCATACAGTTTAAACAGCATCTCTTTGTCATCAGGATTTTAAATATTACAGTGTAGAAAATCTGACATATGTTTCTCTACTTCAGCTTAATGTACTGTCTAGCACAAAGATAACATCTTTGATTGACATGAAGAAGCTCACCATGTTTTGATTCCATGTGATTTATGTTACTGAATTACTTTTTATTCTGATTAATTGATTAGTAACTGTCACATCTCTGGTTGGTTTAGAACAGATCACCAAAGATCATAGCCAGTGCTTGGAAGAGATTGCATATCATCAAAGTTTAGACTTATTTTAACACAATGTTATTTGTCTTCTTGTTTATTATTGTCTCTTCAGACTAAGTGGCTGTAACCTCTCAGAGAGAAGCTTTGCAGCTCTGTCCTCAGTTCTCAGCTCCCAGTCCTCTAGTCTGAGAGAGCTGGACCTGAGTAACAACAACCTGCAGGATTCAGGAGTGAAGCTACTGTTGCCCAGACTGGAGAGTCCATACTGTACTCTGGAAACTCTCAGGTCAGATCATGTTTGTCTCAACTGATTTGAGATATTTCTCTAAACTATAAATACCATACAGTTTAAACAGCATCCCTTTGTATTTCAGAATCTCCTTGTCATCAGGATTTTAAATATTACAGTGTAGAAAATCTGACATATGTTTCTCTACTTCAGCTTAATGTACTGTCCAGCACAAAGATAACATCTTTGATTGACATGAAGAAGCTCATCATGTTTTGATTCCATGTGATTTATGTTACTGAATTACTTTTTATTCTTATTAATTGATTAGTAACTGCCACATCTCTGGCTGGTTTAGAATAGATCACCAAAGATCATAGCCAGTGCTTGGAAGAGATTACATATCATCAAAGTTTAGACTTATTTTAACACAAATGTTATTTTTCTTCTTCTTTATTATTGTCTCTTCAGACTCAGTGATTGTAACCTCTCAGAGACAAGCTGTGAAGCTCTGTCCTCAATTCTCAGCTCCCAGTCCTCTAGTCTGAGAGAGCTGGACCTGAGTAACAACAACTTCCAGGATTCAGGAGTGAAGCTACTGTCACCCGGACTGGAGAGTCCACACTGTACACTGAAAACTCTCAGGTCAGGATTCATCAATCTGTTCAACTGATCACCAAACTGTAATTTATATAAGTAGAGAAACACCTTCGGCCCTATTTTAACGATCTAAAGCGCAGGGTCTAAAGCGCAAAGTGCAATTCTATTTTGGGTGTGTCCAAACCCACTTTTGCTATTTTAACGGCGGAAAAATGGTCGATGCCCCAGGCGTATGGTTCAAAGGGGTTGTACTTAGTCTCCTCATTAATCATGGGTGTGTTTTCGGCGTAACATGCAATAAACCAATCACAGTGTCATCTCCCATTCCCTTTAAGTGCCAGGTGCGCTTGCTCTTAGGTGGATTGCTATTATGATGGCGCATTTGCCAAAAGGGAGCGCTTCTCTTCTCGTGCCCAAAGGGAAAGCGCATGATCCATAACGCAAACACTGGCCCCTGCTGCCCCGAGACCCTCCCATGGTCAGCCTCAGACCAGCAGTTTAAGATAATGTTCATTCATTTGCTGCAATTTTATCCTTGTTTGGTCTCAGAAAAATCGTTTTTTTCAGTCATGGAGTAACAGGTGAAATCAGCGGAGTTTATATTGCTGAACGTGTGGAAACCTGATCACTGTAATCTCAAACATGTTCAAGAATATATATAAGAATATAGAAGCTGTGCAGATTTATTCCATTCGTTAGTTTAATAATTGTTTTCACCTCATTTATTTCCTCATGTCGTCATGTATTGATGAAGCAGGAAAGTCGATCAGTGTCTGATCAGCTGTTGTCCGTCTGTTTAAATACCTACATGTCACAATTTGGTCAAATAATTAAACAATTTAATCCATAATTACTGCGATTAGTTACTTCTGATAAATATTATGACTGACATGTAATTTCTTTAATTATATTAATATACACAATAATATTCCTTCACATTGTAACACTTTAATTTGTTACCTTTTGCGTGTGTGCGCTCCTGTGTTTGTAACAGGCAGATTGTGTGTTGTGCACCTGCCTGTGTAGTTGCATATTACATAATGCGCCCTTAAAATAACAATGAGATGTTGCGCCATTGACTTTAGAGGTTTTTGTTGGTCAAAAGCACAATCGTTCTCTGCTTCCTCAAGATAGCAATGCGCCAACAATGCACCTGACCACACCTTACTTTTAAACCAACATGCACTAATAGGCACAAGTGTTATTGTGTTTAAACTTTGTGAACAACTTTTTATGAATATATTTTAGTTTTGTTCTGTCTCTGCTGTTGGAACCTGAAATACCAGAGAGGAGTTTTAAGATCCAAAAGCTGAATGAAGAACTGTGTAACTGGCCTAAAATAAAACACATACAGACAGTCATTCAGTCAGTGAACAGATTTTAACGGTTACAGTTTCTTTTAATATCAAAGCATTATCTGTGCTGGAATGATTTTTACTCACCATGGTGATATGACAGTGAATCCCAGTTGTTATGTGGTTAACCACCAGTTAATTCTTTTTTTTTTCAAACAAACTTAAAACTCTGGATGATTCCTGAAACTGAATTGAGTCAGAAATGTTTCTTTACTGTTTTTCCACAACGTTCAGTCCTTATATGCCACATTAGTTAGGATTGTTCTGTATTTAACTGTGAGCATCTGTCACCTGCAGCTCTTCATCTAATCAGCTCACAGTGGTTGTTTCTTCTTTTATTATTCTTTTATTTAAACCTATTTTTATGCTGTCAAGAGTTAGCAGTCTCTAACATCATGTTGACTAAGGTTACAAGAACTTCACAGTACAAGCCTTACAGTGGTTAGCCATTTGAATTGAGAAGTAGTGACTGAAAGTATGAAGTTTAACTCTAAGGTTCACAGAAACACATTGGTGATGACAGTAATAAACACATGATCTCAGATCATGTGACGTGGGTCATGTTGTGTCTGCAGTCTGTCAGGATGTCTGATCACAGAGGAAGGCTGTGCTACTCTGGCCTCAGCTCTGACTTCCAACCCCTCCCATCTGAGAGAGCTGGACCTGAGATACAATCATCCAGGAGACTCAGGAGAGAAGCTTCTGTCTGCTGGACTGAAGGATCCACACTGGAGACTGGACACTCTCAGGTATGAACAGACAGGTGGACACTCTCAGGTGAGGACAGACAGGTGGACACTCTCAGATATGGATAGACAGGTGGACACTCTCAGGTACAGACAGACAGGTGGACACTCTCAGGTATGAACAGACATGTGGACAGGTTTGTTAGTGTGAATCAGTTTAAACAGTCCTGTCATCTCTTCAGAATACAAACTGCTGAAGCTGAAGAGAAAGAGGGAAATGCTTTAGATTACAGACCTCAATGTACACTGTAATTACTCTGTATTTGTAATCTTTTGTACTATCGATGTACCAGTACAGTGTTGGGGTTTGGTTGCAAGTTTGGCTATCAGAAGTAATTAATGATTATCAAAGATAATTATTATTAAAATCAATAAAATTATTAATAAGAATTAATAATAACGGGGCACCACCCTGGAATCAGGGAAAAGGATAGCCAATTCAGTCTCAAGATAACTAATCTATGATTTTGGGACTTTGTTTAATAATTATCTTAACAACTATATACAAAATCACTACATCAATAGATAGTTATGGTTGAAGGATTTGGAGTTCTTTACAGAGCAGAGGTTGGCAAAACTCATTCTTGTGCAACATTAAAACAGTCAACAGGTAGATCCAAAAGCATTTATTTAACAGAAAAGGTAAAAGCAAAAACACACAATACTAATCTAGCTAAGTGTACTTATATACAAGTGTGAGTGTGTGTGTGTGTGTGTGTGTGTGTGTGTGTGTGTGTGTTGGGAAGACAATGGTAAGATGGCTGCAGTCACCTGGTGACTGAGCACACGGCATGCAGACAATTTGGCTGATAAAAGGAACTACAGAGATAAAAGGCCAGACCATGTGGTGTCGTAAACCACATGTGATGCCTGAACCAAAGTTGTAAAACCAGGTTTTAAACCTTATAACTGTGTAATTCTCTATTCAAGCCAATTGGCGAAAGCTAAAGGTGCCAGGTTAAGAAGAGGTTAGTTGCATGCAAGGCCTAGTTACTGGATGTAACCTGTGTTAAACATGCTAACAATAACCTAGCGGTGTAGCTATGCCGTAGCCTGACTGTAGACAACAAAGACATCACAACAACAGTTCAATGTATAACCTTAGCCAAATCAATACATGTGCTGTACATTGATTAAGTTAAACATTCTTGCTTAGCCGTGCTATGCTTCACTGTGTTGCTAGGCTATGCCCAGTTGTTACCAGTCCTTGGAAGATAGAGATGCTTTGTGGTGTGCTGCTTCTTAGCCGGGGAATCTGTGGATAGGTCAGGCTGAGAAGGCTTTGGCTCTGAAGCTGCAGATGCAGGTGTTGCTGGGGAGACAGCACTCCAGTTGTGCAGAGGGCCCAGGTCACTCCTTTGTTAGTTAGCGACAGCTAACTCTGTTCCGTGGCTCTTGTCCTTGTTAAAACTAGCTAGCAGACTTGTGTGGTAGCTGCTGGCACATGGAAACTTGGTTTCTGAATCTTAGGCAGGCTCTTGCGTCTTCTGCCGTAAAGAAAAGTGTGTGTGTCTGCTGTGAGCAGGCCACACAAGAGAGCAGAAAGCTGCTCCAGCAACTGCTGCTGGAGGTGTGAAAGAGCAGGAACTGCTCTTTCAACAGCTGTGGGGAAGAAGAGCAAGGAGCTGCTCCAGCAGCTCCAGGAGAAAAGAGAGAAGAGAGCGAGATAAGAGGGGAACCTCTGGTTTTGATAACCTGGATCCATGGGTGGAGCTTCACACTTGTGTGTGAACCCCCAGGCTCAGGTTTCTTGGGGTCTTTCAAACATGTGATAAACTGTGGCCCACATGCTGTCCCAACAACAGCATGTATCAGTGGCAGCTGGTGACTCAAAAAATGCTGAGGACAGGACGAAAACCAACATGGAATCTTATAACAAACTTATACATCATACTATGTCATTGTCCTGCACCCGATAAAATCAGAGTGGTGGGGAACAATTTTATATGCCAATAAAACCATTTGCTTTCCAAAACAAAAACCAAAGTCAAGACATTTAGCATATACATATTGTTTGTAAACAAAGAAATACTCATGTTAGTCATGGAGTGGTTCAGAATGTGTCATTTCACCCACAAAGTGAAATTCAAACTTATAGTATTGTTATATTGTGACAATGGATTTATGGTCTCATGAAAAACAGAAAACATATCGCATGATTTCCATGTGTTTCCTGTGTATCTTCTTAAGAGTACTGTTGTGGAATTTTGGAGCTGATTTCACTGGCAGTTTTCAGGTTGAAGAAGAGAAGAATCAGAGAGAAATCTGTTTGTATTTTATCTGGAAAAGCTTTAATGACAAAACCTTGCAAGGGAGAACAAGTCGAGAGACACGTCCCTGTTGTCTGGACGGTGTCCCCAAACTCGTCTGACGCCTGACAGTCCGAAACCAGCCTTTCAAGCCAATCAGAAATCTATGACCTAAATTCGTATCTTGGGTTTTGTCTTGTCTCATCTGGTGACGCCTGCATCTGGCCTTCGTTCACCATGAGGCTCCTGGTTTATTAAACAATGCATGTTATCTTCTGTCTGAGAGAACAGAAGAGTACAGCTTGACATTTTGTTGTCCTGGTCAGTTATGGATTTTATCCATATCAAGTACCACAAAGCTTATAATGAGATACAGGAACAGATCAGTGCTGAACACTAAAAACATCCACAGATCTAAAAGTTTAGGTTCACATCAGAAAGTATTAATGCATATATCAAATACATGACTTACACTCTTATTTATATGCAGGGCTTACAAAATATAGTCTACAAAGATGACATTTTAACACGTGTTATTCTAGTTATCTTAAACTTATTACTCAATATACAACTCAGCTTAAAAACCAACTGAGGAAATTGTCAGAAGCAAGCAGCCAGACCTCCTGCACACTCATTCACTAATCACACAACATCAACAGGTGACTGAACAACCACTCAATTAAAAACGGGATCAATTCCAAATGAATGAGTGAGTCCAGACAGCTCACTGTAACTTCAACATGTAAATTACCTACAGCACATTATATGATCTCTGCTGCATTCTGGTTAAGGAGATAAATTCACACAACAGCTACAGAGACATTTAACCATCAGAGATGAAATTAGCAACCAAAGAGACAGAGAGAGAGAAGCTGTATCTGACTCACGTTATTTGACATCTTCTTTCTTTCATGGAGATGATGTCATAACATCCTTTGGTGGCTCTTGGTCATCTTCTTTGTTAGTTAATAGAACTTTGTGGCTGCTGCTTAATCAGTCTGATATCATTAGCAACAATAGCAAATAAGCTAACTCCCCTGGTTGTTTTTCCAGTTGGTTCTCTCTCCAGCCTTTCCAGCAGTGTTCTGCCGCTATTGCGCTGCACAGTCCAGATCCATCCTCCTGTTTAGCTCAACAACAGTCCTTAACAGTCCTTCTTTGGAAGTAGCTATCTACTGCTCGATAGAAGAAGTGAAACGTAACCTCTAAATCTGAGGAAGGGACATTTTGTTGTTGAAGGGGCCTAAATAATGAAAGAGAACAGCAACAACAACAATCAACAAGTAGCAAAAAGCAGCAGCAAAAGCAGGAACAGCTGGCCGAGGGCAGAAGGAGGACGCCAACACAGCAGCATAGTTTATGGTTTATGGAGCTTCCTGTGGATCAGAAAGCACAAAGAACTCCGGGGAAGAAGTAAAGTTAGTAACATGCATTAATAGTAATAAAATACATAGAGAGGGAGAAGAGGAGAGAGGAGCCCAGTGCATCATGGGAAGTCCCCCGGCAGTCTAGGCCTATAGCAGCATAACTAAGGGCAGTCTAGGCCTATAGCAGCATAACTAAGGGCAGTCTAGGCCTATAGCAGCATAACTAAGGGCAGTCTAGGCCTATAGCAGCATAACTAAGGGCAGTCTAGGTCTATAGCAGCATAACTAAGGGCAGTCTGGGTCTATAGCAGCATAACTAAGGGCAGTCTAGGCCTATAGAAGCATAACTAAGGGCTGATCCAAGGTGAGCCTGGTCAGACCGAACTATAAGCTTTATCAAAGAGGAAAGTTTTAAGCCTACTCTTAAACATAGAGAGGGTGTCTGCCCCTCGGACCGAATCTGGGAGATGGTTCCACAAGAGAGGAGCCTGATAGCTGAAGGCTCTGCCTCCCATTCTACTTTTAAATACTGTAGGAACCACCAGTAAACCTGCATACTGGGAGACCAGTGCTCTAGTGGGATTATATG
The DNA here is from genome assembly GCA_029490765.1 of Euthynnus affinis. Taxonomy (NCBI): domain Eukaryota; kingdom Metazoa; phylum Chordata; class Actinopteri; order Scombriformes; family Scombridae; genus Euthynnus; species Euthynnus affinis. The sequence continues at coordinate 735,449 of CM055846.1, read as the reverse complement.
GTACTGTGAGTTCTTTCAGATAAGATGGTGTCTGACCATTAAGAGCTTTGTAAGTAAGAAGGATTTTGAATTCTATTCTGGATTTTACTGGAAGCCAATGCAGTGAAGCTAAGATGGGGGAAATATGATCTCTTTTTCTAGTTTTAGTCAGAACAGGAGCAGCTGCATTCTGGACCAGCTGCAGAGTCTTTATAGACCTGTTAGGGCAGCCTGATAATAATGAGTTACAATAATCAGCCTAGAAGTAACAAATGTGTGGATTATTGTTTCTACATCTTGTTGAGAAAGGATGTGTCTGATTTTAGTGATATTACGAAGGTGAAAAAAGGCAGTCCTTGAAATGTGTTTTATGTGGGAGTTAAAGGACATATCCTGATCAAAGATAACTCCCAGATTCCTTACGGCGTTTAGGACCAAACACAATAACTTCAGTTTTATCTGAGTTTAGCAGTAAATTGCCGGTCATCCAGGTCTTTATGTCTTTAAGGCTGCTTGGAGTCTAGATAACTGATTGGATTCATCTGGCTTCATTGATAAATATATTTGGGTATCATCTGCATAACAAAGGAAGCAGATATAAAGTGAATAGTAAAGGTCCCAGAACAGAACCTTGTGGAATTCTGTGTCGAACTTTTACTTTTATGGAGGATTCATCATTAACATGAACAACTGAAATCGATCTGATGAATATGATTTAAACCAGCATAACCACATATCTTTGCATTCCTACAATGCTATTAGCTATTTTAATTCGAACAACCTTTCTCTACTTTAACATACATATATATTGGTGACAGGCTTACGCGTTTTTCTTAACAAACCTGAATTTGTCCTTTTTCAACGTGCCGGTACTCATTTTAATGAATGGATTTATTTATAATTGCTGTGTATCTTGTATCTCCACTAACATCTGATGATTTGCACAATATGACCGCTTTTTTAAGTAACCGCCTGTGTTGAGGTTGACCTGACGTCTCCCTCCCCGAGTTGGTTGATGCAGAAAAGAACTCTCAGAAGACGATAGTTGAATCAAAAGTTTTTATTGCGCAGTTTGCAAAAAGCGGAGATCACTCTTACACATAATAAATCTGTGCAGCACAACGCCAAGAGAGATCTGATCTTACAGCTCGTTGTCTAGGGTTTTATACTTCCTTTGATCTTCCTCTTCCTATCTCTAGTCCACCTCTTTCTATACAATTTTTAATACCTTATATGGTTACAAATTAAATGTTTTGAGCTTCTCTTCTGGTTATAGCCGCCCCCTACCATGATCTCTATCTCCTATTTCTTGTAAGCTTTTGGCGGTTTCCTCGTTGCCCTTGTCATGCCACGTGTGCTCTTCGCGTGACAAGCTACAACACCCTCCTCTGTTATATAACAGATTAACTTCTCCTTTTCACACATGCATATTTTTGTATATATCATAACTTGTTTTGAACATTTTGCACCAAGCTGCTGCAGTTTTAAGCACAAAACACATAAACTCATCAAAGCCCTCATCACCTGCCATTGCTGTGAAGAATAAAATGAGAGAAAGAAATGACGAATTCAAATTTTCTGGCCATTGTTGTCTGACCTCATAAGAAGGGACTGAAAAAAAGAAAGAAATCCTAAATGTGTCAAAGGGAATTCCCACTGACGTCATGCGTAATAAGGTCCCACAAAATGACCCCCCCCCTCCGCCCCCTACAACACCCCCTTTTTTTCGCTTTATTTCGTCTTCTTCATCGCTCTTTTGACAGACAGTGGATGGCTCAACGAACCAGACAGACTAGCGACCCCACGTGTGTCTACATTGAAAAGACATCTTCATTCTTGAAAACTCGAGGTTGCAAGCAAGACGAGTTGGCGGGTTTTCAGTCCACCAAAAGAGTAATTTGTAAATTGTTGGCGCGCGCACAAACACCCACCCCTCCCCCCACCACAAACACACACACACACATAAGTATACATGTCTAAAATAAAGCAACATCTTTACATGTTCTGAACATAGATCATCTAGATGCAGTGTAATTAGTTTGGTTGTAGTGAATATTTGATATATTCAGTAGTTATGTTGAACTTATTTCACGACCCTACTTTACAAAACAGAGGAACTGCCATAGATCATTTAAATGCAGTGTGATTATTAGTTCAGGCATATTAAATATTTAATATATTCAACAGATAGATCTTTTCACGACCCTATCTTACTACCCTACTCTACAACCAGAAGAACTACAACTGTGGTGCTTATTTGTATCAAGAAACATGGCGAGGCTCATGGGAACTGTAGTTTTAAAAAAATTTTAATATAGTTTTTAATATATTAGGAAGTTGTAAATACTAAATTGAGAGTACACTAGGGAGTTTAAACGCACAATATGTAATTTCAGCCGCTAGGGGTCTCTCAATCAAAAGAATAACAAAAAATGGCGTGTGATGACGGTGGGAAGTAGCAAGGGATCATGGGAGTTGTTGTCTTTGTTGTTAAATAACCTGCTTCATCGCGGACACATAACTCCGGTGTTCATGGTTCAGGATGTTTATACCGGCAGCTGAATTACTCGTCTCCTCCTCTCCAGAACAAACGGACCCGGTGATTACAGGTAAAAACACTTTCATAAAACTGTTTCATCTAAAAGATCGGTGTTTCTCCGATGATGTACGGCCACCCACGGACGTCAGATACAGGCTGTTAGCTGAGCTGCTGCCAACACTTGTTCGGTTTATCAATCGTATAATGTTACATCCAGACGTTTGTCCGGTTTCTCCCGGGAGCCGAATTATCCGCAGAAGTCTCCTCTTCTCCAAAGTCAAACGTAAACGCAGATTAAAATCATTAAAATATTGATTAAAACTGTTTGACCTAAAAATTCAGTGTTTCTCCTACAAAGTTTGGTAATGGACGGACATCAGATACAGGCTGTGAGCTGAGCTGCTGCTAACACTTGTTTGGCTTATTAATCTTAATAACTTTACACCCAGATGTTCCTCCGGTTTCTCCCAGGAGCCGAATTATCCACAGAGGTCTCCACTTCTCCAAAAACAAAAGTACACGCAGATTAAAATCGTTAAAATATGAATTAAAGCTGTTTTACCTTAAAAATCAGTGTTTCTCCGACGATGTTTAGTGACCACCAGATGGCTGTTAGCTGAGCTGCTGCTAACACTTGTTTGGTCTATTAATCATAATAACTTTACATTTAGATGTTAGTACAGTTCCTCCCGGGACCCAAATTATCTGCAGAGGTCTCCACTTCTCCAAAAACAAATGTACACGCAAACTGAAATCGTTAAAAAAAAAAAAACTATTTGAAGCTGTTTCACCTAAAAAATCAATATTTCTCTGGCTATGTTTGGTGATCATGGACTTCCTGGAAGGGCTGTTAGCCGAGCTGCTGCTAACGTTTGCCCAGTTGTTTCTTGATAACGTCCAGAGAATCCTTCTTCCAGCTAAAAGATATAGTTAAAAACAACCTAAGTTTATCATGAAAATGTGGCTTAAAACTGAATAAAAGTCAATTTCTAACAGTTTATGTGGAACAAACACTATGCTGATGTATTATCTTGTAGTGTGTAAGTTACTCTTTGGTAGATGCCATTGCAGCGGACAAACACAGTGGGACGCATGCATCTTGTGCTAAGGTTAGTTTACTCTGTGTTGAGTATGACGCTATTGACATGCGACCAAATGAAACGGTCCGTTACTTTTATTAAATTACAGATTTCTCTGGATTTGAAAATTGTTGGTAACAATAGGGATAATGTAAGTACACAATTCAACAACATATATAACATAGGTATAATTGTTTTTAGACATTTTAATGTGGAATAATTACATATACCTTTTAAGGGGACGATAAACACATTTGTGTAATCAGATTTTAAATGTCTAATTGCTTTATGAGTGAAAATGAATTTTAACCATATTTTACCCATATCTGACAGCATCCTTAATGGTTGACTATATTCACATGATAGCTGAGGCCCAGAGCTCTCTATAAGAGGTCCCATGTTTGTACCCCCTTTGTTGATGAATTATAAGCCCTAAAATATGCACTGAGGTCAAGGTTCAAAGGTCAGTTTTTCATAGCAGGAGCCATGTAGGATATTCATACTTAGATATGTTATTTCCCAGGTCAAGACCTTTCCAAAAATGTATTTGGTGTAGCTCTATGACAAAGTTTTAATTTTCACATTTCATGGACACAAGTTTTCCCAGGCCGAGTTTCAGAGAGCACTTTGAAGTGCTGCCCATTATTATTATTATTATTTAGCCCATTGTCTGATCATTATTATTCTTAATAATAATAATAATGAAACAATATTATTATTAAAATTAAATTGAAAACTTTAAATGTATTTACAGAATGGAATAGTAGGCTAATAGTGTTGAGATAGGATAGAGTGTTTGGTCAGATGGAGGCAAAGCGCACACTTCAGGAACAGTCCTGCACTTTGGCTCCACAGCAGTTAACAGCGTTTTCTCTCAGGTAACGTTACATCCAGCACTGGCACAGTGAAACAAACGGATCAGCCCGGAGCTCCACGCTTAAATAACATGTCAATTATCAGTAGGAGGTTTAATTTTCCCCGTACGGCCCCGGTGAGAGGCGGCTCAGGGAGACGGTGGCAGGTGGAGGTGGTGGTGGAGCTGCAGCTGCAGGCTGCCCGAATGGCTGCATTCAATTAACAACAGCAAGGATATTAGTTTGATTTGATTATTGTTGCTTATATGCTCAGTTCACGAAATTTGTCAAGAGTTCATTCTGCTGACTAAAATACATTTGTTGGATCAGAGTTTGTGTTTTTGTGCTTTATTGCTGTTTAAATGTAGGATATTATATGGCTATTTAAACACATGTCCGCTAGTTGTTCTATATGGCCGCAATTCTGGAATATTAACGGACATATTGGCCGTCAGAAAAGTCTAGCGTCTAACCCTGGTCTGCATCTGTTATTGTTCAAGGAAATCCACTGTTAAAAAGACACGTTTGTTTGAAATGTTCAAGAAATGCAGGATGTTTCCAAAGTCAGTGAGTAATGGTGTTAAATAATGGTGATTGTGATTGTTGCCATAATGGAGCAGCAGTAATATCATGTCCATGTTTGCATGCTGAAAGAGAACGTGCTGCTCTGACCCCCCTCCTCCTTTCAGCCTGCATCCTGCTGGAGTCCGATGGTTGACACCAGGTCTGAGGAAGTGTAAGTGTGTTTTTCATTTCATTCATCAAAACAAAGCAAACTTCAAACTGTGACATCACTCATTCACATCCTACTGAGGATGAAGATGATGTCATCATCAAACAGATGATAGATCAATAACTGCAGCTGTATTGTGTCTCGTTTTCTCCATCAGATTTCTGTCAACTCACACCGGATCCAAACACAGCACACAGAGAACTCAAACTGTCTGACAACAACAGGAAGGTGACACATGTGTATGAGGATCAGTCATATCGGGATCATCCAGACAGATTTGATGGCTTGGTTCAGCTGCTGTGTAGAAATGATCTGACTGGTCGCTGTTACTGGGAGGTCGAGAGGAGAGGAGGAGTTTCTATATCAGTGAGTTACAGAGGAATCAGCAGGAAAGGAAACAGTGATGACTGCGTGTTTGGAAAGAATGATCAGTCCTGGAGACTGTTCTGCTTTGATGATGGTCGTTACTCTGTCTGGCACAATAACATAGAAACATCCATCTCCTCCTCCTCCTCCTCTTCTGTCTCTAACAGAGTAGCAGTGTATGTGGACTGTCCTGCTGGCACTCTGTCCTTCTACAGAGTCTCCTCTGACACTCTGATCCACCTCCACACCTTCAACACCACATTCACTGAACCTCTGTATGCTGGGTTTGGGTTTAGTTCTGGTTCCTCAGTGTCTCTGTGTGATCTGTAGGAGGAAGAGTCTCCTCCTGTTAGAGAAACTTTCTCACTGCTGACCAGATAGTTCAGTCTGTACAGGATCACACACAGCTGATGGTATTTAGTACCAACATGATCTCTCACTGCTTGTAAATGTAAACATGGTTTCCACATGATTGACAGTTTGTTTGTAAAATGAATCAAATGATAAACTGAGTCCAGTTGTTGTTGTTTTCTGTTGTTAGTGTATTAGAAAGGCTTGAACTGTAATGTGATAATGGGAATGGGATCTTCACTATGTTTTCTTGTAGTTCTTATAGTAGTTTCATAGTAAGTGTGTTACCTGATTCCTTCACTTCTTTAGAGATCACATGACTAATGATGGTCAGAACAACAGGCCTCCTATTGGCTGGTTAAATGAACAGCTCTAATGGTGAAGGCTGAGGCTCAGCAGCTGGAGTGTGGCTGCTTTTATGCTGCCTTCATATCATATTGGAATGATGCTAATTATGAGATTGTGACTTGTAAATAGAATTCAGGTCAACATTCAAGTGGTAATTATGAAGTGGAAAAGCTGAAAGCTCTGATATTTACTGGATATGCTGGATTATTGTCAATAAGAGTATTTTTCAGCCTCATTCCACCAACTTTGTAATCATGCAGCCGTCTTGATTTGTTGTGTGACATGAACGCTGGCAAGTTGTAAACATGGGAATGTTTCCCGCCTCTACCATCCATCCCATATGATGTGAACACAGCATTAGAGATGAGAAGTCCAGGAGCTGTTGTGTGTTTCTGACATACAGGAAGTATTTAGTTTTTCTCTGGAGTGTTTATTTAGCTCCTGTGTAGAGAATAAAGTTGATGATGATCAGTAGCTGATGTTAGTTTTCTCCATTTATTTTTGTGTGTGTGCATGTTAATTCATATCTAATTTCATCTAGTAGATTGAAGATATTTGACAGTTTCAGGACTGTTTAAAGTGTCAGTTTAATGTGTTTAGCTCACATTCAGTCTGACAGCTGTTGTTCATTGACTGTTTCTAAATAAGTTGTGCATCATCAGCACTCAGCTGTCATGTGTGATTAAAGCCAGCAGGTGTCACTGTTTATTCCTTTAGTTCATTCATCCTGATTGGTGGAAAATAGTTTGTATTGAAAGGAGCTTTTATGTCATTGCTTTCAGTTTCTGTGTAAATATTCATTTAAATATTCACTATAAATTGATTCCACTTTGCTATTATTATTATCACCATAGCCGTTATTGTTATTTTCTATTATTTTGTATAATTGCAAGTCACTTTTGTATTTCCTCTATTTTTTTCTATAGATACACACAAATCCTCATCATCAACTTTATGATCCAAGATGTTAATAAAGTCTATCTGCAAATACTTTTTACTATCTACTATGTTTCTATTGAATTCTTTTCATTTACTATTTAAATAACTTACAACATATCTGATATACTGTGTAAACTTTGTAAATGTGCATCACATAAGATAGATGATGTGGTTCAGTCAAACTGCTGATGTGAGAGTGGAAGAACAAACTGGTTTTACTGGTTTTAATGGTGACACGCTGTAAAGAGACACTTTGATTTCTGATGGTGAATTCAAAGACTTTGTTGTCATTGTGTTGTAAATATAAATGTGTTTAATAAGTGATTGTCTTCACAGCAACACTGTCTCTGTATTTGAACACTGGTGGAGTTTATTGATCTACAGAGAGCTGCTGAGGCTCAGTGACACCACTGGATCTGATTATTTCAAACATCTTCATTTCTTTTTAAAGCCTAAATGTTCCTGTTTTCATGTTTTGAAAGTGTGAGTGAAGCAAACAGCTCCTCCTCTGACAGGATGTGATGCTGTGAGTGAACAGCAGGTGGCAGCAGACGCTCATGTTTCTGTTCCTCCAACACTTGAGTTTCACACAGTTTCTATGTTCAGAGGTGGAAGAAATAAAACGCTTCCTTTACTTTAGTAAAAGTAGTAAAACTACCATCAAATACTCCTTTACAAGTAAAAGTCCTGCATTCAACAATATATTGAAGCGCTGAGAAATCAAATGTAGTGAATAATGAAACAGTTGAGTGTTTCTCTCTGACATGTGGAGGAAAAGTAGAAGGTGTGTCCACCAGTCCTCCCATAACACAGTCTAACTGGTCCCAGTATCAGTCTAACAGTGGACAGACTGGTTTGATGACGGTGTGTTTATATTCACTATCTATATGTTGGACATTATGAAGGATGGTATTAAAATGTATTTAGATTTCATTAGCTGCTGTTTTTTAACCGTCTTGCCAAGTTGTGACTGTTGGCGTCGACCTGAACAGGAAACAGTCACAACCTGGAAAAATGTTCAAAATGTTTTTAATGGTGGAACAAGCAGAATATATTTTCATCCAGATGTTTCAAAGAGCCTTTGAAGATTGTGGAGATACTTTCATATGAACTGTGGGTTCAGACATGGCAGAGTGTTTCTGTGTTTCCTTTTAGAGGAAAGACGCTTCGCTCTGTGAACGTGAGGCTGATATGTGAGAGACACAAACTGGAGCTCAGATCAGAACGTCGTTTTCTGGCATCAGAGCAGCGTTACAGAACTCTGCCACGTCAGAGATGCACAGTATGAACTTTTCTGCTCTGCAGTCACATCATCATCATCACCTCTATGAATTCTGTAACCTGGTGTTGTTGAGGTCAGCGTCTTTGGGGTCAAAGTTCATTTCAGTTGGACTGTAGAATCACTGCAGCGTTCATCACTGCGACTCACACAGCTGTTACTCTTTATACTGACAAATGGAGTCACTGAGCAGCTGCTACTTTTCCTCCATTGAAGCTCATTGCAACACTAAAATACTCCGTTTGAGTTTAAAAAGATGAAAAGTATTAATGATTTATTGTCAGAGTGAAAGTGATGAAAAGATTGAGAACAACAGTTGAACTCTGTAAAGTGTGTGGTGGACATGAAATACCTGATGAGCTTGTTACGCTGAAATAACAGAAGATCTGTTGTGATCATGAAATAAAACAGTGAAGCACAACTTGTGTGGAGGTGTCAGGAGTATAAGAGGGAACATGAATGTCCTCTGCAGCCTCTGTAGCTCACTGAAGCAGAGAAAAACCAATCAAGGAGGCGAGAAGAAGCCGCCGACAGCAACAGAGCCGGCGGGGCGAAGAGGCCGAACAAAGAGGATGGATTTCAGAGTGAAGACTAAACCTTCCTAGAGTTAGTCCTGGAAGGTCCTGGAGGGTCCTGGAGAGTCCTGGAGAGTCCTGGGGAGTCCTGGAAGGTCCTGGAGGATCCTGGAGAGTCCTGGAGGGTCCTGGAGAGTATTCTGATTAATCCTGGAAGGTCTTGGAGAGTCCTGGAGGATCCTGGAGAGTCCTGCTGGGTCCTGGAGAGTATTTTGATTAATCCTGGAGGGTCCTGGAGAGTACTGGGGGGTCTTGGAGAGTCCTGGAGAGTATTCTGATTAGTCCTGGAAGGTCCTGGAGAGTGTCTTGGTGAGTCCTGGAGAGTCCTTGAGGGTCCTGGAGAGTCTTTGAGAATATCCTGGAAAGTCCTGAAGAGTCATTGAGAAAGTCCTGGAGGGTCCTGGAAGGTCCTGGAGGGTCCTGCTGGGTCCTGCTGGGTCCTGGAGAGTCCTGGAGAGTCCTGGAGAGTCCTGGTGACTCCTGGAGAGTCCTGAGGAGTCCTGGAGGTTCCTGGAAGGTCCTGGAGAGTCCTGGAGAGTACTGGAGAGTATTCTGATTAGCCCTGGAAGGTCCTGGAGTGTCCTGGAGAGTATTCTGATTAGCCCTGGAAGGTCCTGGAGTGTCCTGGAGAGTACTGGAGGGTCCTGGAGAGTATTGTGATTAGTCCTGGAAGGTCCTGGAGAGTGTCTTGGTGAAATAGTTGTATTATTAACTAACTCTTGACTTTTTGGATGTTTGGTTCCAGCATGTGAGAAAATATTGACTGTAAAATGATGTTTCTTGTTTTGGACCCTGAGTTTTGTCTGCAGGCGTTCCTCTCAGGCTACGTGCAGCCTGTATGTAGCCTGAGAGGTGAAACTCAGGGCGTTGAAAGGCACAGATGCATCTCAATATGTCAGTCAGAGGACACTGAACCTTTAAAGAGATCCTCAGCTGGATTTAGCAGCGACGTGTAACGACTCGTACAGCAGCTCACACACTCATTCTGTTTATTGTCAATCTATTTTTCATATTTTGGGACGACGTACTCAGCCGCTGTAGGAGTTGCTGTCACATCCTGTTTTCATCTTTCTGACCTTCAGAGAGCAGCAGGAATATTATAGATCCATCCATTTCATCCAGTAAAGTGACACTATCATATAAATACAAGTACTAATATAAAGTCAGCTGCTTTATATCCAAAGATATTTTTGATGGAGCGTTTTAGTTCATGTACAGATGACAATGAGTCAGTTATTGCTCAGTTCAACAGTTGTAGATCCAAAGGATGTGTTCTAATGATCAAGGTGACGTCCAATCAGCGCAGAGTAAAAAGTGACTAAAGACAAGAAGGAAACGGAGGAACAGTTCTAATAAGCAGTTAAACTGAGGAGGAAATCAGGAAAAAAAGGGATCAAATGCAACAAAGAGTCTAAATGATCCCATCATCTTTCATACTTGTGGATAGAAAATATCATTTGTCTTGTCATTTGAAGCTGGAAGGTGTTTAATGAGCACTTACCAAATTCTATCAGATGGAGTTTGTGTGTTTGTGTTTTTAAAGCAAAGAAGTGATGATAAGTGAAGGGTCGGCCACCTCAGAGATGATGTCACAGCGTTGGATTTGAGCTCATTGGACCAAACTGACTCAATGTTGCTTCGTCAGCTGGTTTGTTTGACAGCAGAGTTACGACAGGAAACAGAACAAATGTGTTTGTTTAAATGGAGAGCCTGCAGGTCTGAACTGTGACAGCAGGAGTCATGAAAGGAGGAGCTTCAGGTCAGAGGTCACACACTTCATCAGTAGGAATGTGTTGATGACAGTCAGCTGATATCAGTCACTCGCTGTCAAAATGTCCAAATGTCAGCAAAAGTTCAAGCTCTGGCAAATATTGCTGAGATTTCTTGAGTTTGTGTGAATTATTGCGACGGCAGAATCACAAGAATGATCATTTCCTGGAGGAAGTGATCAATAACATCATGTGTCTGATCAGATCAATAGTTATTAATAGTGTGTTTGTAGCTGCAGGTGGGGCTTCACAGTGATATCAGATAAACACCAGCTGGAAGTATCACACTGCATTTTCACTTTGTGCATCAAAAAGCTGAAAAAAGGACAAAATGCATCTTTTTCTGCTTGTCTGAGGTTTAACAGCAGCTCAACTGGAAACAGACTGACTGAAGGAATGATGACGTCATCAGTCATGTGACTTAAACGCCACTGAAGAGCTGAAAACATCAGATCTGTGTGGAGCCATGATGATGATGATGATGAGGAGGAGGAGACTGTAACCTTCCTCACATCAACACATGAAACTAACAGAAACGTCATATTTCCATCATGTTTTCCATCGTTGGAGCTTCGACTGTTTTAACGACGTCATCTGGTTGTTTCTTCTTCTTCTTCTGCGACGGTTTAACGGCAGCGACTGTTTATCTGCTGATATTCACACAACAACAGCAGCGGATGGAAACAAACATTCACTACAAGTTTCTTTTGCTTCTCTTCTGGAAATGTGGTTGAAATTGTGTGTAAATTTGGAGGGAAAGCTGCTTATTGTCATGAAGAAGCTTTCAGAAAGAAGTGAAGTGTACATATTTGGACTTTGAAATGTTCTTGAAATGATACAGCACACATGATGCTGTTTTCTTCTGACGACTGAAAACTGCTCTGAACTATACAGTTCAATACTGGACTGTTGACAGAGACAAGACAACATACTTTCCTCCTTCTCTGTCTGTGGCTCTCAGATACAAACTCACTGCTTCCTTTAAATCTTTACAAAGTCATTTCCTAAAACAGCTGACCACTGTAGTTTCTACATAGATAACTAGAACTAGAATCTCCTGTTTGCTGAGTGCTATGATGTTAATATGCTATAATACACTGTACATTAGTGAGTCAGCTGGATATGGCTGAGGTGCAATAAGGTGCATGATTGTCCACTGATGTTAGAATTCATTTTACACTCAGCCATGAAGCATTGACACAAATATCTACAGATACAGTTGTGCTCATAAGTTTACAAACCCTGGCAGAATGTGTCAGATGTGAAGCGTTCATAGTGTCTCTAGTTGTGACCATAAAGTTCACTTTTGCTCTCATCACTCCAAATCACTTTGTTCCAGGAGTTTGGAGCTTTGTGTCGTTGCTGTTTGACTGCAGCAGGATGTTTGTTTGGTGGCGTTGTCATAGTAACGGCTTCTTTCTGGCCACTTTTCTTCAAGTTCCTCCTTATTGTTGATCTTGAAGCTTTCAGCTGAAGTTCTTTGTGGGTTTTTCTGTCTGAAATCTTTGTTGTTCTAGCTGACTGTGGTTTGGTATCAACACAACTCTTCATGTTCCACTTCTTCTTCATCAGAGCTTCAACACTACTGATGGGCATTTTATCATCTCTGGATTCTTTTCACATCCTTTTCCTGCTTTCTAAAGTTGAACTCCCTTTTCTTTTGCTTTCCTCATGGCTCAGTATCCAGTAAAGTCAGAGCAGAAACTCATTGACTATTTCTACACAGACACTAATTCCAGGTGTGAAACTTTCCCTTCACAGCCATTTAAACCTGTGTGTTTATTATCAGCTCAAACATTCAAGGGGATGGAAACTATTGATCAGGAACATTTGGCTCATTTCACTCAAAACATTTCAGAGTACAATGATGTGATAATAAATGTCTTCACCTGACCACCATCCCTAAATAAAACGACACTTTTCAGCATCATCACTCATTTTTTCCTAAATATTTCACAGATTCTACCAGAGTCTGTAAACTTATGAGCACAACTGTTCAGGATATTTGAGCAAACAAACAGGAGGAAATGTGTTTTTTCTTGTTTCTACAGTGTTTCTGCTGCTCTGCTGAGTATTTGGACGTGTCTCTCTTCTCTCAGTTACCTGTGCTGCAGCTGTGAGGCCGACCTGTGGGACTGGATCACCAGCTTCCTCAAAGCTCAGCTTAGTTTGACTCAGAGCAGCCGTCTCCATGACAACCCCCCCAAAAAACAGATGTTTCTTCTTGTGGACAGGCCAGAGGAGGAATCTTAGTCTGTAATAATCTGGATTTCAATCTGTGGGAAACATGAAGTCCCGTCAGGACGCTGCTGACTCTCGTGTGTTTTGGTGATTTTCCAGCCGTTTATAAATTCACACACACACACACACACACACAGAGTAAATAAACAGGTGCAGATGTGTGTGTTGTTCAGGAGCAGAGTAATAATCCTCAGATTCACAGAAAATCCAATTTACAGTTTGATGTCAGACGCGGGAAACAGTCCGCGGTCCGAAAGATGAAACCAGACGCAGCGGCGGTGAAACAGTCCGACTTCCGTCCGGGAACAACAGTTTTTGGTCAGCAGGAGGAAACCAGGAGACAGCGGAGACGAAAACAGATCGATACCAGTCCCGAACCAACACTTAGAGGTCTGAAGGATGATAGCAGACGGAGCGGAGATGAACTCCCGCCAGAAAACACACCGACAGTCCTTCCCGGGCAGCAATGGCGTCCTGTGGTCCAGAGCTCACAGACTAGCTTAGCTTAGCTTAGCTTAGCACACACTCGCACAAACTGTCTCTCTAATCAACTGTGATAAAGCAAACTTGGGCTTGGTTGACTGTAGCTACACTTTTCTTGTGTTTCGCTAAACAAACAGCCAAATATCTTCATTATCATCTCTCTGCATTTTTCCTGCTCCGTCTGTTTCTCTCCGTTTGGCGTCTTTCTCTCGTTGTCTTTGTTGTTTTTTTTCTTTTTCACTAAAAACCCGCCTTCATGGTTCTCTTTCCTACTGACGACCAATGGACACTGACTGACACCTCAGTAACCAATAAAACAAGAATAACTGATACTAAAGGCACAATCTGTTCTATTTTTAGTTTACCACACTGTTTGCTTTGAATATTGTTGAGAACTATTAACTATTTGAACTGTTGTTTGAACTACACAAACATGAACACTTGAATTATTTGCATCCTGCCAAACTTATAAATAAAGAATTTAAATCTCACTTCTTTCCTTTATTAAAACTAAATGACTTTTAGTTTACTGCTCTTACTAATTTCCCTTGAAGTATATTAGGAGCTTAGTTTGAAGTTATTAGTGTTCATTCTCTCTGTGCTTATTATTAATCTGACTGTACGGTGGCTGTTTGAGGACATTTCACGCTCAGTTTATCAGGTTCAAATTAGATCAACTTTCACTGGACTAAAGTGGACGTTTCCTTCTTTTCTTTTCTTTATTAAACTCTCCAGTTCAGACTAAACTAATTAAAGAAGATCAGCTGATGTCAAAAGTCACACTGCAGGTTGTGTTTTCATAAAATGGAAACACTCTGAATATAATAAAAGTTTATTACAATATTCAGTCAAACATCTGAAAAATATTGACCTGTGTATGAAATATTTTACAGTCTGAACTGAAGCTCGTTTTCTGCTCAGAGAGCTGCACACTGATGAGGTTGACCTGTTGTCTCCCTCCCCGAGTTGGTTGATGCAGAAAAGAACACTCAGAAGACGTTAGTTGAATCAAAAGTTTTAATACGCAGTTTGCAAAAAGCGGGAATCACTCCTACACAGAATAAATCTGAGCAGCAAAACGCTAGGAGAGATTCGATCTTACAGCTAGGGTTTTATACTTCCTTCTTCCTCTTCCTATCTCTAGTCCACCTTATATGGTTACAAATTGCATGTTTTGAGCTCCTCTTCTTGTTCGTTATAGCCGCCCCCTACCATGATCTCTATCTCCTGTTTCTAGTAAGCTTTTGGCGGTTTCCTCGTTGCCCTTCTCATGCCACGTGTGCTCTTCGCGTGACAAGCTACAGTACCCTCCTCTGTTATATAACAGATTAACTTCTCTTTTTTACACACGCACATACTTTTATATATCATAACTTGTTTTGAACATTTTTGTACCAAGCTGCTGCAGTTTTAAGCATAAAACACATTAAACTCATCAAAGCCCCCATCAACACTGATGAAGTTCATGAGGAAAAGTTGAGTAAGTGGAGCTCTGGTTGATTTCTCTTGGTCTTTGAGTCTCTTCATAGACAGTGTGTGATTGTTGGAGGAGTTTGTCAGCTTGGGAAACTTTCTGGTTGTTGTCGGGTAAAGATGGCGTCTATCTTTCACTGAACAGAAGTTTCCTTCTTTTCTTTATTAAACTGATCTGTTAATGAAACTGACATCCTGCAGTTTGTGTTGGAGAGACGCCACATCCTGTCTCTCTCTGGTATTTCCTGTTTTTCCTTTGGGAGTTTACTTCATTTTTGTGCTCTGGTCGTGTCGCAGCTTCTTTTCTCCGTCTAAAGGTATTTATTTTAACTTTATTCTAACTTTATTGTGACTTTATTGTAACTTTATTGTGACTTTATTGTGTTTGTATTGTGACAGTTTTCAGTGTTTGACTCTTGAATGACTCTTTGTTCATCTTGTTAGTTTAGTTCCAGTAGAAACAGCAGAAATCTGTAGTTCAGAACTCTACTAACAGTCAACACAAATCAACATGCTGGAAGTTTTCCTCCATTTTAGTGTCACTGTTCAAAGTGTCCAATAACAGCTGACAGTACTGAGTCAGTGTTCACAGATCAATAACTTCCAACATTTGTCTTCTTTGTGGAGAAAAACAACAACCTGCTCTGTCTGTATTAGTGACAGCTTCAAGTTCAAATCACTTGATTTGTTATTTACAAGAAGAAGAAACACAGAGAACACATGTGGCTCACATGCTGAGTACAAATAGAGTTACAGTCCATAAAAAGTACAAACAGGTCAAAATATCTTCATGTCCAACATACAGAGTGTGTGTGTCAGTGGTGGAGGAAGGGCTTAAATCTGGCTGCAGCTTTCAGACTCTGTGACGCTGATAGATGTGTAATGTAGCTCCTTTCCTCTGACTTTAATGAACAGCTGCAGCTGCATCCATACCTGTGTCTCCAGACTGAGAGGCAGCGGTAACTTCATCAACTATTTACATCCTCTGATGTGGTGTTGAGATCTCACCATAGTCTTATTAACTTAAAGGCTTTTCTGTGCAGAAAACACGCAGATTCAAAGTTTATACAGTGAAATCATTGGGAGTAAAGCGGCCGTGCTCAGGATGAGTCCAGCACCATCAAAGCCCCCCCACCTTCACAGTCTCAGGTTGATGTTCTCACCAACATCTCTCTAAACTGTCCTCTGACTGTGCAACCAGCCAAAGGCTCATCTGAGTCTCCTTCAGTTATTACAGTTCACTCACAGCAAGAAGTTCAGCGAGGCTCTGCAGACTGTTCTGCCCTGAGTTTGGCTAGAAGACTAAATCTATCTGATGAGGATTTATTATATATATATTCATATACAATATATAAAAATATATATAATAATATAATATAATTTTTTGGTGATCTTTGTGACATCACAAACCAACAAATGACCTTCAATCTACTTGTTTCAACAACTGTTGTATTTGACTGCAGTTGAGTTTCCTCCATCACTGGGTGTATTTCACAGCATCAGAGACAATAATGAATGTTACCTCTGTGCCACCCATTGTTCCACATCTGCACTATTTTAACACTAATTCCAACAGTCAACCTTTCACTGTCTGTTGTTACTCTGAAACATTACCTGCATATAACATGTAATATGTGCATCAATAATAATAAATGAGACTCAAATAAATACACAGCTGACACTCAGTGTTAAAGACTCAATGTATGATGCTGCTGCTTTTCATCAATGAATGAAATAGATTATTAATAATATGCTGTTTAGTTGTGTTTAATGTTGAGCAGTAAAAGTAAAGCATGTTTTAATAGATGTTCTGCAGTGAATTTATTGTTCATCAAACAGTAAAATGTGCTGCAGTTATATTAGGAACACTGTCACTAGCTAGCAAGTCAACAACAGCTCACCAACCTGACAGATACACATTTTATCAGCTTTCAACACGTCACTAACTGCACTTAAACACAGTCATGTGATTCTGTTCTGACAGCTTTGACATCAAATCAACTCAAACGCTTTCAAACAGTCTTGAGTTTGTTTGTGTGAAACATTTTATTGATTGTCAGAGAAGTTTAGTGTCAGTATGAAGGGTCGCCCCATTCAGTCACCTTTAAACTGCTGCATGTTTTAATAACCAGTATCATGCTGGTAGTGAGGGAGACTTTGTTTCACAGCTGGTATGGTTAGTGATTAACAGCTAATAAAAAGTCATCAATAATATTCTCTGAAATCTTTCTAAACTATATCACAGACAAACTGTTGAAAACATCTTTTCATTGATGATATTCAGTATTTGAACCAAACTAACTAACTAACATGTCAGGCCTCTGAGTGTGATATGCTGCTTAACTGTTATTAATCAATAAAGTGTCATTCAGTACAATCTCTAATGAAAACAGCAAGAAGTACAAATGAGTCCATAGAAAAGCAGAGTCCTCAGACTGATGATGAAGGACTGATGAAGGAGAATCAGCAGCAGTTTCTCTCTCTGTGTTTCCTCTGCAGGTGAAGCTACAAAGACTCTGTGACTGGATGTGGATCTGAATTCACCTGCTGACTGTTTTTATTTCTTCTGCCACACAGCTGACTCCACCAGCAGCTCATCTCCATTAAATGTGCTCTATAGTGGTAAATGAAAAGCCAACAGAGAACTGGAACCTTCTGAAAGTCAAACATTAAACATTAAACCTCAGTGGAAATGAAGAATAATGTCTTACTTTGCTGCCATCTGCTGGTTGAATCAAGAATGACGCCGTTGTAACTGCAGTGCTGGTGTGATGTGCAGCTTGTTGTAATGAATGAGCTTGTTGTTGTGTTTGTGTGAAGGTGTTTCTCTGCTATGGATCAGTGTGAGGACAGAGAGGAGGGAGTCCCTCCCTCTAAAAGCTCTCTGTGTGGGGAACATGACAGCCAGACCAAAGCTCAGAGGTGAGATGAGGATCTCTAACTGTCCATCACTGTTCTCCACTCACATCACTCCACCATCATTATTCACACTCAAAGCTCTGTGTGTGTTGTAGAAGAAGCCCAGATCTGACAAGACCAGAATTTGCTGGACCTGAACCTGAATCAGACTATATGTCTATGAAGAGTGATCGGTCCATGGATAAACCTATAAAGTTTAAACGTGGACAACCTGCTGATGGAAGGTCAGAATGTAAAGCTGCAAAGACTGAACAGACTTTTCATTTCTATCCAACATGCACATTTATCAGAGCTGTTGTTGTTTCAGGATCCAGCAGCAGAGACAAGACTCTCCTGGACCTGAACCCAGCTGTCTGTCCTTTAAGAGCGACCGGTCGAAGGACTATGACATTAATTTTAAAGGAGGACGTCCATCTGCTGATCAGATGTAAGCTGTAACTGACAGTAAACGTTGGGTTATGCTAGAAAAGAACTGGTTTGTACGACGTGTTGTCCGACCACGTCAGTGAAAAGCCGGCCGTCATAGAGAGGGAGGAGACGTGATAATCATTTAAATATGGAGATAACAGATCACATGATCAGACAGTCTCTCCTGGAAGACATTCATGGTGTTGCACTCAGTTGTTCATATGAAAACTGACATGATATGATTTATTTATACATTACAGACATAAAAAACATGTTAAAGTGAAAACATTTATTTCCAACATGGACCTAAAATGTTAAAAGACAAAACACAAGACAAACAAAATAAAACTAAATCACCACAAATTAAATAAAATAATAAACTCTCACATCAAAACACAAAGTACAACAAAGACAGTTTGATGGCTGAAGTAAAACTGGAATTGCAGATTTCATTATAAACCTGTGAGCATGTTCCATAAATAAGTCCTGACCTGACTTCTATAAGCTCCTCTCATGTTTAACAGCTGGATGTGTAACAGGAGGCTGTTCCACAACACGGCAGCAGCTTAAAAAAGGAACTTCTGGCTACATTATTCACTGGAGGGACTTTATATGAACACACACTGGCCCTGGTGTTATAGCCATGCTGAGTATGTTCCAGTGTTATCTGTGAAGTATTGAGGAGCAAACCCATTGATAATGTTGAACATATGATGCAGCTTCTGTTGTTCTACTCTGAGCTGTACTGGCAGCAGTCCTACACTTCTGAATTCATCACCATTCAACATCAGTTAAAGAGGAAACATTTAATGAATACTAAATAATATTATTTTGCATCACCTGCAGTTTGTTCCTAAATTCAGATGTCAAACCACTGAACCAATCAGAACAGGCAGAATCAAACTGACGCTGCACCAATGAGGACATGAGAAGTTTCTCAACAGAAAAGTCAAAAAGAGTCTTAGTCTGTGAAACAGGAACTTAAGTTTTCTGCCACTCTTAGATAATATTTGATCAACAACAGATTCACAGGACAGTGACTGGTCCAATATTATTCCTAAATATGAGACAAAATATTATAAAATTTCAGTTTCATTACAAAAGATTTTCAACATCTTTGTTCCAAACAGGATTAACTGTGTTTTATCCAAATGCATTGAAAGCTTGTTATCTATGAGCCACTCTCTCACACTTTCTGATTCATTACTAAGAGTTGTGAATTTCACTGACATCATTCCCAGATACCAGTAATGCAGAATCATCAGCATACAGCAGCAGCTTGCATGTCACAGCAGCTGTTGTATCATTTATATACATAAGAAATAAAAGAGGCCCTAAAATAGAACCATGCAGCACCACACATGTAATATCCTGAGGTTCTGATAGAACCACTTCAACATCACAGACTTGAGTTCTTCCTGTCATGTAAGAAATAAACCATTTTACAGCAGTATGTCCAAACACCATGCACTGTAACTATGGCAACAGTACAGAATGATTCACTGTGTCAACAGCTTTCTGCAAGTCAGCATAATTTCCTCCATCAAGGTTTTGTCTAATAAAATCAAACAAATGAATCAGACAGGTGTCAGTAGAGTCTGCTGCTGTAAAGCCAGACTGAAGCTCAACAACAAACTGTGTCTGACTAAATACTCCTCAACCTGCTCAACACAACATACTGGGAGCTGCCCAGTTCAACCAGTCTGATACAAGCAGACACTGAGCAGCTCTACCGGAGTAGCTGGAGGTTGTAGCTGCCTTGCTCCAGGGCACTTCAGCAGTGTACAGTGAGGGAGGGAGAGCTGTATGGAGGGTTGTTCAGAGCTGTTGGGACTAAACCAAACTGACTGATGAAGCAAAACACTGAGCTGAAAGCTACAAACAGACTGAGCTGTTGATTCTCAGTGGGATCAGCAGGACTAGTAAAGCTTTACCACTACAGGGAGTCATCTGATTCTCTGTTCACATCCAAATATCACTTGATGGACCTTTAGCTTGTGTTTGTCTCTGTGTGGACAGACATAATGTGAGCTCATTCTTCATGATTCCTCCACAGAGTGGACCAGGAGAGCTCAGAGGTTCCCAGTGGTCAGTCTGCCCAGCAGCATCAAACACACCTGGACTCCATATTTATGGTCTGTACATGTACAACAACTACTTTTACATCTATTCTGTTCACAATCATCTCCATGCTGCACTTTGTAGACCAGTGGATTGTCAGTCTGTCCAACATGGATCTGATGTTTGCTTCATGGTTTCAGTTTGATTGTGTCATTCATATAGTATTCTGTTCCAGCTGCTGGAGGAGAACATCGTCACTTTTGTGAAGAACGAGCTGAAGAAGATGCAGAAGGTTCTGAGTCCAGATTACCCAGAATGCTTAGAGAGTCAGAGGGAGGATGAGGAGGTGTTGGATGGTGAGGAGGAAGAGCAGAGGAGGAGCAGCAGAGACGCATTTCTGAAGATCACACTGCACTTCCTGAGGAGAATGAAGCAGGAGGAGCTGGCTGACTGTCTGCAGAGCAGTAAGAGGATTTATATAAAGATTTAACATGATGGATAAATGAGACATTTACTGATGGAGGCAAATATTTTTATAGTCTTTTAATATATTAATGAACTCTGATTGATTTAATCACTTCTTTCTTATTTAAGGAACTTGTGCTGCAGAGTGTCGATATAAACTGAAGTCTAACCTGAAGAAGAAGTTCCAGTGTGTGTTTGAGGGGATTGCTAAAGCAGGAAACCCAACCCTTCTGAATCAGATCTACACAGAGCTCTACATCACAGAGGGAGGGACTGCAGAGGTCAATGATGAACATGAGGTCAGACAGATTGAAACAGCATCCTGGAAACCAGACAGACCAGAAACAACCATCAGCCAAGAAGACATCTTTAAAGCCTCACCTGGAAGAGATGAACCAATCAGAACAGTGATGACAAAGGGAATGGCTGGCATTGGGAAAACAGTCTTAACACAGAAGTTCACTCTGGACTGGGCTGAAGACAAAGCCAACCAGGACATACACTTCACATTTCCATTCACTTTCAGAGAGCTGAATGTGCTGAAAGAGAGAAAGTACAGCTTGGTGGAACTTGTTCATCACTTCTTTACTGAAACCAAAGAAGCAGGAATCTGCAGGTTTGAAGAGTTCCAGGTTGTGTTCATCTTTGATGGTCTGGATGAGTGTCGACTTCCTCTGGACTTCCACAACAATGAGATCCTGACTGATGTTACAGAGTCCACCTCAGTGGATGTGCTGCTAACAAACCTCATCAGGGGGAAACTGCTTCCCTCTGCTCGCCTCTGGATAACCACACGACCTGCAGCAGCCAATCAGATCCCTCCTGAGTGTGTCGGCATGGTGACAGAGGTCAGAGGGTTCACTGACCCACAGAAGGAGGAGTACTTCAGGAAGAGATTCAGAGATGAGGAGAGAGCCAGCACCATCATCTCCCACATCAAGACATCCCGAAGCCTCCACATCATGTGCCACATGCCAGTCTTCTGCTGGATCACTGCTACAGTTCTGGAGGATCTGTTGAAAAGCAGAAAGAGAGGAGAGCTGCCCAAGACCCTGACTGAGATGTACATCCACTTCCTGGTGGTTCAGGCCAAACTGAAGAAGGTCAAGTATGATGGAGGAGCTGAGACAGATCCACACTGGAGTCCAGAGAGCAGGAAGATGATTGAGTCTCTGGGAAAACTGGCTTTTGAGCAGCTGCAGAAAGGCAACCTGATCTTCTATGAATCAGACCTGACAGAGTGTGGCATCGATATCAGAGCAGCCTCGGTGTACTCAGGAGTGTTCACAGAGGTCTTTAAAGAGGAGAGAGGGCTGTACCAGGACAAGGTGTTCTGCTTCATCCATCTGAGTGTTCAGGAGTTTCTGGCTGCTCTTCATGTCCATCTGACATTCATCAACTCTGGAGTCAATCTGCTGGCAGAAGAACAAACAACATCCTGGTGGTCTGAAGTGTTCAGAGACAAATCAACACGTTTCTACCAGAGAGCTGTGGATGAGGCCTTAAAGAGTCCAAATGGACACCTGGACTTGTTCCTCCGCTTCCTCCTGGGTCTTTCATTGCAGACCAATCAGACTCTCCTACGAGGTCTGCTGACACAGACAGGAAGTAGCTCACAGACCAATCAGGAAACAGTCAAGTACATCACAAAGAAGATCAGTGAGAATCTGTCTGCAGAGAGAAACATCAATCTGTTCCACTGTCTGAATGAACTGAATGATCGTTTTCTAGTGAACGAGATACAGTGGTCCCTGAGATCAGGAAGTCTCTCCACAGATAAACTGTCTCCTGCTCAGTGGTCAGCTCTGGTCTTCATCTTACTGTCATCAGAAAAAGATCTGGATGTGTTTGACCTGAAGAAATACTCTGCTTCAGAGGAGGCTCTTCTGAGGCTGCTGCCAGTGGTCAAAGCTTCAAATAAAGCTCTGTAAGTACACAGATAGTTATTGATTGATTGATTGAAAAGATATTCAAAGGGATTTTTTCAAGAGGGGAGAAATATAAATATTTCATTAAATAGTTTTTCCAATTGTATTCTTCAGACTAAGTGGCTGTAACCTGTCAGAGAGAAGCTGTGCAGCTCTGTCCTCAGTTCTCAGCTCCCAGTCCTCTAGTCTGAGAGAGCTGGACCTGAGTAACAACAACCTGCAGGATTCAGGAGTGAAGCTACTGTCTGATGGACTGCAGAGACCAAAGTGTCTATTGGAAACTCTCAGGTCAGGATTCATCAATCTGTCCAACTGATCACCATTTAAACTGTAATTTATATGAATAGATAAACACCTGGTCTATATTCAAGTTATTTTCAGACCAGTTGTGTGTTTATAGTTTGTGAACAACTTTCTGTTTATATATTTTTATTAGTTTTGTTCTGTCTCTGCTGTTGAAACCTGAAATACCAGAGAGGAGTTTTAAGGTCCACAAACTGAATGAAGAACTGTGTAACTGGCCTAAAGTAAAACACATACAGACAGTTATACAGTCAATGAACAGATTTTAACAGTTACAGTTTCTTTTAATTTCAGAGCATTATCTGTGCTGGAATGATAGTGATTTATACTCACCATGGTGATATGACAGTGAATCCCAGGTGTTACGTGGTTCACCACCAATTAATTCTTGGGTTTTCTTTTCCAAACATACTCAAAACTATGGATGATTCCTGAAACTGAATGGAGTCAGAAATGTTTCTTACTGTTTTCCCACAATGTTCAGTCCTTATATGCCACATTAGTTGAGATTGTTCTGTATTCAACTGTGAGCATCTGTCACCTGCAGCTCTTCATCTAATCAGCTCACTGTGGTTGTTTCTTCTCTTAATATCCTTTTATTTCGATCTATTTTTATACAGTGAAGACTTAGCAGTCCTTAAAATCATGTTGACTAAGGTTATAGAAAGCTTTAACAACTTCACAATAAAAGCCTTACAGTGGTTAGCCATTTGAATTGAGAAGTAGTGGCTGAAAGTATTAAGTTTAACTCTAAAAATCACAGAAACACATTTGTGATGACAGTAATAAACACATGTGATCTCAGATCATGTGACGTGTGTCATTTTGTGTCTGCAGTCTGTCAGGATGTCTGATCACAGAGGAAGGCTGTGCTTCTCTGGCCTCAGCTCTGAGCTCCAACCCCTCCCATCTGAGAGAGCTGGACCTGAGTTACAATCATCCAGGAGACTCAGGAGAGAAGCTGCTGTCTGCTGGACTGAAGGATCCACACTGGAGACTGGACACTCTCAGGTATGGACAGACAAGTGGAAACTCTTAGGTATGGACAGACAGGTGGACACTCTCAGGTATGGACAGATTAACTTAGTTCAAGAACTAAAGACTTAAGTTCAAGAAAGTTAGATTCCTGTGTCTATATCCGGTCTAATTTCTCACTCAGGAACTCCTCCACTGCTGCTGTGCTGCACAGTCCAGATCTGTTCTCTTGTTTAACTTAATAACAGTCCTTAACAGTCCTATAGAGAGTCCTTCAGGGCTGCAGAAGCAGCTATCTACTGCTCGATAGAAGAAGTGAAATGAAACCTCTAAATCTGAAAAAAAGAAATTTTGTCGTTGAAGGGGCCTAAATAAGATGTAATGTTTTACTGATGTGTTTAAAAATATAGTTTACAATATGCATTATAATTTATTTTCTAATATGCTGCTCCCAATTTTTCTATGTCTTACCGGACTTCTTCTCTTAACAGTTCCTCACACTCATGTACTTTACAGTTGTAGAGAATTGAAGGAATGATGTCCATATTACATTCTGGTTGTTGATTGGTTAGAGAGGACAATCATCATTTTATGTGTCTTGGCCAATCACAGATTAGCATGAAAACATGAAGTTAATCCATAGCCAGTTAGCTTGAGTGTGTTACAGCTTCAATTGACTGTGCAAACGTAATTTACTCACTTAATTTAAACATGGCGGACGCAATGTAAGTATCTACATGTATAAGCTGAGAACACACTTTCATTGATGTAGAAATGTTGTCAAAAGTAACCAACTCACAGCTCCAACTCAGCAACAGAAAGACAGCGGGATCCTTTACACATGGAGCGCACCCAAAATTCAACATCAACTTCACTTTTTCTATATTTGACACTGAACATCAAACTTCCATGCAGTGGTGGAAACAAGCAGAGTTACTGAAATATTAATTAGACATTACATTTTACAGCTCCAACTGTACACCTCCGGTCTTTGTGAAAAGGGCCTGACTCGACACTTCTGAAGTCTGGTCACAGTTAAAACAGAAATAAATCTAAAGAAAAAAGGATAAATGAGGAAATAAATAAATATGAAAATAAATATATTTTTAAATAAATTAATTAATTGTATTCATGTATTTTTATATATCTGTGCATAGTTATTTATTTTAATTTATTTTCAAATTAACCTGCACCTTTATTTGATATTTGGACATTTTATTTCTACATTTCTTTATTGTTTCATTTTTTTGATTTATTGAGACATTTATTTACTTATCTTTGATTCTGGCAGTTTCAGTCCTTCATAGTCTACGGTGGCCAGTGTGAATGTGAAGCTAGTCCTTCTCTCACAATGTAATGTTTATTGTACGCTAGAAAATATGAATGCGCATGCTCAGAGTGTTTTACTGTATTCAAAGCATAGACTGTATAAAGATAGATGTCTAAAGATTCAAAGTAGATCACACAAAAATGAGACACGTGGGTCAGACGGCATCATTTCATATTTCATGGCTGATTGGCTCGCTGTCTGACAGATAGCCAATCAGATAGCGCTGTGTCTGACAGCTAGCCAATCAGCTGTGAGATATTTAAAGTGACGTTGCAGTGCGGCTACAGCGCGAGCTTGGAGTTTACAGTCAGTAAAAAGAGGGGAGACTTTCTCAGCTAACGCCAGCTAACTGAAATAAAGTGGATTTCATACTCGAGCACAGGATATAAAGCTTTTATTTGGAGGAGAAAGTGGAATTAAAGCGCCTCGGAGCCCAGCAGCCACGGAATACTGTCCTCACTCAGACTGCTGGTAAAATGAACCGCGGGTTTAACGTGGTGAAGTTTGCCGGGAGGAAAAACCGCCATGCTGCCCTTTTGTGAGCCGTCAGCTGGTGAGTGAAAGCATATTTTATCATCCTGCCTCGGTGCTTCTGGTCCGTGTATTGGCCATATTGTTGTGCTGGATCGATTGATATAGATCAGGGGTCGGCAACCCGCGGCTCTTTCAATCCTCTGCCCTGTTTCCCTGTGGCTTTCAAACAAAATATCAATAAATAATGTCCATTTAATTTAATTAGTTTATTTTAACGTAATAGTTGTTATTTTGGATATCTAAGTGGTCTTTGTAGTGGATTTTCGGAGCTGATGCACTGGCAGTTGTCAGTTTTGAAGAAGAAAAGACCAAACGAGGAACTGTGTTGAAAAAGTCTGGGAAAAACCTTGCGAGGGAAAAACGAGTCTAGAGACACGTCCCTGTTTGTTTGGACGGTGTCCCCAAACTCGCCTGACAGCCCAAAACCAGCCTTTAAGCAAATCAGAGAAACTAGTTCAGCAGTTCCAAATCACAAATCTATGATCTGTAAATTTGTATCTTGGCTTTTGTCTTGTTACCAGTGTGTGAACTATGTCGCGGCTTTCGGGGGGGCTCACTTATTTTGGGGTGGGGGGGGGCGAGGAGGGAGAGACGCTTGCGCGCCTCGCAGCAAGAACTTACTCAAAACACAAGTCTGTGTAACGGGGGGGTTCAGTAACTGGTGACTGGATCACTCTTTATAAAAGAAGAGAGAGAAAAGGCAGAAGGATGGATGATTTATCAGCCAGGACTTTACTTCTCACTAGCAGACTTCGCGCGTACAACAACACTTCCGGACTAAGTATCATGTGACTCAACGAACCAATCAGAAGCTAGAAGAATAAGACTGAAATAAATGCTAAAGAATGACAGCAGCACATTCAACAGATTATCATTAATGTTAATTAAATTAAAGTGTAATGATTTAAATGTGGAAATATGTAAATAATAACAGTGAAAACATAACTATGCAAATATTAATTGTTAACATTTTAAACAAATTTGAACTAATCAATGTATAAATCTAACACCTGTATTGCCATTTCAGCACAATTATAGAAGCACATATCTTCCACACACGCATCACATCTAAACAAAACATACCAGTCCTGCTGCGAATAATCAAGTCCACATTATGCAAAATAAGCTCTGAAATACTTTAACACGTGTCAACAAATCAATCAATGACACCACACACGCATGACCATCATCATTTGAAAAAAATCGCCCAGGCTGCCTACAAGAGATCAATTCCTCGGTAACATCATATACAACACAGTGCTAACAATAAACAATTTATCCACTCTTCTGCTAAGTGCGAGCCAAGTACATTTTCAGAAAGCAGAAGCGTTTTTGTGTCTCTGCAAACTGTGCACCTCAAATTTCCATCCTTAAGAAACAGCCAGGTGTTGCAGGATCTCCATTCTCTCCACTGCCGGCTGGTCCAGTCAGCCGGGAGAAGGAGGCAGGTGGAGTCACCGTCATCAGTGGCTTCTGAGCTAACCTCGCTGGACTTGTCCCGGATGGTCACCCCAGACCCGGTTGTTGGCGGGCTTTCGCCGGCAGCAGCAGGTGCAGCGGTGGTGGTGTCTGTCGTAGCTGCTGCAGAGCTAGCATACGGCTGCAGAGGTCGCATTAACCGAATATTTTCCATCATTGACAGAATTTTTTAACAATGACGGGAAAATCTGAAATCCCTCCGTCATTTTGACAGATTACACTGAGGGTGATAAACCATAGATTTAAGAAATATGACTAATTTATTTAAATCAATAGGGTTTGGGAGCCGCTGAGCAGCGCTGTCTGGAAACGGGAGCTAACGTCTGTGTCGTTGCCATGGAAACTGCAGGTAGCGTAACTCCTTAGCCAGTGAGTGGTTAAGAGAGAGAGAGAGAGAGAGAGAGCGTCTGAAATAACGGTGAATGCTAACGGAGCAGAGGCTAGCTGTTAGCAGCAGCAGTAAGTTGTCAGTCTGGCAGTAAATGTACAGTACAGACTACAGTGTGTCAGTTAATAAACGCTGCAGCTTGTCAACACCATGAAAAGTCACGTCTGTTGTTTCCCCAACTGCTGGAAAAGTGAAGGTTAGCTCCAAAGTTAGCAACAATGGGTTAGCCTAGCTTAGCGATGCTAAACTGATAAATAGAAAACGGAGAAAGTGTAGCTGCCTGCTAACCCCCCCCCCCAATAAAATAATAGATGATTTTTACAACCCTGTCCGTCAATATGAACAATGAGAAAGTCTAATGCAGCCACTGCTTCACAGTCACTCGCCTTATTTTTCTTTGTAAACCTGAAATTCGTGAGTAGGTTTCCTTGTTTTCTTTTCATGGTGACTGCAAAAATAATACAAATCTCACAGACTAATAGGGCGGTATTTTTCCCTTTCCAACGTCAGACTGAAAGTGACGTTTAAAGACTAGCGCACCCACGCATCGATGGTGAGGACCAGAATTACATGCAGCAATTCTTAAATCTTTATTAAAATGAAATAGTGCAATAGTGATGATGAATCGCCCTCATGCACAAATACATTAAAAACAGACAAATTTTACACATGATCCGTGATTATGACTATACAAAAAACAAAAAATAAAAGGAAATGCTTGGGAAAAGACAGCATGTTACTAATATTTTAGAGGAACCCCCCCAAAAAAAAGAGAATTTCACAAATCATGTTTTGAGGGGAGCTCATGTCTCTTTAAGGGGGCTCAGACCCCCCTGGATCCTCGTAGTTTGCACCATGCCTGTTACGTCTGGCGATGACCTGAATTCTGGTCTTGGTTCATCTGTGAAGCTCCTGGTTTATCAAACAACGCATGTTATCTTCTGTTTGACAGAACAGACGGGTTTTCCATGAAAGCAGCTAAAGAAAGCTGCGCTTACGTGATATAGCCCGGCTTGAGTTAACGTCAACTTTCACTTGAGGCTCAAACCGTTCCACTAACGGAGTTTAGCTGCTTCTAGTCAACGCTAAGTCCAACCAGACTGGAATAAGCCTGAAGTGTTTGCATGCATGGAGGACATCAGCAGCCACGAACAGTCGAGTGTAGAAAAGCTGATACTGTGTCGCAAAAAGGAGAGAAAACTAGAGCGGTGTTCATCTCAGCAGCAAAACAAACCTGCTGATGAAATTATATGGAGAATATAAAGGAGTTTTCACCGAAAAGGTGCAAAATGACTGCAATTAACAAGGTGAAGGAGATGACTGGACACTAAACTGATGATAGATTACTTGTTTACTTACAGACGAGTAGTGATAGCCTAAAGGTTAGAGAAGTGAGTCTGTAACCAGATGGATGAGGGTTCAATCCCTGCATCCGACCTGATGAGTCTGCAGGTTGAAAGTGAAGAGCAGCACTTGTTCCTGTTCATGGTTTTATCTTTATTTGCTAATAAACGAGCATTCAGATCATGACTGGTTATATTATCACTAGGCAAGATAATATCAGATGGATATTTAAAATTATGGTGTAAGCAATTAAAGAGAACTTTCCAACATTATCATCCTCTCTGATGTCCATTTACAATCATCAGTGAAAGTTTAACATTAACTGTAAACTGGAGAAGGATATAAGTACAGTGGAAGCAGCTTATAATGATCACGTCTGTCCGGGTTAAATATCATTATAAGCAGATGATTATTACAACATTTTCTTTATTTGTCATGCTGAATACCGTCTAATTGACATTTGTATATTTATTAGCCTGCATGAATATAAATATACGGATTTTAATGACTGTTTCAAAATAAAGTACAGCTGTTTCAAAATAAAGTACAGCTGTTTCAAAATAAAGTACAGCTGTTTCAAACGCAGCGTGCACATTTATGAAGTGGTGAAATTTACTTAAATCTTCCATTGTCAAACGTTTCGGGGAGAAAACGACTTTCTGTCTCCGTCATGATTTCAGTAAGTGTCAGCAGTAAAGAACAAAGAGATTTATGTGGTTTAAAACGTTTTTCCAACGTTGTGATGTATGAAGAGAATGAATGAATACTGCAGGCAGACTGCTGGTTTCTATACGTGACTTTAAACAGCATAAATGTTTTATATGAATGATTTTGTCTCAGAGCTTTTTGATGAACAGCTGATCACTGTAACTGTGATCAATATAAACAGCTGATCACTGTAACTGTGATCAATATAAACAGCTGATCACTATAAACAGCTGATCACTGTAACTGTGATCAATATAAACAGCTGATCAATATAAACAGCTGATCACTATAAACAGCTGATCACTGTAACTGTGATCAATATAAACAGCTGATCACTATAAACAGCTGATCAATATAAACAGCTGATCACTATAAACAGCTGATCAATATAAACAGCTGATCAATATAAACAGCTGATCAATATAAACAGCTGATCAATATAAACAGCTGATCAATATAAACACTGTGTACATTTAAACAGCAGAAACGTAGTTTGGACTTTATTTAATTTTCTTTTTGTCTTCACAGTTTGAACAAAATCAGTGAATGAATAAATAAATCATTTCAAAATAAAGCTGGCACACTTTTATTTCTTAAACCATAAATGCTTTTAAATTGAAGGGCTGCGAGTGTGAAGACGTGATGGAACCGTCTTCTGAAAGCGTGTTTCTGTCCGTCAGACGTTCTTTGACACGCAGCTGAAAGCTCGACCGTTAGCCCGCCACGGAGCAGCTGGTTACCATGGTTACCATGGTTACTGAGCTGGACTCATATAAGCCACTTTGATGGAACTGAACTCTGACTTAAATTAGCGACGCTTACAGAAATAAGCCAGGCTATCCTGTTAGCTTCATGGAAAACCGCCCTGAAGAGTCCAGCTTGACATTTTGTTGTCTTGGTCAGTTTCAGAATATCCATATCAATCTTGTAATATAAAAATAAAACGTGTTTGAATAACTACAAGTGTGTAGTTGTAAAGAATGGCGGAGTGATATTCTCAGTGATGAGGCTTGTCACTACCATGGATGTATAAAGAGAACTGGATACGGCGTCGGAGGCGGAGCCTCGTTCATTCCTATGAAACAACATTAGAGTTCAGTTTGTCACTGCCTGATCTGCGCTGTTCATTATATATTATATTATATTATATTATATTATATTATATTATATTATATTATTATACAAAGATACATTTAATACAAATTTAACACCTTCCATATATATTCAAATATGAAACATCAATAACAAACATAATTAAACAAAAACAATATAAACAACATCAATCTGTACGAGGGAGATGTAAAGTTAAACATATATTTATCAAATGATTTATTTTGATTACAAAGTAATTTCCTGATTATTTGAGAGGTCTTAATAACTGTTTGTTGGTTGTTATCTTGTAAATAGAGACAAAGAGTTGTAGTTGAATCCAGAACAGATGGATGTTAGGTGTGATCTGCAGCACTCAGGCCATGTGGATGAGATATTTGCTGACAGATACGTTTGAGAGCGTTGTTAGTAGGTTGTCAGTCTGTATTGCAGTTGAGAACAAAATGACTTGAAATGTTTTCTAATACTGGCGTCAGTTTGTTGACACTTTGATAAATGAAGAGTCAATCCAGAACAATGCAGAGGATGCATGGATGAGATAATATTGTAGTTTGGTAATATTGAATTTATGGGGGAATGAGATCATTGTTTATACTGGGAATGATAAGAATTGTAAATAATTGTAGATAATAGATTGATATAAAATGTTCAAAGCTTTTATAAATACACTGTAAAAAACGTGCTGTGATTTTTACAGGAAATAACTGGCAGCAATTAACAAGTAACTTCCTGTCATTTATTTCACAGTAAGTTTACTGTACTGTGCTTTTATTTACAGCATCAATGGCAACATGAAACACAGTCATTTAATGGTACTGTATCTACTTTTACTGTAGCTGTATGTAACTGTAAAATAAAATACAGTCATTTTATGCTACTGTGTAATGGATTACATCACCACACATTTGTAGTAAATTAGATTACAGTTATTCATATAATGCTGTAAACTTTCTAATCATTTAAATGTCAATCAATGAGAACAGAAGCAGCTCTTTAAATGACAATTATTTATGAACTGTTGAACAGAAACTACATTTTCCATATCAGGTATTTTCACTGTTCACAGGGATTGTTCACCATGTTTACAGAAATCTATTGGCCTTCTTCCAGATGGCAGAAATACACACACTGTAATTATATCTGTGATGTACAAATGGTTTTCCTTCAGACAGGACAGCAGAACAAATCAAGTTGTTTCCTCTTAATGACATAAACTGTAGTAAAAGAGCCTGTTGACTGTAGTTCTACATCTACCAGCTCACTGCAGCTGTTTCCTCTTTCACCAACTCTCCCTTCAATATATAAAACTGATCTGCTGAACAAACAGCACAAAACATTTAGCATAGAGCAACGTCTGCTGCCCAACACTGCAGTCTGCTTTATTTCATGTACACTTCATAATAAAAGCCACACAGTGGTGCACCAGTGAGAAGCTTTTAATGTGAAGAAGCAACAGCAGGAAATATTTTGACAACTGAACACAGTAAATAAATAAACAGTAAATAAGAATGAAGTAAATAAATGTTTTCTTTTCAGCGGGACCAAACGCAACTTTCTGTCCTCTAAACATCGTTTTCTAACAAAGTTTTCAAATGATATGTTACTAACATTAGCAAATATCACCATGACAACGTTACAAATACAACATGTAAAAAGCTTGTTTAATCTGTAACCACAGTTCAACAAATGCTCATGAAAAATAATACTGATGTCATTTAATAAGCTCACTACAAGTTAAAAACACTGAACCTGTGAACTTGATATAAGTCTTTATAATATCCACACTGACACTGTTATTTCCTTGAAACAAACACTGTCAGCTGATCTAAACATGGAAGTGTGTTAGAAGTCAGCAGGTACTCAGGTGTCCTTACACTCTTTAAAATGCTGTTTGTGGATGTGGACTAGTCTGTAAAGAGTCCAACAGTCCACCTCAGTCCACTTTGCATCAGTCCGCTGGTCCAACAGGCTTTGGATGCAGGTGAGGAGCCGCTGGCTGATTTCACTTTGATCCTCCACTGCTGCTTCATGTTCTGCAGAAAATAGGATGACAGCTACTGTAGATGACAACAAACTGAAGTGTTTTACCTTTACTGTCAGTGTAACAGTCAAGCTTTGACCAGAACACATGTTTTTAAGACTCTCACAGTAAGCTTCTGTAGAACAGGCTCCACCTAATAAGAGTTTAATGACCTGTTGTAACAAACATTTCAATACATCTGAACAGCATCTCAACAATCACAGGGAAATAAACTGAATCTAATAGAAACAGGAAGTGATGTCAATAGGATCAATAGCTTTTGATCAGACTGCAGTGATGTCATTGTTTCCTCCTGATATTCAACTGTGAACCTTTAACAAGATGTGAAGATGGCAGCCAAGCTGCTGGTGAAGTCAGGTCTCCATCAGCAGCATCCATCTGCTCGTACACAGGATCTCAGGTTCAGCTTCTCCTGATCAATAATCATCAATCACTCAATTAACAACTATTCTATTCACTTAAAGTCCTGTTTTCTACCTGAAAACTCACAAACTGACACAACAGAGACAAAGTTGTATTTGAGTTAGTACATGAGAACAGATCTAAGCAGATGACTGCTGAGATGTTTGTGGTTCAGACAAAATAAATATAAAATATGTAAAAACAGGAACATAGTTTAACAATCACATCTGCCACAGAGCTGACTGACTCCACTCAGTCTGTGGACTTTAAGTCTTCCACAGTGAGACCTGGATGATGGAGAGACTGGACTCATCAGCAGAGAGATCATCAGCTGTGAGGAGAAGAAATAAGATGAAGAAAGGCATCAGGATGTAGATTTAATTAATAGTCCTAAACACACACACACACACACACTCAAACATACATAAACACACACAGTAACTTCACAGTCTGGTGGTAGACGGTAGACTGTCAGACCATTTTATCTTCTCTATCAGACGTTAGAATAATGAACTATGAAGTTCCAGGGATGAAAAACAGGGTGATGTTTTGACAGTGATCTAGTATAACAGTGTTGAGTTAGCCAGGAGGAGACACAGGCTAAACACACTTCACACTGTCCTCACATGTGCTATGAAGGCAGAATTTATAAAGATAACATCTGTAACGTTAACACATGTTGACAAGTTAGATTTATAACATGAAACTGTTTCAGTTTAACAACACAGTCAGGTTAACTATGGATCACTGTTAGCTAACATGCTACTAGCTAACATTATAATGCTACACAGCACACTTCTGAGCAGCCAATTTAACTATAAAAACTAGCTTGGTGTGATGTCTGCTGTTAGTCAGGACTGAATGTTTTAATGTTGAAGACACTTACTGGTCAGCTGCTCATGGTGACTCCTGCTGCTGCTCCAGACTGATGCTAATGCTAATGCTAACGTTACTCCTCACCACGCTGCAAGAAGTTCACTGTCCACACTGCAAAACATCTCCACTGAACAGACGTCTTTGTGGTCTCCGTATCTTCCAGTGATCATTTCTGAATGTTCAGAGTTTGTTGTCCTTTATTTCAGACTCTGCAGTTCAGTGTTAGCTGGTGAAGCTAGCAAGCTGTAGCATGTCAGACAGTCCATCTATGATACCGTCTGACAACTTTACACCGAGCAAAAACAAGAACATGAGAACTCTTAAAAAGAAAATCCTTTAAAGTAAATAAAAGATAATGAAGTCATCTAAAGAGCTGAATTTATCTGCACCTAAAATGATCTAATATCTAATTATCTCATTATAATAATGATCTAATATATCTAATATGTATGCTGGCAGGTGCTAACATGCTAAGCTAACATGCTAAGCTAACAGTGTCAGCAGTCTGGATGGAGGAGCTGCTAACCGGCCTGAGAAAACTACAACTGTGGATCCTTGTGATGCGAATCACTTCAGTTTTTCAGACAAATAATGAAGTTGAAGCGACCACCTCGCCTTCTCACCGCTTCTCACACGGCCGTAACCATAGAAACGTTTATGATGAAGGTCACATTGTTTTCTCCTCCAGCTCACCAACAGGCGGCGCTGTGCCACGCAGCTACTATAGTAAAAACTGTTGTGTTGCCTAGCAACAGCCAATCAGCTGAGTGTGATGAGGATCAGTGATGTCGTAGAGCTGCTCCATTAATCACATTTTATTTAGTCTTCCAACGATGATGAAAACAAGATGATGGAGATAAATGGATTATTCTGCCACATTCTGCTTCACAGTGATGCTCTCGTTTTGTCTTGTGTTATAAATCCAGCGCAGTGAGAGACAGACAGAGCGGAGTCTTCCTCACAGCATCAATGTGTCTGAATTTAACAGTCAAATGTTGAGCGGTGGAAACTGACTCATTGAGATATCTCGGCCTACAGGTTACTTTGTTTTAGTGTCAGTCACACTTTGGATGCTGTTATTTTAGATACCAGGATGTTTGGCTGTAATGATCTCTCCTTTCATCCAGCTGCTTCCTCTGTCTGCAGCAGCTTTACGTTGCCGCTATATTCCCGCTTTTTGCCGCCATCACGTGTAGTTGTCCTGCAGATGAAAATATAAACCAGCAAAATGTCTGCTGGGAAATATGCTGATTGCCAAATAAATCAATTCATTCATAGCATTTTAAACAGCATAATATTATGTGACCTATTAGATATGTTGCCATGACAACTTCAATATAAACTTGTATGATGTAAAAGTTTGGTTTTGCCTCCGCTGTTAAGACATTGAGAGATTGACTGAGTGTTTGGTCAGATGGAGGCTAAGCGTGGTATGAGATTGAAAAGCCGGCGCACACTTCAGGAACAGTCCTGCACTTTGGCTCCACAGCAGTTAACAGCGTTTTCTCTCAGGTAACGTTACATCCAGCACTGGCACAGTGAAACAAACGGATCAGCCCGGAGCTCCACGCTTAAATAACATGTCATTGATCAGTAGGAGGTTTAATTTTCCCCGTACGACCCCGGTGAGAGGCGGCTCAGGGAGACGGCGGCAGGTGGAGGTGGTGGTGGAGCTGCAGCTGCAGGCTGCCCGCATGGCTGCATTCAATTAACAACAGCAAGGATATTAGTCTGATTTGATTATTGTTGCTTATATGCTCAGTTCACAAAGTTTGTCAAGAGTTCATTCTGCTGACTAAAATACATTTGTTGGATCATAGTTTGTGTTTTTGTGCTTTATTGCTGTTTAAATGTAGGATATTATATGGCTATTTAAACATATGTCCGCTAGTTGTTCTATATGGCCGCAATTCTGGAATATTAACGGACATATTGGCCGTCAGAAAAGTCTAGCGTCTAACCCTGGTCTGCATCTGTTATTGTTCAAGGAAATCCACTGTTAAAAAGACACGTTTGTTTGAAATGTTCAAGAAATGCAGGATGTTTCCAAAGTCAGTGAGTAATGGTGTTAAATAATGGTGATTGTGATTGTTGCCATAATGGAGCAGCAGTAATATCATGTCCATGTTTGCATGCTGAAAGAGAACGTGCTGCTCTGACCCCCCTCCTCCTTTCAGGCTGCATCCTGCTGGAGTCCGATGGTTGACACCAGGTCTGAGGAAGTGTAAGTGTGTTTTTCATTTCATTCATCAAAACAAAGCAAACTTCAAACAGTGACATCACTCATTCACATCCTACTGAGAATGAAGATGATGTCATCATCAATCAGATGATCGATCAATAACTGCAGCTGTATTGTGTCTCGTTCTCTCCATCAGATTTCTGTCAACTCACACTGGATCCAAACACAGCACACAGAAACCTCAAACTGTCTGACAACAACAGGAAGGTGACACGTGTGAAGGAGGATCAGTCATATCCTGATCATCCAGACAGATTTGATCGCTGGGCTCAGCTGCTGTGTAGAAATGATCTGACTGGTCGCTGTTACTGGGAGGTCGAGAGGAGAGGAGGAGTTTCTATATCAGTGAGTTACAGAGGAATCAGCAGGAAAGGAGGCAGTGAAGACTGTGAGTTTGGATGGAATGATCAGTCCTGGAAACTGTGGTGCTTTGATGATGGTCGTTACTCTGTCCAGCACAATAACAGAGAAACATCCATCTCCTCCTCCTCCTCCTCCTCCTCCCCCTCCTCTGTCTCTAACAGAGTAGCGGTGTATGTGGACTGTCCTGCTGGCACTCTGTCCTTCTACAGAGTCTCCTCTGACTCTCTGATCCACCTCCACACCTTCAACACCACATTCACTCAGCCTCTGTGTGCTGGGTTTGGATTTGATTTTGGTTCCTCAGTGTCTCTGTGTGATCTGTAGGAGGAAGAGTCTCCTCCTGTTAGAGAAACTTTCTCACTGCTGACCAGATAGTTCAGTCTGTACAGGATCACACACAGCTGATGGTATTTAGTACCAACATGATCTCTCACTGCTTGTAAATGTAAACATGGTTTCCACATGATTGACAGTTTGTTTGTAAAATGAATCAAATGATAAACTGAGTCCAGTTGTTGTTGTTTTCTGTTGTTAGTGTATTAGAAAGGCTTGAACTGTAATGGGATAATGGGAATGGGATCTTCACTATGCTTTGTTGTAGTTCTTATAGTAGTTTCATAGTAAGTGTGTTACCTGATTCCTTCACTTCTTTAGAGATCACATGACTAATGATGGTCAGAACAACAGGCCTCCTATTGGCTGGTTAAATGAACAGCTCTAATGGTGAAGGCTGAGGCTCAGCAGCTGGAGTGTGGCTGCTTTTATGCTGCCTTCATATCATATTGGAATGATGCTAATTATGAGATTGTGACTTGTAAATAGAATTCAGGTCGACATTCAAGTGGTAATTATGAAGTGGAAAAGCTGAAAGCTCTGATATTTACTGGATATGCTGGATTATTGTCAATAAGAGTATTTTTCAGCCTCATTCCAGCAACTTTGTAATCATGCAGCCGTCTTGATTTGTTGTGTGACATGAACGCTGGCAAGTTGTAAACATGGGAATGTTTCCCGCCTCTACCATCCATCCCATATGATGTGAACACAGCATTAGAGATGAGAAGTCCAGGAGCTGTTGTGTGTTTCTGACATACAGGAAGTATTTAGTTTTTCTCTGGAGTGTTTATTTAGTTCCTGTGTAGAGAATAAAGTTGATGATGATCAGTAGCTGATGTTAGTTTTCTCCATTTATTTTTGTGTGTGTGCATGTTAATTCATATCTAATTTCATCTAGTAGATTGAAGGTATTTGACAGTTTCAGGACTGTTTAAAGTGTCACTTTAATGTGTTTAGCTCACATTCAGTCTGACAGCTGTTGTTCATTGACTGTTTCTAAATAAGTTGTGCATCATCAGCACTCAGCTGTCATGTGTGATTAAAGCCAGCAGGTGTCACTGTTTATTCCTTTAGTTCATTCATCCTGATTGGTGGAAAATAGTTTGTATTGAAAGGAGCTTTTATGTCATTGCTTTCAGTTTCTGTGTAAATATTCATTTAAATATTCACTATAAATTGATTCCACTTTGCTATTATTATTATCACCATAGCCGTTATTGTTATTTTCTATTATTTTGTATAATTGCAAGTCACTTTTGTATTTCCTCTATTTTTTTCTATAGATACACACAAATCCTCATCATCAACTTTATGATCCAAGATGTTAATAAAGTCTATCTGCAAATACTTTTTACTATCTACTATGTTTCTATTGAATTCTTTTCATTTACTATTTAAATAACTTACAACATATCTGATATACTGTGTGAACTTTGTAAATGTGCATCACATAAGATAGATGATGTGGTTCAGTCAAACTGCTGATGTGAGAGTGGAAGAACAAACTGGTTTTACTGGTTTTAATGGTGACACGCTGTAAAGAGACACTTTGATTTCTGATGGTGAATTCAAAGACTTTGTTGTCATTGTGTTGTAAATATAAATGTGTTTAATAAGTGATTGTCTTCACAGCAACACTGTCTCTGTATTTGAACACTGGTGGAGTTTATTGATCCACAGAGAGCTGCTGAGGCTCAGTGACACCACTGGATCTGATTATTTCAAACATCTTCATTTCTTTTTGTCGTGGGTTCACTTTTGAACCAGGACAAATGATGGCGCAGACGACTAAACTTCAGTGTGGGTTTGTTTATTCACACGAAGCCCAGAACCAAGTGACAAAAAGTGACAAAAATATGTACAGTGAAGAGTGAGGGAAAAAAAAACAAGCAAAAGGCAAAAATGGAAAAATATTTACAAGGCAAAATCGGCAGTACAATACCTCCCATGTATTGACTAAGACCAGATCTCTCATGCAAAAACTCTCTCCAACATCCAACAACCAACAACCAACCGAGCAGAGCTGGCCCTTTTATACACTTAGCCCCTCCCCCGGGCAAACCAATTACCCCATGAGGGTAACCAAGGATCCCTTTTAAGATCA
Source organism: Euthynnus affinis (assembly GCA_029490765.1). NCBI lineage: Eukaryota > Metazoa > Chordata > Actinopteri > Scombriformes > Scombridae > Euthynnus > Euthynnus affinis. Next base: position 696,125 of record CM055846.1, on the reverse strand, counting down.
AAAACCCCCAAAGATGGCAATGAGTGACACTTTCACATTGTGTGTCACCTGGCACTAATCACCCTTCATATGGCTGTGCCAAATACCCCCAAGCAGCAAGAAATCCCAACATATCAATTAATGTACATCATGATGGTTGAGTCCATGGTCACATGCACCTTCTTGATGTGCCCTGAGCACTATTTAGGCGGTGCCCCGGAAGTGCCTCAGTTTGGCGGTGAGAGGCAACAACAGGTGAGTGTATGGATGTGTATGTGTGTGTGTATGTGTGACGCGTCAGCGCTGAGTGTGCACCCTCAGCGCCTAGCGGGAAGAAAAAGTCCGGGCAGTGGGGAAAAGTTTGTGCAGGACCGCGAGACACAAGTGCGGGCCTGCACGCAACAGTTTATTTGCAGTGTGTAGTTGCAGCGCTCTGTGCGCTCCCGGCACCGCGCTCTCTCTCCGGCCGAGAGAGCGTGCAAAACGCACGCCGGTTTGAGGTGACGGAGCGGCGTTACTGTCGCCCCGTCACATTATCCCCCTCCTCCCCGAGGTTGGCGATGTGCGGCAACCTGGAGAGATAATCTGCCACAACATTGGTCTTGCCAGCTCGATGTCTGATCTGGAATTGGAAAGGCTGGAGGGAGAGGTACCAGCGGGTGAGACGGCTGTTATGGTCCTTCATAGAGTTCATCCAGGTCAGAGCTCGATGGTCAGTCTCTAAGTCAAATTCCCTCCCCAGGAGGTAGTACCTCAGGCTCTCCAGTGCCCACTTTATGGCCAGGCCCTCCTTCTCCACAGTGGAGTACCTGGTCTCACGTGGCAGTAACTTGCGACTCAAGTACAGCACCGGTTGTTCCTCTCCAGGATCCCCCTGGGCCAGGACTGCCCCCAGTCCTACTGCAGAGGCGTCAGTCTGGACCAAGAACCGCTTGCTGAAGTCGGGACTCCTCAACACTGGAGAAGAGCATAAGCAGGCCTTGAGGGTTTGGAAAGCTGTCTGGCAGTCCTCACTCCAGACAACTGGGTTCCTCTGGTCCTTTGCTGTCAGTGCTGTTAGAGGAGCGGCGATGGTGGCGAACTGCGGGACGAACCTTCTGTACCAACCAGCCAAGCCCAAGAAGGACCTCACTTCCTTCTTCGTGCGTGGGCGTGGGCAGCTGTGGATGGCCTCGACCTTGTCCACCTGTGGTCGGACCTCGCCTCGTCCCAGCCGGTAGCCCAGGTACTTCGCCTCCTCCTTGGCCCACTGACACTTGCCAGGATTCAGTGTCAGACCTGCCTGCTGGATCTGGCCGAGGACTCGCTCCAGATGACCCAGGTGCTGCTCCCAGGTGTCACTAAAGATGACCACATCATCCAGATAGGCAGCACTGCAGTCCTCGCACCCCCGCAGGACACGGTCCATCAGCCTCTGGAAGGTGGCCGGTGCACCATGGAGGCCAAAGGGCATCACAGTGAACTGGAAGAGGCCAGCTGGTGTCTGGAAAGCGGTGTAGGGGCGACTGGACGCTTCTAGGGGTACCTGCCAGTAGCCCTTGCAGAGGTCCAGGGTGGTGATGAACCTTGCCCGGCCAATCTTCTCCAGCAGATCGTCAATCCGGGGCATTGGGTAGGCGTCGAACTCTGACATGGCATTGAGCTTCCTAAAGTCAATGCAGATGCGGAGTGAGCCATCCTTCTTCACCACGATGACCACCGGGCTGCACCACTCAGACTGTGATGGCTCAATTACTCCCAGGCGCTGCATCTCCTCCACCTCCTTCAGGAGCTTGGCCACTAGGTGTTGAGGCACTCGATAAGACCTCTGTCGAACCGGCCCCCTGTCTTTCAGGCGGATGACGTGCTCCACCAGGTAAGTCTTCCCTGGGTTAGCAGCAAACAGCTTGGAGACTCGCTGGAACACGTCGCTCAGCTGGCTGCACTGGTCGACCGAGAGATGGTCAAGGGCCGGTTCCGCAGACTGGTTGAGGTCGGCTAGGGTAGACTCCTCCTCCCCTTCACTGCCAACCTCCGTCACCAACAGAGATGCCACAGGAACCTGAACTGGAGCCTCCTTCCACTCCTTCAACAGGTTGATGTGGTAGATCTGTTTCGTCTTTTTCTTGTCAGGGTGGTGGATCTCATAGGTTACAGGGCCCATCTTCCTGAGGATGGTGTACGGGCCCTGCCACTTGGCCAACAATTTGCTGGTAGAGGATGGCAGGAGGAGCAGGACCTTCTGGCCAGGCTGGAACTCCCTGTGCCTGGCTTGTCGGTCATACCACGCCTTCTGGATCTGCCGAGCCTCACGTAGGTTGACCTCCGCCTCGTCTCTGTACTTTGCCAACCGGTCTCTCATCTCCAAGACGAACTGGACCACACTTCGATCACTGGCGGTGGTTGACGGAGCCTCCCAGGTCTTTAGCAGCAGGTCCAGCGGCCCCTGGACATCCCAGCCATACAACAGCTCAAACGGGGAGAAACCAGTGGAAGCTTGCGGGACCTCCCTGTAGGCAAACAGGAGGAAGGGCAACCACTGATCCCAGTCCCGTCCGGTGTCAGCGACGAACTTCTGTAGCATCTTTTTCAGCATTTGGTTGAACCGTTCAACCAACCCATCAGTCTGCGGGTGGTAAGGGGTGGTTTTGATGGCCGTAATGCCCAACTGCCGATGAAAGAGCTGCAGAAGTCTGGAGGTGAAGTTTGTCCCCTGGTCTGTTATGATCTCGTCCGGAACACCAACCCTGGAGAACAGCTGAACAAGACACCGCAACACCGCTGGGGCAGTGACTGTGCTCAAGGGGAAGGCCTCAGGAAACCTTGTGGCATAGTCACAGACCACCAGAATGTATTGGTGCCCTCTGCTGCTTCGCACCAAAGGTCCAACAATGTCCATGGCTATACGCCGGAAAGGGGTAGAGATAATGGGCAGGGGTTGGAGGTAGGCACGGTCTGATTGACGGACCAAACATGTTTTCTGACAGGTGGGACAGGTTCTACAGAAAGTTTGGACGTCAGTGTACATGGAGGGCCAATAAAACCTGGAGGCTATCCTCAGATAGGTCTTGTTGCGACCGAGATGACCCGCCCAAGGCAAGGTGTGTGCCAGGTTCATTATCATCGGCCGACATGACCCAGGAACCACCAGACGTTTGACTCCATCCGCCAGTGCATAGAGGACATCCCCGTCAATGACAAAGCATTCCTTCCCCCTCCTTGTCATATCCAGTCCTCCAACCGCTTTGCCAAACAAGGGCTTCAGCGTCCCATCCTCCCTTTGCAGGGCCCCAATGTCCCCAGGCACCTCCCACATGTCCTTGGTCAGTCCATCTTTGCAGTTTGGCTGCCTGGATTGTAATCCCTTCTCAAAACGCCGCTGGCGGCGAGACTTCCTTGGGCCCTTCGTGCCCCCCTCAAACAAACTGCTGTCCAGGGTTGCAAATGGTTGTGGCTCAGTCAATGGGTCAGATGTCACCCCCGCTCTGGCCTGAGCACGGGTGATCACCTGACCTGACAAACCCCCACCCAAGTCATGGTCTTGGGCTCCCACATCCAGCAGCACGTCCAGTAGCACTGGTAAGTCCCACCCCAGTATGGCAGCTACGGGCAACTTTTCCACCACCCCAACAGTCAGCAGATATGGTTGCTCATCAACCACCCCTTACCACCCGCAGACTGATGGGTTGGTTGAACGGTTCAACCAAACGCTGAAAAAGATGCTACAGAAGTTCGTCGCTGACACCGGACGGGACTGGGATCAGTGGTTGCCCTTCCTCCTGTTTGCCTACAGGGAGGTCCCGCAAGCTTCCACTGGTTTCTCCCCGTTTGAGCTGTTGTATGGCTGGGATGTCCAGGGGCCGCTGGACCTGCTGCTAAAGACCTGGGAGGCTCCGTCAACCACCGCCAGTGATCGAAGTGTGGTCCAGTTCGTCTTGGAGATGAGAGACCGGTTGGCAAAGTACAGAGACGAGGCGGAGGTCAACCTACGTGAGGCTCGGCAGATCCAGAAGGCGTGGTATGACCGACAAGCCAGGCACAGGGAGTTCCAGCCTGGCCAGAAGGTCCTGCTCCTCCTGCCATCCTCTACCAGCAAATTGTTGGCCAAGTGGCAGGGCCCGTACACCATCCTCAGGAAGATGGGCCCTGTAACCTATGAGATCCACCACCCTGACAAGAAAAAGACGAAACAGATCTACCACATCAATCAGCCTAAATGTTCCTGTTTTCATGTTTTGAAAGTGTGAGTGAAGCAAACAGCTCCTCCTCTGACAGGATGTGATGCTGTGAGTGAACAGCAGGTGGCAGCAGACGCTCATGTTTCTGTTCCTCCAACACTTGAGTTTCACACAGTTTCTATGTTCAGAGGTGGAAGAAATAAAACGCTTCCTTTACTTTAGTAAAAGTAGTAAAACTACCATCAAATACTCCTTTACAAGTAAAAGTCCTGCATTCAACAATATATTGAAGCTCTGAGAAATGAAATGTAGTGAATAATGAAACAGTTGAGTGTTTCTCTCTGACATGTGGAGGAAAAGTAGAAGGTGTGTCCACCAGTCCTCCCATAACACAGTCTAACTGGTCCCAGTATCAGTCTAACAGTGGACAGACTGGTTTGATGACGGTGTGTTTATATTCACTATCTATATGTTGGACATTATGAAGGATGGTATTAAAATGTATTTAGATTTCATTAGCTGCTGTTTTTTAACCGTCTTGCCAAGTTGTGACTGTTGGCGTCGACCTGAACAGGAAACAGTCACAACCTGGAAAAATGTTCAAAATCTTTTTAATGGTGGAACAAGCAGAATATATTTTCATCCAGATGTTTCAAAGAGCCTTTGAAGATTGTGGAGATACTTTCATATGAACTCTGGGTTCAGACATGGCAGAGTGTTTCTGTGTTTCCTTTTAGAGGAAAGACGCTTCGCTCTGTGAACGTGAGGCTGATATGTGAGAGACACAAACTGGAGCTCAGATCAGAACGTCGTTTTCTGGCATCAGAGCAGCGTTACAGAACTCTGCCACGTCAGAGATGCACAGTATGAACTTTTCTGCTCTGCAGTCACATCATCATCATCACCTCTATGAATTCTGTAACCTGGTGTTGTTGAGGTCAGCGTCTTTGGGGTCAAAGTTCATTTCAGTTGGACTGTAGAATCACTGCAGCGTTCATCACTGCGACTCACACAGCTGTTACTCTTTATACTGACAAATGGAGTCACTGAGCAGCTGCTACTTTTCCTCCATTGAAGCTCATTGCAACACTAAAATACTCCGTTTGAGTTTAAAAAGATGAAAAGTATTAATGATTTATTGTCAGAGTGAAAGTGATGAAAAGATTGAGAACAACAGTTGAACTCTGTAAAGTGTGTGGTGGACATGAAATACCTGATGAGCTTGTTATGCTGAAATAACAGAAGATCTGTTGTGATCATGAAATAAAACAGTGAAGCACAACTTGTGTGGAGGTGTCAGGAGTATAAGAGGGAACATGAATGTCCTCTGCAGCCTCTGTAGCTCACTGAAGCAGAGAAAAACCAATCAAGGAGGCGAGAAGAAGCCGCCGACAGCAACAGAGCCGGCAGGGCGAAGAGGCCGAACAAAGAGGATGGATTTCAGAGTGAAGACTAAACCTTCCTAGAGTTAGTCCTGGAAGGTCCTGGAAAGGTCATGGAGGGTCCTGGAGAGTCCTGGAGAGTCCTTGAGAGTCCTGCAGGGTCCTGGAAGAGTCCTGGAGAGTACTGGAGGGTCCTGCAGGGTCCTGGAGGCTCCCGGGGAGTCCTGGCGGGTCCTGGAAAGGTCATGGAGAGTCCTGGAGGGTCCTGGGGGGTCCTGCATGCTCCTGGAAGAGTCCTGGAGGGTATTCTGATTAGTCCTGGAAGGTCCTGGAGTGTCCTGGAGAGTACTGCTGGGTCCTGGAGAGTATTCTGATTAGTCCTGGAGGGTTCTGGAGAATGTCTTGGAGGGTCCTGATGAGTCCTGGTGAGTCCTGGAGGGTCCTGGAAAGGTCATGGAGAGTACTGGAGGGTCCTGCAGGCTCCCGGGGAGTCCTGGCGGGTCCTGGAAAGGTCATGGAGAGTCCTGGAGGGTCCCAGGGAGTCCTGGAGGGTCCTGGTGGGTCTTGTAAGGTTCTGGAGTGTCCTGGAGAGTCCTGCATGGTCCTGGAAGGTCCTGGAGAGTCCTGATGAGTCCTGGAGGGTCCTGTTTTTGTTTTGGTCCCTGAGTTTTGTCTGCAGGCGTTCCTCTCAGGCTACGTGCAGCCTGTATGTAGCCTGAGAGGTGAAACTCAGGGCGTTGAAAGGCACAGATGCATCTCAATATGTCAGTCAGAGGACACTGAACCTTTAAAGAGATCCTCAGCTGGATTTAGCAGCGACGTGTAACGACTCGTACAGCAGCTCACACACTCATTCTGTTTATTGTCAATCTATTGTTCATATTTTGGGACGACGTACTCAGCCGCTGTAGGAGTTGCTGTCACATCCTGTTTTCATCTTTCTGACCTTCAGAGAGCAGCAGGAATATTATAGATCCATCCATTTCATCCAGTAAAGTGACACTATCATATAAATACAAGTACTAATATAAAGTCAGCTGCTTTATATCCAAAGATATTTTTGATGGAGCGTTTTAGTTCATGTACAGATGACAATGAGTCAGTTATTGCTCAGTTCAACAGTTGTAGATCCAAAGGATGTGTTCTAATGATCAAGGTGACGTCCAATCAGCGCAGAGTAAAAAGTGACTAAAGACAAGAAGGAAACGGAGGAACAGTTCTAATAAGCAGTTAAACTGAGGAGGAAATCAGGAAAAAAAGGGATCAAATGCAACAAAGAGTCTAAATGATCCCATCATCTTTCATACTTGTGGATAGAAAATATCATTTGTCTTGTCATTTGAAGCTGGAAGGTGTTTAATGAGCACTTACCAAATTCTATCAGATGGAGTTTGTGTGTTTGTGTTTTTAAAGCAAAGAAGTGATGATAAGTGAAGGGTCGGCCACCTCAGAGATGATGTCACAGCGTTGGATTTGAGCTCATTGGACCAAACTGACTCAATGTTGCTTCGTCAGCTGGTTTGTTTGACAGCAGAGTGACGACAGGAAACAGAACAAATGTGTTTGTTTAAATGGAGAGCCTGCAGGTCTGAACTGTGACAGCAGGAGTCATGAAAGGAGGAGCTTCAGGTCAGAGGTCACACACTTCATCAGTAGGAATGTGTTGATGACAGTCAGCTGATATCAGTCACTCACTGTCAAAATGTCCAAATGTCAGCAAAAGTTCAAGCTCTGGCAAATATTGCTGAGATTTCTTCAGTTTGTGTGAATTATTGCGACGGCAGAATCACAAGAACGATCATTTCCTGGAGGAAGTGATCAATAACATCATGTGTCTGATCAGATCAATAGTTATTAATAGTGTGTTTGTAGCTGCAGGTGGGGCTTCACAGTGATATCAGATAAACACCAGCTGGAAGTATCACACTGCATTTTCACTTTGTGCATCAAAAAGCTGAAAAAAGGACAAAATGCATCTTTTTCTGCTTGTCTGAGGTTTAACAGCAGCTCAACTGGAAACAGACTGACTGAAGGAATGATGACGTCATCAGTCATGTGACTTAAACGCCACTGAAGAGCTGAAAACATCAGATCTGTGTGGAGCCATGATGATGATGATGAGGAGGAGGAGGAGACTGTAACCTTCCTCACATCAACACATGAAACTAACAGAAACGTCATATTTCCATCATGTTTTCCATCGTTGGAGCTTCGACTGTTTTAACGACGTCATCTGGTTGTTTCTTCTTCTTCTGCGACGGTTTAACAGCAGCGACTGTTTATCTGCTGATATTCACACAACAACAGCAGCGGATGGAAAGAAACATTCACTACAAGTTTCTTTTGCTTCTCTTCTGGAAATGTGGTTGAAATTGTGTGTAAATTTGGAGGGAAAGCTGCTTATTGTCATGAAGAAGCTTTCAGAAAGAAGTGAAGTGTACATATTTGGACTTTGAAATGTTCTTGAAATGATACAGCACACATGATGCTGTTTTCTTCTGACGACTGAAAACTGCTCTGAACTATACAGTTCAATACTGGACTGTTGACAGAGACAAGACAACATACTTTCCTCCTTCTCTGTCTGTGGCTCTCAGATACAAACTCACTGCTTCCTTTAAATCTTTACAAAGTCATTTCCTAAAACAGCTGACCACTGTAGTTTCTACATAGATAACTAGAACTAGAATCTCCTGTTTGCTGAGTGCTATGATGTTAATATGCTATAATACACTGTACATTAGTGAGTCAGCTGGATATGGCTGAGGTGCAATAAGGTGCATGATTGTCCACTGATGTTAGAATTCATTTTACACTCAGCCATGAAGCATTGACACAAATATCTACAGATACAGTTGTGCTCATAAGTTTACAAACCCTGGCAGAATGTGTCAGATGTGAAGCGTTCATAGTGTCTCTAGTTGTGACCATAAAGTTCACTTTTGCTCTCATCACTCCAGATCACTTTGTTCCAGGAGTTTGGAGCTTTGTGTCGTTGCTGTTTGACTGCAGCAGGATGTTTGTTTGGTGGCGTTGTCATAGTAACGGCTTCTTTCTGGCCACTTTTCTTCAAGTTCCTCCTTATTGTTGATCTTGAAGCTTTCAGCTGAAGTTCTTTGTGGGTTTTTCTGTCTGAAATCTTTGTTGTTCTAGCTGACTGTGGTTTGGTATCAACACAACTCTTCATGTTCCACTTCTTCTTCATCAGAGCTTCAACACTACTGATGGGCATTTTATCATCTCTGGATTCTTTTCACATCCTTTTCCTGCTTTCTAAAGTTGAACTCCCTTTTCTTTTGCTTTCCTCATGGCTCAGTATCCAGTAAAGTCAGAGCAGAAACTCATTGACTATTTCTACACAGACACTAATTCCAGGTGTGAAACTTTCCCTTCACAGCCATTTAAACCTGTGTGTTTATTATCAGCTCAAACATTCAAGGGGATGGAAACTATTGATCAGGAACATTTGGCTCATTTCACTCAAAACATTTCAGAGTACAATGATGTGATAATAAATGTCTTCACCTGACCACCATCCCTAAATAAAACGACACTTTTCAGCATCATCACTCATTTTTTCCTAAATATTTCACAGATTCTACCAGAGTCTGTAAACTTATGAGCACAACTGTTCAGGATATTTGATCAAACAAACAGGAGGAAATGTGTTTTTTCTTGTTTCTACAGTGTTTCTGCTGCTCTGCTGAGTATTTGGACGTGTCTCTCTTCTCTCAGTTACCTGTGCTGCAGCTGTGAGGCCGACCTGTGGGACTGGATCACCAGCTTCCTCAAAGCTCAGCTCAGTTTGACTCAGAGTAGCCGTCTCCATGACAACCCCCCCAAAAAACAGATGTTTCTTCTTGTCGACAGGCCAGAGGAGGAATCTTAGTCTGTAATAATCTGGATTTCAATCTGTGGGAAACATGAAGTCCCGTCAGGACGCTGCTGACTCTCGTGTGTTTTGGTGATTTTCCAGCCGTTTATAAATTCACACACACACTCACACTAAATAAACAGGTGTGTGTGTGTGTGTTGTTCAGGTGCAGAATAATAATCCTCAGATTCACAGAAAACCCAATTTACAGTTTGATGTCAGACGCGGGAAACAGTCCGCGGTCCGAAAGATGAAACCAGACGCAGCGGCGGTGAAACAGTCCGACTTCCGTCTGGGAACAACAGTTTTTGGTCAGCAGGAGGAAACCAGGAGACAGCGGAGACGAAAACAGATCGATACCAGTCCCGAACCAACACTTAGAGGTCTGAAGGATGATAGCAGACGGAGCGGAGATGAACTCCCGCCAGAAAACACACCGACAGTCCTTCCCGGGCAGCAATGGCGTCCTGTGGTCCAGAGCTCACAGACTAGCTTAGCTTAGCTTAGCTTAGCACACACTCGCACAAACTGTCTCTCTAATCAACTGTGATAAAGCAAACTTGGGCTTGGTTGACTGTAGCTACACTTTTCTTGTGTTTCGCTAAACAAACAGCCAAATATCTTCATCATCATCTCTCTGCATTTTTCCTGCTCCGTCTGTTTCTCTCCGTTTGGCGTCTTTCTCTCGTTGTCTTTGTTGTTTTTTTCTTTTTCACTAAAAACCCGCCTTCATGGTTCTCTTTCCTACTGACGACCAATGAACACTGACTGACACCTCAGTAACCAATAAAACAAGAATAACTGATACTAAAGGCACAATCTGTTCTATTTTTAGTTTACCACTGTTTGCTTTGAATATTGTTGAGAACTATTAACTATTTGAACTATTGTTTGAACTACACAAACATGAACACTTGAATTATTTTCATCCTGCCAAACTTATAAATAAAGAATTTAAATCTCACTTCTTTCCTTTATTAAAACTAAATGACTTTTAGTTTCCTGCTCTTACTAATTTTCCCTTGAAGTATATTAGGAGCTAACTTATTTTTCACAGCGGGCTCTGAGTGAAATCACTAATAAATAAACTAATCAATTCATTGATCTTTATACATTCAATAAATGATCAGCTTCAGTTTGACAGAGTTCAACATGAAAACACAGCTGACATGTTCACACGTCAGTACGAAGAATCAACAGTTTGTTTACTTTTAATATTTCATGATTCTGAACTTTTACTGAAATATGATTGAAATAAACAAACTTTGTTTTTAAAGAACTTTTGATGTTTTTTATATGAAAGTAGAAACAAACAGACAGAAGATGAGGAGGGTGTTTCTATACTGTTGTACTTCTATACTGTACTTTTACTCAGTACTCACACTGTTACCGCTGTTTCTGATTGGTTCTCTGCTCGCTTCAACACTGAGTCACATGATGAACTTTACCAACACACAGCAGCTCGTTTTACACACAAACACAACAACTCATGTGTCAATCAGACACACTGAGATAAAAACACAACAACAGGCAGCACATGAGGATCTTCATTACATCACTGTTTATTGTGTTCATGCAGTTTAATGCTTGATAGTATAGAAATGTGTATATTGTTCATACAAACACACAGTTTGTCCTGCAGGTGGCAAAGCTTTATTTATTTATTTATTCATATTATTATTAATCTGACTGTACGGTGGCTGTTTGAGGACATTTCACACTCAGTTTATCAGGTTCAGATTAGATCAACTTTCACTGGACTAAAGTGGACGTTTCCTTCTTTTCTTTTCTTTATTAAACTCTCCAGTTCAGATAATAAAAGTTTATTACAATATTCAGTCAAACATCTGAAAAATATTGAATTGTGTATGAAATATTTTACAGTCTGACTGCAGCTCCGTCCAACCAGAAACCTCCAGAGCTGAAACATGAAGCCGACACAGAAGAGCCATTTATCAGTAAAACTGCCATCATGCAGATGTTTGTGCTGTATGTGGAGAGTTGTAGTTACTGACAGTGACCACTGGAGGGCAGTAAATACTCTGATTATCTCTCTATGAGTCCACATCAGTCAGTTTAGAAAGATCAATATCACTATTGATCAGTATTTATAGCAGCTGTATTTATAGCGGTATTTATATAGTGCTGATATAATGCAGTAAATGTGTCATAATGTCATTTTATAGATCAGAGCAGTGAAAGAGAAAATGAGATGAGTTACAATAACATTTGATCCTGAACGCAGTTCAACCAGTCAGACTGCATAATGAGATGACGCACAAACACACACTGCTTCACTTCACCTGAGGAAAGTTGAACTGAAGCTCGTTTTCTGCTCAGAGAGCTGCACATTAATGAAGTTCATGAGGAAAAGTTGAGTAAGTGGAGCTCTGGTTGATTTCTCTTGGTCTTTGAGTCTCTTCATAGACAGTGTGTGATTGTTGGAGGAGTTTGTCTGCTTGGGAAACTTTCTGGTTGTTGTCGGGTAAAGATGGCGTCTATCTTTCACTGAACAGAAGTTTCCTTCTTTTCTTTATTAAACTGATCTATTAATGGCATCCTGCAGTTTGTGTTGGAGAGACGCCACATCCTGTCTCTCATCTCTCTGGTATTTCCAGTTTTTCCTTTGGGAGTTTACTTCATCTTTGTGCTCTGGTCGTGTCGCAGCTTCTTTTCTCCGTCTAAAGGTATTTATTGTGACTTTATTGTGACTTTATTGTGTTTGTATTGTGACAGTTTTCACTGTTTGACTCTTGAATGACTCTTTGTTCATCTTGTTAGTTTAGTTCCAGTAGAAACAGCAGAAATCTGTAGTTCAGAACTCTACTAACAGTCAACACAAATCAACATGCTGGAAGTTTTCCTCCATTTTAGTGTCACTGTTCAAAGTGTCCAATAACAGCTGACAGTACTGAGTCAGTGTTCACAGATCAATAACTTCCAACATTTGTCTTCTTTGTGGAGAAAAACAACAACCTGCTCTGTCTGTATTAGTGACACCTTCAAGTTCAAATCACTTGACTTGTTATTTACAAGAAGAAGAAACACAGAGAACACATGTGGCTCACATGCTGAGTACAAATAGAGTTACAGTCCATAAAAAGTACAAACAGGTCAAAATATCTTCATGTCCAACATACAGAGTGTGTGTGTCAGTGGTGGAGGAAGGCCTTAAATCGCCTGTTGAGCAGTAAAAGTAAAGCATGACAAAAAATAGAAACACCTGAATAATACAATGAAATACAACAGTGATGCAATAAGTGTTGAGTTTTGTTGAGGTTCATTGGTTCTGTGGTTGTTTTGGACTTAATTATGTTGAAAGATGTTTCCAATATTTAGTGGAGCTCATTTTCAGCAGACATCAAATCAACTCAAACGCTTTCAAACAGTCTTGAGTTTGTTTGTGTGAAACATTTTATTGATTGTCAGAGAAGTTTAGTGTCAGTATGAAGGGTCGCCCCATTCAGTCACCTTTAAACTGCTGCATGTTTTAATAACCAGTATCATGCTGGTAGTGAGGGAGACTTTGTTTCACAGCTGGTATGGTTAGTGATTAACAGCTAATAAAAAGTCATCAATAATATTCTCTGAAATCTTTCTAAACTATATCACAGACAAACTGTTGAAAACATCTTTTCATTGATGATATTCAGTATTTGAACCAAACTAAGAGCTGCAGCAATAGAAACAAAAGTTTATGTTGCTGCCAAACCTTCATTCAGTATCTTTATACTATATCAATATAAAATCAATGTCACATTATATAAACTACAAAGTGAATCACTGTCATCAAAACACAGTAAACTCTGTTTGTGGAATAATGACGGAGTTTAAACTACAATGTGATGCCTCATCACAGGAAGATCTTTGTTCTGCTGTACAGAACTGCATTTAGTGTTGAGTCAGACAGATTGTTCTCTCTTATTCTGCCTGTTTTCATCTTTACTGGAGATGATGATGATGATGATGATGATGATGATGATGATGATGATGATGCTCCATTAATTCAACCATAAATCATGGAGACGTCTGTACTTTGATCCTTATAATCTAACACTGATTGACAGACAACATTCCCTCAAGATAAAATAGAATATAACACAGCTGTAGCAACTATAACAGAACCATAAATAAAGATGAATGTAAATAAAAATATGATGCATTGATGCTCTGAAATACAAACATTCATGTGATCTTGTGGCTCCTTCTAATCTCCTCGGGGATAAAAGAGAGAGAACACGTTTAGTGTCTGACAAACTTCACAAGTTTTGTCTCCACTGATATTTGTGAAAATTGTTGCATCAGTATCTTTATGTTGATTCACTAAATCATCAGTTGAAATACATGTCAGGCCTCTGAGTGTGATATGCTGCTTAACTGTTATTAATCAATAAAGTGTCATTCAGTACAATCTCTAATGAAAACAGCAAGAAGTACAAATGAGTCCATAGAAAAGCAGAGTCCTCAGACTGATGATGAAGGACTGATGAAGGAGAATCAGCAGCAGTTTCTCTCTCTGTGTTTCCTCTGCAGGTGAAGCTACAAAGACTCTGTGACTGGATGTGGATCTGAATTCACCTGCTGACTGTTTTTATTTCTTCTGCCACACAGCTGACTCCACCAGCAGCTCATCTCCATTAAATGTGCTCTATAGTGGTAAATGAAAAGCCAACAGAGAACTGGAACCTTCTGGAAGTCAAACATTAAACATTAAACCTCAGTGGAAATGAAGAATAATGTCGTACTTTGCTGCCATCTGCTGGTTGAATCAAGAATGACGCCGTTGTAACTGCAGTGCTGGTGTGATGTGCAGCTTGTTGTAATGAATGAGCTTGTTGTTGTGTTTGTGTGAAGGTGTTTCTCTGCTATGGATCAGTGTGAGGACAGAGAGGAGGGAGTCCCTCCCTCTAAAAGCTCTCTGTGTGGGGAACATGACAGCCAGACCAAAGCTCAGAGGTGAGATGAGGATCTCTAACTGTCCATCACTGTTCTCCACTCACATCACTCCACCATCATTATTCACACTCAAAGCTCTGTGTGTGTTGTGTTGAAGAACAAAGAAGCAGCACAGACCAGACTCTGCTGGACCTGGACCTGGACCTGGACCTGGACCTGGACCTGGACCTGGACCAGGACCCAGCTGTGTTTCCATGAAGAGTGACGGGTCCAGAAAAGAACCTTTAAATTTTAAACATGGACAACCTGCTGATGGAAGGTCAGAATGTAAATCTGCAAAGACTGAACAGACTTTTCATTTCTATCCAACATGCACATTTATCAGAGCTGTTGTTGTTGTTTCAGGATCCAGCAGCAGAGACCAGACTCTCCTGGACCTGAACCCAGTTGTCTGTCCTTCAAGAGCGACTGGTCGAAGGATGATTTCATTACTTTTAAAGAAGGATGTCCATCTGCTGATCATATGTAAGCTGTAACTGACAGTAAACGTCGGGTTATGCTAGAAAAGAACTGGTTTGTACGACGTGTTGTCCGACCACGTCAGTGAAAAGCCGGCCGTCATAGAGAGGGAGGAGACGTGATAATCATTTAAATATGGAGATAACAGATCACATGATCAGACAGTCTCTCCTGGAAGACATTCATGGTGTTGCACTCAGTTGTTCATATGAAAAGTGACATGATATGATTTATTTATACATTACAGACATAAAAACATGTTAAAGTGAAAACATTTATTTCCAACATGGACCCAAAATGTTAAAAGACAAAACACAAGACAAACAACATAAAACTAAATCAACACAAATTAAATAAAATAATAAACGTCTACATCAAAACACAAAGTACAACAAAGACAGTTTGATGGCTGAAGTAAAACTGGAATTACAGATTTCATTATAAACCTGTGAGCATGTTCCATAAATAAGTCCTGACCTGACTTCTATAAGCTCCTCTCATGTTTAACAGCTGGATGTGTAACAGGAGGCTGTTCCACAACACGGCAGCAGCTTAAAAAAGGAACTTCTGGCTACATTATTCACTGGAGGGACTTTATATGAACACACACTGGCCCTGGTGTTATAGCCATGCTGAGTATGTTCCATTGTTATCTGTGAAGTATTGAGGAGCAAACCCATTGATAATGTTGAACATATGATGCAGCTTCTGTTGTTCTACTCTGAGCTGTACTGGCAGCAGTCCTACACTTCTGAATTCATCACCATTCAACATCAGTTAAAGAGGAAACATTTAATGAATACTAAATAATATTATTTTGCATCACCTGCAGTTTGTTCCTAAATTCAGATGTCAAACCACTGAACCAATCAGAACAGGCAGAATCAAACTGACGCTGCACCAATGAGGACATGAGAAGTTTCTCAACAGAAAAGTCAAAAAGAGTCTTAGTCTGTGAAACAGGAACTTAAGTTTTCTGCCACTCTTAGATAATATTTGATCAACAACAGATTCACAGGACAGTGACTGGTCCAATATTATTCTTAAATATGAGACAAAATATTATAAAATTTCAGTTTCATTACAAAAGATTTTCAACGTCTTTGTTCCAAACAGGATTAACTGGGTTTTATCCAAATGTATTGAAAGCTTGTTATCTATGAGCCACTCTCTCACACTTTCTGATTCATTACTAAGAGTTGTGAATTTCACTGACATCATTCCCAGATACCAGTAATGCAGAATCATCAGCATACAGCAGCAGCTTGCATGTCACAGCAGCTGTTGTATCATTTATATACATTAGAAATAAAAGAGGCCCTAAAATAGAACCATGCAGCACCACACATGTAATATCCTGAGGTTCTGATAGAACCACTTCAACATCACAGACTTGAGTTCTTCCTGTAATGTAAGAAATAAACCATTTTACAGCAGTATGTCCAAACACCATGCACTGTAACTATGGCAACAGTACAGAATGATTCACTGTGTCAACAGCTTTCTGCAAGTCAGCATAATTTCCTCCATCAAGGTTTTGTCTAATAAAATCAGACAAATGAATCAGACAGGTGTCAGTAGAGTCTGCTGCTGTAAAGCCAGACTGAAGCTCAACAACAAACTGTGTCTGACTAAATACTCCTCAACCTGCTCAAACACAACATACTGGGAGCTGCCCAGTTCAACCAGTCTGATACAAGCAGACACTGAGCAGCTCCACTGGAGCAGCTGGAGGTTGTAGCTGCCTTGCTCCAGGGCACTTCAGCAGTGTACAGTGAGGGAGGGAGAGCTGTATGGAGGGTTGTTCAGAGCTGTTGGGACTAAACCAAACTGCCTGATGAAGCAAAACACTGAGCTGAAAGCTACAAACAGACTGAGCTGTTGATTCTCAGTGGGATCAGCAGGACTAGTAAAGCTTTACCACTACAGGGAGTCATCTGATTCTCTGTTCACATCCAAATATCACTTGATGGACCTTTAGCTTGTGTTTGTCTCTGTGTGGACAGACATAATGTGAGCTCATTCTTCATGATTCCTCCACAGAGTGGACCAGGAGAGCTCAGAGGTTCCCAGTGGTCAGTCTGCCCAGCAGCATCAAACACACCTGGACTCCATATTTATGGTCTGTACATGTACAACAACTACTTTTACATCTATTCTGTTCACAATCATCTCCATGCTGCACTTTGTAGACCAGTGGATTGTCAGTCTGTCCAACATGGATCTGATGTTTGCTTCATGATTTCAGTTTGATTGTGTCATTCATATAGTATTCTGTTCCAGCTGCTGGAGGAGAACATCGTCACTTTTGTGAAGAACGAGCTGAAGAAGATGCAGAAGGTTCTGAGTCCAGATTACCCAGAATGCTTAGAGAGTCAGAGGGAGGATGAGGAGGTGTTGGACGGTGAGGTTGAGGAGCAGAGGAGGAGCAGCAGAGACGCATTTCTGAAGATCACACTGCACTTCCTGAGGAGAATGAAGCAGGAGGAGCTGGCTGACCGTCTGCAGAGCAGTAAGAGGATTTCTATAAAGATTTAACATGATGGATAAATGAGACATTAACCCTTTCATGCATAGTGGTCACTACAGTGGACAGCTATTCAAAAGCTGTTTTCTTATATATGCATTTTTTTTGGTATAGTTACACATCAACCACCCTAATGGACTTTAGTGTGTCATCCCATACACTGCCATCCACTGGCCAAAACCAAGATGGCCACCAGCTGGCCGGAAACACTCAGTCACACAGGAACATCTTGCCAATCCTTCTATGGTAGTTGACCCTTGCAGGTAAAAAAATTTTGTAACATCAAGTAACAACTAAGGAGTAATACAGTGTTAAAATTTCCAGGTATCAATTTTACGTAGGGAGAAAATAACAATGAATCATCTGTCCACTGTGTTGGACATCATGCATCACTGACATCATTTCAACTACAATTATACTGTTACTGCAACTTTGTTGTTCTTGAAAATACTTGATCTGCAGTAACTTTTTTTTTATTTTATTTTTTTTAGCTCTAAATCAATTGATTTATGTTATTATACTGTAACTTGCAGTTTTGAGGGGGCTACCCAGCATGCATGCTGCTTTGGGACCCATGTGGGGCCACTGTGGGTATAAAATGAGCCCACTGTGGGCCCCGTTACCGATGTGAAATGTGGAGAATGTGTGGGTCCCAAACTGTGGGGCCCAGGTGGTGCCTCACTTAGAGGCGTACTATGGGCACACTGTGGGCCCACAATAAGTCCCAGTGGGACAACCCACACTGGGGCACCACCTCCGTGCCACAGTTTGGGGGCCATACGTACCCCGAATTTCACATCTGTAACAGGTCCCACAGTGGGCTCATATTATTCCTGCAGTGGCCCCACATGGGTCCCAAAGGAACATATTTGCTGATATTCAGGGAGCTGAGGATGCCGAAGATGCTGAGGAGAGGGGGGGGGCTGAAAATACTGAGGGGGCACCTCTAAAGAATGTCTGGTTTAGGAAAGAAGAATCTTTTGCATTTCAAGTCATGTGGAGCTCATGTGCTAATAAATGCAGTAAGACAAAGGGGAAAGGCTGCAGAGTCAGGAACAAGATTCAGTGTTTTGCACTGAACAGTATTAGAATGTGTTAAAATATGTTAAAATATTATTTTAACAACTTTGAAAATATATATCATTTTATAGTTTTCAAATAATATATAATTTTATTAATTGGTTTGTTAAATACATAGTACTTCAGTTGAAACCTCAAATGCATGCTGTCCACCTGAGTGGACGCGTGAAAAACTCCTTGAAAAATCCATATTTAAAAAAAAAATGAAGTTCAAATATTATTTTTCATTCCTTAGAGGAGTAAAAATACTTAGGAAAAAAATCCTGACTGAGTTTATCATAATTCATGCATGAAAGGGTTAATGATGGAGGAAAATATGTTTAGTCTCTTGAAATATTTACTAATACTATTTTATTCACTGATTCTATTTTCTGTTTGTCCATACAGAATCTCCTGTCATGTGTCAAGATAAACTGAAGTCTAACCTGAAGAAGAAGTTCCAGTGTGTGTTTGAGGGGATCGCTAAAGCAGGAAACCCAACCCTTCTGAATCAGATCTACACAGAGCTCTACATCACAGAGGGAGGGACTGCAGAGGTCAATGATGAACATGAGGTCAGACAGATTGAAACAGCATCCAGGAAACCAGACAGACCAGAAACAACCATCAGATGTAAAGACATCTTTAAAGCCTCACCTGGAAGAGATGAACCAATCAGAACAGTGATGACAAAGGGAGTGGCTGGCATTGGGAAAACAGTCTTAACACAGAAGTTCACTCTGGACTGGGCTGAAGACAAAGCCAACCAGGACATACACTTCACATTTCCATTCACTTTCAGAGAGCTAAATGTGCTGAAAGAGAAAAAGTACAGCTTGGTGGAACTTGTTCATCACTTCTTTACTGAAACCAAAGAAGCAGGAATCTGCAGGTTTGAAGAGTTCCAGGTTGTGTTCATCTTTGACGGTCTGGATGAGTGTCGACTTCCTCTGGACTTCCACAACAATGAGATCCTGACTGATGTTACAGAGTCCACCTCAGTGGATGTGCTGCTGACAAACCTCATCAGGGGGAAACTGCTTCCCTCTGCTTGCCTCTGGATAACCACACGACCTGCAGCAGCCAATCAGATCCCTCCTGAGTGTGTCGGCATGGTGACAGAGGTCAGAGGGTTCACTGACCCACAGAAGGAGGAGTACTTCAGGAAGAAATTCAGAGATGAGGAGAGAGCCAGCAGCATCATCTCCTACATCAAGAGATCACGAAGCCTCCACATCATGTGCCACATGCCAGTCTTCTGCTGGATCACTGCTACAGTTCTGGAGGATCTGTTGAAAAGCAGAGAGGGAGGAGAGCTGCCCAAGACCCTGACTGAGATGTACATCCACTTCCTGGTGGTTCAGTCCAAACTGAAGAAGGTCAAGTATGATGGAGGAGGCGAAAGAGATCCATATCGGAGTACTGAGACCAGGACGATGATTGGGTCTCTGGGAAAACTGGCTTTTGAGCAGCTGCAGAAAGGAAACCTGATCTTCTATGAATCAGACCTGAGAGAGTGTGGCATCGATATCAGAGCAGCCTCAGTGTACTCAGGAGTGTTCACACAGATCTTTAAAGAGGAGAAAGGGCTGTACCAGGACAAGGTGTTCTGCTTCATCCATCTGAGTGTTCAGGAGTTTCTGGCTGCTCTTCATGTCCATCTGACATTCATCAACTCTGGAGTCAATCTGCTGGCAGAAGAACAGAAAACATCCTGGTGGTCTGAAGTCTTTAAAGAAAAACCCAAACCGAAACGTTTCTACCAGAGTGCTGTGGACGAGGCCTTAAAGAGTCTAAATGGACACCTGGACTTGTTCCTCCGCTTCCTCCTGGGTCTTTCATTGCAGACCAATCAGACTCTCCTACGAGGTCTGCTGACACAGACAGGAAGTAGCTCACAGACCAATCAGGAAACAGTCGAGTACATCAAGAAGAAGATCAGTGAGAATCTGTCTACAGAGAGAAGCATCAATCTGTTCCACTGTCTGAATGAACTGAATGATCGTTCTCTAGTGGAGGAGATCCAACAGTCCCTGAGTTCAGGACGTCTCTCCACAGATAAACTGTCTCCAGCTCAGTGGTCAGCTCTGGGCTTCATCTTACTGTCATCAGAAAAAGATCTGGACGTGTTTAACCTGAAGAAATACTCTGCTTCAGAGGAGGCTTTTCTGAGGCTGATGCCAGTGGTCAAAGCCTCCAACAAAGCTCTGTAAGTACACAGTTATTGATTGATTGATTGATGTAATTAAAAGATATTCAAAGAGATTTTTTAAATAGTCATAAAAAATAAATGTTTCATTCAATATTTTTTCCAATTGTGTTCTCCAGACTTGGTGGCTGTAACCTGTCAGAGAGAAGCTGTGCAGCTCTGTCCTCAGTTCTGAGCTCCCAGTCCTCTAGTCTGAGAGAGCTGGATCTGAGTAACAACAACCTGAAGGATTCAGGAGTGAAGCTACTGTTGCCCAGACTGGAGAGTCCACACTGCACACTGGAAACTCTCAGGTCAGATCATGTTTGTCTCAACTGATTTGAGATATTTCTCTAAACTATAAATACCATACAGTTTAAACAGCATCTCTTTGTATTTCAGAATCTCCTTGTCATCAGGATTTTAAATATTACAGTGTAGAAAATCTGACATGTTTCTCTACTTCAGCTTCATGTGCTGTCCAGCACAAAGATAACATCTTTGATTGACATGAAGAAGCTCATCATGTTTTGATTCCATGTGATTTATGTTACTGAATTACTTTTTATTCCGATAAATTGATTATTGACTGTCACATCTCTGGCTGGTTTAGAACAGATCACCAAAGATCATAGCCAGTGCTTGGAAGAGATTACATATCATCAAAGTTTAGACTTATTTTAACACAAATGTTATTTGTCTTCTTGTTTATTATTGTCTCTTCAGACTCAGTGGTTGTAACCTCTCAGAGAGAAGCTGTGCAGCTCTGTCCTCAGTTCTCAGCTCCCAGTCCTCTAGTCTGAGAGAGCTGGACCTGAGTAACAACAACCTTCAGGATTCAGGAGTGAAGCAGCTGTCTGTTGGACTGAAGAGTCCACACTGTACTCTGGAAACTCTCGGGTCAGGATTCATCAATCTGTCCAACTGATCACCATTTAAACTGTAATTTATATGAGTAGATAGAATCTGGGGCCTCATTTATAAAACAGTGCGTAGTAGCCATAATAAAAGTTTACGCCTGCACATAGGCCGAAAGTAGCGTGCGCAAAAAATAATCAGATGTATAAAACCATGTGTACGCACGAATGCACATATACTTCCGTTTATAGATAACAATCCACCTGGAAATGTGCGCATGGATCAGCCTCATATCCCACCCTCTACACGCCCACATTCAACCATAAATGGTCGATGCAAAAGCATGAATGAATATTGATGTACGTGCGTTTGTTTCGTCGCACTGATCAGTCTCTCTGTCTTTAGCCAATCATTGTCGAGAGTCAGCGTATTGACCCTCTTGCTCGCAGGTGAATGAAAGCGCCTGTATGAACGGACAAAATATTAAAAAATCTTTAAACGCTTCGTCCTCCAAATATGTTTTAGTTACGTTTAGTGAAGCTATGTGATCTAGGATTTCTAGAACCGATGATCATTTTATCAGTTAGTTAACGTTCTGAGGTGAAAATGAATCATAATATTCGCATTTAGCAAATATCGGAGAAATAAACTCCACTACAGATAACACTGCTGATTTGAATGTGGATCTATAATTAATGTTTGATATTAAGTGGAATTAAATGTCTGACAGGATTATTATACAATCTGGCTTCAACTCATCACCTCACCATCTGAGTCGTCGATTTCCCATCTGCAAAATGTTCGTATGCATAGGTCAGAGTTTACTGACAAGTGCACACATTCTCCCGTCAAGTTTGTTTTTATAGATCTTTTGCGTGGGAAGTGGCATACACCTCTTTCAGGCCCCGTTTTGTGTGTATGCAACGGTTATAAATGAGACCCCTGAACTTTTCTCCATTCAAGTTATTTTTATAGTTTGTGAATAACTTTCTAATTATATATTTTTAGGAGTTTTAAGATCCAAAAACTCAATGAAGAACTGTGTGTGTAACTGGCCTAAAGTAAAACACACAGAGACAATTATACAGTCAGTGAACAGATTTTAACAGTTGCACTTTCTTTTAATTTCAGGGCATTATCTGTGCTGGAATGATAGTGATTAGCCATTTGAATTGAGAAGTAGTGACTGAAAGTATTGAGTTTAACTCTAAAGATCACAGCAACACATTGGTGATGACAGTAATAAACACATGATGTCAGATCATGAGATGTGTGTCATTTTGTGTCTGCAGTCTGTCAGGATGTCTGATCACAGAGGAAGGCTGTGCTTCTCTGGCCTCAGCTCTGAGCTCCAACCCCTCCCATCTGAGAGAGCTGGACCTGAGTTACAATCATCCAGGAGACTCAGGAGAGAAGCTTCTGTCTGCTGGACTGGAGGATCCACACTGGAGACTGGACACTCTCAGGTATGGACCAATATATATATATATATATACATATATATATATATATATATATATATCAAATGTCACTAGTCTCTTCTGGATCAGAGAACTACCTCCGCCTGGAGCAGCACCTATAAAGCTGGAACCTGTCAAATTGTCAGCTGATCTCTTTCATGTTCAGTATTTTAGCACATAGCGCTTGTTGGTGTATTATGCAGTGGTAATTGAGGAAGTCCAGGAAAGCATTGTCCTCCCTGCACTTGGCAATAAATCAGTTCAAGCGGCCAACCATCACAGGTGCTCCATCCATGGTGATGAATACTAATTTGTACACTGGGAGCTGGGTGTTCTCGATAAAGTTTTTGAAAGACTGAAATATTTCCTCTCCTCGCGTGTGTTCTTTCATGGGCAGTACTGTTAATAGCTCCTCCTTTGAAGTGATATCAGTAAATACCATCCAAATAAAAATGCACAACTGGGCTGTGTCACTACCGTCCATAGATTCGTTCAACTGCAGTGAGAAACACTGTGATGTCTTTCCAAAGTTGCCGGGTCAAATCCTCGGCCATGGCTTCACTGCGCTGTGTAACTGTACTTCCTGACAGCTGGAGAGCTTTGATTGAAGATAACATTTCTGTCTTGTTTTTAAAGTCTTGAACAATGAGTCAGCTGCTTCAACTAATGCCTCTTTTACCATCTGACTCACCCGGAATGATGCTTCAATGGCAGCTTTCGCTTTTGAAGTCAGCTGTGAGAAAAATAACTGGTGACTGGACAACTGGCATTCAAGTGATAAATTGCATATCGGGGATGGATGATAGGCTGTCGTCTATTTGTTCAATGTCATGTGATCTACCAACACTACCTTTGGTAGATCGATGTATTGGGCACCCCTGCTGTAGAGTGCGGGATGTGACACCTGAATTATTGTAAACCGTTAAATTGTTTAATTTCTATGAATTTATTAATTGATTGCTCAATTTAGCTAATTTAAACATATTAATAAAATAATTATTTTAAATTGATTAATTACATTTTGTAAAATAAATAAATTAAAAAATATATTTTTCAATTTTAAAAAATGTACTGAGAGAAAGAACAGAACAAACTGGGTCATTATGAATCACTCAGTTATAGGTTTCAAAGATCCAGCTATCTTAAACTGCTTGACCAGCAGACACCAGCTCAGCTTAACTGGGTGACCAGCAAAACCTGCCTCACCAGTATGTCCAGGCTGGTAAACCAACTAAACCAGTTTACCATCAGCTAAGACCAGCAACCAACTTAAACTGGTCTATGTTGGTTTTTCAGCAGGGTCTTTAATTGTTTCCTGCATTGCTGCTTCAGACTGCGTTTTCCGAACTTTTTCAAAAATAAATGAAACAATAAAGAAAGAAATATAGAAATAAAATGTCCAATTATCAAATAAATATGCAGGTTAGTTTGAAAATAAATAAATATGCACAGATATATAAAAATAAATAAATACAATTAATTAATTTGATAAATTAACCCTAACCCAAATGAATGTGCAGGTTAGTTAAAAAAAACTGCTGGCTGTACACACTGTGAGGATGATAATCATCTAAGGAACAGTTTGTGGATGTCCTGCAGCTTCTGCTTCAGTCCTACATCAAGCTTCAAACTCTTCAGTCATCCCATGTTGCTGCTGTGTTCTTCATCACTCACTGTGATGATGCTCTGCCCCTCGCTGCAGACTGTGGGCCTGGTGACGGATGTCAACTTCACGTTCTCTATATAATAGGGAAATAAATGAAAACAGAAATGAATCTAAAGAGAAAGAATAAATTAGGAAATAAATAAATATGAAAATAAATGAATACGGAAAAAATAATTTGTCAAATAAATAAATTAATTGTATTTATTTATATTTATATATCTGTGCATATTTATTTATTTTCAAATTAACCTGGACCTTTATTTGATAATTGGACGTTTTATTTCTACATTTCTTTTTTCATTGTTTCATTTATTTATTTTTGATTTTGGCAGTTTCAGTCCTTCATAGTCTACAGTGAATAGACTATGAAGGTGAATGTGGAGCTAGCTGCTCTCTCACAATGTAATGTTTATTGTACGCTGGAAAATATGAATGCGCATGCTCAGAATGTTTTAATGTATTCACCGTAGATCAGATGAAATTAATAACACATGGGGCAGACAGCCTGTAGCCTCACTAGGGGACAAAGTGTGAGGGTCAGGTGAGTGTGACAGAGTTTTATTCACTAATCTCACACTTTAATGTCCCCGAGGGCGGGAAGATGGCGTGCTGACAAGTCGTATCTCTCCGAGCTCCTAAAAGGTCCCGACGTTAAAGTTAATAACAAGCTAAATAATTCCACTAAAGCCTCTTGACCAGCACTCAGCCCAAACATGACAGAGAACAGCGACGTGAAACCTTCGGCTCAAAAAAGCCTCCCCTTTGAAAAAAGTGTGATGAGTGAGCATGTGGAAGCACCCATGGAGGAGTCAGCTACAGCTAACTACAACAAACGGGACAGTTCCTGCTTATGGAAAAACATGTGCAAAGTGTAAAGGAAAAAATCATTATGCAAAGATGTGTTTCTCAAAGGACGTAAAAAAAGGACATCAAGTACACACTGTAACAGAAACAGATGACAGTGATGATTTGAGTGAAACTTTCTTCATCAAGATGGTGTCAAGTGAAGATGATGATACTAGACAGACAGTGAGTGCAGTGCAAAGTGATAAATGGATGGCGCCACTGTTGGTCAATGAGACAATTGTGACATTTAGGATTGACACAGCAGCCAAAGCTAACTTAATTAATGAGACTGATGTTGAGGCACTCAAGATTAAGCCTAAAATACTTAACGCCAGAGTAACACCACTAAAGGCATATAATGGTCAGCCAATTGAGACTAAAGGAAGATGCAGACTTACTGTGACATCGAAAGGCAAGCAGTACAACCTACTGTTTGTAATTGTGCCAAAAGGACATGAATCACTCTTAGGAGACGAAGCCTCAGAAGGCCTAGGTTTGGTTAAGAGGGTCTATCAGATAAACAGTGAAGACAACATGGACAAATGCAATCAAGAATCAAACTACACACAGAGTGAAGGATCAGCAGACATTGTAGAACAGTTTCCCTCTGTCTTTAAAGGACATGGAACATTACCATACACCTACAAAATCCAACTCAAGAGTGAGGCCAAGCCTGTAGTGCATGTGCCACGGAGGGTGCCGGCACCACTTCGAGCTGGACAGAATGATGCAGCTGGGTGTCATTCGGAAAGTGGAAGAGCCCACGGATTGGGTGAACTCCATAACTTGTACCAAGAAAAGCAGTGGTGAGTTACGAGTCTGTCTTGATCCTAAAGATTTAAATGAGAACATCAAAAGAGAACACTACCCTATACCAACACGGGATGAGATAACCAGTGAGATGACAGGTGCCAAATACTTCAGTAAGTTGGATGCATCACAGGGATTTTGGCAGTTGAAGCTAGAACCAGAAAGCAGTAAGTACTGCACTTTTAACACGCCATTTGGGCGTTACTGTTTTCTGCGACTCCCATTTGGCATAATCTCAGCACCAGAGATCTTTCACAGAGCAATGGAGTCCATAATAGAGGGTCTGGAGGGTACAAGAGTGTACATTGATGATCTGGTTGTTTGGGGAACGACACGCCAGCAACATGATGTAAGACTAAAAAAACTCCTTCACAGAGTGAAACAGAGTGGACTAAAACTGAACAGAAAAAAGTGTCAGTTTGGTGTCACAGAGATGACTTTCTTGGGAGACAAGCTCTCGGGAGAGGGGGTGCAACCTGATTATTCAAAAGTGCAGGCTATACTGGACATGCCGCCTCCCACTGATAAAAAAGGAGTCCTGAGAATCATGGGAATGATCAACTTCCTTGAAAAGTTCATCCCACATCTGTCATCCAAAACAGCATGTCTCAGAGAGTTGCTCCACCATGACAAGGAGTTTGAGTGGACTGCTAAACAGGACAAAGAGTGGAAAAAACTGAAGGAAACCTTATCCACAGAACCAGTCCTCACATTCTTCGACCCCTCAAAGCCGACAAAAATCTCCACTGACGCCTCAAAATATGGCTTAGGAGCTGTTCTGCTTCAAGCTACGGGAGACAAATGGCAGCCTGTAGCATATGCTTCAAGATCAATGACTGAAACAGAGCAACGCTATGCTCAAATTGAAAAAGAGACTTTGGGTTTGTTGTTCGGATGTAGTAGGTTTCACAGTTATGTCTATGGTTTGCCAACCTTTACAGCAGAGACTGATCACAAACCACTGATTTCAATCATAAAGAAAAACCTGAATGACATGTCTCCTAGAATCCAGCGCATGATGATGAAACTCCAGCGATATGACCTTGAGTTAATCTACACACCAGGAAAATACATAGTGCTTGCAGATGCATTGTCAAGGGCACCAGCACCTAGCAGCAGCACTGTGGATGGCTCCACGACGGATGATGTTGAAATGCATGTCAGCATGGTGACAGCTTCACTTCCTGTGTCTGATGTGATTTTAGAGCGTATTGCACATGAAACTGCAAAGGACCCTATGCTGCAGAAGGTTAGCCCTCAGTACTATCCGGTATGTGCTGATCTGAGTGTGACTGATGACCTTGTGCTGAGAAGGAACAGAATTGTCATTCCTCAGTCCATGCGCCATGACATGCTTGAACGTATACATGAGGGACATCTCGGCATAGAGAAATGTAAACGGAGGGCCAGAGAAACAGTCTATTGGCCAGGGATCAATATGGATATTGAGAACATGATAGGAAGATGTGACATATGTCTCTGACATCATTACAAACAGACAAAAGAGCCAATGCTCATCGTGGAGCAACCTACAGCTCCATGGCAAAAAGTGGGAACTGATCTATTCCATCTGCATGGCAAGGACTATGTTTTGGTTATAGACTATTTTTCAAACTATCCTGAGGTAGCACAGCTCACTAGTACATCTGCACAGTCTGTTATAACACACTTGAAAAGTTTCTTTGCGAGACATGGAATTCCTCAGTGTGTGGTTAGTGACAATGGACCCCAGTACAACTGTGTGGAATTCAAAGAGTTTGCTAAGCAGTATGGATTTCAGCACACTACCTCTAGCCCACAGTATCCACAGGCAAATGGACAGGCTGAAAAGGGAGTCCAGATTGTCAAAAGGCTGTTTAAAAAAGCAAGAGATGGTAGAGCTGACCCATATCTGGCTTTGCTCAGTTATCGGACAGCAGCATTGGAGTGTGGTGCATCACCTGCTGAGCTTCTCATGCATCGCAAGCTGCGCACCACCCTGCCACACATTTTCAAGGAAGATAACAAAGACCACACTAGCCAACTGGCTAACAAACGAATCAAACTGAAACACAAACAGAAAACGAACTATGACAGAACAGCGAGGAGACTGGAACCCCTTCAGGAGATGGACGTTGTGAGAATTGAGGATCCAGAGGCTTGGACCAGAAAAGCAACTGTCCTCAGTGAAGTGGGTCCCAGGTCCTACACTGTGAGGACAGAGAATGGACAAGTGTTAAGGAGAAACAGGAGGAGTCTGCTGAAGACTCAGGAGAACACTGAAGGACACTGAGTCTGGACAGAGTGCTAATGTGACTCCAGACTTGCAACACACTGTGTCTCCTACTACATCAATTACAGTACTGGATGCTCCAGTTTTGAGAAGATCTAGTAGAGCCAGGAAACCACCTGACAGACTCATAGAACAAGGGTGAAATGTTAAAGATGTACAAAGAATCGAATTGAAAAGAGACAATTATTAACAGAAAAGCAGAGAAGAGAAAACATGTTGACAAGTTTGCATGATGTTACAGTTTGTTACATATTGGACAAGGGTGACTGTTTTGTTGTCATGTGGGCCCAGTGTATTTTGTGTTGTAGTAAAAGTAAAGCTAAAGGGAAGCTACAGAAAAATGTATACAATTTTCTTTACATTATATTTTTACATGATATGTGAAAGTTTAGAGAGAATGTTAACTTACTTACAGACTTTTGTGCTGTATGTGTTCAGGTTATAAGAGTGTGTTACAGTAACCTTCTCAGGAAAGGGGATGTACTGATAGGTGTTAATGACATCTGTCACCTCAAGGAGGCAGTATAACCATTAGGTTATAGAGAGTAGGTAGAAAAAGGTTAAGCAGAATAAGTCGGGACATGTGAACATGAAGGACTAAATAAAGAAGCTAGCCTTTGCTAGTCTAATGTTCCAACCGGAGTATTCATTTATAAGATAGGAACATTACAAAAGGTCTCAAGAAGTAAAAACCACAGAGACGATACTGAACGCTATCTACGCTCTGGAAAAGCGTGTTGATGGGCGCATTGAAGCTGTAACCACGCAGTTGAAACAACACAGTGCTATACTAGCAACCATCGCTAAGTCGGTGCAGCTAAATGCAAAAGAGCTAAAAGAGCCCTAACCCAAACAAAATATCAATAAATAATGTCCATTTCATTTTAATTTATTTTATTTAGTTAGTTTATTTTAACGTAATAGTTGTTATTTTGGAAATTTAAGTGATCTTTGTAGTGGATTTTCGGAGCTGATGCACTGGCAGTTGTCAGTTTCGAAGAAGAGAAGACCAAACGAGGAACTGTGTTGAAAAAGTCTGGGAAAAACGAGTCTAGAGACACGTCCCTGTTTGTTTGCAGACTTCGCGCGTACAACAACACTTCCGGACTAAGTATCATGTGACTCAACGAACCAATCAGAAGCTAGAAGAATAAGACTGAAATAAATGCTAAAGAATGACAGCAGCACATTCAACAGATTATCATTAATGTTAATTAAATTAAAGTGTAATGATTTAAATGTGGAAATATGTAAATAATAACAGTGAAAACATAACTATGCAAATATTAATTGTTAACATTTTAAACAAATTTGAACTAATCAATGTATAAATCTAACACCTGTATTGCCATTTCAGCACAATTATAGAAGCACATATCTTCCACACACGCATCACATCTAAACAAAACATACCAGTCCTGCTGCGAATAATCAAGTCCACATTATGCAAAATAAGCTCTGAAATACTTTAACACGCGTCAACAAATCAATCAATGACACCACACACGCATGACCATCATCATTTGAAAAAAATCGCCCAGGCTGCCTACAAGAGATCAATTCCTCGGTAACATCATATACAACACAGTGCTAACAATAAACAATTTATCCACTCTTCTGCTAAGTGCGAGCCAATTACATTTTCAGAAAGCAGAAGCGTTTTTGTGTCTCTGCAAACTGTGCACCTCAAATTTCCATCCTTAAGAAACAGCCAGGTGTTGCAGGATCTCCATTCTCTCCACTGCCGGCTGGTCCAGTCAGCCGGGAGAAGGAGGCAGGTGGAGTCACCGTCATCAGTGGCTTCTGAGCTAACCTCGCTGGACTTGTCCCGGATGGTCACCCCAGACCCGGTTGTTGGCGGGCTTTCGCCGGCAGCAGTCCCCGCAGGTGCAGCGGTGGTGGTGTCTGTCGTAGCCGCTGCAGAGCTAGCATACGGCTGCAGAGGTCGCATTAACCGAATATTTTCCGTCATTGACAGAATTTTTTTAACAATGACGGGAAAATCTGAAATCCCTCCGTCATTTTGACAGATTACACTGAGGGTGATAAACCATAGATTTAAGAAATATGACTAATTTATTTAAATCAATAGCGTTTGGGAGCCGCTGAGCAGCGCTGTCTCGAAACGGGAGCTAACGTCTGTGTCGTTGCCATGGAAACTGCATGTAGCATAACTCCTTAGCCAGTGAGTGGTTAAGAGAGAGAGAGAGCGTCTGAAATAACGGTTAATGCTAACGGAGCAGAGGCTAGCTGTTAGCAGCAGCAGTAAGTTGTCAGTCTGGCAGTAAATGTTCAGTTCAGACTACAGTGTGTCAGTTAATAAACGCTGCAGCTTGTCAACACCATGAAAAGTCACGTCTGTTGTTTCCCCAACTGCTGGAAAAGTGAAGGTTAGCTCCAAAGTTAGCAACAGTGGGTTAGCCTAGCTTAGCGATGCTAAACTGATAAATAGAAAACGGAGAAAGTGTAGCTAATAATAGATGATTTTTGCAACCCTGTCCGTCAATATGAACAATGAGAAAGTCTAATGCAGCCACTGCTTCACAGTCACTCACCTTATTTTTCTTTGTAAACCTGAAATTCGCGAGTAGGTTTCCTTGTTTTCTTTCCATGGTGACTGCAAAAATAATACAAATCTCACAGACTAATAGGGCGGTATTTTTCCCTTTCCAACGTCAGACTGAAAGTGACGTTTAAAGACTAGCGCACCCACGCATCGATGGTGAGGACCAGAATTACATGCAGCAATTCTTAAATCTTTATTAAAATGAAATAGTGCAATAGTGATGATGAATCGCCCTCATGCACAAATACATTAAAAACAGCCACATTTTACACATGATCCGTGATTATGACTATACAAAAAACAAAAAATAAAAGGAAATGCATGGGAAAAGACAGCATGTTGCTAATATTTTAGAGAACAAAAAAAGAAAATTTCACAAATCATGTTTTCAGGGGAGCTCATGTCTCTTTAAGGGGGCTCAGACCCCCCTGGATCCTCGTAGTTTGCACCATGCCTGTTACGTCTGGCGATGACCTGAATTCTGGTCTTGGTTCATCTGTGAAGCTCCTGGTTTATCAAACAACGCATGTTATCTTCTGTTTGGTGCACAGTGAATTCTGCAATCTGTATTTCTCTGTTTAGCGTCGTCAGGCTATTGTTGCTAACTTTGGAGCTAACTCCCTTCACTTTTCCAGCACTTGGAGAAACAACAGATGTGACTTTTTAGCATTTAACTGACACACTGTAGTCTGTGCTGTACATTTACTGCCAGACTGACAACTTACCGCTAACCTTTTCCTCTGCTCCACTCTTATCCACCGTCACTTTCTGTGTCCAATTCGCTACATAAACAAACTACACAATGATGTATAACACAGTTGCTCGTTTCCCAGGCAACAACACAGCGGTTGACTCACGCGCTGCACAGACTCCCACCCTAAATATTTCTGAATGAGTGGATATTTGGCGTTTATTCTAGCATTAAAAAATTTTTTTGTCCTGGCGGGGGTTCTTGTTGATAATAATCGTAGGAGAAACACTGATTCAGTAAAAGTTCAGTACATTTAGTAAACGCTCACTAACGTGTACAGTTAGACCCTATCTTCATACAGTCTGTTTGGGCGAGTCCAAAGTTGTGTAAACAGCGGGGGTGTTATGAATACACCCCCGTTTTCAAAAGGTAGTTTGTTGGTCTGTCCCCCCCGCTGCAGGAAAATAATAGATTAATCCCAGAAAGCTGCTGATGTATCTTTTATGAAAGTAGAGACAGAGATACACGGAGATTAGTCGACCAATGAGAATTTAGTCGGATGAGAGAGTATCGACCAATTAATCGACTGGTCGACCAACAGACTACAGCCCTACAATTAACAAGGTGAAGGAGATGACTGGACACTAAACTGATGATAGATTACTTGTTTACTTATAGATGAGTAGTGATAGCCTAAAGGTTAGAGAAGCGAGTTTGTAACCAGATGGACGAGGGTTCAATCCCTGCATCCGACCTGATGAGTCTGCAGGTTGAAAGTGAAGAGCAGCACTTGTTCCTGTTCATGGTTTTATCTTTATTTGCTAATAAACGAGCATTCAGATCATGACTGGTTATATTATCACTAGGCAAGATAATATCAGATGTATATTTAAAATTATAGTGTAAGCAATTAAAGAGAACTTTCCAACATTATCATCCTCTCTGATGTCCATT
This sequence comes from Euthynnus affinis, assembly GCA_029490765.1. Taxonomy (NCBI): domain Eukaryota; kingdom Metazoa; phylum Chordata; class Actinopteri; order Scombriformes; family Scombridae; genus Euthynnus; species Euthynnus affinis. The sequence continues at coordinate 663,421 of CM055846.1, read as the reverse complement.
TACAATCATCAGTGAAAGTTTAACATTAACTGTAAACTGGAGAAGGATATAAGTACAGTGGAAGCAGCTTATAATGATCACGTCTGTCCGGGTTAAATATCATTATAAGCAGATGATTATTACAACATTTTCTTTATTTGTCATGCTGAATACCGTCTAACTGACATTTGTATATTTATTAGCCTGCATGAATATAAATATACAGATTTTAATGACTGTTTCAAAATAAAGTGCAGCTGTTTCAAAATAAAGTACAGCTGTTTCAAAATAAAGTACAGCTGTTTCTAACACAGCGTGCACATTTATGAAGCGGTGAAATTTACTTAAATCTTCCATTGTCAAACGTTTCGGGGAGAAAACGACTTTCTGTCTCCGTCATGATTTCAGTAAGTGTCAGCAGTAAAGAACAAAGAGATTTATGTGGTTTAAAACGTTTTTCCAACGTCGTGATGTATGAAGAGAATGAATGAATACTGCAGGCAGACTGCTGGTTTCTATACGTGACTTTAAACAGCATAAATGTTTTATATGAATGATTTTGTCTCAGAGCTTTTTGATAAACAGCTGATCACTGTAACTGTAATCAATATAAACAGCTGATCACTATAAACAGCTGATCACTGTAACTGTGATCAATATAAACAGCTGATCAATATAAACAGCTGATCACTATAAACAGCTGATCAATATAAACAGCTGATCAATATAAACACTGTGTACATTTAAACAGCAGAAACGTAGTTTGGACTTTATTTAATTTTCTTTTTGTTTTCACAGTTTGAACAAAATCAGTGAATGAATAAATAAATCATTTCAAAATAAAGCTGGCACACTTTTATTTCTTAAACCATAAATGCTTTTAAATTGAAGGGCTGCGAGTGTGAAGATGTGATGGAACCGTCTTCTGAAAGCGTGTTTCTGTCCGTCAGACGTTCTTTGACACGCAGCTGAAAGCTCGACCGTTAGCCCGCCACGGAGCAGCTAGTTACCATGGTTACCATGGTTACTGAGCTAGACTCATATAAACCACTTTGATGGAACTGAACTCTGACTTAAATTAGCGACGCTTACAGAAATAAGCCAGGCTATCCTGTTAGCTTCATGGAAAACCGCCCTGAAGAGTCCAGCTTGACATTTTGTTGTCTTGGTCAGTTTCAGAATATCCATATCAATCTTGTAATATAAAAATAAAACGTGTTTAAATAACTACAAGTGTGTAGTTGTAAAGAATGGCAGAGTGATATTCTCAGTGATGAGGCTTGTCACTACCATGGATGTATAAAGAGAACTGGATACGGCGTCGGAGGCGGAGCCTCGTTCATTCCTATGAAACAACATTAGAGTTCAGTTTGTCACTGCCTGATCTGCGCTGTTCATTATATTATATTATATTATATTATATTATATTATATTATATTATATTATATTATTGTACAAAGATACATTTAATACAAATTTAACACCTTCCATTTATATTCAAATATGAAACATCAATAACAAACATAATTAAACAAAAACAATGTAAACAACATCAATCTGTACGAGGGAGATGTAAAGTTAAACATATATTTATCAAATGATTTATTTTGATGACAAAGTAATTTCCTGATTATTTGAGAGGTCTTAATAACTGTTTGTTGGTTGTTATCTTGTAAATAGAGACAAAGAGTTGTAGTTGAATCCAGAACAGATGGATGTTAGGTGTGATCTGCAGCACTCAGGCCATGTGGATGAGATATTTGCTGACAGATACGTTTGAGAGCGTTGTTAGTAGGTTGTCAGTCTGTATTGCAGTTGAGAACAAAATGACTTGAAATGTTTTCTAATACTGGCGTCAGTTTGTTGACACTTTGATAAATGAAGAGTCAATCCAGAACTCCTGAGAGTAAATCCATTCATAGAATAACTGAGAAATGGATTCAATAGTGTTTGACAGAAATACTGGAGAAATGTCTCCTTTAAATTGATGCACTCATTTATTGCAGGCTAGTATCGATGTGATTCCTTCATGAATGTGAATTTCTTCTGGAATGAGGAATTTATTGGAGTCTGACCAAACTTTCTCTGCTGAGATTTCTGGAAAAGTTTCTTTACATCAAATAGTTTCCATAAAAGAAAAGAACTGGTCTGAGGTCAGTGTTTTTCTCATATGATGATTATTCCATGTATGATCTGATGGTCTTTCCCAGCAGCTAAGAGCTCAGGAATGTCTACGTTTTTAGGGCCTTTTGATGAGAAACTTCATTTAAAGACATTTAAAGTTTGTTATTATTTGATGCATTTCCACTGTTTAGTGAGGCGGCTGATATCATGCAGCCTAAAAGCACAGATAGGTTGTGTAACATGCAAGAACTGCACAACTGCTTTTGTTAACATTCATTGTTTTCTGAAGATGATTTAGAAATGAAGAGAAACTGGTTCCAGGGTTACGGTGGCGCTCTACGAGGGTAGACCTCTTTTCTTCCTTCAACACCACCAAACGCATGTAGCGTTGGTTCGGCTTGATGTAAAACATCCGGCCATCCACACACAAGAAAGAGCTCAGCAACCAATAACCTTACTGCTAACGCAGGGTGACATATTTTAGAAAAGAGCCACTCTCTCTTCAGCATGACGGCTAACCGTTAGAAAACTGACAGCTTCATTCATAAAGAGCCGCAAGCGTTGTAGCAACAGCCTTGACAACCACAAACTAAATGACTGACACACCTACAGACCAATCAGTGTTGATGCAGATGCGTGGAGCATTGTTGATGTTTTCATATCGGCTTAACTTAGGTGAGATAACGTTAATGAGGAGGACAGATCATGATAAACGTCTAGCGCTGAAAACAAGTCTAGTAATATCATTATTATTTGAATTGTGCTGAAAACCAGGACAATTTGCTACTGATTGTTGAAAACCGGGACATTTTAGGGTTTTCCAGATAAATGTCTGGACTTGGGACACCCAACTGGAAACCTGGACAACGTCTGGTCACCAGACCGTTACACTCATTTGGTGGGAAATTGTTAATTGAAGCTACTGTGCAAAGTGACTTAAGTTCCCTTTAATTATAAAGTTGGAAGCAGCACGGCGCGTTTCACTGGACTCCATCCTGGAAAGACTGGGGAGAAATCCAGCGTTAGAGATGTAATCTGTCACTAGATGATGATGTTGTAAAGGTTTCATTGTTGTGGATGTAGTAGTGCTGTAACGTCAGACACCCAGCAGTGACACAAGCTGTTAAACTCAACTCTAATGTTGTTTGTCCAAACAGAGTTGCCGTACGTAGCTGTCAAAGATCAGGCGCAGATGGAGCAGTGATGTTTATGCGTGATGCAGATCAGGCAGTGAGCGCGGCGAGGTGAACATCCCAAGTCTCTTATTTCATGTCTCCTCGCTCCTCGCCTCAACAGGAAGTTGTTCCTGATGCGTCCCAAGTCTCTTCTTCTGCTCCGAGGAAACATGAGAGCAGACTTCCTGGAAGTCTTTTAGCGGCCGACACGCCCCCTTATTGGATATCAGTTATTGATTGGACGCTGCAGCTGATCAAACTGATCTGATCCATCACTGCAGTTTCATACTGAAGTGGAGACAGATAACAGATTAAACTGAAGTGTTTCATCTTTTCTGTTTTCTGATTCATCAGAGTTAAAAATCTGTTAATTGTCGTCTGATCAACAAAAGAAGCAGAAACAACTTCATTTATTAGAGATTTTTCTTTTCATGATGTTATTTCCTCCATGAAACTGTTTCTAGCTGACAGACAGACTCTTCCTGACTTTACTTTGATCCATAATAACAGTTAAACATCTTTATATTTCACATCATTTATTTCCATTCAGTCACATGACGTCAGCTTTGATATGAGTTACATCATTTCAACTTTCCCTGAAACATTAAATACATATTTACAGTGTTCAGAAGACACTCTGATCATATTCTGGGTTATTGATTGATTCATTCACTATCAGGATGATAATCAATAAACAGCAGATTATAATCTGAAGGTGTTTTTAAACAGGGAGCATATATTTTTATTAACTTTCAAACTACATTGTGCAGCTGCAGCACGATGCTGCTCACTCAGAAATATTAACATATAATCTACAATATTATAGGAATGATGCTCCATCAGTGGAGCCATCACATCATGACTGATAGAGATCATTATTCATTGATCTCACGTGTCTAAAGCTTCTTCCTGATGTTTCACATGTAAACTGAGATTAAACATTATGTTCTAATAAAGATCAGCACAGTGTCATAAAGGTTTCAGGTCATGAGCTGCTCTCACAAACTAACAGCTGTCACTTTGATTCTGAGCTCTTTACTTTCTGAATAATAACAGAAGATAGAAATGAGGAGAAATAGTGGAGGAAGTGAAGTGTGAAGTGCAACAAGGATGGAGCTGATATTTCCAGAATAAAGATGGATCAAAGGATCCAGAGAGCGGGAAAGTGGCATTTAGAGCAGGAGAAGCATTCCTTCACTGAAGAATAAAAACATGTTGTTATTCACAGCAGAGATGTTGTTGGCAATATTAATGTGTACTCTGGTGAAAACAGGACAACAAAGCAGACAACTCAGTCAGTCAGAGAAGTCAAATCCAATCCACACCTGATATATTGATCCAGATGTATCACACATTATACAAAACAAACAACAACAACAGAACATGGTTACCATGGTTTCTGTCATTTCAGTGTAGACACACTTAGTGTTGCTGTTCTGTCTGGTTTGTAGGGGAAGCCCTGCACTGTCTGCTAGAAGACAAGAGAAACATATGTAGAATAATAAATCTACTCAAGTCCTCCCAAAGCCTTTTAGTACAACTCTAATCTATCCTCATCTGGAAATGCTCACATGGTGTACTAAATCATTTTACACAACGGCGTTTCCATGGCAACGTGTCCTCAGAATAAAACACAAGACACTGCTCCTGCTGAAAAGTGTGCGATGAGTGGTGCTAACCCAACGTGTCGTTGATAAAAATGTAGAATATTGAGTGCTAACCGAGCATCTGATGTGTGTAGAGGTGTGTGTGCTATTCTGCAGAAGCCTGGGGCCACATGCTAAACTAAACTGTGTCTACACACAAACACATTTTCACTTTGTTTACCACTGTTGTACAACTAGAACAGTCAGAGCGGAGCCCAAACAGCTGACCAGCAGCGCTGTGTTTACTGTTGCCAAGGCAACCAGGCAGTTTAGGGTAGCATCGTCAGACGTAAACAGAGAGGATGCATGAATGAGATAATATTGTAGTTTGGTAATACTGAATTTATGGGGGAATGAGATCATTGTTTATACTGGGAATGATAAGAATTGTAAATAATTGTAGATAATAGATTGATATAAAATGTTCAAAGCTTTTATAAATACACTGTAAAAAACGTGCTGTGATTTTTACAGGAAATAACTGGCAGCAATTAACAAGTAACTTCCTGTCATTTATTTCACAGTAAGTTTACTGTACTGTGCTTTTATTTACAGCATCAATGGCAACATGAAACACAGTCATTTAATGGTACTGTATCTACTTTTACTGTAGCTGTATGTAACTGTACAATAAAATACAGTCATTTTATGCTACTGTGTAATGGATTACATCACCACACATTTGTAGTAAATTAGATTACAGTTATTCATATAATGCTGAAAACTTTCTAATCATTTAAATGTCAATCAATGAGAACAGAAGCAGCTCTTTAAATGACAATTATTTATGAACTGTTGAACAGAAACTACATTTTCCATATCAGGTATTTTCACTGTTCACAGGGATTGTTCACCATGTTTACAGAAATCTATTGGCCTTCTTCCAGATGGCAGAAATACACACACTGTAATTATATCTGTGATGTACAAATGGTTTTCCTTCAGACAGGACAGCAGAACAAATCAAGTTGTTTCCTCTTAATGACATAAACTGTAGTAAAAGAGCCTGTTGACTGTAGTTCTACATCTACCAGCTCACTGCAGCTGTTTCCTCTTTCACCAACTCTCCCTTCAATATATAAAACTGATCTGCTGAACAAACAGCACAAAACATTTAGCATAGAGCAACGTCTGCTGCCCAACACTGCAGTCTGCTTTATTTCCTGTACACTTCATAATAAAAGCCACACAGTGGTACACCAGTGAGAAGCTTTTAATGTGAAGAAGCGACAGCAGCAAATATTTTGACAACTGAACACAGTAAATAAATAAACAGTAAATAAGAATGAAGTAAATAAATGTTTTCTTTTCAGCGGGACCAAACGCAACTTTCTGTCCTCTAAACATCGTTTTCTAACAAAGTTTTCAAATGATATATTACTAACATTAGCAAATATCACCATGACAACGTTACAAATACAACATGTAAAAAGCTTGTTTAATCTGTAACCACAGTTCAACAAATGCTCATGAAAAATAATACTGATGTCATTTGTGACAAAGTGGGTGAGGGTACACCACTTGTCCCTACTTTTACCATCATACTATCATAGCTTACATATTTAACCATGCTTGTTCACTGTTGTTTAACCATATGTTCAGTAACTTTTCATTTGCAGACTCTTACTATCCCGGGTTTGTTTGTAGTTTGTATTATGTTTGGTTACAGTTCACATTCAACAACATTCTGGGTTAAAGTAAAACACTGACAAGTATTAAGTTTAGTTATTTATTGACTTAGTTCTGTTTCATTATTCAATCACTCTTTGTGTTACTCACCATACTCACCATGTGCTCCACAGACAAAAGGAGGAGGCACCCAATGATGACCTGTATTTATGCACTGAGTGACATCATTGGTGATGTCACTAGGTTGGATCATGTGGGGAGGGGTGATGGTGAATTAGCTTAAGTCATTTGTTTACTGTGATTTTGATTTGTGTACATATGTTGCAAGTGGGTTGTTAGGAAGCTATAGAAAAGGGTTTACCTTTGTGATTGGTGAGATTTAATAACTTTATTTCTTACCTGTGAGTAGTAAAGAGATAGGATATACCTGCAGTAATGGTACAGTCCAGAGTTCCTCTAGACCCTTGATGGAAGGGCCTATTTAAGCAGTTGCTTTTTGACTGTCAGGGGGTTAGTACATCAGTGTGTAGCTGTGTGCACATGATGTAAGTTATAAGTTGAGTTACATGAGTTGAGTTTGATCAGTTTGGCCGAGTTAATTATTTTGAGTTTTTTTGTTTTGTACATATTTTTTTGATTTTATTACATGTGCAACATGGACTCCACTGATGTAAATAAAACACTTTGTGATACCTGGACAAGGTTTCCTGTGTCTGCCTCCTACTAAACAGCCACTCAGGTCTGGCCGCATCACATTTGGTGGCAGTGGTGGGATCCAGGCCAGTAGGAGGCAGTGAAGAAAATGTCAACCAGGCAAAAGAAACCTCAAGCAACTGAGTGTCCTCCAGAGGTGCCTCAAGATGTCTGTCACCAGCAGGGGGCAGCAGGTGGTCAAGCCCAGGAGCAAGAGAGTATAGCTGATCTGGCAAGTCTTCTAAGACGTCTGGCGCAACAGCAGGCTGATGGTGATGCCAGGATAGAGCAGGAGCGCAAACGACAGGAGGAGAGGTGGAAGCGAATCCAGCACCAATTTTCCCAGCTCCAACATGAGGTGCAACAGGACCGCCAGGATCGTCAGCAGCTGATGGGAGATTCAGCAACCACACCCACACCCACCCCCTCTGTTGAGCTGACAGCGGAGCCTCCTCAAATCTCAGCAATCCAAGGCAGGCCGGAGGTTGACTCATCACAGTTGGCTAATGGAGGTCAGCGTTCCAGCCTGGTGAGGCCCTCAAACTGGAAAAGCCCCAAAATGCAGCCATACAGTGATGGTGAGGACATTGAACATTATTTAATCACCTTTGAAAGAATTGCTCATGCCTGTCAGTGGCCGCAGGAAGAGTGGGCTCTTCACCTGGCTCCATTGCTCACTGGTCGAGCCCGTTCTGCTTATGTAGCTATGGACATTGATGACACCATGGATTATGCAAAAGTAAAGTGTGCGGTCTTGAAGAAGTTTGAAATCAGTGCAGAGACCTACTGAGTGAGATTCCGTTCGAGTGTGCCAGCAGAAGAGGAAACACCTAAAGAGCTTCAGGTTCGCCTTAAAGACTTGTATGACAAGTGGATGGCGCCCAAGGAAGAGACAAAGGAACAGATTGGAGATACCATCATCATGGAGCAGTTCCTCAAAGTCCTGAATCCTGAGCTTCGCACATGGATTAAAGAGCGGAACCCAAAAACTTCCAAAGAGGCCGCAGAATTGGCTGAAGCTTTCCTGGCTGCCCGCCGTCCATCAAAAGAGTATCTTCCAGCCAAGTCCCACCCACCCCTTCGGGTAAGCCTATCAGTGGCAGTGACTTTAAAGCCAGAAACACAAGACATAGTTCCTTCCCCTCAAATTCAGCTAAATTTGAACCTAGAAATAGAGCCCCCTTAGTGTGTCACTCTTGTGGTCAGACAGGTCATTTTAAGGCAGACTGTCCTAGGGGCCATGTTAGTAAGAACTACATGTGTTTTGCTCCCAAGTTAGTGGTAAGCGAGCTGGAGAGGGAAGAAGTCACAGATTGTCAAGGTGAGGAACTTACAATAGGTGTGTTAATTGAAGACAGACCCTGTGTAGCCCTTCTAGATTCAGGAAGTAACCGCACCCTAGTCAGACAGGATAGTCTCCCTAGGGATGTTGTTTATTGTGGAGGGACAGTGGATGTGTTCTGTGTCCATGGTGACAAAGTAGGTTACCCCATAGCTGAGGTAGCTATCCACGTTGAAGGCCAACTTTACTTGCTATCAGTAGGGGTATTGGAGCAACTGCCCTATCAGGTTGTGTTAGGCTACGATCTTCCCATCCTTGCTGAGTTGATAGCTAAGCAGTCTCGTGAGGCTAGGGCTGGTTGTACCAGTGAAAGCTTGCTAGCAGTCACAAGGTCCAAAGGTAAGCTGGAACAGGCTAGTGCTGCAGTAGCATGGGAGGAGTTACCATTTTCAGGGGAGGAAGTGCCTGAGGTGGAGCATATCAAACAGTTTAAGGAGAGAAAAAGCAGGAGCCAGAGGAGACAGGACAGAGTCAGGGGGACAAAGGTAGCTGAGCAGGGATCTAAGCCTTTAGAGCCTGACCCTTTTTTCATTCCAAGTGACATTGCTAAGCTGCAGAGACAGGACCCCACTCTCACAACTTTGTTCTCTAGATGCAAGCCTGAGTCAACCCAAGTGACAGGGAAAGAAAAGGAAGTATTTGTGGTCAAAGGAGGTATATTGTATCGACGCAGTCAGATTGGTGATCAGCTAGTCATCCCCCAGAGTTTGAGGCCCACAGTCCTTAACCTGAGCCATTCTATCCCTTGGGCAGGACACTTAGGACAGACAAAAACATTCTCTAGGATGGTTCCCCGTTTTTACTGGCCCCAGCAGTATGCTGACACAGTAAAATATTGTCAGTCTTGTCCACAGTGTCAGTTAACAGCACCAGGTAGGAAAGGAGATAGGGCTCCCCTGATAAGTATGCCCATCATTGACACGCCCTTTTCACGCATTGCCATGGACATTGTAGGCCCCCTAGAAAGGAGTGGTGCAGGCCACAAGTACATATTGGTCATCTGTGATTATGCTACAAGATACCCTGAAGCTTTTCCTTTGAGGAAGATTAAGGCCCGCCAGATTGTCAACTGCCTCATTCAACTGTTCTCAAGAGTTGGAATCCCAAAGGAGATCATCACTGACCAAGGCACCAATTTCACTTCAAGCATGTTGAAGGAGGTTTACAGGCTGCTGGGAATTCAAGGTGTGAGGACCAGTCCCTACCATCCTCAGACAGATGGCCTCGTTGAACGCTTTAATAAGACCCTCAAGTCCATGCTGAGGAAATTTGTTAGTGAGTCAGGGTCAGACTGGGACCAGTGGCTTCCATTCTTGCTGTTTGCTTATAGAGAGGTCCCACAATCATCAACTGGGTTTTCACCTTTCCAGCTGCTGTATGGACACTCAGTGAGAGGTCCAATGGACGTCTTGAAGGAGGCCTGGGAGGGCCCTATGCCACAACAGCAGTGCAGTGAGCTGTCATATGTTCTGAAGATGAGAGACAAACTGGGGCAATTTCAAGAACTTGCAAATGACAATCTGGGCCAGGCACAACAGCGACAGAAGCAGAGGTATGACACAGCATCAAGATGGAGAGTTCTCCAGGAGGGCCAGAAAGTTCTCCTACTGCTGCCAACATCAGACAGTGGCCTCCTGGCCAAGTGGCAGGGACCATACAAGGTCACAAAAAAGACAGGCCCAGTTACCTATGAACTCTTTTTGCCAGACCGCCGGAAAAAGCATCAAGTCTTCCATGTGAACCTGCTGAAAGAGTGGGTTGAACAAGAGCAGTCTAGAGCCTTCTGGGCACGCACAGTCATGGATGAGGAAGAGCTGCAGGAGCAGTATTTTCCAACTACAACAGAAATTCCAGTGTTACCAGATTTGAGTCATCTGGCGGCAGACAAACGCCAGGAGCTGCAAGCCCACATGGCAAAAGAGCTTTTCAGTCAAAAGCCAGGTTGTACACACCTCATTGAACATGAAATCCGTTTGCGTTCACCAGAGCAGCAGCCGATTAGGGACACCACCTGTCGCATTCCAGCCAGGCTCGTTCCTGAACTCAAACAAGAAGTGGAGGAGATGCTGGCTACAGGAATCATTGAGCCTTCTCATAGTGAGTGGTGTAGCCCTGTGGTGCTAGTGCCAAAGAAAGATGATCCTAAACTGAGGTTTTGTGTGAACTTTTCTAAGCTGAATGCGGTTTCTGCCTTCGATTCCTATCCAATGCCAAGGGTTGATGAACTTATTGAGCGTTTGGGAAATGCTAACTTTCTGACGACCCTTGACCTCTGCAAAGGGTATTGGCAAGTGCCCTTAACAGAGGCTTCAAAGGACTTCACCACATTCAGAGTACCAAGTGGCCTGTATAGATTCAGAATGATGCCCTTTGGTTTGCATGGAGCACCAGCAACATTTCAGAGGCTTGTGGATGAAGTGTTGAGAGGAGCAGAGGATTATGCAGCAGCCTACATTGATGACATTGTTATCTACAGTCGGACGTGGGAGGAGCATGTGCAACATCTGGGTGATGTCTTCCAACGCATCCAAAATGCTGGTTTGGTGATCAATGCCAGGAAGTGTCACATTGCTAAGTCTGAGGTTCAGTACCTTGGCTATGTGATTGGAGGTGGAGGTATTCGACCTCAGGTAGGAAAAGTTGAGGCAATTGCAGCTGCACCGCTACCTAACACCAAGAGGAGGCTATGGTCATTCTTGGGGTTAGTAGGCTGGTATCGCCGACTCATCCCCCAACTTTGCATCAAGATCTGCTTTACTAACTGGGATGACTTGTAAATCCAGCCCAGTAAAGCTTAAGTGGACTCAGGAAAGTGAAAATGCTTTCAAAGACTTGAAAAACTGTCTGTGTCAAGAACCTGTGCTGCAATGTCCAGATTTCACTCTTCCTTTTACTGTTCAGACAGATGCTTCTGGAGTAGGGCTTGGAGCTCTGTTACTGCAAGGAGGAGAGGGAACCCAGTTGCCTGTGCAGTACATCAGTCGGAAACTCTTCGCACGGGAAATGAGGTATTCGACGATTGAAAAGGAAGCTCTGGCTATTAAGTGGGCTTTAGACACTTTGAGATATTACCTCATTGGTAAAGAGTTTGTTCTGGAGACTGACCATCGTGCGTTGCAGTGGATCCATAAGATGAAAGACACTAATGCTAGAATCACCAGATGGTATTTATCTCTCCAACCTTATCGTTTTCAGGTCCAGTATAGACCAGGACACAAGAATGTCATCGCTGACTTCCTGTCCCGTGACTCTGAGGAGTAACGGTCTTAAGGGGGGGGGTGTGTGACAAAGTGGGTGAGGGTACACCACTTGTCCCTACTTTTACCATCATACTATCATAGCTTACATATTTAACCATGCTTGTTCACTGTTGTTTAACCATATGTTCAGTAACTTTTCATTTGCAGACTCTTACTATCCCGGGTTTGTTTGTAGTTTGTATTATGTTTGGTTACAGTTCACATTCAACAACATTCTGGGTTAAAGTAAAACACTGACAAGTATTAAGTTTAGTTATTTATTGACTTAGTTCTGTTTCATTATTCAATCACTCTTTGTGTTACTCACCGTACTCACCATGTGCTCCACAGACAAAAGGAGGAGGCACCCAATGATGACCTGTATTTATGCACTGAGTGACATCATTGGTGATGTCACTAGGTTGGATCATGTGGGGAGGGGTGATGGTGAATTAGCTTAAGTCATTTGTTTACTGTGATTTTGATTTGTGTACATATGTTGCAAGTGGGTTGTTAGGAAGCTATAGAAAAGGGTTTACCTTTTGTGATTGGTGAGATTTAATAACTTTATTTCTTACCTGTGAGTAGTAAAGAGATAGGATATACCTGCAGTAATGGTACAGTCCAGAGTTCCTCTAGACCTTGATGGAAGGGCCTATTTAAGCAGTTGCTTTTTGACTGTCAGGGGGTTAGTACATCAGTGTGTAGCTGTGTGCACATGATGTAAGTTATAAGTTGAGTTACATGAGTTGAGTTTGATCAGTTTGGCCGAGTTAATTATTTTGAGTTTTTTTGTTTTGTACATATTTTTTTGATTTTGTTACATGTGCAACATGGACTCCACTGATGTAAATAAAACACTTTGTGATACCTGGACAAGGTTTCCTGTGTCTGCCTCCTACTAAACAGCCACTCAGGTCTGGCCGCATCACATCATTTAATAAGCTCACTACAAGTTAAAAACACTGAACCTGTGAACTTGATATAAGTCTTTATAATATCCACACTGACACTGTTATTTCCTTGAAACAAACACTGTCAGCTGATCTAAACATGGAAGTGTGTTAGAAGTCAGCAGGTACTCAAGTGTCCTTACACTCTTTAAAATGCTGTTTGTGGATGTGGACTAGTCTGTAAAGAGTCCAACAGTCCACCTCAGTCCACTTTGCATCAGTCCGCTGGTCCAACAGGCTTTGGATGCAGGTGAGGAGCCGCTGGCTGATTTCACTTTGATCCTCCACTGCTGCTTCATGTTCTGCAGAAAATAGGATGACAGCTACTGTAGATGACAACAAACTGAAGTGTTTTACCTTTACTGTCAGTGTAACAGTCAAGCTTTGACCAGAACACATGTTTTTAAGACTCTCACAGTAAGCTTCTGTAGAACAGGCTCCACCTAATAAGAGTTTAATGACCTGTTGTAACAAACATTTAAATACATCTGAACAGCATCTCAACAATCACAGGGAAATAAACTGAATCTAATAGAAACAGGAAGTGATGTCAATAGGATCAATAGCTTTTGATCAGACTGCAGTGATGTCATTGTTTCCTCCTGATATTCAACTGTGAACCTTTAACAAGATGTGAAGATGGCAGCCAAGCTGCTGGTGAAGTCAGGTCTCCATCAGCAGCATCCATCTGCTCGTACACAGGATCTCAGGTTCAGCTTCTCCTGATCAATAATCATCAATCACTCAATTAACAACTATTCTATTCACTTAAAGTCCTGTTTTCTACCTGAAAACTCACAAACTGACACAACAGAGACAAAGTTGTATTTGAGTTAGTACATGAGAACAGATCTAAGCAGATGACTGCTGAGATGTTTGTGGTTCAGACAAAATAAATATAAAATATGTAAAAACAGGAACATAGTTTAACAATCACATCTGCCACAGAGCTGACTGACTCCACTCAGTCTGTGGACTTTAAGTCTTCCACAGTGAGACCTGGATGATGGAGAGACTGGACTCATCAGCAGAGAGATCATCAGCTGTGAGGAGAAGAAATAAGATGAAGAAAGGCATCAGGATGTAGATTTAATTAATAGTCCTAAACACACACACACTCAAATATACATAAACACACACACACTCAAACATACATAAACACACACACACACACACACTCAAACATACATAAACACACACAGTAACTTCACAGTCTGGTGGTAGACGGTAGACTGTCAGACCATTTTATCTTCTCTATCAGACGTTAGAATAATGAACTATGAAGTTCCAGGGATGAAAAACAGGGTGATGTTTTGACAGTGATCTAGTATAACAGTGTTGAGTTAGCCAGGAGGAGACACAGGCTAAACACACTTCACACTGTCCTCACATGTGCTATGAAGGCAGAATTTATAAAGATAACATCTGTAACGTTAACACATGTTGACAAGTTAGATTTATAACATGAAACTGTTTCAGTTTAACAACACAGTCAGGTTAACTATGGATCACTGTTAGCTAACATGCTACTAGCTAACATTATAATGCTACACAGCACACTTCTGAGCAGCCAATTTAACTATAAAAACTAGCTTGGTGTGATGTCTGCTGTTAGTCAGGACTGAATGTTTTAATGTTGAAGACACTTACTGGTCAGCTGCTCATGGTGACTCCTGCTGCTGCTCCAGACTGATGCTAATGCTAATGCTAATGCTAACGTTACTCCTCACCATGCTGCAAGAAGTTCACTGTCCACACTGCAAAACATCTCCACTGAACAGACGTCTTTGTGGTCTCCGTATCTTCCAGTGCTCATTTCTGAATGTTTCCAGTTTGTTGTCCTTTATTTCAGACTCTGCAGTTCAGTGTTAGCTGGTGAAGCTAGCAAGCTGTAGCATGTCAGACAGTCCATCTATGATACCGTCTGACAACTTTACACCGAGCAAAAACAAGAACATGAGGACTCTTAAAAAGAAAATCCTTTAAAGTAAATAAAAGATAATGAAGTCATCTAAAGAGCTGAATTTATCTGCACCTAAAATGATCTAATATCTAATTATCTCATTATAATTATTCTAATATATCTAATATGTATGCTGGTGGGTGCTAACATGCTAAGCTAACATGCTAAGCTAACAGTGTCAGCAGTCTGGATGGAGGAGCTGCTAACCGGCCTGAGAAAACTACAACTGTGGATCCTTGTGATGCGAATCACTTCAATTTTTCAGACAAATAATGAAGTTGAAGCGACCACCTCGCCTTCTCACCGCTTCTCACACGGCTGTAACCATAGAAACGTTTATGATGAAGGTCACATTGTTTTCTCCTCCAGCTCACCAACAGGCGGCGCTGTGCCACGCAGCTACTATAGTAAAAACTGTTGTGTTGCCTAGCAACAGCCAATCAGCTCAGTGTGCGGAGGATCAGTGATGTCGTAGAGCTGCTCCATTAATCACATTTTATTTAGTCTTCCAACGATGATGAAAACAAGATGATGGAGATAAATGGATTATTCTGCCACATTCTGCTTCACAATGATGCTCTCGTTTTGTCTTGTGTTATAAATCCAGCGCAGTGAGAGACAGACAGAGCGGAGTCTTCCTCACAGCATCAATGTGTCTGAATTTAACAGTCAAATGTTGAGCGGTGGAAACTGACTCATTGAGATATCTCGGCCTACAGGTTACTTTGTTTTAGTGTCAGTCACACTTTGGATGCTGTTATTTTAGATACCAGGATGTTTGGCTGTAATGATCTCTCCTTTCATCCAGCTGCTTCCTCTGTCTGCAGCAGCTTTACGTTGCCGTTATATTCCCGCTTTTTGCCGCTATCACGTGTAGTTGTCCTGCAGATGAAAATATAAACCAGCAAAATGTCTGCTGGGAAATATGCTGATTGCCAAATAAATCAATTCATTCATAGCATTTTAAACAGCATAATATTATGTGACCTATTAGATATGTTGCCAAGACAACTTAATAAATAAACTTGTATTATGTAAAAGTTTGGTTTTGCCTCCGCTGTGAAGACATTGAGAGATTGACTGAGTGTTTGGTCAGATGGAGGCTAAGCGTGGTATGAGATTGAAAAGCCGGCGCACACTTCAGGAACAGTCCTGCACTTTGGCTCCACAGCAGTTAACAGCGTTTTCTCTCAGGTAACGTTACATCCAGCACTGGCACAGTGAAACAAACGGATCAGCCCGGAGCTCCACGCTTAAATAACATGTCATTGATCAGTAGGAGGTTTAATTTTCCCCGTACGGCCCCGGTGAGAGGCGGCTCAGGGAGACGGCGGCAGGTGGAGGTGGTGGTGGAGCTGCAGCTGCAGGCTGCCCGCATGGCTGCATTCAATTAACAACAGCAAGGATATTAGTTTGATTTGATTATTGTTGCTTATATGCTCAGTTCACAAAGTTTGTCAAGAGTTCATTCTGCTGACTAAAATACATTTGTTGGATCATAGTTTGTGTTTTTGTGCTTTATTGCTGTTTAAATGTAGGATATTATATGGCTATTTAAACATATGTCCGCTAGTTGTTCTATTTGGCCGCAATTCTGGAATATTTACGGACATATTGGCCGTCAGAAAAGTCTAGCGTCTAACCCTGGTCTGCATCTGGTATTGTTCAAGGAAATCCACTGTTAAAAAGACACGTTTGTTTGAAATGTTCAAGAAATGCAGGATGTTTCCAAAGTCAGTGAGTAATGGTGTTAAATAATGGTGATTGTGATTGTTGCCATAATGGAGCAGCAGTAATATCATGTCCATGTTTGCATGCTGAAAGAGAACGTGCTGCTCTGACCCCCCTCCTCCTTTCAGGCTGCATCCTGCTGGAGTCCGATGGTTGACACCAGGTCTGAGGAAGTGTAAGTGTGTTTTTCATTTCATTCATCAAAACAAAGCAAACTTCAAACTGTGACATCACTCATTCACATCCTACTGAGGATGAAGATGATGTCATCATCAAACAGATGATAGATCAATAACTGCAGCTGTATTGTGTCTCGTTCTCTCCATCAGATTTCTGTCAACTCACACTGGATCCAAACACAGCATACAGAAAACTCAAACTGTCTAACAACAACAGGAAGGTGACATGTGTGAAGGAGGATCAGTCATATCCTGATCATCCAGACAGATTTGATTACTGGAAGCAGCTGCTGTGTAGAAATGATCTGACTGGTCGCTGTTACTGGGAGGTCGAGAGGAGAGGAGGAGTTGGTATATCAGTGAGTTACAGAGGAATCAGCAGGAAAGAAAACAGTGATGACTGTAGGTTTGGAAAGAATGATCAGTCCTGGAAACTGAGCTGCTCTAATGATGGTTACTCTGCCTGGCACAATAAGAGATCAACATCCATCTCCTCCTCCTCTGTCTCTAACAGAGTAGCAGTGTATGTGGACTGTCCTGCTGGCACTCTGTCCTTCTACAGAGTCTCCTCTGACTCTCTGATCCACCTCCAAACCTTCAACACCACATTCACTCAGCCTCTGTGTGCTGGGTTTGCGTTTGGTTCTGGTTCAGTGTCTCTGTGTGATCTGTAGGAGGAAGAGTCTCCTCCTGTTAGAGAAACTTTCTCACTGCTGACCAGATAGTTCAGTCTGTACAGGATCACACACAGCTGATGGTATTTAGTACCAACATGATCTCTCACTGCTTGTAAATGTAAACATGGTTTCCACATGATTGACAGTTTGTTTGTAAAATGAATCAAATGATAAACTGAGTCCAGTTGTTGTTGTTTCCTGTTGTTAGTGTATTAGAAAGGCTTGAACTGTAATGGGATAATGGGAATGGGATCTTCACTATGTTTTGTTGTAGTTCTTATAGTAGTTTCATATTAAGTGTGTTACCTGATTCCTTCACTTATTTAGAGATCACATGACTAATGATGGTCAGAACAACAGGCCTCCTATTGGCTGGTTAAATGAACACCTCTAATGGTGAAGGCTGAGGCTCAGCAGCTGGAGTGTGGCTGCTTTTATGCTGCCTTCATATCATATTGGAATGATGCTAATTATGAGATTGTGACTTGTAAATAGAATTCAGGTCAACATTCAAGTGGTAATTATGAAGTGGAAAAGCTGAAAGCTCTGATATTTACAGGATATGCTGGATTATTGTCAATAAGTGTGTTTTTGAGCCTCATTCCAGCAACTTTGTAATCATGCAGCCGTCTTGATTTGTTGTGTGACATGAACGCTGGCAAGTTGTAAACATGGGAATGTTTCCCGCCTCTACCATCCATCCCATATGATGTGAACACAGCATTAGAGATGAGAAGTCCAGGAGCTGTTGTGTGTTTCTGACATACAGGAAGTATTTAGTTTTTCTCTGGAGTGTTTATTTAGTTCCTGTGTAGAGAATAAAGTTGATGATGATCAGTAGCTGATGTTAGTTTTCTCCATTTATTTTTGTGTGTGTGCATGTTAATTCATATCTAATTTCATCTAGTAGATTGAAGGTATTTGACAGTTTCAGGACTGTTTAAAGTGTCAGTTTAATGTGTTTAGCTCACATTCAGTCTGACAGCTGTTGTTCATTGACTGTTTCTAAATAAGTTGTGCATCATCAGCACTCAGCTGTCATGTGTGATTAAAGCCAGCAGGTGTCACTGTTTATTCCTTTAGTTCATTCATCCTGATTGGTGGAAAATAGTTTGTATTGAAAGGAGCTTTTATGTCATTGCTTTCAGTTTCTGTGTAAATATTCATTTAAATATTCACTATAAATTGATTCCACTTTGCTATTATTATTATCACCATAGTCGTTATTGTTATTTTCTATTATTTTGTATAATTGCAAGTTTTGTATTTCCTTTATTTTTTTCTATAGATACACACAAATCCTCATCATCAACTTTATGATCCAAGATGTTAATAAAGTCTATCTGCAAATACTTTTTACTATCTACTATGTTTCTATTGAATTCTTTTCATTCACTATTTAAATAACTTACAACATATCTGATATACTGTGTGAACTTTGTAAATGTGCATCACATGAGATAGATGATGTGGTTCAGTCAAACTGCTGATGTTAGAGTGGAAGAACAAACTGGTTTTACTGGTTTTAATGGTGACACGCTGTAAAGAGACACTTTGATTTCTGATGGTGAATTCAAAGACTTTGTTGTCATTGTGTTGTAAATATAAATGTGTTTAATAAGTGATTGTCTTCACAGCAACACTGTCTCTGTATTTGAACACTGGTGGAGTTTATTGATCCTCAGAGAGCTGCTGAGGCTCAGTGACACCACTGGATCTGATTATTTCAAACATCTTCATTTCTTTTTAAAGCCTAAATGTTCCTGTTTTCATGTTTTGAAAGTGTGAGTGAAGCAAACAGCTCCTCCTCTGACAGGATGTGATGCTGTGAGTGAACAGCAGGTGGCAGCAGACGCTCATGTTTCTGTTCCTCCAACACTTGAGTTTCACACAGTTTCTATGTTCAGAGGTGGAAGAAATAAAACGCTTCCTTTACTTTAGTAAAAGTAGTAAAACTACCATCAAATACTCCTTTACAAGTAAAAGTCCTGCATTCAACAATATATTGAAGCTCTGAGAAATCAAATGTAGTGAATAATGAAACAGTTGAGTGTTTCTCTCTGACATGTGGAGGAAAAGTAGAAGGTGTGTCCACCAGTCCTCCCATAACACAGTCTAACTGGTCCCAGTATCAGTCTAACAGTGGACAGAGTGGTTTGATGACGGTGTGTTTATATTCACTATCTATATGTTGGACATTATGAAGGATGGTATTAAAATGTATTTAGATTTCATTAGCTGCTGTTTTTTAACCGTCTTGCCAAGTTGTGACTGTTGGCGTCGACCTGAACAGGAAACAGTCACAACCTGGAAAAATGTTCAAAATCTTTTTAATGGTGGAACAAGCAGAATATATTTTCATCCAGATGTTTCAAAGAGCCTTTGAAGATTGTGGAGATACTTTCATATGAACTCTGGGTTCAGACATGGCAGAGTGTTTCTGTGTTTCCTTTTAGAGGAAAGACGCTTCGCTCTGTGAACGTGAGGCTGATATGTGAGAGACACAAACTGGAGCTCAGATCAGAACGTCGTTTTCTGGCATCAGAGCAGCGTTACAGAACTCTGCCACGTCAGAGATGCACAGTATGACCTTTTCTGCTCTGCAGTCACATCATCATCATCACCTCTATGAATTCTGTAACCTGGTGTTGTTGAGGTCAGCGTCTTTGGGGTCAAAGTTCATTTCAGTTGGACTGTAGAATCACTGCAGCGTTCATCACTGTGACTCACACAGCTGTTACTCTTTATACTGACAAATGGAGTCACTGAGCAGCTGCTACTTTTCCTCCATTGAAGCTCATTGCAACACTAAAATACTCCGTTTGAGTTTAAAAAGATGAAAAGTATTTTCTTGAAGTTTCTTGAAGAGTCTTGGAGAGTCCTGGAAGGTCATGGAGAGTGTCCTGATGAGTCCTGAAGGATTTTAAAGAACCCTAGAGAGTCCTGAAGGGTCCTGGAGAGTCCTGGAGAGTCCTGGTGTTGCTGTCAGACTGAGGGCAGCAGTGATGTGGGTCTGATCTTTGGCTCCTTGTTATTCGGCTGCTCCTTCATGTGTTTTGTCTCATTGTGTCTTCTTGCAGATCAACAGTGTCGTTCCTTGCTGTGCTTTCTCTCCTCACTTTGGTTTCTTCATCATTCGTCTTTAGTTGAAACAGGATATTTTCTTCTTCTGCTGCTATTTCACACATTTCAGCAGATTAATTAACACTTGAAATGAATATTGTTTAGTTTGAGATCAATATAAGTTACTATTATCAGTAATACACTTATTTAGATTACTGCTTAACACTCCTATTGATGTTTTAGTGAATAGTGTTGAACTTCAAAGCAGCACCAACGTTGCTTTACTTTCATCTGAATGCTAAACACATCATTTGTGTTGACAGAGTAAGGTAGGGAACAAAGTAATGTCCTTACTTTCCCAGAGTAGACAGATGGCAGCAGCTTAGATGGCAGTGGCCACCGCATTTCTGACACTGCACCTAAAAATAATAGTGTGTCACAGAGTCAAGTCAGTTTGATTTATATAGCGTCAAATCACATAAGAAGTGATCTCAGGGCTCTTTTGACATGGAGCAGGTGTAGACCGGACTCTTTACTTTACAGAGAGCCAACAATGAACCCATGAGCAGGCATGTGGAGACAGCAGCAAGGAAAAACTCCCCTTTAACAGGAAGAAACCTCAAGCAGAACCGGACTCTACCTGGACAACAACAACAACAACAAGAACATGAAGATGGGTCTGTTGAAGTGTGGTGAGGAACCTCCGAAGCTGCTTCAGGGGAACAAGTTCCAGGAGAGAAGGTTCCAGATCAAAGAGCACAAACTGCTGCTGCTCAAAGACAAGAAGGTCAAATGTCAGACACATTGTTTTTGTCCCATTTCTAAATGTGTGTGTTTACAGTGTTTGTGTTTTATGCACAAGCCTCATTTTCACTCCCACAGTCAGATAGAAGTGGATGCAGACACAGCATGAATCAGCTGTTTGCAGATCAATACTTCTACCTGCTCACCGCCTGTTAGACTGTTGAGTGAAAAGAAAACAAGTGCACTTTGACTTCATTTGACATCAGAGAGGTTCTCCAACAGCCAGAGCAGCCCCATAATACACCAAACTGAAGAATACAAAGAAAAACCAAACAGCATTGTGTCGTATTTCTGATGGTGGAAGTGATTCATATTCTGTGTTGTTGTGCAGAGCATCAAACCAGAGAAGGAGTGGGCTCTGAAGTCCATGAAGATCTACATGGGCATCCGCAGGAAGCTGAAAGCTCCAACAAGGTAACATGAAGCTCCAACTTGATAGCAAACACTGTGAGCAGACGCTGATGAAGCTTTAGGATGATTTAAACATGTCATGTGTTTTCTGCTCTGTAGGGAACAGAACAGCGTATGTTTGCTTTCACTAGCTCAACCTATATGAAAGCTATTTCCTGCATTATATACATTTACATCAATCTAGCAAATAACAAAGTATGATGATGCTTTCCAGAACAACTGCAGTCTAACTACATTCTATATATTTCTATATAGATAGACTATATACAGTATATATGAAATAGTTGTATTATTAACTAACTCTTGACTTTTTGGATGTTTGGTTCCAGCATGTGAGAAAATATTGACTGTAAAATGATGTTTGTTGTTTTGGTCCCTGAGTTTTGTCTGCAGGCGTTCCTCTCAGGCTACGTGCAGCCTGTATGTAGCCTGAGAGGTGAAACTCAGGGCGTTGAAAGGCACAGATGCATCTCAATATGTCAGTCAGAGGACACTGAACCTTTAAAGAGATCCTCAGCTGGATTTAGCAGCAACGTGTAACGACTCGTACAGCAGCTCACACACTCATTCTGTTTATTGTCAATCTATTGTTCATATTTTGGGATGACGTACTCAGCCGCTGTAGGAGTTGCTGTCACATCCTGTTTTCATCTTTCTGACCTTCAGATAGCAGCAGGAATATTATAGATCCATCCATTTCATCCAGTAAAGTGACACTATCATATGAATACAAGTACTAATATAAAGTCAGCTGCTTTATATCCAAAGATATTTTTGACAGTGAGTCAGTTATTGTTCAATTCAACAGTTGTAGATAACTTTTGCGTGTGTGTGTCCAGTGTGTGTTGCTGTGTGTCCAGTGTGTGTTGCTGTGTGTCCAGTGTGTGTTGCTGTGTGTCCAGTGTGTGTTGCTGTGTGTCCAGTGTGTGTGTTGCTGTGTGTCCAGTGTGTGTGTTGCTGTGTGTACAGTGTGTGTTGCTGTGTGTACAGTGTGTGTTGCTGTGTGTACAGTGTGTGTGTTGCTGTGTGTCCAGTGTGTGTGTAACCAACAGAGTGTATGTTGTGTAGTTGTATATTACATAATGCTCCTTAAAATCAGTGAAACACTGCACCATTGACTTTAGAGTTCAGGTTGTTGTTGGCCAGTCGCTCTTTTACTGATGGTGTCGTTGCTATTTTAATAACGTGGCTGCTGGAGGGGAAAATGACAACTGCATCAGTCTTAAAATAGAGACTTGCTCTGTGCCGGGTGTCAGATAACCAACACCATTTCTGGCTGTAATCGTTCCTCCTGTTCATACTGACCATCATTAGATCCCTTCATAATGACCTCACACACACTGTCCTCGTGTCGGCAAAGAAGAAAAGCTGAAAGAGTTTTCAGGGTAATAAGTGATTTCAGTGTTACTGTAGAGGCCACACACACACACACACACACACACTGAACATGTTTTATTTATAGTAACATAACTTTCCATACTGTGTAGAGACGAGCTAAGAAAACCAGTGAAAGTGTTGATGTGAGGCTTCACACAGTATCTAGTTTATGTTTGTCGACAAGGAGACATTTTTAAAACTATTTACTGCGATTTTACAAGCGTAAATATACTTTTAATAAAACAACAACATAAACAAGGGCATTATATTACTTTATTATGAAGATGATGGAGGAGAGATTCGTCGCAGTTGTGAGTAATTTCACAACCTTATGTGAGCGCTTCTTCTACTTCTTCGTCTCTTTGGTTGTTTGATGGCGGTTGGTAAACTACTTTCAAGCGTATTAACTCCATCTTCTGGGCCGGGAGGATTAAACGTTTACAACGTGACGCCCACGTACAATCCACCGCACCACTGGATCTGGTGTGAATGCAGCCTAAATATAAAAATTGATCTGTGTATTTACAACAAAAAGCAGATGAAACAACAGGCTTTTTTTTTTCTTTACTTTTTCAGTTGTGCTGCTCTTGATGCTCACAGTTGATGTTAACTATTAGACACAGAATTATATTAAAGGCCTTTAATTCAGAGTGTTAGTGAGCAAATATAACGTGAAGGAGATAAAATCCTGAAGAGAGCTATTTACAACAAGAAGCAGCGTAGCACCATAGGAGCTTTGTGAGCAGCAGGAGCAGCTGTGCCACTCTTAACAATAGTTGTGGGTTCCCTGTCCTTATTGTCACAGTTGTTGTTATTGTTATGCTTCTCTGTTCTCTGTGCTTCTCTTATTTATTTGTATTTGAAGCATGTATTTGAACTGTATTTTATATGAAAGGTACTATACAAATACATTTTATTATTATTATTGTTGTTGTTGTTGTTGTTATCTGTCCTCGCTGAGTGATTGAAGTGAACTGATGTTTCTTGTTTGTTTTGTAGAAACATCTGGAGAAAGAACAGAGCAAAGCAGAGAAGAAGAAAGGGAAGAAGACGACTGTGAACTAGAACGAGTGGAAGTTTCTTTTCAATTTTAGTTTGTTGTTAAGTTTTAAGGTCCCGCGCTGAAGTCTCACAGCTGTTGCCATGGTGACGTGAGGTTCAGTCCCGCCCTCTCGGCTGCTTCGCCGTCACTGAAACACGTCGGAGTAGACGCAGCGTCGAAGGACGAACGTTAAACTAACTGAAACCTTTCAAAGCAAATCAAACACAACGGTGAAGAAATCGACACCGTTTTGCGTTGTTGACCAATCGCAAACCTTCCTGACGGCAGAAATGTGTTTCAGAGGACGCAGTCGCCAATATTTGACACAAACATGCAGATAATTTCTCTTCCAGGTGTGACGAGGCTTCAGTCCGTCTGCATCTGATTATCAGGATGGAGCTCGTTTCTTTCATTTCTTCATTAACAAAACTGTAAAAAGGAAACAAACAGTTTGAGGTTTTTGGGAGAGTTGCTTCCTGGAACTATTTGTTGACCAGCTGCAGCCTGAGCGGATGGACACACACTTTCTGTTTTTCCTTAAGGAGTTTACTTCTTTCTGTTCTCGTCGTGTCGCAGCTTCTTCTCTCCGTCTAAAGGTATTTATTGTGACTTTATTGTGTTTGTATTGTGGCAGTTTTCAGTGTTTGACTCTTGAATGACTCTTTGTTCATCTTGTTAGTTTAGTTCCAGTAGAAACAGCAGAAATCTGTAGTTCAGAACTCTACTAACAGTCAACACAAATCAACATGCTGGAAGTTTTCCTCCATTTTAGTGTCACTGTTCAAAGTGTCCAATAACAGCTGACAGTACTGAGTCAGTGTTCACAGATCAATAACTTCCAACATTTGTCTTCTTTGTGGAGAAAAACAACAACCTGCTCTGTCTGTATTAGTGACAGCTTCAAGTTCAAATCACTTGATTTGTTATTTACAAGAAGAAGAAACACAGAGAACACATGTGGCTCACATGCTGAGTACAAATAGAGTTACAGTCCATAAAAAGTACAAACAGGTCAAAATATCTTCATCAACATACAGAGTGTGTGTGTCAGTGGTGGAGGAAGGGCTTAAATCTGGCTGCAGCTTTCAGACTAAAAGCATCTGGAGGAGGGAGGAGGCTGACTGGAGGAGCTATGAGCAGGACACACAGCTGTTTACTTTGAGGAGGTTTTTACACACCTGTGAGGTTTAAAAGAGGCCAAACACAGCTGGGATATACAAACCATTGGTAGAGATTCACACAGTAGAATATATAAAGGATATATATGTGTGTGTGTGCACGTGTTAAATAAAATATAACAATTATGACATCATACATTCTTGTCATATTATGCCACGTTGTAATTTGAATTCAAAGTAAATCTATAAGTATTCATGAACACTGTTCTGCTCATCTGTCAGAGATCATAAAATACAGCAGCAGGAACAAAGAACAACCGGCTGATCTCTAGTTAATGTACCTGATTCCACCGCACAGAGCAGGTCGAGCTGGAAAGGAAGTCACACGCAGAAATCCGGTCAATTTTCAAACTAAAACACCCCGCACAGACCTGTTCCAGTCTCAACATGAAAATGAATGCCATGCATTTAAACATTTTTATCCACTGGTCGTATATCAAATATAAATGCGATTAAAACAGAAAAATGAAGAAAATATTTAACTACGTAGCCTATTCAACCACAGCAGAAGCACAGAAATCAAGACAATGACCAAATAAATGAAAGCTGAGCAACTATAACAGAACCATAAATAAAGATGAATGTAAATAAAAATATGATGCATTGATGCTCTGAAATACAAACATTCATGTGATCTTGTGGCTCCTTCTAATCTCCTCGGGGATAAAAGAGAGAGAACACGTTTAGTGTCTGACAAACTTCACAAGTTTTGTCTCCACTGATATTTGTGAAAATTGTTGCATCAGTATCTTTATGTTGATTCACTAAATCATCAGTTGAAATACATGTCAGGCCTCTGAGTGTGATATGCTGCTTAACTGTTATTAATCAATAAAGTGTCATTCAGTACAATCTCTAATGAAAACAGCAAGAAGTACAAATGAGTCCATAGAAAAGCAGAGTCCTCAGACTGATGATGAAGGACTGATGAAGGAGAATCAGCAGCAGTTTCTCTCTCTGTGTTTCCTCTGCAGGTGAAGCTACAAAGACTCTGTGACTGGATGTGGATCTGAATTCACCTGCTGACTGTTTTTATTTCTTCTGCCACACAGCTGACTCCACCAGCAGCTCATCTCCATTAAATGTGCTCTATAGTGGTAAATGAAAAGCCAACAGAGAACTGGAACCTTCTGAAAGTCAAACATTAAACATTAAACCTCAGTGGAAATGAAGAATAATGTCTTACTTTGCTGCCATCTGCTGGTTGAATCAAGAATGACGCCGTTGTAACTGCAGTGCTGGTGTGATGTGCAGCTTGTTGTAATGAATGAGCTTGTTGTTGTGTTTGTGTGAAGGTGTTTCTCTGCTATGGATCAGTGTGAGGACAGAGAGGAGGGAGTCCCTCCCTCTAAAAGCTCTCTGTGTGGGGAACATGACAGCCAGACCAAAGCTCAGAGGTGAGATGAGGATCTCTAACTGTCCATCACTGTTCTCCACTCACATCACTCCACCATTATTCACACTCAAAGCTCTGTGTGTGTTGTGTTGAAGAACAAAGAAGCAGCACAGACCAGACTCTGCTGGACCTGGACCTGGACCTGGACCTGGATCTGGACCTGGACCTGGACCTGGACCTGGACCCAGCTGTGTTTCCATGAAGAGTGACTGCTCCATGGATGACCCTATGTATTTTAAACGTGGACAACCTGCTGATGGAAGGTCAGAATGTAAAGCTGCAAAGACTGAACAGACTTTTCATTTCTATCCAACATGCACATTTATCAGAGCTGTTGTTGTTTCAGGATCCAGCAGCAGAGACCAGACTCTCCTGGACCTGAACCCAGCTGTCTGTCCTTTAAGAGCGACCGGTCAAAGGATGATTTCATTGATTTTAAAGGAGGACGTCCATCTGCTGATCAGATGTAAGCTGTAACTGACAGTAAACGTCGGGTTATGCTAGAAAAGAACTGGTTTGTACGACGTGTTGTCCGACCACGTCAGTGAAAAGCCGGCCGTCATAGAGAGGGAGGAGACGTGATAATCATTTAAATATGGAGATAACAGATCACATGATCAGACAGTCTCTCCTGGAAGACATTCATGGTGTTACTCTCAGTTGTTCATATGAAAAGTGACATGATTTGATTTATTTATACATTACAGACATAAAAAACATGTTAAAGTGAAAACATTTATTTCCAACATGGACCCAAAATGTTAAAAAACAAAACACAAGACAAACAACATAAAACTAAATCACCACAAATTAAATAAAATAATAAACGTCTACATCAAAACACAAAGTACAACAAAGAAAGTTTGATGGCTGAAGTAAAACTGGAATTACAGATTTCATTATAAACCTGTGAGCATGTTCCATAAATAAGTCCTGACCTGACTTCTATAAGCTCCTCTCATGTTTAACAGCTGGATGTGTAACAGGAGGCTGTTCCACAACACGGCAGCAGCTTAAAAAAGGAACTTCTGGCTACATTATTCACTGGAGGGACTTTATATGAACACACACTGGCCCTGGTGTTATAGCCATGCTGAGTATGTTCCAGTGTTATCTGTGAAGTATTGAGGAGCAAACCCATTGATAATGTTGAACATATGATGCAGCTTCTGTTGTTCTACTCTGAGCTGTACTGGCAGCAGTCCTACACTTCTGAATTCATCACCAACATCAGTTAAAGAGGAAACATTTAATAAATACTGAATAATATTATTTTACATCACCTGCAGTTTGTTCCTAAATTCAGATGTCAAACCATTGAACCAATCAGAACAGGCAGAATCAAACTGACGCTGCACCAATGAGGACACGAGAAGTTTCTCAACAGAAAAGTCAAAAAGAGTCTAAGTCTGTGAAACAGGAACTTAAGTTTTCTGCCACTCTTAGATAATATTTGATCAACAACAGATTCACAGGACAGTGACTGGTCCAATATTATTCCTAAATATGAGACAAAATATTATAAAATTTCAGTTTCATTACAAAAGATTTTCAACGTCTTTGTTCCAAACAGGATTAACTGTGTTTTATCCAAATGCATTGAAAGCTTGTTATCTATTAGCCACTCTCTCACACTTTCTGATTCATTACTAAGAGTTGTGAATTTCACTGACATCATTCCCAGATACCAGTAATGCAGAATCATCAGCATACAGCAGCAGCTTGCATGTCACAGCAGCTGTTGTATCATTTATATACATAAGAAATAAAAGAGGCCCTAAAATAGAACCATGCAGCACCACACATGTAATATCCTGAGGTTCTGATAGAACCACTTCAACATCACAGACTTGAGTTCTTCCTGTCATGTAAGAAATAAACCATTTTACAGCAGTATGTCCAAACACCATGCACTGTAACTATGGCAACAGTACAGAATGATTCACTGTGTCAACAGCTTTCTGCAAGTCAGCATAATTTCCTCCATCAAGGTTTTGTCTAATAAAATCAAACAAATGAATCAGACAGGTGTCAGTAGAGTCTGCTGCTGTAAAGCCAGACTGAAGCTCAACAACAAACTGTGTCTGACTAAATACTCCTCAACCTGCTCAAACACAACATACTGGGAGCTGCCCAGTTCAACCAGTCTGATACAAGCAGACACTGAGCAGCTCCACTGGAGCAGCTGGAGGTTGTAGCTGCCTTGCTCCAGGGCACTTCAGCAGTGTACAGTGAGGGAGGGAGAGCTGTATGGAGGGTTGTTCAGAGCTGTTGGGACTAAACCAAACTGACTGATGAAGCAAAACACTGAGCTGAAAGCTACAAACAGACTGAGCTGTTGATTCTCAGTGGGATCAGCAGGACTAGTAAAGCTTTACCACTACAGGGAGTCATCTGATTCTCTGTTCACATCCAAATATCACTTGATGGACCTTTAGCTTGTGTTTGTCTCTGTGTGGACAGACATAATGTGAGCTCATTCTTCATGATTCCTCCACAGAGTGGACCAGGAGAGCTCAGAGGTTCCCAGTGGTCAGTCTGCCCAGCAGCATCAAACACACCTGGACTCCATATTTATGGTCTGTACATGTACAACAACTACTTTTACATCTATTGTGTTCACAATCATCTCCATGCTGCACTTTGTAGACCAGTGGATTGTCAGTCTGTCCAACATGGATCTGATGTTTGCTTCATGATTTCAGTTTGATTGTGTCATTCATATAGTATTCTGTTCCAGCTGCTGGAGGAGAACATCGTCACTTTTGTGAAGAACGAGCTGAAGAAGATGCAGAAGGTTCTGAGTTCAGATTACCCAGAATGCTTAGAGAGTCAGAGGGAGGATGAGGAGGTGTTGGACGGTGAGGAGGAAGAGCAGAGGAGGAGCAGCAGAGACGCATTTCTGAAGATCACACTGCACTTCCTGAGGAGAATGAAGCAGGAGGAGCTGGCTGACCGTCTGCAAGGCAGTAAGAGGATTTCTATAAAGATTTAACATGATGGATAAATGAGACATTTACTGATGTCTCAACAGATGGAGGAAAATATGTTTATAGTCTTTTGAAATATTTACTATTACTAATTTATTTATTGATTCTATTTTCTTTTTGTTCATACAGAATCTCCTGCCAAGTTCAATCATAAACTCAAGTCTAACCTGAAGAAGAAGTTCCAGTGTGTGTTTGAGGGGATTGCTAAAGCAGGAAACCCAACCCTTCTGAATCAGATCTACACAGAGCTCTACATCACAGAGGGAGGGACTGCAGAGGTCAATGATGAACATGAGGTCAGACAGATTGAGACAGCATCCAGGAAACCAGACAGACCAGAAACAACCATCAGACAAGAAGACATCTTTAAAGCCTCACCTGGAAGAGATGAACCATTCAGAACAGTGATGACAAAGGGAGTGGCTGGCATTGGGAAAACAGTCTTAACACAGAAGTTCACTCTGGACTGGGCTGAAGACAAAGCCAATCAGGACATACAGTTCACATTTCCATTCACTTTCAGAGAGCTGAATGTACTGAAAGAGAAAAAGTACAGCTTGGTGGAACTTGTTCATCACTTCTTTACTGAAACCAAAGAAGCAGGAATCTGCAGGTTTGAAGAGTTCCAGGTTGTGTTCATCTTTGACGGTCTGGATGAGTGTCGACTTCCTCTGGACTTCCACAACAATGAGATCCTGACTGATGTTACAGAGTCCACCTCAGTGGATGTGCTGCTGACAAACCTCATCAGGGGGAAACTGCTTCCCTCTGCTCGCCTCTGGATAACCACACGACCTGCAGCAGCCAATCAGATCCCTCCTGAGTGTGTCGGCATGGTGACAGAGGTCAGAGGGTTCACTGACCCACAGAAGGAGGAGTACTTCAGGAAGAGATTCAGAGATGAGGAGGAGGCCAACACCATCATCTCCCACATCAAGACATCACGAAGCCTCCACATCATGTGCCACATGCCAGTCTTCTGCTGGATCACTGCTACAGTTCTGGAGGATCTGTTGAAAAGCAGAGAGAGAGGAGAGCTGCCCAAGAGCCTGACTGAGATGTATGTCCACTTCCTGGTGGTTCAGGCCAAAGTGAAGAAGGTCAAGTATGATGGAGGAGCTGAGACAGATCCACACTGGAGTCCAGAGAGCAGGAAGATGATTGAGTCTCTGGGAAAACTGGCTTTTGAGCAGCTGCAGAAAGGAAACCTGATCTTCTATGAATCAGACCTGACAGAGTGTGGCATCGATATCAGAGCAGCCTCAGTGTACTCAGGAGTGTTCACACAGGTCTTTAAAGAGGAGAGAGGGCTGTACCAGGACAAGGTGTTCTGCTTCATCCATCTGAGTGTTCAGGAGTTTCTGGCTGCTCTTCATGTCCGTCTGACATTCATCAAGTCTGGAGTCAATCTGCTGGAAGAAGAACAAACAGCATCCCAGAAGTCTGAAACAATAGAAGAAGAATCTGCGGAGGAACATTTCTACCAGAGTGCTGTGGACGAGGCCTTACAGAGTCCAAATGGACACCTGGACTTGTTCCTCCGCTTCCTCCTGGGTCTTTCACTGAAGACCAATCAGACTCTCCTACGAGGTCTGCTGACACAGACAGGAAGTAGCTCACAGACCAATCAGAAAACAGTCAAGTACATCAAGAAGAAGATCAGTGAGAGTCTGTCTGTAGAGAGAAACATCAATCTGTTCCACTGTCTGAATGAATTGAACGATTCTCTAGTGGAGGAGATCCAACAGTACCTGAGTTCAGGAAGTCTCTCCACAGATAAAGTGTCTCCTGCTCAGTGGTCAGCTCTGGTCTTCATCTTACTGTCATCAGAAAAAGATCTGGATGTGTTTGACCTGAAGAAATACTCTGCTTCAGAGGAGGCTCTTCTGAGGCTGCTGCCAGTGTTCAAAGCCTCCAACAAAGCGCTGTAAGTACACAGACAGTTATTTATTGATTGATTGATGTAATTAAAAGATATTATTTCAAGAGGGGAGACATATAAATGTTTCATTAAATACTTTTTTCCAATTGTGTTCTTCAGACTGAGTGGCTGTAACCTCTCAGAGAGAAGCTGTGCAGCTCTGTCCTCAGTTCTCAGCTCCCAGTCCTCTAGTCTGAGAGAGCTGGACCTGAGTAACAACAACCTGAAGGATTCAGGAATGAAGCTACTTTTGCCCGGACTGAAGAGTCCACACTGTACACTGGAAACTCTCAGGTCAGATCATGTTTGTCTCAAATGATTTGAGATATTTCTCTAAACTATAAATACCATACAGTTTAAACAGCATCTCTTTGTATTTCAGAATCTCTTTTTCATCAAGATTTTAAACATTACAGTGTAGAAAATCTGACATATGTTTCTCTACTTCAGCTTCATGTACTGTCCAGCACAAAGATAATATCTCTGATTGACATGAAGAAGCTCATCATGTTTTGATTCCATGTGATTTATGTTACTGAATTACTTTTTATTCTGATTAATTGATTATTAACTGTCACATCTCTGGCTGGTTTAGAACAGATCACCAAAGATCATAGCCAGTGCTTGGAAGAGATTACATATCATCAAAGTTTAGACTTATTTTAACACAAATGTTATTTGTCTTCTTGTTTATTATTGTCTCTTCAGACTTGGTGGCTGTGACCTGTCAGAGAGAAGCTGTGCAGCTCTGTCCTCAGTTCTCAGCTCCCAGTCCTCTAGTCTGAGAGAGCTGGACCTGAGTAACAACAACCTGCAGGATTCAGGAGTGAAGCAGCTGTCTGGTGGACTGGAGAGTCCACACTGCACACTGGAAACTCTCAGGTTAGGATTCATCAATCTGTCCAACTGATCACCATTTAAACTGTAATTTTATATGAATAGATAAACACCTGGTCTATATTCAGGTTATTTTCAGACCGGTTATTCATCAATCTGTTCAACTGATCACCCAACTGTAATTTATATGAGTAGAAAAAAACCTGATCTCTATTCAAGTTCTATTCAATTTTGTGTTTATACTTTGTGAACAACTTTTTATGAATATATTTTCAGTAGTTTTGTTCTGTCTCTGCTGTTGGAACCTGAAATACCAGAGAGGAGTTTTAAGATCCAAAACCTGAATGAAGAACTGTGTAACTGGCCTAAAATAAAACACATACATACAGTCATACAGTCAATGAACAGATTTTAACAGTTACAGTTTCTTTTAATTTCAGAGCATTATCTGTGCTGGAATGATAGTGATTTTAACTCACCATAGTTTTATGACAGTGAATCCCAGCTGTTATGTAGGTAACCAACAATTAA
Source organism: Euthynnus affinis (assembly GCA_029490765.1). NCBI lineage: Eukaryota > Metazoa > Chordata > Actinopteri > Scombriformes > Scombridae > Euthynnus > Euthynnus affinis. Next base: position 630,541 of record CM055846.1, on the reverse strand, counting down.
TTATTCGTTTTTTTTTTCTTCAAACAAACTTAAAACTCTGGATGATTCCTGAAACTGAATGGAGTCAGAAATGTTTCCTTACTGTTTTTCCACAACGTTCAGTCCTTATATGCCACATTAGTTGGGATTGTTCTGTATTCAGCTGTGAGCATCTGTCACCTGCAGCTCTTCATCTAATCAGCTCACTGTGGTTGTTTCTTCTTTTACTATTTTTTTATTTAAACCTATTTTTATGCAGCGAAGAGTTAGCAGTCCCTAACATCATGTTAACTAAGGTTACAGGAAGATGGAAAAACTTCACAATAAAAGCCTTACAGTGGTTAGCCATTTGAATTGAGAAGTAGTGACTGAAAGTATTAAGTTTAACTCTAAAGTTCACAGAAACACATTGTTGATGACAGTAATAAACACATGATCTCAGATCATGTGACGTGTGTCATTTTGTGTCTGCAGCCTGTCAGGATGTCTGATCACAGAGGAAGGCTGTGCTTCTCTGGCCTCAGCTCTGAGCTCCAACCCCTCCCATCTGAGAGAGCTGGACCTGAGCTACAATCATCCAGGAGACTCAGGAGAGAAGCTTCTGTCTGCTGGACTGAAGGATCCACACTGGAGACTGGACACTCTCAGGTATGGACAGACAGGTGGACACTCTCAGGTATGAACAGACAGGTGGACACTCTCAGGTATGAACAGACAGGTGGACACTCTCAGGTATGGACAGACAGGAGGACAGGTTTGTAAGTGTGAATCAGTTTTAACAGTCCTGTCATATGTTCAGAATACAAACTGCTGAGGCTGAAGGGAAAGAGGGAAATGCGTTAGATTACAGACCTCAATGTACTTACTGTAATTACTCTGTATGTGTAATCTTTTGTACTAACGATGTACCAGCACAATATGTATCAGTGGCAGCTGGTGACTCAAAAAATGCTGAGGACAGGATGAAAACCAACATGGAATCTTACAACAAACTGCATCATACTATATCATTGTCCTGATGAAATCAGAATGGTGGGGAACAATTTCATATGCCAATAAAACCATTTGCTTTCCAAAACAAAAACCAGAGTCATGCAAATGATGCGTCTTTAAAGACATTTAGCATATACATATTGTTTCTAAACATAGAAGTGCTCATTTTAGCCATGGAGTGGTTCAGAATGTGTCATTTTATCCACAAAGTGAAATTCAAATTTATAGTATTGTTCTATTGTGACAATGAATTTATGTTCTCATCAAAAACAAACATATCACATGATTCACACGTGTTTCCTGTGCATTTTCTTATTATACAGAAATATATATAATACCACAAAGCTTATAATGTGATACAGGAACAGATGAGGGCTGAATACTAAAAACATTCACAGATCTAAAAGTTTGGGTTCACATCAGAAAGTATTAATGCATGTATCAAATACATGACTTACACACTCTTATTTATATGCAGGACATACAAAACATAGTCTACAAAGCTGACATGTTAACACAAGCTAACTCTCCTGGTTGTTTCTCTGGTTGGTTCTCTCTCCAGCCTCTCCAGCAGCATTCTGCTGCTGCTGTGCTGCACAGTCCAGATCCATCCTCCTGTTTAGCTAAACAACAGTCCTTAACAGTCCAATAAAGAGTCCTTCAGGGCTGCAGAAGCAGCTATCTACTGCTCAATAGAAGAGGTGAAATGAAACCTCTAAATCTGAAAAAAAGAAATTTTGTTGTTGAAGAGGTCTAAATAAGATAAAATGTTTTACTGATGTGTTTAAAAATATAGTTTACAATTTGCATTATGATTTATTTTCTAATATGCTACTCTATCAATTTATCTATATGTTACTGGCTATCTTCTCTTAACAGTTCCTCACACTCATGTACGTTACAGTTGTAGAGAATTGAAGATGAAATCTGGAACCTATCAATCAACATGATGTCAATATTACATTCTGGTTGTTGATTGGTTCGGGAGGACGTCATCATTTTATGTGTCTTGATCACAGATTAGTGTGAAAACATGAAGTACATTAAATTGATGTAAGAGATCCCACACTGAGGAGGACAGCAGGAGCCCGTCCTCCTCTGCCCCCCACTCCCCCCACTCTTCGCCTCTGCCCCCCACCACCACTTCACACACACACACACACATATATATATGTTGTCTTCTGTAGTTACAGAGTAAGTTATGTTGGTTGTTCCTCCCTTGTTACATTTAGGGTTAAAGGGTAATTACAGGGTGTGTGGGCTGTAATCTAAAGCACTGATAGTTCCTCCTTGTTACATGTAATTACAGGGTAATTACAGGGTATGCAGGGCTGGACTGGGAAAATCACTCAGACCTGGAAATATAGCATGAAATATAGACCCAGTCAGGCCAGTTTATCAGTGGGAGGTCTGAGGGTCCCCACTAGGAAATATTAGTGACAAAGACTTGATTTCCTGCATTCTGGTGAATTTTAGTGCATGTGAATAACAAACTAATGAGCCGACAACTGCTTAGTACAATGTACTGTTATGACCCTCAAATAGAACCAAAGGTACATATCATACAACAGAAGGACTAATTTTTAACCAATCTTTATTAAATAATAACTAAATAAACAACTAATATACTAACAAAATAGAAAATGTCTTGTACCTGCAGGTTGCTCTGAAGTAGTGGGCTTCTCTACTACTGTGGCACCAAAGCTTCTCTCTCCACCTTCAAAAAGACAAAAAGCAAGAGCACAGCACAGCATATCTTTTAATGTACCAATATAATACAGTTAACAACTCTCTTAAAGGCATCATATGTAATTATTCCACATTAAAATGTCTAAAAACAACTAGACCTATGTTCTATATGTTGTTGAGTTTTGTACTTACATTATTCCAAATGTTTCCAACAATTTTCAAACCCAGAGAAATTTATAATTTAATAAAAGTAACGGACCGTTTCAGAGAAACAAACGTTTCGTCTAACAGCCCCTCCAGGAAACAAACAGCTGCAGAAATATTGATTTTTTTTTTTTAGGTGAAACAGCTTTTAGTAGTATTTTTAACTATTTTAATCTGTGCGTACGTTTGATTTTGGAGAAGAGGAGACTTCTGCGGATAATTCGGCTGCCAGCAGAAACCGGACGAACGTCTGAATGTAAAGTCATAAGAGATATAAACCGCTAAAGTGTTAGCAGCGGCTCAGCTAATGGCCTGTATCTGACGTCCGTGGGTCGCCGTACATCGTCGGAGAAACACTGATCTCTTAGATGAACAAGCTTTATTCAGTGTTTTTACCTGTAATCAGCGGGTCTGTTTGTTCTGGAGAGGAAGAGACCTCTGCGAGTAAAAACATCCTGAACCATGAACTTTGGAGTAATCTATCCCGGTGAAGCTGATTATTTAACAACGAAGGCAACAACTCCCATGATCCCTTGCTACTTCACAACGTCATCACTCGCCGTCTGTTGTTATTGTTTTGATTGAGAGACCCCTAGCAGCTGAAATTACATATTGTGTGTTTAACAGCCATTGGTTAATCGATATCAGATTTCCCAGATCGATTGTAACTGTACGCAGCCTTCCCTGAAATCAATACGCTGGTTGCTGGTTATCGCTGTTATAAACCAAAAAGAAGAAGAAAAGGGTTTTTCCCGCCCAAACAGAGTGGTACATCCTGTCAGCCGAGGTGTTTACTATCTCTGCAGCCGAACACCGCAGCTCCTCCACGGACTGTTTCTCCCTGACGGTCCCGGTGTTTCCTCCGCAGGCTCCACATCACCGCTGCTTCTTCCCGCTTTAACCTGAATAACAAACCGGGGTTTGGGGCTCCGCTTGGATCCAAACAGAGAGCCCAGGCTAGCTGGGAGGCTAGCGGAGGCTAGTGGAGGCTAAGTGGCTGAGCTTCCTTCCCGTCATGCAGCTAACACTTCGCTAGCGCAAATCTGTCCCGGCCATGGTTCCTGCTGACCGTTACTATGGTTACTGCCTTGTCGGCCGTGTGTCGCCACTCTCCGTATCCGTCATTTCAACTTTAAAGCCCTCTAGTGTTTCATGTAGTCTTATGGTTGTAATTTGTTATTTTCCAGTTGGCACATATCTATTTTTAGGGGCAGATGGAGTGAAATACTGGCACTGTAGAGCCCTGCCTCTACTGTTCATGTCCACTCTGTTAGTCTGTTAGAAATATAGAGATGGACAAAAGTTTGAACATTCTTTATTAATGTAGCTGTTACCTGAGCAGATCTTGCTCTGATTCCTCTCTTCTTTTTCCTCATTATTGGTGAAAAGTGAATCCCATATTACACATCTAATAGTTTGAATGTAATGTACAGTAACAACATTAAAGCAAATGTAATACGATAAACAGAGTTTAACGTTACTGTGAGACAAAAAGGCAGATGTGTATGAGTTACTAACAAGCAGCTACTAACAGCAAACTGATGTTTGTTTGCTAAATTCAATTGACTGTGCAAACTCAACTTACACACTTAATTTAAACATGGTGGACACAATGTAAGTATCTACATGTGTAAGCTGAGAACACACTTTCATTGATGTACGAATGTTGTCAAAAGTAACCAACTCACAGCTCGAACTCAGCAACAGAAAGACAGCGGGATCCTTTATACATGGCGTGCACCCAAAATTCAACATGGTCTTCACATCAACTTCACGTTCTCTATATTTGACACTGAACATCAAACTTCCATGCAGTGGTGGAAACAAGCAGAGTTACTGAAATATTAATTAGACATTACATTTTACAGCTCCAACTGTACACGTCCGGTCTTTGTGAAAAGGGCCTGACTCGACACTTCTGAAGTCTCGTTATAGTCACAGTCTGCTGTGGCGTGTGCTGGTTTGATTGTTAATGCCTGAAGAGTCAAGACACACTCCCCTCATTATCATATGGGTGAAGGAAATACAGCAAGAAATAAATACAGAAATAAATGAAAAAGAAATAAATCTAAAGATAAAGAATAAATGAGGAAATAAATAAATATGAAAATAAATTAATACAGAAAATAAAAAATAATCATATTTATGTATTTTTATATTTCTGTGTATATTTATTTATTTTCAAATTAACCTGCACCTTTATGAAATAATTGGACATTTTAAATGTACATTTCTTTTTTATTGTTTCATTTATTTATTTATATTTGATTTTGGCAGTTTCAGTCCTTCACAGTCTACGGTGGCTGTTAAGAGTGTTTTAATGAATTCAACGTAGATCACATGAAATTGATGGCACATAGGTCAGACAGGCTGTAGACCCACTAAAGCGTCATTTCATATTTCACAGCTGATTGGCTCGCTGTCTGACAGACTGCCAATCAGATAGCTCTCTGTCTGACAGCTAGCCAATCAGCTGTGAGATATTTAAAGTGACGTTGCAGTGCGGCTACAGCGCGAGCTTGGAGTTTACAGTCAATAAAAAGAGGGGAGACTTTCTCAGCTAACGCCAGCTAACTGAAATAAAGTGGATTTCATACTCGAGCACAGGATATAAAGCTTTTATTTGGAGGAGAAAGTGGAATTAAAGCGCCTCGGAGCCCAGCAGCCACGGAATACTGTCCTCACTCAGACTGCTGGTAAAATGAACCGCGGGTTTAACGTGGTGAAGTTTGCCGGGAGGAAAAACCGCCATGCTGCCCTTTTGTGAGCCGTCAGCTGGTGAGTGAAAGCATATTTTATCATCCTGCCTCGGTGCTTCTGGTCCGTGTATTGGCCATATTGTTGTGCTGGATCGATTGATATAGATCAGGGGTCGGCAACCCGCGGCTCTTTCAATCCTCTGCCCTGTTTCCCTGTGGCTTTCAAACAAAATATCAATAAATAATGTCCATTTCATTTTAATTTATTTTATTCAGTTAGTTTATTTTAACGTAATAGTTGTTATTTTGGATATTTAAGTGATCTTTGTAGTGGATTTTCTAATTTTTTCTAATTTATTTAAATCAATAGCGTTTGGGAGCCGCTGAGCAGCGCTGTCTCGAAACGGGAGCTAACGTCTGTGTCGTTGCCATGGAAACTGCATGTAGCGTCACTCCTTAGCCAGTGAGTGGTTAAGAGAGAGAGAGAGAGAGCGTCTGAAATAACGGTGAATGCTAACGGAGCAGAGGCTAGCTGTTAGCAGCAGCAGTAAGTTGTCAGTCTGGCAGTAAATGTACAGTACAGACTACAGTGTGTCAGTTAATAAACGCTGCAGCTTGTCAACACCATGAAAAGTCACGTCTGTTGTTTCCCCAACTGCTGGAAAAGTGAAGGTTAGCTCCAAAGTTAGCAACAGTGGGTTAGCCTAGCTTAGCGATGCTAAACTGATAAATAGAAAACGGAGAAAATGTAGCTGCCTGCTAACCCCCCCCCCCCCCCAATAAAATAATAGATGATTTTTACAACCCTGTCCGTCAATATGAACAATGAGAAAGTCTAATGCAGCCACTGCTTCACAGTCACTCACCTTATTTTTCTTTGTAAACCTGAAATTCGTGAGTAGGTTTCCTTGTTTTCTTTTCATGGTGACTGCAAAAATAATACAAATCTCATAGACTAATAGGACGGTATTTTTCCCTTTCCAACGTCAGACTTAAAGTGACGTTTAAAGACTAGCGCACCCACGCATCGATGGTGAGGACCAGAATTACATGCAGCAATTCTTAAATCTTTATTAAAATGAAATAGTGCAATAGTGATGATGAATCGCCCTCATGCACAAATACATTAAAAACAGCCAAATTTTACACATGATCCGTGATTATGACTATACAAAAAACAAAAGGAAATGCTTGGGAAAAGACAGCATGTTGCTAATATTTTAGAGGAACCCCCCAAAAAAAGAAATTTTCACAAATCATGTTTTCAGGGGAGCTCATGTCTCTTTAAGGGGGCTCAGACCTCCCTGGATCCTCGTAGTTTGCACCATGCCTGTTACGTCTGGCGATGACCTGAATTCTGGTCTTGGTTCATCTGTGAAGCTCCTGGTTTATCAAACAACGCATGTTATCTTCTGTTTGACAGAACAGACGGGTTTTCCATGAAAGCAGCTAAAGAAAGCTGCGCTTACGTGATATAGCCCGGCTTGAGTTAACGTCAACTTTCACTTGAGGCTCAAACCGTTCCACTAACGGAGTTTAGCTGCTTCTAGTCAACGCTAAGTCCAACCAGACTGGAATAAGCCTGAAGTGTTTGCGTGCATGGAGGACATCAGCAGCCACGAACAGTCGAGTGTAGAAAAGCTGATACTGTGTCGCAAAAAGGAGAGAAAACTAGAGCGGTGTTCATCTCAGCAGCAAAACAAACCTGCTGATGAAATTATATGGAGAATATAAAGGAGTTTTCACCGAAAAGGTGCAAAATGACTGCAATTAACAAGGTGAAGGAGATGACTGGACACTAAACTGATGATAGATTACTTGTTTACTTACAGACGAGTAGTGATAGCCTAAAGGTTAGAGAAGCGAGTCTGTAACCAGATGGATGAGGGTTCAATCCCTGCATCCGACCTGATGAGTCTGCAGGTTGAAAGTGAAGAGCAGCACTTGTTCCTGTTCATGGTTTTATCTTTATTTGCTAATAAACGAGCATTCAGATCATGACTGGTTATATTATCACTAGGCAAGATAATATCAGATGGATATTTAAAATTATAGTGTAAGCAATTAAAGAGAACTTTCCAACATTATCATCCTCTCTGATGTCCATTTACAATCATCAGTGAAAGTTTAACATTAACTGTAAACTGGAGAAGGATATAAGTACAGTGGAAGCAGCTTATAATGATCACGTCTGTCCGGGTTAAATATCATTATAAGCAGATGATTATTACAACATTTTCTTTATTTGTCATGCTGAATACCGTCTAACTGTTTGTATATTTATTAGCCTGCATGAATATAAATATACAGATTTTAATGACTGTTTCAAAATAAAGTGCAGCTGTTTCAAAATAAAGTACAGCTGTTTCTAACACAGCGTGCACATTTATGAAGTGGTGAAATTTACTTAAATCTTCCATTGTCAAACGTTTCGGGAAGAAAACGACTTTCTGTCTCCGTCATGATTTCAGTAAGTGTCAGCAGTAAAGTACAAAGAGATTTATGTGGTTTAAAACGTTTTTCCAACGTTGTGATGTATGAAGAGAATGAATGAATACTGCAGGCAGACTGCTGGTTTCTATACGTGACTTTAAACAGCATAAATGTTTTATATGAATGATTTTGTCTCAGAGCTTTTTGATGAACAGCTGATCACTGTAACTGTGATCAATATAAACAGCTGATCAATATAAACAGCTGATCACTATAAACAGCTGATCACTGTAACTGTAATCAATATAAACAGCTGATCACTGTAACTGTGATCAATATAAACAGTTGATCAATATAAACAGCTGATCACTATAAACAGCTGATCACTGTAACTGTAATCAATATAAACAGCTGATCACTGTAACTGTGATCAATATAAACAGCTGATCAATATAAACAGCTGATCACTGTAACTGTGATCAATATAAACAGCTGATCACTATAAACAGCTGATCAATATAAACAGCTGATCAATATAAACAGCTGATCAATATAAACAGCTGATCACTATAAACAGCTGATCACTGTAACTGTGATCAATATAAACAGCTGATCAATATAAACACTGTGTACATTTAAACAGCAGAAACGTAGTTTGGACTTTATTTAATTTTCTTTTTGTCTTCACAGTTTGAACAAAATCAGTGAATGAATAAATAAATCATTTCAAAATAAAGCTGGCACACTTTTATTTCTTAAACCATAAATGCTTTTAAATTGAAGGGCTGCGAGTGTGAAGACGTGATGGAACCGTCTTCTGAAAGCGTGTTTCTGTCCGTCAGACGTTCTTTGACACGCAGCTGAAAGCTCGACCGTTAGCCCGCCACGGAGCAGCTAGTTACCATGGTTACCATGGTTACTGAGCTGGACTCATATAAGCCACTTTGATGGAACTGAACTCTGACTTAAATTAGCGACGCTTACAGAAATAAGCCAGGCTATCCTGTTAGCTTCATGGAAAACCGCCCTGAAGAGTCCAGCTTGACATTTTGTTGTCTTGGTCAGTTTCAGAATATCCATATCAATCTTGTAATATAAAAATAAAACGTGTTTAAATAACTACAAGTGTGTAGTTGTAAAGAATGGCGGAGTGATATTCTCAGTGATGAGGCTTGTCACTACCATGGATGTATAAAGAGAACTGGATACGGCGTCGGAGGCGGAGCCTCGTTCATTCCTATGAAACAACATTAGAGTTCAGTTTGTCACTGCCTGATCTGCGCTGTTCATTATATTATATTATATTATATTATATTATATTATATTATATTATATTATATTATATTATATTATATTATTGTACAAAGATACATTAATACAAATTTAACACCTTCCATATATATTCAAATATGAAACATCAATATCAAACATAATAAAACAAAAACAATATAAACAACATCAATCTGTACGAGGGAGATGTAAAGTTAAACATATATTTATCAAATGATTTATTTTGATGACAAAGTAATTTCCTGATTATTTGAGAGGTCTTAATAACTGTTTGTTGGTTGTTATCTTGTAAATAGAGACAAAGAGTTGTAGTTGAATCCAGAACAGATGGATGTTAGGTGTGATCTGCAGCACTCAGGCCATGTGGATGAGATATTTGCTGACAGATACGTTTGAGAGCGTTGTTAGTAGGTTGTCAGTCTGTATTGCAGTTGAGAACAAAATGACTTGAAATGTTTTCTAATACTGGCGTCAGTTTGTTGACACTTTGATAAATGAAGAGTCAATCCAGAACTCCTGAGAGTAAATCCATTCATAGAATAACTGAGAAATGGATTCAATAGTGTTTGACAGAAATACTGGAGAAATGTCTCCTTTAAATTGATGCACTCATTTATTGCAGGCTAGTATCGATGTGATTCCTTCATGAATGTGAATTTCTTCTGGAATGAGGAATTTATTGGAGTCTGACCAAACTTTCTCTGCTGAGATTTCTGGAAAAGTTTCTTTACATCAAATAGTTTCCATAAAAGAAAAGAACTGGTCTGAGGTCAGTGTTTTTCTCATATGATGATTATTCCATGTATGATCTGATGGTCTTTCCCAGCAGCTAAGAGCGCGGGAATGTCTACGTTTTTAGGGCCTTTTGATGAGAAACTTCATTTAAAGACATTTAAAGTTTGTTATTATTTGATGCATTTCCACTGTTTAGTGAGGCGGCTGATATCATGCAGCCTAAAAGCACAGATAGGTTGTGTAACATGCAAGAACTGCACAACTGCTTTTGTTAACATTCATTGTTTTCTGAAGATGATTTAGAAATGAAGAGAAACTGGTTCCAGGGTTACGGTGGCGCTCTACGAGGGTAGACCTCTTTTCTTCCTTCAACACCACCAAACGCATGTAGCGTTGGTTCGGCTTGATGTAAAACATCCGGCCATCCACACACAAGAAAGAGCTCAGCAACCAATAACCTTACTGCTAACGCAGGGTGACATATTTTAGAAAAGAGCCACTCTCTCTTCAGCATGACGGCTAACCGTTAGAAAACTGACAGCTTCATTCATAAAGAGCCGCAAGCGTTGTAGCAACAGCCTTGACAACCACAAACTAAATGACTGACACACCTACAGACCAATCAGTGTTGATGCAGATGCGTGGAGCATTGTTGATGTTTTCATATCGGCTTAACTTAGGTGAGATAACGTTAATGAGGAGGACAGATCATGATAAACGTCTAGCGCTGAAAACAAGTCTAGTAATATCATTATTATTTGAATTGTGCTGAAAACCAGGACAATTTGCTACTGATTGTTGAAAACCGGGACATTTTAGGGTTTTCCAGATAAATGTCTGGACTTGGGACACCCAACTGGAAACCAGGACAACGTCTGGTCACCAGACCGTTACACTCATTTGATGGGAAATAGTTAATTGAAGCTACTGTGCAAAGTGACTTAAGTTCCCTTTAATGATAAAGTTGGAAGCAGCACGGTGCGTTTCACTGGACTCCATCCTGGAAAGACTGGGGAGAAATCCAGCGTTAGAGATGTAATCTGTCACTAGATGATGATGTTGTAAAGGTTTCATTGTTGTGGATGTAGTAGTGCTGTAACGTCAGACACCCAGCAGTGACACAAGCTGTTAAACTCAACTCTAATGTTGTTTGTCCAAACGGAGTTGCCGTATGTAGCTGTCAAAGATCAGGCGCAGATGGAGCAGTGATGTTTATGCGTGATGCAGATCAGGCAGTGAGCGCGGCGAGGTGAACATCCCAAGTCTCTTATTTCATGTCTCCTCGCTCCTCGCCTCAACAGGAAGTTGTTCCTGATGCGTCCCAAGTCTCTTCTTCTGCTCCGAGGAAACATGAGAGCAGACTTCCTGGAAGTCTTTTAGCGGCCGACACGCCCCCTTATTGGATATCAGTTATTGATCGGACGCTGCAGCTGATCAGACTGATCTGATCCATCACTGCAGTTTCACACTGAAGTGGAGACAGATAACAGATTAAACTGAAATGTTTCATCTTTTCTTTGTTTTCTGATTCATCGGACTTAAAAATCTGTTAAATGTCGTCTGATCAACAAAAGAAGCAGAAACAACTTCATTTATTAGAGATTTATCTTTTCATGATGTTATTTCCTCCATGAAACTGTTTCTAGCTGACAGACAGACTCTTCCTGACTTTACTTTGATCCATAATAACAGTTAAACATCTTTATATTTCACATCATTTATTTCCATTCAGTCACATGACGTCAGCTTTGATATGAGTTACATCATTTCAACTTTCCCTGAAACATTAAATACATATTTACAGTGTTCAGAAGACACTCTGATCATATTCTGGGTTATTGATTGATTCACTATCAGGATGATCAATAGATACAGATGCAGATAATCAATAAACAGCAGATTATAATCTGAAGGTGTTTTTAAACAGGGAGCATATATTTTTATTAACTTTCAAACTACATTGTGCAGCTGCAGCACGATGCTGCTCACTCAGAAATATTAACATATAATCTACAATATTATAGGAATGATGCTCCATCAGTGGAGCCATCACATCATGACTGATAGAGATCATTATTCATTGATCTCACGTGTCTAAAGCTTCTTCCTGATGTTTCACATGTAAACTGAAATTAAACATTGTGTTCTAATAAAGATCAGCACAATGTCATAAAGGTTTCAGGTCATGAGCTGCTCTCACAAACTAACAGCTGTCACTTTGATTCTGAGCTCTTTACTTTCTGAACGCCAGAAAAAAAACACTGATGTTCATAAAAGTGGAAACTTAATAAAGTTGTGAGTCACTAAATGAACATCCAAGCAGGATTTAGATAGTAAAGCTCCACTAATGATGCTTTGATACGACTGAATGAACGAGGAAACTATGGAGAGCCCGATCATTGAAAAGCTAACCCAGAGCAGACGCCAGCTATCCAGTCCACAGCTGATTAGACACAAAGTCAATGTCTCTCTTAAATCAGAGGTAAGAAGAAACTCTGGAATCTGAATGAGTGTTATTAATATTATTAATATTAATGTGTGTCCTGCAGTCTGTTGGTCAGTTGTACCATCATGGATCATCTCAGAAGCTGATGTTGATGGATGCACACTGAATAATAACAGAAGATAGAAATGAGGAGAAATAGTGGAGGAAGTGAAGTGTGAAGTGCAACAAGGATGGAGCTGATATTTCCAGAATAAAGATGGATCAAAGGATCCAGAGAGCGGGAAAGTGGCATTTAGAGCAGGAGAAGCATTCCTTCACTGAAGAATAAAAACATGTTGTTATTCACAGCAGAGATGTTGTTGGCAATATTAATGTGCACTCTGGTGAAAACAGGACAACAAAGCAGACAACTCAGTCAGTCAGAGAAGTCAAATCCAATCCACACCTGATATATTGATCCAGATGTATCACACATTATACAAAACAAACAACAACAACAGAACATGGTTACCATGGTTTCTGTCATTTCAGTGTAGACACACTTGGTGTTGCTGTTCTGTCTGGTTTGTAGGGGAAGCCCTGCACTGTCTGCTAGAAGACAAGAGAAACATATGTAGAATAATAAATCTACTCAAGTCCTCCCAAAGCCTTTTAGTACAACTCTAATTTATCCTCATCTGGAAATGCTCACATGGTGTACTAAATCATTTTACACAACGGCGTTTCCATGGCAACGTGTCCTAAAACACAATAAAACACAAGACACTGCTTCTGCTGAAAAGTGTGCGATGAGTGGTGCTAACCCAACGTGTCATTGATAAAAATGTAGAATATTGAGTGCTAACCGAGCGTCTGATGTGTGTAGAGGTGTGTGTGCTATTCTGCAGAAGCCTGGGGCCACATGCTAAACTAAACTGTGTCTACACACAAACACATTTTCACTGTTTACCACTGTTGTACAACTAGAACAGTTAGAGCGGAGCCCAAACAGCTGACCAGCAGCGCTGTGTTTACTGTTGCCAAGGCAACCAGGCAGTTTAGGGTAGCATCGTCAGACGTAAACAGAGAGGATGCATGAATGAGATAATATTGTAGTTTGGTAATATTGAATTTATGGGGGAATGAGATCATTGTTTATACTGGGAATGATAAGAATTGTAAATAATTGTAGATAATAGATTGATATAAAATGTTCAAAGCTTTTATAAATACACTGTAAAAAACGTGCTGTGATTTTTACAGGAAATAACTGGCAGCAATGAACAAGTAACTTCCTGTCATTTATTTCACAGTAAGTTTACTGTACTGTGCTTTTATTTACAGCATCAATGGCAACATGAAACACAGTCATTTAATGGTACTGTATCTACTTTTACTGTAGCTGTATGTAACTGTAAAATAAAATACAGTCATTTTATGCTACTGTGTAATGGATTACATCACCACACATTTGTAGTAAATTAGATTACAGTTATTCATATAATGCTGTAAACTTTCTAATCATTTAAATGTCAATCAATGAGAACAGAAGCAGCTCTTTAAATGACAATTATTTATGAACTGTTGAACAGAAACTACATTTTCCATATCAGGTATTTTCACTGTTCACAGGGATTGTTCACCATGTTTACAGAAATCTATTGGCCTTCTTCCAGATGGCAGAAATACACACACTGTAATTATATCTGTGATGTACAAATGGTTTTCCTTCAGACAGGACAGCAGAACAAATCAAGTTGTTTCCTCTTAATGACATAAACTGTAGTAAAAGAGCCTGTTGACTGTAGTTCTACATCTACCAGCTCACTGCAGCTGTTTCCTCTTTCACCAACTCTCCCTTCAATATATAAAACTGATCTGCTGAACAAACAGCACAAAACATTTAGCATAGAGCAACGTCTGCTGCCCAACACTGCAGTCTGCTTTATTTCCTGTACACTTCATAATAAAAGCCACACAGTGGTACACCACTAAAAATGTAGCAATCATACAAAAATAATAATAATAATTACAAATATACATAAATAAATACCTCATTGGCCGCGTTAACCAAAGGGAAATTAACTTGAATGCTCAGCCTCAAAGTCTTCGTTGGAACTTAATACCAATTATCCTCTCTGCTAAAGCGCATCTCTCTCCATGCGTGGTCTTGTTCAATGTGTAGCAAACAAAACAAACCCAACCCACAACATAACACAGAACATTTGTTCCGCTCTCAAATTAGCTCTTTTTACCATTTTCAACTTATACATGTTTATAAACATTAAAAATAAAGTATTTTAATCCAAACATAAATTATTCACATTTCAACTTAAATTATTAAATTAACCCTTTTATTATAATTGCAACTCTGCCTCTGATAGCAGCTACACTCCCACCAAATCACCTTTGATTTCTATACTTAAGTGTAGTGTAACTAATGTGTAGGATTCAAACAAACATCCTTGAAAAAAGGGTAGACAGGCAGCTGTATTAATTGGCTTCAAGCAGAGTAACTGTCTTATGGACAGGCCTCTCCAGATAGGTTGGTTTGCTGAGACGCTTTCCTTGATTATCCAAGGCTGAGTCACTGATGAGCAGTTGTAGCTTTCTCACGCATCCATCCTTACTTGGATACACTTCTGTGACCTTGGCCAGTTTCCACTCATTCCGTGGTGCATTGTCATCTTGCACAATGACTATATCGTCAACCTTTGCATTTCTGTGAGTCTTCTGCCATTTTTGTCTCTGTTGCAGGTTTAACAAGTACTCCCTTTTCCATCTTGACCAGAACTCATTGGCTAAATGTTGAACTTTACGCCATCTTTTGCGAAGATAAAGGTCTTCCTTCTCAAACTCTCCAGGTGGTGGCAAGAGTATTGAAGACTTCATTGTCAAGATATGATTGGGCGTAAGAGGTTGTGGCCCTGCAGGATCATTGAGGAAGTGAGCTGTTAAAAGTCTGCTGTTAATGATTGCCATGACTTCGTATAGATAGGTTCGCAAAGATGACCCATCAAGCCTTCTGGATGACTGATCCAGAATAGATGTCAGCACACTCCTTATCGTTCTGATTTGCCTTTCCCAGGCTCCACCCATATGACTAGCAGATGGAGGGCTCATGACAAACTCACAACCTAGTTGTTTTAGGTTCTCTTGGTCCATCTCTTTGACAGCTTCCAGGAATTCACGTCTAGCACCAACAAAGTTAGTGCCCTGGTCAGAATGAAGTTGACGAACATTTCCACGCAAGGCGATGAAGGCACGAAGAGCATTAATGAAGGCATCAGTTGTCATGTCGTCAAGTAGCTCAATGTGCACAGCACGAGAGCACAGACATGTAAACAGTAGACCATATCGCTTCAGCTCCCTTCTGCCCTCCTTGACATAGAATGGGCCAAAACAGTCCATCCCACAATATGAAAAGGGAGGAGCTGTTTCCATGCGTTCAACAGGTAGATCTGCCATTCTTTGTTGTTCTGTACGCCTTCTGAACTTTCTACACTTGACACACTTGTAGATGTAGGATGCCACAGCGTGACTACATCCAAGTATCCAAATGCCATTTGCTCGCAGCTCATTCATTGTTAGGCCACGCCCTTGATGTTGCACCCTTTGATGATAATGTTTAATCAACAGCTTCGATATGTAGCTAGTCTTTGGTAAAACTGCTGGATGCTTGATGTGTGGATGCAAAGCAGAATGTTCTAGTCGACCACCCACTCTGAGGATGCCTTGCTCATCCACAAAGGGATTCAGTTTATACAGCCTGTTGGTATTGTCCTTTTTTGTCATCTCTTTGCTGCACTGAAGTCCTTTTATTTCCTTCATGAATGTTGCCCTTTGTACCTTACCTATGATGGTAAGTTCTGCATTCTTTCTTTCTTCGAGACTTGTGGCTTCATTGGTTCTTGATGTCAAACCTTTAAACTCCTTGACACATCGTACAAGTCTGGCAACAGCTCTTACTAACTTGTCCCAACTAGAGAACTTAAGAAAGCGATCGAGCAGTGAATCCCCTGCGGTGGAGGTCTTATGTATGACAACCTTACGGACTTCTGGATCTTCCACTGCTATGTCTCCCACCATAATATCTCCACTGGGAAGATTGTCACACCACAGAAAATTTGGACCAGTCAACCAGTTAGATGCAATGAGCTCTTTAGCCTTGAGTCCCCTTGACGCATGATCTGCGGGATTTTCCTCAGAGAGCACATGTCTCCATTGACTTGGACTGGTATTTTCCTTGATACGCTGGATGCGGTTTGCCACAAAGACATGAAATCGCCTGGCATCGTTATTTACATATCCAAGGACAACCCTTGAGTCCGTCCAGAAAAACTCCTGGGCACTTTCTATTTCCAGCTCTTTCCTGATCACATCACTTGTACGAACAGCAACTACAGCTGCCGACAACTCAAGTCTTGGCACTGTGGTGACCTTCGTGGGGGCGACTCTGGCTTTGCCCATGACCAGAGTACAGTGTATCTGTCCTGATGTACTGATTGTTCTCAGGTAAGTACAGACTCCATACCCAGTGACACTTGCGTCCGAGAAATGATGGAGTTCATATCTTTGGACATCACTGAAGCTTGTAGGGAGGTAGCATCTCTGAATCTTGACATCTGCTAGATTCTGTAGGTCTAATAGCCAAGACTCCCATTGTGGTCGTAGGTCATCAGACAGAGGTTCATCCCATTTGATCTGATCTCGGCACATCTGTTGAAGTATCTGCTTCCCAACAAGAACGAAGGGCGCTACGAATCCAAGTGGATCGAATATGGAAGCAACTGTCGACAAGACTCCTCTTCGAGTGAACTGACCCTGGTCTGCATCTGTTATTGTTCAAGGAAATCCACTGTTAAAAAGACACGTTTGTTTGAAATGTTCAAGAAATGCAGGATGTTTCCAAAGTCAGTGAGTAATGGTGTTAAATAATGGTGATTGTGATTGTTGACATAATGGAGCAGCAGTAATATCATGTCCATGTTTGCATGCTGAAAGAGAACGTGCTGCTCTGACCCCCCTCCTCCTTTCAGGCTGCATCCTGCTGGAGTCCGATGGTTGACACCAGGTCTGAGGAAGTGTAAGTGTGTTTTTCATTTCATTCATCAAAACAAAGCAAACTTCAAACTGTGACATCACTCATTCACTTCCTACTGAGGATGAAGATGATGTCATCATCAAACAGATGATAGATCAATAACTGCAGCTGTATTGTGTCTCGTTCTCTCCATCAGATTTCTGTCAACTCACACTGGATCCAAACACATCATACAGAAAACTCAAACTGTCTGACAACAACAGGAAGGTGACACATGTGAAGGAGAAGCAGTCATATCCTGATCATCCAGACAGATTTGATGGCTTGGGTCAGCTGCTGTGTAGAAATGATCTGACTGGTCGCTGTTACTGGGAGGTCGAGAGGAGAGGAAGAGTTGAGATATCAGTGAGTTACAGAGGAATCAGCAGGAAAGGAGACAGTGATGACTGTTTGTTTGGATGTAATGATCAGTCCTGGAGTCTGGACTGCTTTGATTATGGTCGTTACTCTGTCTGGCACAATAACAGATCAACACCCATCTCCTCCTCCTCCTCCTCTGTCTCTGACAGAGTAGCAGTGTATGTGGACTGTCCTGCTGGCACTCTGTCCTTCTACAGAGTCTCCTCTGACTCTCTGATCCACCTCCAAACCTTCAACACCACATTCACTCAGCCTCTGTATGCTGGGTTTGGGCTTAATCCTGGTTCCTCAGCGTCTCTGTGTGATCTGTAGGAGGAAGAGTCTCCTCCTGTTAGAGAAACTTTCTCACTGCTGACCAGATAGTTCAGTCTGTACAGGATCACACACAGCTGATGGTATTTAGTACCAACATGATCTCTCACTGCTTGTAAATGTAAACATGGTTTCCACATGATTGACAGTTTGTTTGTAAAATGAATCAAATGATAAACTGAGTCCAGTTGTTGTTGTTTCCTGTTGTTAGTGTATTAGAAAGGCTTGAACTGTAATGGGATAATGGGAATGGGATCTTCACTATGTTTTGTTGTAGTTCTTATAGTAGTTTCATAGTAAGTGTGTTACCTGATTCCTTCACTTCTTTAGAGATCACATGACTAATGATGGTCAGAACAACAGGCCTCCTATTGGCTGGTTAAATGAACACCTGTAATGGTGAAGGCTGAGGCTCAGCAGCTGGAGTGTGGCTGCTTTTATGCTGCCTTCATATCATATTGGAATGATGCTAATTATGAGATTGTGACTTGTAAATAGAATTCAGGTCAACATTCAAGTGGTAATTATGAAGTGGAAAAGCTGAAAGCTCTGATATTTACTGGATATGCTGGATTATTGTCAATAAGAGTATTTTTCAGCCTCATTCCACCAACTTTGTAATCATGCAGCCGTCTTGATTTGTTGTGTGACATGAACACTGGCAAGTTGTAAACATGGGAATGTTTCCCGCCTCTACCATCCATCCCATATGATGTGAACACAGCATTAGAGATGAGAAGTCCAGGAGCTGTTGTGTGTTTCTGACATACAGGAAGTATTTAGTTTTTCTCTGGAGTGTTTATTTAGTTCCTGTGTAGAGAATAAAGTTGATGATGATCAGTAGCTGATGTTAGTTTTCTCCATTTATTTTTGTGTGTGTGCATGTTAATTCATATCTAATTTCATCTAGTAGATTGAAGGTATTTGACAGTTTCAGGACTGTTTAAAGTGTCACTTTAATGTGTTTAGCTCACATTCAGTCTGACAGCTGTTGTTCATTGACTGTTTCTAAATAAGTTGTGCATCATCAGCACTCAGCTGTCATGTGTGATTAAAGCCAGCAGGTGTCACTGTTTATTCCTTTAGTTCAGTCATCCTGATTGGTGGAAAATAGTTTGTATTGAAAGGAGCTTTTATGTCATTGCTTTCAGTTTCTGTGTAAATATTCATTTAAATATTCACTATAAATTGATTCCACTTTGCTATTATTATTATCACCATAGCCGTTATTGTTATTTTCTATTATTTTGTATAATTGCAAGTCACTTTTGTATTTCCTCTATTTTTTTCTATAGATACACACAAATCCTCATCATCAACTTTATGATCCAAGATGTTAATAAAGTCTATCTGCAAATACTTTTTACTATCTACTATGTTTCTATTGAATTCTTTTCATTTACTATTTAAATAACTTACAACATATCTGATATAGTGTGTAAACTTTGTAAATGTGCATCACATAAGATAGATGATGTGGTTCAGTCAAACTGCTGATGTGAGAGTGGAAGAACAAACTGGTTTTACTGGTTTTAATGGTGACACGCTGTAAAGAGACACTTTGATTTCTGATGGTGAATTCAAAGACTTTGTTGTCATTGTGTTGTAAATATAAATGTGTTTAATAAGTGACTGTCTTCACAGCAACACTGTCTCTGTATTTGAACACTGGTGGAGTTTATTGATCCACAGAGAGCTGCTGAGGCTCAGTGACACCACTGGATCTGATTATTTCAAACATCTTCATTTCTTTTTAAAGCCTAAATGTTCCTGTTTTCATGTTTTGAAAGTGTGAGTGAAGCAAACAGCTCCTCCTCTGACAGGATGTGATGCTGTGAGTGAACAGCAGGTGGCAGCAGACGCTCATGTTTCTGTTCCTCCAACACTTGAGTTTCACACAGTTTCTATGTTCAGAGGTGGAAGAAATAAAACGCTTCCTTTACTTTAGTAAAAGTAGTAAAACTACCATCAAATACTTCTTTACAAGTAAAAGTCCTGCATTCAACAATATATTGAAGCTCTGAGAAATCAAATGTAGTGAATAATGAAACAGTTGAGTGTTTCTCTCTGACATGTGGAGGAAAAGTAGAAGGTGTGTCCACCAGTCCTCCCATAACACAGTCTAACTGGTCCCAGTATCAGTCTAACAGTGGACAGACTGGTTTGATGACGGTGTGTTTATATTCACTATCTATATGTTGGACATTATGAAGGATGGTATTAAAATGTATTTAGATTTCATTAGCTGCTGTTTTTTAACCGTCTTGCCAAGTTGTGACTGTTGGCGTCGACCTGAACAGGAAACAGTCACAACCTGGAAAAATGTTCAAAATCTTTTTAATGGTGGAACAAGCAGAATATATTTTCATCCAGATGTTTCAAAGAGCCTTTGAAGATTGTGGAGATACTTTCATATGAACTGTGGGTTCAGACATGGCAGAGTGTTTCTGTGTTTCCTTTTAGAGGAAAGACGCTTCGCTCTGTGAACGTGAGGCTGATATGTGAGAGACACAAACTGGAGCTCAGATCAGAACGTCGTTTTCTGGCATCAGAGCAGCGTTACAGAACTCTGCCACGTCAGAGATGCACAGTATGAACTTTTCTGCTCTGCAGTCACATCATCATCATCACCTCTATGAATTCTGTAACCTGGTGTTGTTGAGGTCAGCGTCTTTGGGGTCAAAGTTCATTTCAGTTGGACTGTAGAATCACTGCAGCGTTCATCACTGCGACTCACACAGCTGTTACTCTTTATACTGACAAATGGAGTCACTGAGCAGCTGCTACTTTTCCTCCATTGAAGCTCATTGCAACACTAAAATACTCCGTTTGAGTTTAAAAAGATGAAAAGTATTAATGATTTATTGTCAGAGTGAAAGTGATGAAAAGATTGAGAACAACAGTTGAACTCTGTAAAGTGTGTGGTGGACATGAAATACCTGATGAGCTTGTTACGCTGAAATAACAGAAGATCTGTTGTGATCATGAAATAAAACAGTGAAGCACAACTTGTGTGGAGGTGTCAGGAGTATAAGAGGGAACATGAATGTCCTCTGCAGCCTCTGTAGCTCACTGAAGCAGAGAAAAACCAATCAAGGAGGCGAGAAGAAGCCGCCGACAGCAACAGAGCCGGCGGGGCGAAGAGGCCGAACAAAGAGGATGGATTTCAGAGTGAAGACTAAACCTTCCTAGAGTTAGTCCTGGAAGGTCCTGGAGGGTCCTGGAGGGTCCTGGGGAGTACTGGAGAGTCCCGGAGGGTCCTGGAGAGTCCTGGAGGGTCCTGGAAGGTCCTGGAAGGTCCTGGAGGGTCCTGGTGAGTCCTGGGGAGTCCTGCATGGTCCTGGAAGAGTCCTGGAGGGTATTCTGATTAGTCCTGGAAGGTCCTGGAGTGTCCTGGAGAGTACTGGAGGGTCCTGCAGGGTCCTGGAGGCTCCCGGGGAGTCCTGGCGGGTCCTGGAAAGGTCATGGAGAGTCCTGGAGGGTCCTGGGGGGTCCTGCAGGGTCCTGGTGAGTCCTGGAGAGTTCTGGAGAATGTCTTGGAAGGTCCTGGAGTGTCCTGCATGCTCCTGGAAGAGTCCTGGAGGGTATTCTGATTACTCCTGGAAGGTCCTGGAGTGTCCTGGAGAGTACTGCTGGGTCCTGGAGAGTATTCTGATTAGTCCTGGAGGGTTCTGGAGAGTATTCTGAGTGAGTCTTGGAGTGTCCTGGAGAGTCCTGCATGGTCCTGGAAGAGTCCTGGAGGGTATTCTGATTAGTCCTGGAGGGTCCTGGAAAGGTCATGGAGAGTACTGGAGGGTCCTGGTGGGTCTTGTAAGGTTCTGGAGTGTCCTGGAGAGTCCTGCATGGTCCTGGAAGGTCCTGGAGAGTCCTGATGAGTCCTGGAGGGTCCTGTTTTTGTTTTGGCGTTGAAAGGCACAGATACATCTCAATATGTCAGTCAGAGGACACTGAACCTTTAAAGAGATCCTCAGCTGGATTTAGCAGCGACGTGTAACGACTCGTACAGCAGCTCACACACTCATTCTGTTTATTGTCAATCTATTTGTCATATTTTGGGACGACGTACTCAGCCGCTGTAGGAGTTGCTGTCACATCCTGTTTTCATCTTTCTGACCTTCAGAGAGCAGCAGGAATATTATAGATCCATCCATTTCATCCAGTAAAGTGACACTATCATATAAATACAAGTACTAATATAAAGTCAGCTGCTTTATATCCAAAGATATTTTTGATGGAGCGTTTTAGTTCATGTACAGGTGACAATGAGTCAGTTATTGCTCAGTTCAACAGTTGTAGATCCAAAGGATGTGTTCTAATGATCAAGGTGACGTCCAATCAGCGCAGAGTAAAAAGTGACTAAAGACAAGAAGGAAACGGAGGAACAGTTCTAATAAGCAGTTAAACTGAGGAGGAAATCAGGAAAAAAAGGGATCAAATGCAACAAAGAGTCTAAATGATCCCATCATCTTTCATACTTGTGGATAGAAAATATCATTTGTCTTGTCATTTGAAGCTGGAAGGTGTTTAATGAGCACTTACCAAATTCTATCAGATGGAGTTTGTGTGTTTGTGTTTTTAAAGCAAAGAAGTGATGATAAGTGAAGGGTCGGCCACCTCAGAGATGATGTCACAGCGTTGGATTTGAGCTCATTGGACCAAACTGACTCAATGTTGCTTCGTCAGCTGGTTTGTTTGACAGCAGAGTGACGACAGGAAACAGAACAGATGTGTTTGTTTAAATGGAGAGCCTGCAGGTCTGAACTGTGACAGCAGGAGTCATGAAAGGAGGAGCTTCAGGTCAGAGGTCACACACTTCATCAGTAGGAATGTGTTGATGACAGTCAGCTGATATCAGTCACTCGCTGTCAAAATGTCCAAATGTCAGCAAAAGTTCAAGCTCTGGCAAATATTGCTGAGATTTCTTCAGTTTGTGTGAATTATTGCGACGGCAGAATCACAAGAATGATCATTTCCTGGAGGAAGTGATCAATAACATCATGTGTCTGATCAGATCAATAGTTATTAATAGTGTGTTTGTAGCTGCAGGTGGGGCTTCACAGTGATATCAGATAAACACCAGCTGGAAGTATCACACTGCATTTTCACTTTCTGCATCAAAAAGCTGAAAAAAGGACAAAATGCATCTTTTTCTGCTTGTCTGAGGTTTAACAGCAGCTCAACTGGAAACAGACTGACTGAAGGAGTGATGACGTCATCAGTCATGTGACTTAAACGCCACTGAAGAGCTGAAAACATCAGATCTGTGTGGAGCCATGATGATGATGATGATGATGAGGAGGAGGAGACTGTAACCTTCCTCACATCAACACATGAAACTAACAGAAACGTCATATTTCCATCATGTTTTCCATCGTTGGAGCTTCGACTGTTTTAACGACGTCATCTGGTTGTTTCTTCTTCTTCTGCGACGGTTTAACGGCAGCGACTGTTTATCTGCTGATATTCACACAACAACAGCAGCGGATGGAAACAAACATTCACTACAAGTTTCTTTTGCTTCTCTTCTGGAAATGTGGTTGAAATTGTGTGTAAATTTGGAGGGAAAGCTGCTTATTGTCATGAAGAAGCTTTCAGAAAGAAGTGAAGTGTACATATTTGGACTTTGAAATGTTCTTGAAATGATACAGCACACATGATGCTGTTTTCTTCTGACGACTGAAAACTGCTCTGAACTATACAGTTCAATACTGGACTGTTGACAGAGACAAGACAACATACTTTCCTCCTTCTCTGTCTGTGGCTCTCAGATACAAACTCACTGCTTCCTTTAAATCTTTACAAAGTCATTTCCTAAAACAGCTGACCACTGTAGTTTCTACATAGATAACTAGAACTAGAATCTCCTGTTTGCTGAGTGCTATGATGTTAATATGCTATAATACACTGTACATTAGTGAGTCAGCTGGATATGGCTGAGGTGCAATAAGGTGCATGATTGTCCACTGATGTTAGAATTCATTTTACACTCAGCCATGAAGCATTGACACAAATATCTACAGATACAGTTGTGCTCATAAGTTTACAAACCCTGGCAGAATGTGTCAGATGTGAAGCGTTCATAGTGTCTCTAGTTGTGACCATAAAGTTCACTTTTGCTCTCATCACTCCAAATCACTTTGTTCCAGGAGTTTGGAGCTTTGTGTCGTTGCTGTTTGACTGCAGCAGGATGTTTGTTTGGTGGCGTTGTCATAGTAACGGCTTCTTTCTGGCCACTTTTCTTCAAGTTCCTCCTTATTGTTGATCTTGAAGCTTTCAGCTGAAGTTCTTTGTGGGTTTTTCTGTCTGAAATCTTTGTTGTTCTAGCTGACTGTGGTTTGGTATCAACACAACTCTTCATGTTCCACTTCTTCTTCATCAGAGCTTCAACACTACTGATGGGCATTTTATCATCTCTGGATTCTTTTCACATCCTTTTCCTGCTTTCTAAAGTTGAACTCCCTTTTCTTTTGCTTTCCTCATGGCTCAGTATCCAGTAAAGTCAGAGCAGAAACTCATTGACTATTTCTACACAGACACTAATTCCAGGTGTGAAACTTTCCCTTCACAGCCATTTAAACCTGTGTGTTTATTATCAGCTCAAACATTCAAGGGGATGGAAACTATTGATCAGGAACATTTGGCTCATTTCACTCAAAACATTTCAGAGTACAATGATGTGATAATAAATGTCTTCACCTGACCACCGTCCCTAAATAAAACTACACTTTTCAGCATCATCACTCATTTTTTCCTAAATATGGCCGATATTTCATAGATTCTGCCAGAGTCTGTAAACTTATGAGCACAACTGTTCAGGATATTTGATCAAACAAACAGGAGGAAATGTGTTTTTTTCTAATATTGTTGAGAACTATTAACTATTTGAACTATTGTTTGAACTACACAAACATTACATGAACACTTGAATTATTTGCATCCTGCCAAACTTATAAATAAAGAATTTAAATCTCACTTCTTTCCTTCATTAAAACTAAATGACTTTTAGTTTACTGCTCTTACTAATTTCCCTTGAAGTATATTAGGAGCTTAGTTTGAAGTTATTAATGTTCATTCTCTCTGTGCTTATTATTAATCTGACTGTACGGTGGCTGTTTGAGGACATTTCACACTCAGTTTATCAGGTTCAGATTAGATCAACTTTCACTGGACTAAAGTGGACGTTTCCTTCTTTTCTTTTCTTTATTAAACTCTCCAGTTCAGACTAAACTAATTAAAGAAGATCAGCTGATGTCAAAAGTCACACTGCAGGTTGTGTTTTCATAAAATGGAAACACTCTGAATATAATAAAAGTTTATTACAATATTCAGTCAAACATTTGAAAAATATTGACTTGTGTATGAAATATTTTACAGTCTGAACTGAAGCTCGTTTTCTGCTCAGAGAGCTGCACACTGATGAGGTTGACCTGTTGTCTCCCTCCCCGAGTTGATTGATGCAGAAAAGAACACTCAGAAGACGTTAGTTGAATCAAAAGTTTTAATACGCAGTTTGCAAAAAGCGGGAATCACTCCTACACAGAATAAATCTGAGCAGCAAAACGCTAGGAGAGATTCGATCTTACAGCTAGGGTTTTATACTTCCTTCTTCCTCTTCCTATCTCTAGTCCACCTTATATGGTTACAAATTGCATGTTTTGAACTTCTCTTCTTGTTCGTTATAGCCGCCCCTTCCCTGATCTCTATCTCCTGTTTCTTGTAAGCTTTTGGTGGTTTCCTAGTTGCCCTTCTCATGCCACGTGTGCTCTTCGCGTGACAAGCTACAGTACCGTCCTCTGTTATATAACAGATTAACTTCTCTTTTTTACACACGCACATACTTTTATATATCATAACTTGTTTTGAACATTTTTGTACCAAGCTGCTGCAGTTTTAAGCATAAAACACATTAAACTCATCAAAGCCCCCATCAACACTGAAGAAGTTCATGAGGAAAAGTTGAGTAAGTGGAGCTCTGGTTGATTTCTCTTGGTCTTTGAGTCTCTTCATAGACAGTGTGTGATTGTTGGAGGAGTTTGTCAGCTTGGGAAACTTTCTGGTTGTTGTCGGGTAAAGATGGCGTCTATCTTTCACTAAACAGAAGTTTCCTTCTTTTCTTTATTAAACTGATCTGTTAATGAAACTGACATCCTGCAGTTTGTGTTGGAGAGACGCCACATCCTGTCTCTCTCTCTGGTATTTCCTGTTTTTCCTTTGGGAGTTTACTTCATTTTTGTGCTCTGGTCGTGTCGCAGCTTCTTTTCTCCGTCTAAAGGTATTTATTTTAACTTTATTCTGACTTTATTGTGACTTTATTGTAACTTTATTGTGACTTTATTGTGTTTGTATTGTGACAGTTTTCAGTGTTTGACTCTTGAATGACTCTTTGTTCATCTTGTTAGTTTAGTTCCAGTAGAAACAGCAGAAATCTGTAGTTCAGAACTCTACTAACAGTCAACACAAATCAACATGCTGGAAGTTTTCCTCCATTTTAGTGTCACTGTTCAAAGGGTCCAATAACAGCTGACAGTACTGAGTCAGTGTTCACAGATCAATAACTTCCAACATTTGTCTTCTTTATGGAGAAAAACAACAACCTGCTCTGTCTGTATTAGTGACAGCTTCAAGTTCAAATCACTTGATTTGTTATTTACAAGAAGAAGAAACACAGAGAACACATGTGGCTCACATGCTGAGTACAAATAGAGTTACAGTCCATAAAAAGTACAAACAGGTCAAAATATCTTCCTGTCCAACATACAGAGTGTGTGTGTCAGTGGTGGAGGAAGGGCTTAAATCTGGCTGCAGCTTTCAGACTCTGTGACGCTGATAGATGTGTAATGTAGCTCCTTTCCTCTGACCTTAATGAACAGCTGTGGCTGTCACACAGCAGCAGCATCCATACCTGTGTCTCCAGACTGAGAGGCAGCGGTAACTTCATCAACTATTTACATCCTCTGATGTGGTGTTGAGATCTTAAAGGCTTTTCTCTGCAGAAAACACACAGATTCAAAGTTTATACAGTGAAATCATTGGGAGTAAAGCGGCCGTGCTCAGGATGAGTCCAGCACCATCAAAGCCCCCCCACCTTCACAGTCTCAGGTTGATGTTCTCACCAACATCTCTCTAAACTGTCCTCTGACTGTGCAACCAGCCAAAGGCTCATCTGAGTCTCCTTCAGTTATTACAGTTCACTCACAGCAAGAAGTTCAGCGAGGCTCTGCAGACTGTTCTGCCCTGAGTTTGGCTAGAAGACTAAATCTATCTGATGAGGATTTATTATATATATATTCATATACAATATATAAAAATATATATAAAATAATTTTTTGGTGATCTTTGTGACATCACAAACCAACAAATGACCTTCAATCTACTTGTTTCAACAACTGTTGTATTTGACTGCAGTTGAGTTTCCTCCATCACTGGGTGTATTTCACAGCATCAGAGACAATAATGAATGTTACCTCTGTGCCACCCATTGTTCCACATCTGCACTATTTTAACACTAATTCCAACAGTCAACCTTTCACTGTCTGTTGTTACTCTGAAACATTACCTGCATATAACATGTAATATGTGCATCAATAATAAGAAATGAGACTCAAATAAATACACAGCTGACACTGAGTGTTAAAGGCTCAATGTATGATGCTGCTGCTCTTCATAAATGAATGAAATAGATTATTAATAATATGCTGTTTAGTTGTGTTTAATGTTGAGCAGTAAAAGTAAAGCATGTTTTAATAGATGTTCTGCAGTGAATTTATTGTTCATTAAACAGTAAAATGTGCTGCAGTTATATTAGGAACACTGTCACTAGCTAGCAAGTCAACAACAGCTCACCAACCTGACAGATACACATTTTATCAGCTTTCAACACGTCACTAACTGCACTTAAACACAGTCATGTGATTCTGTTCTGACAGCTTTGACATCAAATCAACTCAAACGCTTTCAAACAGTCTTGAGTTTGTTTGTGTGAAACATTTTATTGATTGTCAGAGAAGTTTAGTGTCAGTATGAAGGGTCGCCCCATTCAGTCACCTTTAAACTGCTGCATGTTTTAATAACCAGTATCATGCTGGTAGTGAGGGAGACTTTGTTTCACAGCTGGTATGGTTAGTGATTAACAGCTAATAAAAAGTCATCAATAATATTCTCTGAAATCTTTCTAAACTATATCACAGACAAACTGTTGAAAACATCTTTTCATTGATGATATTCAGTATTTGAACCAAACTAAGAGCTGCAGCAATAGAAACAAAAGTTTATGTTGCTGCCAAACCTTCATTCAGTATCTTTATACTATATCAATATAAAATCAATGTCACATTATATAAACTACAAAGTGAATCACTGTCATCAAAACACAGTAAACTCTGTTTGTGGAATAATGACGGAGTTTAAACTACAATGTGATGCCTCATTACAGGAAGATCTTTGTTCTGCTGTACAGAACTGCATTTAGTGTTGAGTCAGACAGATTGTTCTCTCTTATTCTGCCTGTTTTCATCTTTACTGGAGATGATGATGATGATGATGATGATGGTGATGATGATGATGATGATGATGATGATGATGATGCTCCATTAATTCAACCATAAATCATGGAGACGTCTGTACTTTGATCCTTATAATCTAACACTGATTGACAGACAACATTCCCTCAAGATAAAATAGAATATAACACAGCTGTAGCAACTATAACAGAACCATAAATAAAGATGAATGTAAATAAAAATATGATGCTTTGATGCTCTGAAATACAAACATTCATGTGATCTTGTGGCTCCTTCTAATCTCCTCGGGGATAAAAGAGAGAGAACACGTTTAGTGTCTGACAAACTTCACAAGTTTTGTCTTCACTGATATTTGTGAAAATTGTTGCATCAGTATCTTTATGTTTATTCACTAAATCATCAGTTGAAATACATGTCAGGCCTCTGAGTGTGATATGCTGCTTAACTGTTATTAATCAATAAAGTGTCATTCAGTACAATCTCTAATGAAAACAGCAAGAAGTACAAATGAGTCCATAGAAAAGCAGAGTCCTCAGACTGATGATGAAGGACTGATGAAGGAGAATCAGCAGCAGTTTCTCTCTCTGTGTTTCCTCTGCAGGTGAAGCTACAAAGACTCTGTGACTGGATGTGGATCTGAATTCACCTGCTGACTGTTTTTATTTCTTCTGCCACACAGCTGACTCCACCAGCAGCTCATCTCCATTAAATGTGCTCTATAGTGGTAAATGAAAAGCCAACAGAGAACTGGAACCTTCTGAAAGTCAAACATTAAACATTAAACCTCAGTGGAAATGAAGAATAATGTCTTTGCTGCCATCTGCTGGTTGAATCAAGAATGACGCCGTTGTAACTGCAGTGCTGGTGTGATGTGCAGCTTGTTGTAATGAATGAGCTTGTTGTTGTGTTTGTGTGAAGGTGTTTCTCTGCTATGGATCAGTGTGAGGACAGAGAGGAGGGAGTCCCTCCCTCTAAAAGCTCTCTGTGTGGGGAACATGACAGCCAGACCAAAGCTCAGAGGTGAGATGAGGATCTCTAACTGTCCATCACTGTTCTCCACTCACATCACTCCACCATCATTATTCACACTCAAAGCTCTGTGTGTGTTGTGTTGAAGAACAAAGAAGCAGCACAGACCAGACTCTGCTGGACCTGGACCTGGACCCAGCTGTGTGTCCTTTAAGAGTGACCATTCGAAGGAAGGTTACATTAATTTTAAAGGAGGACGTCCATCTGCTGATCAGATGTAAGCTATAGCCGACTTTAAACAGACTTTTCATTTCTATCCAACATGCACATTTATCTGAGCTGTTGTTGTTTCAGGATCCAGCAGCAGAGACCAGACTCTCCTGGACCTGAACCCAGCTGTCTGTCCTTTAAGAGCGACCGGTCGAAACAAGGTTTCATTGATTTTAAAGGAGGACGTCCATCTGCTGATCAGATGTAAGCTGTGACTGACAGTAAACGTCGGGTTATGCTAGAAAAGAACTGGTTTGTACGACGTGTTGTCCGACCACGTCAGTGAAAAGCCGGCCGTCATAGAGAGGGAGGAGACGTGATAATCATTTAAATATGGAGATAACAGATCACATGATCAGTCAGTCTCTCCTGGAAGACATTCATGGTGTTGCACTCAGTTGTTCATTTGAAAAGTGACATGATATGATTTATTTATACATTACAGACATAAAAAACATGTTAAAGTGAAAACATTTATTTCCAACATGGACCCAAAATGTTAAAAGACAAAACACAAGACAAACAACATAAAACTAAATCACCACAAATTAAATAAAATAATAAACTCTCACATCAAAACACAAAGTACAACAAAGACAGTTTGATGGCTGAAGTAAAACTGGAATCGCAGATTTCATTATAAACCTGTGACCATGTTCCATAAATAAGTCCTGACCTGACTTCTATAAGCTCCTCTCATGTTTAACAGCTGGATGTGTAACAGGAGGCTGTTCCACAACACGGCAGCAGCTTAAAAAAGGAACTTCTGGCTACATTATTCACTGGAGGGACTTTATATGAACACACACTGGCCCTGGTGTTATAGCCATGCTGAGTATGTTCCAGTGTTATCTGTGAAGTATTGAGGAGCAAACCCATTGATAATGTTGAACATATGATGCAGCTTCTGTTGTTCTACTCTGAGCTGTACTGGCAGCAGTCCTACACTTCTGAATTCATCACCAACATCAGTTAAAGAGGAAACATTTAATAAATACTGAATAATATTATTTTTCATCACCTGCAGTTTGTTCCTAAATTCAGATGTCAAACCACTGAACCAATCAGAACAGGCAGAATCAAACTGACGCTGCACCAATGAGGACATGAGAAGTTTATCAACAGAAAAGTCAAAAAGAGTCTTAGTCTGTGAAACAGGAACTTAAGTTTTCTGCCACTCTGAGATAATATTTGATCAACAACAGATTCACAGGACAGTGACGGGTCCAATATTATTCCTAAATATGAGACAAAATATTATAAAATTTCAGTTTCATTACAAAAGATTTTCAAAGTCTTTGTTCCAAACAGGATTAACTGGGTTATCTATCTTGTTATCTATGAGCCACTCTCTCACACTTTCTGATTCATTACTAAGAGTTGTGAATTTCACTGACATCATTCCCAGATACCAGTAATGCAGAATCATCAGCATACAGCAGCAGCTTGCATGTCACAGCAGCTGTTGTATCATTTATATACATAAGAAATAAAAGAGGCCCTAAAATAGAACCATGCAGCACCACACATGTAATATCCTGAGGTTCTGATAGAACCACTTCAACATCACAGACTTGAGTTCTTCCTGGAATGTAAGAAATAAACCATTTTACAGCAGTATGTCCAAACACCATGCACTGTAACTATGGCAACAGTACAGAATGATTCACTGTGTCAACAGCTTTCTGCAAGTCAGCATAATTTCCTCCATCAAGGTTTTGTCTAATAAAATCAATCAAATGAATCAGACAGGTGTCAGTAGAGTCTGCTGCTGTAAAGCCAGACTGAAGCTCAACAACAAACTGTGTCTGACTAAATACTCCTCAACCTGCTCAAACACAACATACTGGGAGCTGCCCAGTTCAACCAGTCTGATACAAGCAGACACTGAGCAGCTCCACTGGAGCAGCTGGAGGTTGTAGCTGCCTTGCTCCAGGGCACTTCAGCAGTGTACAGTGAGGGAGGGAGAGCTGTATGGAGGGTTGTTCAGAGCTGTTGGGACTAAACCAAACTGACTGATGAAGCAAAACACTGAGCTGAAAGCTACAAACAGACTGAGCTGTTGATTCTCAGTGGGATCAGCAGGACTAGTAAAGCTTTACCACTACAGGGAGTCATCTGATTCTCTGTTCACATCCAAATATCACTTGATGGACCTTTAGCTTGTGTTTGTCTCTGTGTGGACAGACATAATGTGAGCTCATTCTTCATGATTCCTCCACAGAGTGGACCAGGAGAGCTCAGAGGTTCCCAGTGGTCAGTCTGCCCAGCAGCATCAAACACACCTGGACTCCATATTTATGGTCTGTACATGTACAACAACTACTTTTACATCTATTCTGTTCACAATCATCTCCATGCTGCACTTTGTAGACCAGTGGATTGTCAGTCTGTCCAACATGGATCTGATGTTTGCTTCATGGTTTCAGTTTGATTGTGTCATTCATATAGTATTCTGTTCCAGCTGCTGGAGGAGAACATCGTCACTTTTGTGAAGAACGAGCTGAAAAAGATGCAGAAGGTTCTGAGTTCAGATTACCCAGAATGCTTAGAGAGTCAGAGGGAGGATGAGGAGGTGTTGAACAGTGAGGAGGAAGAGCAGAGGAGGAGCAGCAGAGACGCATTTCTGAAGATCACACTGCACTTCCTGAGGAGAATGAAGCAGGAGGAGCTGGCTGACCGTCTGCAGAACAGTAAGAGGATTTCTATAAAGATTTAACATGATGGATAAACGAGACATTTACTGATGGAGGAAATTATTTTTATAGTCTTTTAATATATTAATGAACTCTGATTGATTTAATCTCTTCTTTCTTATTTAAGGAACTTGTGCTCCAGAGTGTCGATATAAACTGAAGTCTAACCTGCAGAAGAAGTTCCAGTGTGTGTTTGAGGGGATTGCTAAAGCAGGAAACCCAACCCTTCTGAATCAGATCTACACAGAGCTCTACATCACAGAGGGAGGGACTGCAGAGGTCAATGATGAACATGAGGTCAGACAGATTGAAACAGCATCCAGGAAACCAGACAGACCAGAAACAACCATCAGACAAGAAGACATCTTTAAAGCCTCACCTGGAAGAGATGAACCAATCAGAACAGTGATGACAAAGGGAGTGGCTGGCATTGGGAAAACAGTCTTAACACAGAAGTTCACTCTGGACTGGGCTGAAGACAAAGCCAACCAGGACATACAGTTCACATTTCCTTTCACTTTCAGAGAGCTGAATGTGCTGAAAGAGAAAAAGTACAGCTTGGTGGAACTTGTTCATCACTTCTTTACTGAAACCAAAGAAGCAGGAATCTGCAGGTTTGAAGAGTTCCAGGTTGTGTTCATCTTTGACGGTCTGGATGAGTGTCGACTTCCTCTGGACTTCCACAACAATGAGATCCTGACTGATGTTACAGAGTCCACCTCAGTGGATGTGCTGCTGACAAACCTCATCAGGGGGAAACTACTTCCCTCTGCTCGCCTCTGGATAACCACACGACCTGCAGCAGCCAATCAGATCCCTCCTGAGTGTGTCGGCATGGTGACAGAGGTCAGAGGGTTCACTGACCCACAGAAGGAGGAGTACTTCAGGAAGAAATTCAGAGATGAGGAGAGGGCCAGCAGCATCATCTCCCACATCAAGCGATCCCGAAGCCTCCACATCATGTGCCACATGCCAGTCTTCTGCTGGATCACTGCTTCAGTTCTGGAGGATCTGTTGAAAAACAGAGAGGGAGGAGAGCTGCCCAAGACCCTGACTGAGATGTACATCCACTTCCTGGTGGTTCAGTCCAAACTGAAGATGGTCAAGTATGATGGAGGAGCTGAGACTGATCCACACTGGAGTCCAGAGACCAGGAAGATGATTGAGTCTCTGGGAAAACTGGCTTTTAAGCAGCTGCAGAAAGGCAACCTGATCTTCTATGAATCAGACCTGACAGAGTGTGGCATCGATATCAGAGCAGCCTCAGTGTACTCAGGAGTGTTCACACAGGTCTTTAAAGAGGAGAGAGGGCTGTACCAGGACAGGGTGTTCTGCTTCATTCATCTGAGTGTTCAGGAGTTTCTGGCTGCTCTTCATGTCCACCTGACATTCATCAACTCTGGAGTCAATCTGCTGGCAGAAGAACAAACAACATCCCAGAAGTCTGAAACAAGAAAAGACAAGTCTGCAGCAATACATTTCCACCAGAGAGCTGTTGATGAGGCCTTAAAGAGTCCAAATGGACACCTGGACTTGTTCCTCCGCTTCCTCCTGGGTCTTTCACTGCAGACCAATCAGACTCTCCTACGAGGTCTGCTGACACAGACAGGAAGTAGCTCACAGACCAATCAGGAAACAGTCAAGTACATCACAAAGAAGATCAGTGAGAATCTGTCTGCAGAGAGAAACATCAATCTGTTCCACTGTCTGAATGAACTGAATGATCGTTTTCTAGTGAACGAGATACAGTGGTCCCTGAGATCAGGAAGTCTCTCCACAGCTAAACTGTCTCCTGCTCAGTGGTCAGCTCTGGTCTTCATCTTACTGTCATCAGAAAAAGATCTGGATGTGTTTGACCTGAAGAAATACTCTGCTTCAGAGGAGGCTCTTCTGAGGCTGCTGCCAGTGGTCAAAGCTTCAAATAAAGCTCTGTAAGTACACAGATAGTTATTGATTGATTGATTGAAAAGATATTCAAAGGGATTTTTTCAAGAGGGGAGAAATATAAATATTTCATTAAATAGTTTTTCCAATTATTTTCTCCAGACTGAGTGACTGTAACCTCTCAGAGAGAAGCTGTGCAGCTCTGTCCTCAGTTCTCAGCTCCCAGTCCTCTAGTCTGAGAGAGCTGGACCTGAGTAACAACAACCTGCAGGATTCAGGAGTGAAGCTACTGTCTGATGGACTGCAGAGACCAAAGTGTCTACTGGAAACTCTCAGGTTAGGATTCATCAATCTGTCCAACTGATCACCATTTAAACTGTAATTTATATGAATAGATAAACACCTGGTCTATATTCAAGTTATTTTCAGACCAGTTGTGTGTTTATAGTTTGTGAACAACTTTCTGTTTATATATTTTTATTAGTTTAGTTCTGTCTCTGCTGTTGGAACCTGAAATATCAGAGAGGAGTTTTAAGGTCCAAAACCTGAATGAAGAACTGTGTAACTGGCCTAAAATAAAACACATACAGACAGTTATACAGTCAGTGAACAGATTTTAACAGTTACATTTTCTTTTAATTTCAGAGCATTATCTGTGCTGGAATGATAGTGATTTATACTCACCATGGTGATATGACAGTGAATCCCAGGTGTTACGTGGTTCACCACCAATTAATTATTGGGTTTTCTTTTCCAAACATACTCAAAACTATGGATGATTCCTGAAACTGATGGAGTCAGAAATGTTTCTTACTGTTTTCCCACAATGTTCAGTCCTTATATGCCACATTAGTTAAGATTGTTCTGTATTCAACTGTGAGCATCTGTCACCTGCAGCTCTTCATCTAATCAGCTCACTGTGGTTGTTTCTTCTCTTAATATCCTTTTATTTCGATCTATTTTTATACAGTGAAGAGTTAGCAGTCCTTAAAATCATGTTGACTAAGGTTATAGAAAGCTTTAACAACTTCACAATAAAAGCCTTACAGTGGTTGGCCATTTGAATTGAGAAGTAGCGGCTGAAAGTATTAAGTTTAACTCTAAAAATCACAGAAACACATTTGTGATGACAGTAATAAACACATGTGATCTCAGATTATGTGACGTGTGTCCTTTTGTGTCTGCAGTCTTTCAGGATGTCTGATCACAGAGGAAGGCTGTGCTTCTCTGGTCTCAGCTCTGAGCTCCAACCCCTCCCATCTGAGAGAGCTGGACCTGAGGTACAATCATCCAGGAGACTCAGGAGAGAAGCTGCTGTCTGCTGGACTGGAGGATCCACACTGGAGACTGGACACTCTCAGGTATGGACAGACAGGTGGACACTCTCAGGTATGGACAGACAGGTGGACACTCTCAGGTATGGACAGACAGGTGGAAACTCTCAGGTATGGACAGATGAACTTAGTTCAAGAACTAAAGACTTAAGTTCAAGAAAGTTAGATTCCTGTGTCTATATCTGGTCTAATTTCTCACTCAGGAACTCCTCCACTGCTGCTGTGCTGCACAGTCCAGATCTGTTCTCTTGTTTAACTTAACAACAGTCCTTAACAGTCCTATAAAGAGTCCTTCAGGGCTGCAGAAGCAGCTATCTACTGCTCGATAGAAGAAGTGAAATGAAACCTCTAAATCTGAAAAAAAGAAATTTTGTCGTTGAAGGGGCCTAAATAAGATGTAATGTTTTACTTATGTGTTTAAAAATATAGTTTACAATATGCATTATGATTTATTTTCTAATATGCTGCTCCCAATTTTTCTATGTCTTACCGGACTTCTTCTCTTAACAGTTCCTCACACTCATGTACTTTACAGTTGTAGAGAATTGAAGGAATGATGTCCATATTACATTCTGGTTGTTGATTGGTTAGAGAGGACAATCATCATTTTATGTGTCTTGGCCAATCACAGATTAGCATGAAAACATGAAGTTAATCCATAGCCAGTTAGCTTGAGTGTGGTACAGCTTCAATTGACTGTGCAAACGTAATTTACTTACTTAATTTAAACATGGCGGACGCAATGTAAGTATCTACATGTGTAAGCTGAGAACACACTTTCATTGATGTAGGAATGTTGTCAAAAGTAACCAACTCACAGCTCCAACTCAGCAACAGAAAGACAGCGGGATCCTTTACACATGGAGCGCACCCAAAATTCAACATCAACTTCACTTTTTCTATATTTGACACTGAACATCAAACTTCCATGCAGTGGTGGAAACAAGCAGAGTTACTGAAATATTAATTAGACATTACATTTTACAGCTCCAACTGTACACCTCCGGTCTTTGTGAAAAGGGCCTGACTCGACACTTCTGAAGTCTGGTCACAGTTAAAACAGAAATAAATCTAAAGATAAAAGGATAAATGAGGAAATAAATAAATATGAAAATAAATATATTTTTTAATAAATTAATTAATTGTATTCATGTATTTTTATATATCTGTGCATAGTTATTTATTTTAATTTATTTTCAAATTAACCTGCAACTTTATTTGATATTTGGACATTTTATTTCTACATTTCTTTATTGTTTCATTTTTTTGATTTATTGAGACATTTATTTACTTATCTTTGATTTTGGCAGTTTCAGTCCTTCATATTCTACGGTGGCCGGTGTGAATGTGAAGCTAGTCCCTCTCTCACAATGTAATGTTTATTGTACGCTAGAAAATATGAATGCGCATGCTCAGAGTGTTTTACTGTATTCAAAGCATAGACTGTATAAAGATAGATGCAAGCCCCCAGGGACAGCGCAAATTTTCCACGCTTAAATAACATGTCATTGATCAGTAGGAGGTTTAATTTTCCCCGTACGGCCCCGGTGAGAGGCGGCTCAGGGAGACGGCGGCAGGTGGAGGTGGTGGTGGAGCTGCAGCTGCAGGCTGCCCGCATGGCTGCATTCAATTAACAACAGCAAGGATATTAGTTTGATTTGATTATTGTTGCTTATATGCTCAGTTCACAAAGTTTGTCAAGAGTTCATTCTGCTGACTAAAACACATTTGTTGGATCATAGTTTGTGTTTTTGTGCTTTATTGCTGTTTAAATGTAGGATATTATATGGCTATTTAAACATGTGTCCGCTAGTTGTTCTATATGGCCGCAATTCTGGAATATTAACGGACATATTGGCCGTCAGAAAAGTCTAGCGTCTAACCCTGGTCTGCATCTGTTATTGTTCAAGGAAATCCACTGTTAAAAAGACACGTTTGTTTGAAATGTTCAAGAAATGCAGGATGTTTCCAAAGTCAATGAGTAATGGTGTTAAATAATGGTGATTGTGATTGTTGCCATAATGGAGCAGCAGTAATATCATGTCCATGTTTGCATGCTGAAAGAGAACGTGCTGCTCTGACCCCCCTCCTCCTTTCAGGCTGCATCCTGCTGGAGTCCGATGGTTGACACCAGGTCTGAGGAAGTGTAAGTGTGTTTTTCATTTCATTCATCAAAACAAAGCAAACTTCAAACTGTGACATCACTCATTCACATCCTACTGAGGATGAAGATGATGTCATCATCAATCAGATGATAGATCAATAACTGCAGCTGTATTGTGTCTCGTTCTCTCCATCAGATTTCTGTCAACTCACACTGGATCCAAACACAGTGAACAGAAAACTCAAACTGTCTGACAACAACAGGAAGGTGACATGTGTGAAGGAGGATCAGTCATATCCTGATCATCCAGACAGATTTGATTACTGGCTTCAGCTGCTGTGTAGAAATGATCTGACTGGTCGCTGTTACTGGGAGGTCGAGTGGAGAGGAAGAGTTGCTATATCAGTGAGTTACAGAGGAATCAGCAGGAAAGGAGACAGAGCTGACTGTGAGTTTGGATGGAATGATCAGTCCTGGAGACTGAGCTGCTCTGATAATGGTCGTTACTCTGTCTGGCACAATAAGAGATCAACATCCTCCTCCTCCTCCTCCTCCTCCTCCTCTGTCTCTAACAGAGTAGCAGTGTATGTGGACTGTCCTGCTGGCACTCTGTCCTTCTACAGAGTCTCCTCTGACTCTCTGATCCACCTCCACACCTTCAACACCACATTCACTGAACCTCTGTATGCTGGGTTTGGGTTCAGGTCTGGTTCCTCAGTGTCTCTGTGTGATCTGTAGGAGGAAGAGTCTCCTCCTGTTAGAGAAACTTTCTCACTGCTGACCAGATAGTTCAGTCTGTACAGGATCACACACAGCTGATAGTATTTAGTACCAACATGATCTCTCACTGCTTGTAAATGTAAACATGGTTTCCACATGATTGACAGTTTGTTTGTAAAATGAATCAAATGATAAACTGAGTCCAGTTGTTGTTGTTTTCTGTTGTTAGTGTATTAGAAAGGCTTGAACTGTAATGGGATAATGGGAATGGGATCTTCACTATGTTTTGTTGTAGTTCTTATAGTAGTTTCATAGTAAGTGTGTTACCTGATTCCTTCGCTTCTTTAGAGATCACATGACTAATGATGGTCAGAACAACAGGCCTCCTATTGGCTGGTTAAATGAACACCTCTAATGGTGAAGGTTGAGGCTCAGCAGCTGTGTGAGTGTGGCTGCTTTTATGCTGCCTTCATATCATATTGGAATGATGCTAATTATGAGATTGTGACTTGTAAATAGAATTCAGGTCAACATTCAAGTGGTAATTATGAAGTGGAAAAGCTGAAAGCTCTGATATTTACTGGATATGCTGGATTATTGTCAATAAGAGTATTTTTGAGCCTCATTCCACCAACTTTATAATCATGCAGCCGTCTTGATTTGTTGTGTGACATGAACGCTGGCAAGTTGTAAACATGGGAATGTTTCCCGCCTCTACCATCCATCCCATATGATGTGAACACAGCATTAGAGATGAGAAGTCCAGGAGTTGTTGTGTGTTTCTGACATACAGGAAGTATTTAGTTTTTCTCTGGAGTGTTTATTTAGTTCCTGTGTAGAGAATAAAGTTGATGATGATCAGTAGCTGATGTTAGTTTTCTCCATTTATTTTTGTGTGTGTGCATGTTAATTCATATCTAATTTCATCTAGTAGATTGAAGGTATTTGACAGTTTCAGGACTGTTTAAAGTGTCAGTTTAATGTGTTCAGCTCACATTCAGTCTGACAGCTGTTGTTCATTGACTGTTTCTAAATAAGTTGTGCATCATCAGCACTCAGCTGTCATGTGTGATTAAAGCCAGCAGGTGTCACTGTTTATTCCTTTAGTTCATTCATCCTGATTGGTGGAAAATAGTTTGTATTGAAAGGAGCTTTTATGTCATTGCTTTCAGTTTCTGTGTAAATATTCATTTAAATATTCACTATAAATTGATTCCACTTTGCTATTATTATTATCACCATAGCCGTTATTGTTATTTTCTATTATTTTGTATAATTGCAAGTCACTTTTGTATTTCCTCTATTTTTTTCTATAGATACACACAAATCCTCATCATCAACTTTATGATCCAAGATGTTAATAAAGTCTATCTGCAAATACTTTTTACTATCTACTATGTTTCTATTGAATTCTTTTCATTTACTATTTAAATAACTTACAACATATCTGATATACTGTGTAAACTTTGTAAACGTGCATCACATAAGATAGATGATGTGGTTCAGTCAAACTGCTGATGTGAGAGTGGAAGAACAAACTGGTTTTACTGGTTTTAATGGTGACACGCTGTAAAGAGACACTTTGATTTCTGATGGTGAATTCAAAGACTTTGTTGTCATTGTGTTGTAAATATAAATGTGTTTAATAAGTGATTGTCTTCACAGCAACACTGTCTCTGTATTTGAACACTGGTGGAGTTTATTGATCCACAGAGAGCTGCTGAGGCTCAGTGACACCACTGGATCTGATTATTTCAAACATCTTCATTTCTTTTTAAAGCCTAAATGTTCCTGTTTTCATGTTTTGAAAGTGTGAGTGAAGCAAACAGCTCCTCCTCTGACAGGATGTGATGCTGTGAGTGAACAGCAGGTGGCAGCAGACGCTCATGTTTCTGTTCCTCCAACACTTGAGTTTCACACAGTTTCTATGTTCAGAGGTGGAAGAAATAAAACGCTTCCTTTACTTTAGTAAAAGTAGTAAAACTACCATCAAATACTCCTTTACAAGTAAAAGTCCTGCATTCAACAATATATTGAAGCTCTGAGAAATCAAATGTAGTGAATAATGAAACAGTTGAGTGTTTCTCTCTGACATGTGGAGGAAAAGTAGAAGGTGTGTCCACCAGTCCTCCCATAACACAGTCTAACTGGTCCCAGTATCAGTCTAACAGTGGACAGACTGGTTTGATGACGGTGTGTTTATATTCACTATCTATATGTTGGACATTATGAAGGATGGTATTAAAATGTATTTAGATTTCATTAGCTGCTGTTTTTTAACCGTCTTGCCAAGTTGTGACTGTTGGCGTCGACCTGAACAGGAAACAGTCACAACCTGGAAAAATGTTCAAAATGTTTTTAATGGTGGAACAAGCAGAATATATTTTCATCCAGATGTTTCAAAGAGCCTTTGAAGATTGTGGAGATACTTTCATATGAACTCTGGGTTCAGACATGGCAGAGTGTTTCTGTGTTTCCTTTTAGAGGAAAGACGCTTCGCTCTGTGAACGTGAGGCTGATATGTGAGAGACACAAACTGGAGCTCAGATCAGAACGTCGTTTTCTGGCATCAGAGCAGCGTTACAGAACTCTGCCACGTCAGAGATGCACAGTATGAACTTTTCTGCTCTGCAGTCACATCATCATCATCACCTCTATGAATTCTGTAACCTGGTGTTGTTGAGGTCAGCGTCTTTGGGGTCAAAGTTCATTTCAGTTGGACTGTAGAATCACTGCAGCGTTCATCACTGCGACTCACACACCTGTTACTCTTTATACTGACAAATGGAGTCACTGAGCAGCTGCTACTTTTCCTCCATTGAAGCTCATTGCAACACTAAAATACTCCGTTTGAGTTTAAAAAGATGAAAAGTATTAATGATTTATTGTCAGAGTGAAAGTGATGAAAAGATTGAGAACAACAGTTGAACTCTGTAAAGTGTGTGGTGGACATGAAATACCTGATGAGCTTGTTACGCTGAAATAACAGAAGATCTGTTGTGATCATGAAATAAAACAGTGAAGCACAACTTGTGTGGAGGTGTCAGGAGTATAACAGGGAACATGAATGTCCTCTGCAGCCTCTGTAGCTCACTGAAGCAGAGAAAAACCAATCAAGGAGGCGAGAAGAAGCCGCCGACAGCAACAGAGCCGGCGGGGCGAAGAGGCCGAACAAAGAGGATGGATTTCAGAGTGAAGACTAAACCTTCCTAAATCAGTTAGTCCTGAGCCCATCCTGACCTCTAATCTGCTCATCCGGCCTTTGAAGCGTGTAGAGCAGGGGGAGGAAAACTGATCGGCCAAATGTCCGTCCCTTAAGTGACAAAATGCCCCGAGGTGACACACACTCACACACACACACACACACACACTGATGTGTGGACAGCTGCTGTGTTTAGATCAGACCACCTCAGTCGAGTTCAACACAAGTCCAAGACCAGATCTGTTGGAGTCAACGATACAGACACAAGTTTGTTTCTATCAACTGCTGCTGTGTGAATATCAGCAGATAAACAGTCGCTGCCGTTAATCAATCTATCTATCTATCTATAAAACAGGATGAAACAGTAGCTGATTCCTCTGTTGAACCAGCTGTGATGTTCTTTATATTAATAATATTATCATATTAATGTAAATGACTGATTCTAAACAGCACAGAGACTCTCTGACAGACTGA
Source organism: Euthynnus affinis (assembly GCA_029490765.1). NCBI lineage: Eukaryota > Metazoa > Chordata > Actinopteri > Scombriformes > Scombridae > Euthynnus > Euthynnus affinis. The sequence continues at coordinate 588,145 of CM055846.1, read as the reverse complement.
ATTACATATTTATGAACATAATGAGGAAATATGTTGAACCAAACAATCACTGACAGTATTTTATTATTTTTCCTGTAATATGCACTTGTTGATTCATGTTGTTCTGGTTGTTCAGAAGCTCACATCTCTATCACAAAGACTGGAAGCAGGGAAACTGTTAGCCTAGCTTTGCAACGAGGCTGAGGGCAGGTTGTTAACACTGACTGTAAACAGGCTCTAAGACCATTTAAACTGGATATTACACAAAAATAAAATGACTGAAATGGTTCAGACGGTTTGTTCACACCTGATTTAATTTGTGACTCTTCCCCACATGACGTCACTGCAGCACTGAAGCTCAATCGTCACCTGAGCAGGTGATGTTGACATCCACGCCGACGTCTCGTCCACGCCGACGTCTCGTCCACATGTACGCAAGGAACTTTTGGAAACGCAGGTTTTTTCCTCCTTCCTGTCCACACAAGCACTCTTAAAAAATCTCCATCCAAATGAAAACACACAAACACAAACTGAAGCGCTGTCAAGACCAAACCAACAGGTGGCAACTATCCCTAAAGCCACGTCAGCCAATCAGAGGCCTGAATAAAAGCTATTTCCAGTAGGCTGCCTGTAATAGTGCATTCTGACCCCTCTGATGTAGCGGACGACTAACTGCACATTTATTTGTGAATATATAAAAAGTTCTGTCAGCAAGGTTAGAGCCAGCTCTATCTTAATCCATTATTGGAAGAAATGTTGCATCATGTGACCAAAGGAGATAACAGCATCTGATGTCACAAACCAAAAACTCTTTTTTCATCTACTTGTAAACACTTAAAATGGAGTTTATGAATATCTTCACCCCAGAAGGAGTTTTCAAACAGGTCGGTTTTCAGTGAATGTGCTAAATAGTTTAACACATCTTCTCTCCGTTTTGTTTCTCTGTTCAGACTTTTCCATCTTTTACCTCACAAACTAAAATCAACCAGAAAAACACATGTTGTGTTTCCGTTCAGGGTGTGTCCAAATATAAATATGTTATTCGGAAATGCACAAATAAGGTTTTTTTGTTTAAATATTCGTTTTCCAGACGAAAAAAACCCTGTCACCTACCAGCGTTCAGGTTGGTTACATCTCCATCTCAGTGTCTCTCCTCTGCTCCGCTGTGACGTCTATCAGCAGGTCTCAGTGAGGGGAGTCACATCCACCTGCTGCATGACGCACATTTCCTTATTTGGACATCAGTCCTGGAGTTTGGGGGAGTTTCTCAGATATAAAGCTGAGCTACTGACTCTCCAGAACTTGCTGTTCCTCTTCTGCTTTCCACAAATTAGGTTGTAGAAAATAGACGATAAATAAAAAGTGCCTTTGAAGTTCTTCCCTACATGTTACACGCTGTGCTGTTTCTGTGTTATGGTGTATAAACAGGTAGAAGTCTGTCTGCAGTCGTCTATGATCTTTGAGTCTCCAGTTTGAGACCCTGTGTGGGAACTTCCTTCATAAGACAGTGTATTCATAAACACTTGTTGTCAGACTTTAATTTTCTAAAATTAAAGGAACAATAAAACAAAACAGGATTTTTAAGCCTCTTTTCACTTTTATTCAAGCACAAACACATCATTTTGCTGCCTCAATTAATACAAATACAAATACTGGGCTCTCTGTACGTCTCTAGTTTCCATGGTGTTATTTTTTTTAAGCTCCAGATACTAAAAAGCATCATTAATAAGATGTAACAGCAGTAGTTTTTTGAGCGTCACTTTTAAAAACATGTTTTAAATCTATTTTGTCCGAGCAATATTTCAAAACTACTTCTGGACAAACAGCACAAAAAAATGTCTGAATCTAGACCACGTTCACGCTAAACTCACTAAATTCATAAATGCATCTTCTTCTAGACTAAAACAATGTTTTTCTCCCTGAAAACATTAAGTTATAATTACTTAATAATTACATGAGACTCAACACACTACTGTCAGTGAAGCTTCTGTTTAACCGCAGAGCAACATCTAGTAAATAAGATGCCAGAAATCCTTAATGTGTGAGTGTGTAAGTGAGTGAAGGAGCTTTAATATGAGAGAAGAAGAAGTCTGAATAACAGTCAGGAGTCAGTGTGATGAGCTGCAGCCTCTTGAAGCTCAGGATAATTCACCCCGACCCTCCACCTCCATCTCATTAACAGCTCTTCAGTCCCTTCAGCCGAGGCCTTTCTCCCAGCCGTTTGCCCTCCGTATTATCTGTGAGCTGAGAGCAGATCATCACGCTGGAGCCTCCTTCACCAACAAACAGAGCTTGTTAAAAAGCTCCTCGCTCCCAGAGGCTCCTTTACAAGCATGAAAAGATCCCACAAGGATTCATTAAAGCTGCCCATGAACAGACTGAGAGACCTGATCCAGCTTAGAGACATTTACAGCAACACTTTACTACCTGTTGATTGGCTCTCTGGTGTCAAACTCCCTGATGAAACCTTGTGATTCATAACTCAACGTGTTTATAGAAATAAAACTTGTAAAAAAAAAAAAAAGTCAACAAGTCTCGAGCTTCAATCAGTGTTAAATAACGATGTGAAGAGCTGCAACACAAAACAGGCTTAATGATTGTTTTATGAGCTGATGTTAAAGAAAACTAATGAAAACTTTTCTATTGAGGATTATAATGTTTTCTTGTTATATATTTATATATGTGTTTGTATATATATATATATATATATATATATATATATATATATATATATATATATATATATATATATATATATATATATGGATCTTTTCACACATGACAACATGTGGAAAAACATTTTTGAAACTACATTAATTTTATTTTATGGTTGTAACTCTGATGATGACATGTATGATTATATCTCAATGAAAAACATTTTCTCCTCGAAGCTTCTGACAAACTGACCAAAGCCAGCCAATGAAACGCAGCAGCAGAACAACACGAGTGTGAAACAGATGTTGTGTGTTTGGAAACAGTCAATAAAAGTGAGTCATTGCTGAAGCTGCTTGTTTCATGACTTTATATTCATGTAATAAATATACAAATGTTAATTAGATGGTAATCAGCAGGAGAAATAAAGAAAAGCAACAGACTGCTCTGAGGAGCTGCTCTGCAGGTCTTTGTTCCCAGCAGCCATCACTGCTCACAGCAGCATCATCACCGCTCACAGCAGCATCATCACCGCTCACAGCAGCACCATCACCGCTCACAGCAGCATCACCGCTCACAGCAGCACCATCACTGCTCACAGCAGCATCACCGCTCACAGCAGCACCATCACTGCTCACAGCAGCATCATCACCGCTCACAGCAGCATCATCACCACTCACAGCAGCACCATCACCGCTCACAGCAGCATCACCGCTCACAGCAGCACCATCACTGCTCACAGCAGCATCACCGCTCACAGCACCATCACTGCTCACAGCAGCATCACCGCTCACAGCGCCATCACCGCTCACAGCAGCACCATCACCGCTCACAGCAGCATCACCGCTCACAGCAGCACCATCACTGCTCACAGCAGCATCACCGCTCACAGCAGCACCATCACTGCTCACAGCAGCATCACCGCTCACAGCACCATCACCGCTCACAGCAGCATCACCGCTCACAGCACCATCACTGCTCACAGCAGCATCATCACCGCTCACAGCGCCATCACTGCTCACAGCAGCCATCACTGCTCACAGCACCATCACTGCTCACAGCAGCATCATCACCGCTCACAGCAGCACCATCACCGCTCACAGCAGCGCCATCACCGCTCACAGCAGCACCATCACCGCTCACAGCAGCGCCATCACTGCTCACAGCAGCACCATCACCGCTCACAGCACCATCACCGCTCACAGCAGCAGCATCAGTAGTAGCAGTAGTACTTTACTAGTAGTAGTAGTAGTAGTAGTTTTAGTGGTGTTTAGTAGTATTACTACTGATATACGTCATATCTCCTGTGTCTCTACCAACACTGAAGCAGTTACATCTCAGGTTTTATTCGTCTGGCTGCTATTTGTTTGTTGTTTGTGTTTATTGTTCCTATTTGTGCTCTTATGTTGTCTGATTCTTGTTATTTGCTGCTGTAACGTCTACCTTTCCCTTCATGGGAATCTTTCTGTTTTAGACTCTTTATTGTTTTAATCTGATTCTTTTAGTATTTTAGGTTTTGTTTTACTGTTCAGCACTTTGTAACTGTGAGTAAAATAAAGTTCCAGGAATCATAGTGAAGTTAACTGTGAGTATGTGCTGTATGTAGCAGCTCAGTCATGTGATCATTTGATGAAACAGACGAGTCTGAATGTGTCATGTGATAAAACAGATATTAGATATATATCAGCATCAGAAATATAAAAGAGTATTAAAAACAAAAACACTGCTGCAGTGGTGAAACATTTAAGAACTGAACTTCATACGTAAAACATGAAACTAAAAACTTCATTTCATAAACTTTTAAATCTGACAAAGAAGCTTCTGCAGCTGCTGAACTTTAGCTTTGTGTTTCTAAAAGTTATCAGCTGTGAAAAGTTTCTGCATTCAGCTTCTAATAACTCGATCTGAGTTGATGAAGTGCAGTTTGGGGTTAAAGCTCAGCTCTACTAGTATCAGCTGACAAAAGGATGAGGCGTCACTGACAGACCTCAGAGAGCTCTCATCTCTCACCTCCTGACTGCAGGTGTGTGTTCGTGTCTCTGCTGGGAAAACTGCTGTCAGATTAGAGGAGGAGGAAGACAGTCTGCGCTCTGATTCACATGAACAGAGAAAGAAAAAGACACTGGATTGTATGTGATGAGCATCAGAACGTCTGAGAGTCACTGTGGATTTATAACAAACAACAAACTGCTCTCATGTCATTATAATTATATTCTCTTTATTTCACTTCTAAGGATTTACTGACCGTCCTGCAGCTGTTTGATTCTCACACCTGAACTGAACCAGCGTCAGGTGACTCCTGAGCGTACCTGTGGCTAACGTTAGCACGCCAGCTAACAACACACAACATGTTTGTCAGCTGATATCATCCCTCTGTTAATCCTGTCAGACAGCAGGCGCTTTGTTACTAGTGCCCAAACAGCTTTAAATATGTCAAATATTTCATTATGTTACTATTCTAACTCTTCACACACTGACATTAGACTGAATAATAACACTGAGCTACTACATGAACCTGACAGATAAACATCACTCACATCTGCTCACATTAGATGACCTGACGCTTCCCTCCACACAGCAGAGACTCTCAGACAGGAAGTACAAACGACACTCACTTATAAGACAAAAAGGCAAAAAACACCCAACAATCATAAAACATAAACATCCATCATCTGTAAGTTCATCTCTATCAAGTACGCTTGTCTGTTATTGAGTCAGACAGCTGCCATCTAGCCGTCGTAGTAACTGTGAGGCAGCGTTATTATTGTTACCATGACAACAAACTTTAAGGAAGTAGTGACTTTAACCCACTAACAACAAAGTGATCATTTGAACCCAAACCAGACCTGAAGCACAGCGCTGTGACATCATCAGACATCGTTATTGATTAACAGTGATGATGTTTAAAGACAGATGACGTCGTCATGGTGATTCCTGCTGACAGAGAAGGAGTCACATGATCAAACCACAGATCTGGTGGTTCATTTGGACGACTTGTTAGTTTTGACCTTCATGTTTCTGTAGGAACGTGACTGCATCATCATCATCGTCATCATCATCATCATCTAAAACCCTTCTCCTCTGTCAGACCTTCATCTCCTGAACTTCAGATCACTGGCTGATGATTTTTCTGCTGACAATAAAAATCCAAACACAAACATGTTTCTGTTATTTTCTGCTGTTCATCTCGTCATAGAAACAAAGAGACTGTTTTCATGTTTGTTTTATTTGATGAAGCTACATCAGACTGAATAAGATAAATAATCGACTGCATCTCTTCTGATTCTTGCTGAGCGAACCGTCTGTTAGAGGAGCTTTGAGTTCTCAGTCAGGTTTGTTGAGGAAGAAGATTAATTATTAAAATAATAAAGTGAAATTAAAGGGATCTGTTCATCTGCTCAGAGAGTGAAACTGAAAACCACCGACAGTATAAAACAATCCTGACACTGAAAACTGAGACATGAAGAAACAAATCTGAAGCTCGACACTGAAAAACTTATAAAGCAAAAATATCTAAATAAAAATAAAATAAGAAAATAAGATTGTGATGTTTTAATAATACTAATACAAATGTTTCCTTTTTGACTTCAGCTTTTATTTTCTTTGTTCTGGCTTCATGTGTGATGTCACTTTGTTCCTCTTCATCATCTCTTCCTCCTCTTCTTTCCTGCAGACTGCAGCACTGGATGCAAACATCACTTCACTGCAGCATTTTAATTCTGACACTCAAATAAAATGTTTTCATAAAACTACCAGAAGTTATTGTTTTTACTTTTTAAACATGTTGTGCAGATGAATCTTTAGTCAAAGTGTTTGTTATTTCACAGACATGAAGAACAAACGTCATTTAACAGCTTTTTATACTGAAGCTTCATTTACAACCAGAAACCTACGCTCACTGAAGAAGGTCATGAGAAGTGGTCAAAAGTTCCAGAAAAAGTTCTATGTGACACACAGTTCATGTCGTCTGATGCAGATTCACTTCACATGTTCATACACACCTGTCAGCCAATCAGAGAGCAGGGTTTTCTGTTGCTATGTTAAAAAGCTCTCACACACACACACACACACACACACACACACACACACACACACACACATACACACACACACACACACACACACACACAGAGGTCTGTTCTGATATCCTTTCACTGCAAACTGAACCTGAACCAGATTTGAACATTAAAACCGACTCTGAACCCAAAAAGTGACCTTTGAAGGTCCTGATGGACAAAAACGTCCCACTATGACACTTTCACACACATGTCCTCACAAAGACACAAACACACACACTGCTCCTCCATTGTAATGTGAGCCGGACTGAATCTCAGCACACACACACACACTTGTTAATATTGTGTGTGTGTGTGTGTGTGTGTGTGTGTGTGTGTTAATTGCCTCTCCGTCTCTCTGCAGATGTCTCGCTGCTTAATTTGCGTAGAGAGCAACAATCAGCCCCATCTGTCCCAGTTTTTACTTTCCTCCTCCTCCCCTGAAAAATCACCTCTGTGCCCCCCCCTCCACTAAATCTCCTTACTGACCCCCCCCCCCCCCCCCCCCCCCCCCCCCCCCACACACACACACACACACACACACACACACACACCCTCCCATACTGAGCCTTGTCAGTGGTGTGGGGATTGAAAGCCAATCAAAAAGCTATAGAAGAGTGCTTTGGTGTGCAGGGATACAATCGGGGGCCGGTGGTGGTGGTGAAGGGAGGGTGGGGGGGTGAGGGGGTGAGGGGGTGAGGTGGTGAGGCGGGGGCCCCCCCACCAGCTCTGTGTTTGTGGGCTGCAGGGTCCTGTCAGCCGCTGTGAAGGAGGCTCAAACCTGCAGAAACAGGGACAGATGGGAGGACTTAGAGGGAGGAATAATCACTGCACCGTCCTCCTCCGTCCTCCCTCCACCCCTCCTCCATCACTCCGTCCTCCTCCATCGCTCCTCCGTCCTCCTTTTGTCTTCCTCCTTCTCCGTCCACTCTGACAGGATGAGACGTGATGTTTGACGTCGCTGCTTCACCTGAACAAACAGAAACAGTTCAGACTGTTAGAGTCACCTGATGAATCACTGAGGAAACTTTAAAGCTGCTGTTTGCTTCACTGTTTCCCTCCAACCACTCATTTTCTTTCATTTGTGTCATGTGACTGTAAGGTAACATGTGACTCTCACATGTGGACTCGTGGTGTAAATAGTTTGTCAGAGGTAGAAAAACGTTGAAGTGACCAAACTTTGTCTGAACTTGTTTTGCTTTCAGGTCATGTTGACGTTCTGGCAGCGTTAGTGAACGTTAGCGCGCTAACGTCTGTCACTAAAACCTCCTCATGTGTGTTTCATTATTCACAGTCTTTGCTTACAAATCTAGTTCTCTATAAACGATCTGACGTGTTTCTGACTCATGACTGAGACTCTGAAGTCAAACATGGAAGCAAAAGTTTGTTGTTTAATGCATTTCAACCAAATATAATAAATGTCATACATATATTTACAGTGCTCAGTGCTCTTGTTCTAATGTTCTAATGTGAGGATCAAACCATCAAACGTCTGCTCAGATTCATAATGTTGTTCCATCAGAAGCATCACATCTATTAAAAACAAAACAAGTGTTAAACCTTCAGTGTAACTCCTGCTCTGCTGGTGTGAATCATTTCAGGTGCTTTCAGGCTCTATTTCATTTAACGTTCTCGTCCGTCTGCGAGCGTTCACACATCTAACATCTTCTTCTCTTGAATATTTAGGAAACTATCAGTTTATCAGGACTGAACCTGATGATTGGCTGCACACTGAGAACATTCCTGCAGGTTCAGGATGATTGATGCTCCAGTGCCAACATGTAAATCAGGACTGATGGGGTGATTGATTGCGTCTTTAACAGAGAACACAGTCCCAGATGAGTCCCTCACACTGGAGTGCTGCTTCTCTTTTGGAGCTTCTATCTGTGTTTTTACGCCTTTGTCCGCCTCCCAAAGTGAACCATTGAGACGAGTGAGTCTTGTGTTCTCCTGCAGCCGCCTTTGTGAACCTCACAATGACCATTCAGCTCTGTTGGTGGTAGAGCTGCTTTTCATCTCACACTCCAAACATTATAGCAGAGCAGAAAGAAGATCCTCCGCAGAAACTCACAGACTGAGGACGCTCAGATCTGCATGTTTGGAAAGTTAAAGGACTAAAAACACACAACTCAGCTGTTGAAGAGCAGATGTGATCCAGGTGTTTGTTTCACATGAAAACACATGAACCTCTGAATCCTCCACAGACGACAGACAGTCTCTACTGTGACAAAATAAATTTCCTACAAATGTAAAATGATTCATCCACAGATCTGAACTTCATCTGGAAACATGTTTTTATGTTTTTATTCCACTAAAGGCTGCTTACTGTTCCACTGTTTCACCTCCAGACGACGGATTCATCGGAACTTTTGACTGAAGTGACGACACAGAATGTTTTAATTTAGTTTGTTAAAGATATAAATGATTTCCTCTAAATGTTTATTTATCTATCAGCCAATGATGAGTCAGCATTGATCCACAGAGATGACTCAGACATGTGACAGCATTTGTCCTTTACAGATCAGAGATGAACTTGCAGATGTGGAAATTTGAACTGTCCACAGATCAGCCTGCAGGCCCCCCCCCCGGGCCCCCGGCCCCCCTCACCCCCCCTCAGACCTCACACTTATCTGTCTCTCTGTCCTTTCAGCCTCTCGTCTCCTTCACACTTGACAGTCGGCTGAGTTCGGCCTGTGTCTGCAGTGAAAGGCCTTTGTGTCGGGCCGCTGCGCGTGTTATCCTGCCTGGCCTCTTGTGTCAGTCACAAGAGGTCTGAGGAGCCCGGAGGGGCCGCAATAAACTGAGCTCGGGGCCCCGGAGCTGGCCCGGGCCCCCGGTGCTGGCCGGCGGCCCGGAGCGGCCCCCTCTCCGGTCACGGTCTCGTCTCTTTCACTGACAGTTTGTTCTCAATTAGATATCTTTTGTGACAAAGTGAAAGCCTTCAGCCGACGAACTCTGCGCTGCCATCTGGGGAGTTTTCTCTCCGGGTGAAGAGATGGCATCGCAGCCATAATGCCGATGTTTCGCCTCTCCTCGAACCCCCGCCGCCTCGCTCTTTATACTCTCATTTTGCCTTTTTCAAAGCGTTGCCTTTCACAGTAGCTGAATAGCACTTAACTAGCTGTTTAAAACTTCCTGGATATCTAAATCTCATTCAGACGCTTCAGACAGTCAGGAATGTGCTGAAAGTGTCGCTGCTGCAAACATTCAAATGAAACTTTATTACAAACTCTGTCGTCAGTCTGTCAACAGTTCTGTAATGTTTATGTTATGAACATATATTAATGTTTTTGTTCAGTGTTTTATGTTATAAAAACACCAACCAGCCTTACTGGATTTCTTTCAGTCTCACAACATTAATTTAGTTTATTGATTAATCTTTTTCTCCATTGATTGTTTGATTAGCTTTCATTCTGCTGTGTTCTGTTGTGTTTTAAAGACCACTAGTGGTCCTCAGCAGGGCCCTATGTGGGCCTCAGACCACATGTTGTAAACCATGCTGATGTATTGGGGCAACAGATGGCTCAGTGTGCACTTTGTCAAACGTGTGTCTGCATGTTCTAAACGTTCATATGTTGTTATAAACACGCTCACTGCTCATCAGCTGACTGCTGCAAACAAAATAACAATAAACTAACATAAACTAACATAAACTAACAATAAACTAACAATAAATAACATAAACTAACATAAACTAACAATAAATAACATAAACTAACAATAAACTAACATAAACTAACAATAAACTAACAATAAACTAACATAAACTAACATAAACTAATAGTAAATAACATAAACTAACATTAAACTAACATAAACTAACAATAAATAACATAAACTAACAATAAACTAACAATAAATAACATAAACTAACATAAACTAACAATAAATAACATAAACTAACAATAAACTAACATAAACTAACAATAAACTAACATAAACTAACAGTAAACTAATAGTAAATAACATAAACTAACATTAAACTAACATAAACTAACATAAACTAACAATAAACTAACATTAAACTATCATAAACTAACATAAACTAACATAAACTAACAATAAATAACATAAACTAACAATAAACTAACAGAAAGCTAACAGTAAGCTAACATGTTAGCTTACTAATGTTAATGAATGCTGGAAATCTGTCCACATGTGGAACAGATGTGAGTGGATTCTGGCTTCAGTTTGAGGAGATCTTCTGTGTGCTTCTGTCTCAACAAAGTTTACTTTCATAAACATAATAATATTTATGATATTTATGATATTTACTGACAGAAGTCTGAAGTATTTTAAAGAGCGTGTTAACGTGGAATCTTCAGTTTCAGAGATGAGCGGTGATATGCAGCCCCCGCAGTGACAGAGGAGGGAAATATGAGACGTCATTAACCTTCAGACACATTTAAATGTGACTTGTTGGAAGAATGAATGATGTTCAGTCACACAGAGCTTCAGCTGGACAATAAAAGCTGCGGTTTGGTCACACGACGGACACATCTGAGCTGATCCCCAGAGGACGAGCCAGGCTGAGGAAGAATAGAGGTGGGGGGGGTCTATAGAGGAGGGATTAGAGTCGTGTTGGGAGGGGAGGGGGGGTGTAGAGGAGCTGCTTTTAAATCAACAGAATGAAAAAGAAATTAGACGTCTGGGAAAGTTTGGAAGGAGAAGAGATGAGTGAACGAACATGAGAGAAGAGGTGAAGTAAAACTCAAAATATAAAAAGCTGCAGTAAAATGTGACCAAAGTAAAAGTCATAAAGACAAAGAGTTTAGTTTTGTTAAGACAAAGTCAGAAAGAATGAAAGTAAGTCTCATCCAGGTTTAGTAAATCCTCAGATCAGCGGTCCAGACCCCCCAAGAGGTCCCAAAATAAATCTGACTTCAAGGAAGAAAACAGCTCCCAACATGTCAGATCTGATTCAAATAAAGGTTGTTTTGGATCCAGAGGTTGAGAAACTCTGCGTCACAATCATCAAGTTCTTTAATAATTCTATTTTTATCAGAAACAAGTTGAAATAGTTTCACATTTTTGAACTTGTGAGAAAATAAAACTTTCTGAAGTAACTAACAGACAAAGAGTGGATGATGTTGTTTTAGCTGCCAGATGTTTGTGAAGAGAGAAGAGAGAAATATATCAGCGAGGAAGAAGAAGAAAAGTAGAAAGACCCAGAAAACCAGAAGAAGAGTTTGAGGGAGGCTTTGGGAGGATTTAGTGGAGGGTTTGGGGGGCAGCGGTCACGTTTCAGGAGCCCCCCCACGGCGTCAGCAGGCCTCTGAAGCTCCGCCTTTTGTTTGCCATTTGTTTACCTTGCTCGGCCGAGCCGCAGAGCAGGACGACAATGAGCTGGTAGATCAACAGCTCGGTCTGAATGAGGCGGCGCTCCTTTATCCGCAGCCCCCTGAACGCAGCGCGGCTCAGAGGGCTGCTGATTAAGAGCCTGACAGGCCACCTCAGGCTCAAAGGCACAAAGGAAGCCGCTCCACTTATCCAATAAAAAAAAGTGTCCCACACAATCAGAGCAGGCGGCGTCCTGCTGACATCACACTCCAGTGATCAGTGGAAGGATCCAGAATAAAGAGGAGCTCTCCAACCGACAGACCCTCATCCATTCACACTGAGGGGGGGTCAGCTTGTTAACTCCTCACTGAGGACACTGACAAGCTTCAAGTGTGTCCAAGCTTTTTAAGCGACTGTAACACGACGAGGAGTCACCGAGGGTTTACTGACTCAGGTCTCACCAACATGAAGCTCAAAGAGAAAACAAACCAGATCAAAGCTGCAAGCAGCGATGATCAGACCCTTCAGTTAATAAATATCACTTCCTGTGTCACTGTGTGGCGCTGAGAACACCCAGAGAACACCCAGAGAACAGCCAGAGAACACCCAGAGAACAGCCAGAGAACACCCGGAGAACAGCCGGAGAACAGCCAGAGAACACCCAGAGAACACCCAGAGAACAGCCAGAGAACAACCAGAGAACACCCAGAGAACACCCTGAGAACACCCAGAGAACAGCCAGAGAACACCCTGAGAACAGCCAGAGAACAGCCAGAGAACACCCAGAGAACAGCCAGAGAACACCCGGAGAACAGCCAGAGAACACCCAGAGAACAGCCAGAGAACACCCAGAGAACAGCCAGAGAACACCCAGAGAACAGCCAGAGAACACCCAGAGAACAGCCAGAGAACACCCAGAGAACAGCCAGAGAACACCCGGAGAACAGCCGGAGAACAGCCAGAGAACACCCAGAGAACACCCAGAGAACAGCCAGAGAACACCCAGAGAACAGCCAGAGAACACCCGGAGAACAGCCGGAGAACAGCCAGAGAACAGCCAGAGAACACCCGGAGAACAGCCCGAGAACACCCTGAGAACAACCAGAGAACAGCCAGAGAACACCCGGAGAACACCCGGAGAACAGCCAGAGAACACCCGGAGAACAGCCCGAGAACACCCTGAGAACAGCCAGAGAACAGCCAGAGAACACCCGAAGAACACCCAGAGAACACCCAGAGAACAGCCAGAGAACAGCCAGAGAACACCCAGAGAACAGCCAGAGAACAGCCAGAGAACACCCAGAGAACACCCAGAGAACACCCAGAGAACAGCCAGAGAACACCCAGAGAACACCCAGAGAACACCCTGAGAACAGCCAGAGAACACCCAGAGAACACCCACTGAGAACAGCCAGAGAACAGCCAGAGAACACCCAGAGAACACCCAGAGAACAGCCAGAGAACACCCAGAGAACACCCAGAGAACAGCCAGAGAACAGCCAGAGAACAGCCGGAGAACACCCAGAGAACAGCCAGAGAACACCCTGAGAACAGCCAGAGAACACCCTGAGAACAGCCAGAGAACACCCAGAGAACACCCAGAGAACAGCCGGAGAACAGCCAGAGAACAGCCAGAGAACACCCTGAGAACAGTCTGAGAACAGCCAGATAACAGCCAGAGAACAACCAGAGAACAGCCAGAGAACACCCAGAGAACAGCCAGAGAACAGCCAGAGAACAGCCAGAGAACACCCAGAGAACAGCCAGAGAACACCCAGAGAACAGCCAGAGAACAGCCAGAGAACAGCCAGAGAACACCCAGAGAACAGCCAGAGAACAGCCAGAGAACAGCCAGAGAACACCCAGAGAACAGCCACTAATTATACAACAGGTCTCTGAACATGATGTTTAGACTATAGGATGTAAATTCAATGTAAATCTGATGATGTTTGTCACATACAGCTGACTTCCTGTTGTCAGTCGGTGGCTGGATACTGACATGTGATCAGACCTGGACTCTGCTCAACCATGGGATGTTTGGGGCAGATTGGACAAAGTCCAGTGGAGTTACAACAACTTCCTGTTTCATGTTTAAACATGCAAACTGATGCATGCCACATAGAGCGTTTCACAAAAACTCAAACATTTGATACATTTTCACTGCAAATTTGAAGTCAGTCAAGTTAAATCTCTAGAAGGAGTTCATTAAAATACAACCACTATAAAAACTGTGCAAAAATTACACAGTAAATTCAAAATGGGCTGACTTCCTGTTGGGCGCAGAGTTTGGCTCCAAGAGGTTACGTCTGTCTGCCTGATTTCATTCATCTATGTCGAATTTAAAGGTTTTTTTTTCATATTTCCATTCAAGTTTTTTATGTGTAAATTGAAATTGCACATGTTAGCAGCTCCAGGCTACATTAGCTGTTACTAGCATAACACACCACAATCTCCAGGTGCATTGTGGGTAACACAGGCGCTAAGTTTTGACAAGAAAGAGGGAAAAAAAGGACGATTTCTGGTTCTGCTGCATCAACCTTTAATCTTTTTTTTAAACTGTCAATCATGAGTCTGAAAATGTGACAGAAGTACAATGACAGAAAAACACCAGCAGACTCATCAGACATCTGTTCACACTGAACAACATCAAACTGTTAAATCTTCATGAATCCAGCTGTTCTGCTGTAACAACATCTAAATGAACTTCAGATTTACCCTCCTCCTCTACATCCCAGATCCTCAACCACAGTCAGCAGCTGCAGAAATGAAGTCTGTACAGAAAGGAAACTTCTCAGAGAAAGACTCCAGCTGCTACACAAACAGAGCAGAGTCAGTAAAAGTGATGACAAACTGTGTCTGCTTAAAATAAAAATGTGTTTGGAGTCTAAATAAGCACACGTGTGTCTGACTGTTGGGTGACAACAGCAACAGTCAGACTGCTGCAGTGTTCCTGGTGTGAAAATGTTCAGACAGATTAACAACAAGAACATTTGGAGACAAAGATTTGTAGAAACGTCCTGATTGTGACGTTGATTAGTTAACAGTAAACTCTAAATGCTAGCAGCTAGCGCTAGTCTCAGCTCCAGATGTGGTCACTTCTGGCTCCAAAACTCAGAAATGGCGACGGTCAAATCGTCAAACTTGAGGCTTCAGAACGTGAGTCCGAACACTGATGGGTGATGTGACGGAGGCTACAGCAGTCTGCGGTCGTGCCGGGTGGGATCCTGACTCGGGGTGTTAGCGGAGCGTCTCTACCAGCTGCAGGGGAATAAAAGCCCGTCCTCTTCCTGTGCCAGGGACAAAGGATGAAAGGTGGAGTCCTGCTGGGTGGCACCGGCTCCAGGTGACCACAGCAACCTGACCAGCTCACTGAGCTGCTCCATAATGTGTAAACCATCTCCCGCCGCTGTATAGAGCCATTTAAATTGGGGAGGGGGGTGAAGGGGGGCGGGGTCTTTCTGTTGTTTTTAACCCCACCACATAATCTCAGCCTTGGAGCGTCCACACAATGGAGCTGGTTGGAAGGCCGGCCTCTAACTAGCAGGTTGAGGGTCTAATAATAAAACAGCAGCTCAGGTTACATATCTGTGATGAATGGAGGTCGCCTCAGGAGCCTTTTATTCTACCACCGACCAATCAGAGACAGCGGAGAGTCGCAGACACACGTTTATACCTTCAGATTATTCACTTCATGCCTTTACTGTGAACTAACTTTAATATTTAAACATGTTGATGTTTGCTGTCCTGTTTTTATCATGTTTGATATTTTATTATTTATTAATGTGCAGCTGATGTTCTTCTGTTGTGGATGTTTTTAGTAGCATTTCATAATTATTAGATCATATTTATCAAACAGACATCCTGACAGCATGTCCTCCTACATCTCTAACCTCCCAAAACACTAATAAATAATCATAAATAATAATAAACAAATAAATACAGTAAAGTTATTTTCTGCTCAGATCTTCTTTTTAAACTCTTTCTCCTTCAGACTTCTAATTATCATCATTTCATTATTTATTATTGTTCTGTACAGTTCTGCTGTTTTATCATTTTATCTGAGTCATTTTATTCTATTCTGCATTTTATTCATTTTCTATAATAATAATGATAATAATGCTGTAATAATACAGGTATTTAGTGGCATCTACTCACATATTGTCATTAACTGAACTTCAATATTTAATTCTTACAGCTTCAAGTTAATTTAACCAAAAAGTTTTAAGCCTTTCGCTCATTTTTTTTTTATTTTGAAGTGAAGTTGAGACTTCCTGTTTCTGTTTGGATCTTTGTGTTTGTTCCAGGTGTGTTCCAGGTGTTCCAGGTGTTCCAGGTGTGTTCCAGGTGTGTTCCAGGTGTGTTCCAGGTGTTCCAGGTGTGTTCCAGGTGTGTTCCAGGTGTGTTCCAGGTGTTCCAGGTGTGTTCCAGGTGTGTTCCAGGTGTTCCAGGTGTGTTCCAGGTGTTCCAGGTGTGTTCCAGGTGTTCCAGGTGTGTTCCAGGTGTTCCATTTTACTCCATTAACTGACGTCCTTAAAACAGTAAAAGTGTCATTTGATTGACAGGTCGCTAACCGCTACGTAGCTTGTTTCCAGGCTTCATTCGGCTCCTCCTCTTTGCTCTGTTGGATTGGCGGGTTGAGGTGGAGTCAGGCGCCGCCAAGATGGCAACGACCACTTTCAGCTCTAAAACCAACAGGTGACATCAGAGAAACGAAACGTTCCTTTAGGAGCTTTTTATTGGCTCCTTCGTGCAGTCGACAGGTAAGATGTGGTTCACCTGCCTTCTTCCTCTTAACGTGACAGCAGCTGGAACATCATCAGTTATCATCACTGAGTCATTGCAGATAATCCAGATTAATATGCTGAACAACAAAATGTTAACGTTTGATACGTAAAATAACAGTTCAGAGAAAACAGAAGTACAGTTAGAGCTGTGGCTTCCTCGTTGGTGCCTCTGGTACTCCAGCAGAGTGAAACTATTATATTCATGTTTTCTGCTGTTAGAACTTTGACTGTTTCCATCTGGTTGTTTCTTCTTCTGTGACGGTTTAACGGCAGCGACTGTTTATCTGCTGATATT